>JAUNZM010000702.1:0-1200000 GCA_033459285.1 Clamator glandarius
TGTTTGATTTCTGTTATGCTAAAGGAAATGCAAATTAGTTACATTCTCTGAAAACTGATGAGGCTGCATCAAAGATACCAGTCTCTAATACCTCCTTCTAATGGGAAGAGAGGAATAAAAGCTGTGAGGTCTGAAATATTTGACTAATGATACAGGACACAGCATGAAGTCAGAGATAACAGTAAGATGTTGATGATAAAGCCAGCATCCGGACAAATAAAGATATAGACAGAGACCTTATATGATAGCTCAAAGCCAGTTAAAATCACAGCAAAGCAAGTTAGTTTTCTTGTTACCATCAGTGTATTTTTTCAAACAAGTAATTGTCTGGCTTCTCACTCAGAGCAATAGGGAAGTTGGCAAGTACAGGGGACGTCAGCCACAAAAATCCTCAGTCTAGAAGAGCATTTCAGGCTAAGGCTTGAGCATGCACACCTGCAGCACAACCTGATATCGAAGTGGTGAGGCTGCCATGTGAGAAACTCTCTCTTGAGGCATGGCAGATCTTGCCTCCTACTGAGGAAGAGGATAAACATTCATCAAACAAAATGTGAAAGTCACAAGAGCCCCAGCTTCTAGCTGAAGCAGAGCAGGGAGTCTCTGCAGCAGCACTGAGACCAAATTGTAGGGCTACTTACTTAGCATTTCTTGTAGAAAGCTCCTCATCCTTTCTCTGCTAACTCCTTACCAGTTCTTAAGGCCCTGTTTCCCCATGGAAAGAAAACAAAATAAAAAAGGAGTCAAGACCACACTCGGGTCAGGTCAGGTGCCCTCCTTTTCCCCCAGGATGCCAGGAAATACATCTAAATCAACAATGTGGTGATGACTGAGAGCAGTTCTCAACATCTATGTACTGAATGTGCATATAGAAGGACAAAAACTGTGGGGACAAGGGAAAAAAACAAAATAAAAAAGCAAATAAAGTCTAACATGATCAAACTTTATGTAATTTAGCCAACTTTAAAATCTAGGAGGAGGAAATTTCCCAGAAAACAGCACTATTGAAGGGAGGAGGGCGAGTTATCTTGTTTATGAGCTTTAAAAAAAAATATTTAACTCTGTTAGTAGGAAGTTTCCTTCATTGTTTCCTTAGGAAGATATATCTTACTCTTTATCAATGAGTGTACTGTACTGGTGTCCGTAGGAGTAATCTGGATTCTAAAATATTGTCCTTTGAAAGTGCTGCTGGTCTGAGCAGCTCTGGTGGGCTGGCTTGATACAGTTAGTAAGTTCAGCCAGCAAAATCCTCCCTGTATTTGTTGTATTCTCTCCCTTTGGATTCTTCCATAAATCACAAATAGTGCATAAGCATTAGGCTATGTTTCCTGAGGAATGGATCAAAATTGATGAGCTAATTAACAAAAGCTTGAGAGCTGTCGTTTTGCTGTTTTTACACCATGCCAATTTTTGCAGCAGAGGATCACAGTGTTGATTTTATCCTAAGTCATTAGTCATTATTTCTTTCAGCAAAGCCTTTGACAGCTTGCTTTGTGTAGTGTGGTGGAATATTCCACAGGATGACAAAGCAAACATATGTTTGAGGATCTATGCAAGATGCTAATTGCAACAGGACATGAGGATTGGTGTGGGAACAAAGTGCATTATGCTACTTTCAGTGACATAAACTATTCAATTCCCTATAGGTTTTGCACTTCATTTACTTTTGGGAAGATATTCTGTAATACTATCACAGATGGGAAGGAGAAGAGAAAGCAGAAGTGCCAGCTTTTTATGATATTTCACACTACCGCAAGACAGCAGGGAACTCTGGTTCATAAAGTCAATCAGTATTAAAGTTTCTTCTCTTTGAATGCTCACAGCCAGTGCAGAGGCTTTGCCATCCAGCTCCTCCATCTGTACACTAGTTCAAAATGAATCATATGCACTAGTGGACAGTGAAGAGAGTAAGTGCTTCCACAAAACATCTTTTTTACAGAAAACCTTTAAAATTAAACCATAGCCATCTGTCATAGTAAAGCTTAGATACACTTTTCACCTTCAGAGAGCTTTATGGGCATTGACTAATTAGTCCTTGGGACATAAGAGGACCGATTTTTACCCAATTTAGACTGGGAAGTCAGCAGGGGCATCTTGTATCCTGAGGCAGGAATTTAGGCTCCCCGCAAGCAGGAGAATTGCCGTCCTTTTGTAGTAGTCAATGTTTTCAAGTGGGTGAGTGTAAAGTTGAGCACTTCTATTCCTGCTTAGGCACTTGTGGCAAATTAAAGGCTTGATCTTTTTTTTCACAACTGCTGCACACCCAGATGCTCCTATTGACTTATAAATACTAAATGTCCGACTTGAATAGGAGCTGCAGGTGCTTAGTCCTTTGAACATTAAGCCATTAAAAAGGGTGTGAATTAGACCTACGCAAGTGAAGTGTCCATTGATTTGGTAGCTGAACTGGAAAATCTTTTCCATGCTCTAAATGTTTTTTAATTTATTTGAAAAATGTTTAATTTTTAACTAAAATGACGTTCCACTACCACAAATTTTTTCTTTTAATTTTGTGCTGAATTAAATGTTTCATTTGCTGCATTGGTTTAGAGAATAAGAACTTTAGGTAGCTTAAGTCTTGAAAGGCCATGAGCTTTGCTCTGTTCTGTCACTTAGAAATGCCAGATTAAAGTCTTTCACTTCTTTAAATGAATACTTTGTGTGAAAAAATTATTCATCAAGTTTGAGACTAATCTATAAACAGTTTTTATTGACTCAGAACTTCACGTTTTAGTGAGTAAATCATTCTCCTGTCTCTAACTTCAGGTTTGGGAACTGAACATATGACATTCACAGAGTGATGGTAGCTCTCCAAAAGAAAAACTTGGATTCAAATACTGTTGGTTCCAGCTAGGGTGTTGCAGGGACTCCAGCCTCCAGCGAACTGCTTTGGCCCCTTGCCAGAGGTTAAGAGCTCCACAGCAAAGACAATTCACAGCAGAGCTGTAGCAGCTCATGAGTTATTGTGAATATTATTTTGCAGTTCATCTTTTAAGTGCCAAGTAGCGGACCAAGGTTGCCACTTCATAGTCTATGTCTGTCTGACTGACTAAGCCCTATCCAACCCTTGTCCTTCTCTTCTCCCTTATCACTGTCATCTAGAAAGGAAACCTGTTCCAAAGACTCATTAAAGGATTGCCCTCTTTAGACCAGGGAATGTAGAAGGGGACAGGATTGCTGAAAACAGAGGTGAGAAGTATTTAAAATGTTAAATAGGAGAAATGCTATGCAGTGACCACAGTAGTTAGCAGTAAAATTTATATATGAAGACTATAACTTCCTTAAGGCCTTGATGTAAATAAGCAGACAGTACTTTAAGCTATTGAATAAGAGGATGGCAAAAATGAAAGACCTAAGGGAGGCATGAAAAATGCATGACATAAATGGATAAGAGAATGCATTAAGACACTGGTGTCAGAATGGTGAATTAGAATAGGATATTACCTACAAGACCTTTGCTTCAACATTTCACATTTCCCATAAATCAATACACAGTCCAGCAATGATGTGAATAAAACACTATTTAAGGCCTCTCAATTTTTCTGAAGAGCCATATAAATTGAAGTAGGTCATTTTGAAAAGTGCAGGCCAATTTTTGTGCATGTTTACTCCAAATGAACGTTATTTAGAATACCATGCTATCTAAGGAATGTGTGTTCAAGGGTTAGAATGTTTTGAACAGTTCTTTATAACCTGCTTTGAAGCCTTATGAATTTTTTTGGCACGGACAGCCATTTTCAGCCATGAACATTACACTCCTCAAGAAATTTGCAAAATAAAATCTGACAGCAGGGCAAAATATTTTATAGACAAAGTGATGTTCCAAAATAATGGAATAACAAATGCAAACTGGGGGAAGGCCAAGTATAAATGCTGAAGCACATTCAAAAGTGCGTTTGTGTCGCTTCTGCAGCTGCTGGAGTGCCGCTTTCTTGTGTGGATTCATTCAGTGAAACACTTGAAGTTAATCACCTTATTAGAAAAGTGAGCATTCAGCATAACACTGAGCAGAGAGCTTGTACTCTTTATTACAAATTTGCTGCCAGCAGTTACTGTTGATCAATTAATATTATGCAGGGATTACAATGGATGATAGACAGAACAGTCTGTTATTCTCAGCAAGAAAGTCGCAAATCTGTCAAAAGACTTGTAAGTAAATCCTAGGGAGAGTTTATCAATGCATCGGTATTTGTTGTGATTTGGTATGTGCTGTGATTTGGGACAGCTGGATTTGACATTGACCAGCAGTGAATTGTGCCCTGCAGTTACTCGAGACAGATGTTGTGCTGCTTCTATGACTTTGGCTTGTTTTCCTGCTTGTTTTCCTGCTTGTTTTCCCTGCATGTCAAACTCTGTTTTGAAGAGAGGATGGCATTTACCATGATTTTGGGTAGTGTTTACCTTACTTGCTAGTTGAAGTCACTGTAGTGTATTGCAATATAAATAGCACCACTGCTGCACAGAAAAGATGGAACTGGTCTGTAACATTAAGGATCTGTAATAGTATGTGACATGGCTTAGCACCCTTCAAACCTCAATTGCACATACAACACAGCTGCTAAATTGATAAAAATAGACCACTTCTATCAAATATTAATCTCTTTAGAATACAAGGTGAATAGAAAACAGGCAAATCTTAAAGAAGGTTTGCAGCCTGCTGAAGGAGTGAGCAGCTTCTAAATTTGGGGCATTTCTTTTTTAAGTTTTCTATGGTTTGTGCACTGGCCAGTAACATTATTACCTACAAATCAAACAGCATTGCAGACTGGGTAAAGATGTAGAAATCTCAATCAAAATGCAGTGAGCTGTTGCATAAGGCTGGGATTATTAATAATAACTGTGCCACAGTTCTATCAGGAGACCCCAAATGAAATCAGAGCTGAAATATATTGGTTATCTACAAATATGCAGAGAAAACAAAATGTCTTGAAGAACTTGCAGCTTAAACTGACAAGGTTAAAAAACAAAAAAACACACAAACAAACAAACAAAAAACAACAACAAGGGAATGGAAGGTAAAAGAGAAGGGAAGGAGAGGAGAGAAGACAGGAAATTAATTCCTAAAGATGATACAGTTCACCCACAGTCCTATGGTGGATTAAGGTCTCACAGTTGAGTCAAAGCTCAGAAGTCCCAGTTCCCTAACTGCCTGGCTCTATCCTTTTGTCCTTTCAAGAGGAAAACAAAACAAAGGCAAAAATGAGTAGAAAGGTATTGATTCTTAAATGTGGTTGAAACAAGTAGGAGGGTTTATCATATAGTGTTAGTCTGAAGGCAGATAACGGGAACATCAACATGTGGTGGAGAAGAAAAGTACGGTGTGCAGCAAAAAACTCTTATGTCTTGGAAGGGTGATTAAAATTCCTCTAGTGTCTTCTTCAAGGATGATTTTTAGTGGTTCTTCTTTCAGCCAGGCACCTGAATTTGGAGCTACAAAGAAATCAATTTCTCTTGTTGCCTCTGCTAAACTCCCTTCACAGTCATTGTTGATAAGCTGCTGGTGTTACACTGAGCGATGGGGTAAACCCTGCCAGCAACCACATGCACACAGCCAGCAACTGGCCAGGCTAGGACCCTGCCCTGTGCCATGTCAGTGTTGGCCATCTTCTCTTGTTAAGGTACACAGTTAGACATCACAGTCTGTACCTTAAGGTGGTTGAAAATCAACTTCCCTAGGTCAAGCACCAACCACTTTTCTTCTTAATTTGAGGGTGATCCAATGCTGTTTCTACCAAAAGAGTGATTTCTGCTCATGTGCACAAGGGGTGAATTAAGCTCTCGGAATGTAGAATAAAAACTACATTTACTATTGGTGACAATGCTGCCGTGAGCCTTCCTATCTGGTAAATTATTCTGTCACACATTCAAGATTGAACATGGCAAGAACTGCCCAAATTTTTTACTATTTAAATAGATATGCAGAACTTCTTATCAGTCTCAGTGAGAGTAGGGATACATCGAATATGCTGCATTCACTATGTATTGCAGATTGCAGGACTTCTTTGAATTATTGCTTTAAGTTCTAAAAGCGAGATTTAGCTTGCACCAATGTCTCAGCAAAATGTCTGGTTTGATTCACTGGTCAGGACCAACTTACAATCACTGTTCAGTAGCTCCAGTGATTAACGGTTTTCACTGCAACAGGAGAGAAGTTCCTCTCAAGTCCGGAGCTTGCTGAGCTTCCAACATGAAATTGTTTTCAGAATGTTTTAACTTTTCTATTTCTTCCCAATTTTTTTTCCTTCAGAGAGCAGCAGACTAAGATGAAGTCACTTCTAGACCTTATTGTTCATGAACTCCTGTAGAGGTCATTCATAAGGAAACTAGCCTACAGAAGAACAAGTAAATGGCAGTAAAAACAGTTTGTAGAGGTGTGGTTTTCTTTGTAGAAACACAATAGGTTAATGTAATGAAAACTCTTGAGATCCATTCCTGACCTGTTAATTTTCCTACTTCTTCATGCTTGGATTTCATAACTGGTGTGACGAACATAGATATTCTAATTTCACAACCTTAACTTTTAACAATTTATTTTATTGTAAATCTATGTCCAGATAAGATGGAAATGAGTCCCTAAAGAGACCTAAAGTACTTTTTAGAGTGGGGTTGTTTCTAGGTTAATTAAAACATGTCTAACGTGACAATTATTTATTTATTCATTAAGCTGGCTGTTCTGCAAAGGTCGTCATCTTTTCCACCTGTTTTATATATAAATGTATATGCAGGAGATTTACTAAAATTGAGTCATAAAACCCCTTACCTCATACTGACCTGGTTTAATCATCCATCACCAAATGTTCCTATATGAATATATATAAAAATATAAAATTCATACAAATCTACATCTATACAGCAAACTGAAAACTGTCATTGTGGGACTGGAGTACAGAGATCCGCATAACACACTTCACTTATGAAAATGAGCTTGAAGTTTCTGATACAGTCCACTGTTATTGATGTCATTGTTTGAGAATTTGGGGCAGATTAGCAGGACCTATTAAAATATACCTCACAGACTGTGCATCCGCATGTGTGTATGTATACACAGACAAAATGTTTTCATTCAGACACAAGAGATAGCAAGCCTTGTCAAAATAAAGAAAAATTCATCTGTGACTTCTAAAAAGTCAAAATGCAATAATAATCTTGTATTTTGTTTCTATATCTGTCATCCTGGTATGCTTTAATGGCTATGAACAAGATTATGTAGGTAACTACTTATATACAATTAAAATACTGATATTATTAAAGGCCATCCATAAACTTTGGAAGTATAGTAAAATCCAGCCATACTTGCTAGAGGGCACATGTTGTGGCAACTAGCTTCACACAGCCGCTTCCTTACTTACGTTTGGTGGGATGGGGGAAAGAATTGGAAGAGTAAGAGTGAGGGGAAACTCATGGGTTGAGATAAGGACAGTTTAATAGGTAAAGCAAAAGCCATGCAAGCAAGCAAAGCAAAACAAGGTATTCATTTGCCGCTTCCCACCAGCAGGCATGTGTTCAGTCATTTCCAGAAAAGCAGGACTCCGTCACCCATGAGGGTTATTTGGGAAGAGAAATGCCATCACTCTAAATGTCCCTCTCTTCCTCAAATTCTTCTCCCAGCTTTATATGCTGAGCTTGACTGTGTGGGATATCCCTTTGGTCAGTTGGAGTCAGCTGTTCCAGCTGTGTCCCCTCCCAGCTTGTTGTGCACCCCCAGCCTACTCACTGGTGGAGTGGTGTGGGGAGCAGAAAAAGCCTTGATTCTGTGTAAGCACTGCTCAGTAAAAAAACATCCCTGAATTCCCAACACTTTCCATCACAAATCCAAAACATGTCCCCATTCTATAATGGCTACTGTGAAGAAAATTAATTCTATCCAAGCCAAAACCAGCACACAGCATAACAAAAGTAATCTCGAATAATCTGTGCCACTGGAAGGTTTTAGCCAGAAGTACTATGACAAAATTCAACTTCTTGAAAAATTATCAGGAGCGCTTTCAGGATCTTAGGATCTAAGGTGTTGACTGTCAAGAGCAATTAGTGGCTTTGATGCTTTCTACAGTTTTGGGACAGTCAAGTTGAGATCTCTACAGACCAGGCTGCAGAGGGCAGTTAGCACTTACTGGACTATCCTAAAACATCGTTGTTGTCATCAAAGCCAAGCAGGTGTCCTTCCTGGAATTTTTTTTTTTTTTTTAAGGTGGTAGCCAAAAGAGCCACACAAATTAAAATGCTTAATTCTTGGTGTTTTCTGTTCCTGTGCTCCCTCTTCTGGCTTTCTAGAATTATTTAGCGAATGCCTTATGCCCACATCATAAGGACAACTCCCATATCAGTTGTAATGATAACACATGCTTTGTTAGACACGACAGAAAGACTACTACTAAATAAACCAAGAAGTGGCCATAGCAGCCCAGCACTTCTATATAAGTGTATTCTGAGTAAAAGTTCCCTGGGTTTTTGGAGAACAAAAATAATCCTACTATTGATGCAGCAGTTGGAATAGTATGGATATTGGACATGGATATAAGAATGGTGAGGCTCTGGCACAGGTTGCCCAGGGAAGCTGTGGATGCCCCATCCCTGGAGGTGTTCAAGTGGATGGGACCTTGGGCAGCCTGGTCTGGTGGGATGTGTCCCTTCACATGGCAGGGGGGTTGGAACTGTATGATCTTTACTGTCTCTTCCAACCCAAACCATTCTATGATTCTATATGGATATGGATGAACAAAAGGCTTTACTGGAACATGCTCTCTAGATTTCCAGTTTGCTCTCTCTCATGAAAGTTACAATAGAATGCTATGCTTAAATTTGTCCCCATAAACTAGCAGAACATTCTTGACAATTTTTCTTCTAAATTGTGTAAGAATAGCACTGTTACATAAACATTCTCCACCACTGTTTAAAATCCAACTATTGTGCTAATATACAGCTGAAATAAATTTTAATGATTTTCATTGCTGAACCAGAAAGAAAAATAAAAATATGATGAGCAAAATTTTGCATTTAAAGTGTTGTTCCTTCTCAATATTTTTCCGAACATCTTTCCTACCACCATGTATATATGTGTGTTTGTCTTCACAAACTAAGTCAGTTCCCCTATATAAACATACTGGAAAACTGGTCCTGAGGTAACAGTGGAAAATAAGATCAACAGAACTTTCTGGCACATTTAATGTTATATTTACAATGCTATTTTCTAAGTTGTAAACACTTTTTGCTTTCATTTCAAGCACCAAAAATCCAGGTAGCACATACAGAAAAAAATCCTCGTTATTACAGAAACAATTCAAACGCGAACTGAACAGCCATTTACCTGGTGTTGATATTGCCCCTCTTTCAATAAACTCCGCATAGCAGCAAGAAACTCTTGAGATGGTTTGATAAGTGCTTTCAGTATATATATTAAGAATTATATTACATATTCACCTCACATTTTCACTTTTGGAGTTCTACCTTAGAAAAACAATATGAAAAGATGCTTTAAAATCTGTACTAAACACAGGAGCCAACCCATTGCAGTTGAATGCGCAAGGTCCAGCTTCTCCATAGCATTCAAGGAGGTGCTAAAACTCAACGACTTTAAAGACATGCTCTTTGATTGGGGAGAATTCCTGTTGTGGAATCTTAAGTAGAACCGTGATGTTTCCTGCCAGCTCTCCAGGTGCTGGTTGCTGTCACCTGTGTCCCTCACCAACCTGTGAGGTGCTGGAGAAAGGGTGAGCAGACAGGCAATTCCCCTCTATTTCTGCATGTGTGAAAAGGAGCCCACATGTTTCTGGGGTGTGCTCTTAGCCCCTGTCATTTGGTAGAGAGTGCACTCTAGTCCTATAAATATAGCAATGTGTGACTCAGGTCAGTCACGCCACTTACTGCCTAACGCTGGAGTATTTGCTCAGATCTAGCCTGTCGCTGACACGGTACCTTACAGCCTAAGGGGAGAATCAAGTCCCGCTTCCTCTTCTGGAAAGCCCCCAGCAATTCTGCTGCATGTAAAATCCCAGTAATCAGCTGTGGTATTTTCAGGGCAAGGAGCCTCATAAGTGTCATCTGATGCACAACAGCATTGTTGTGGTCTGAGGACCTGGGTGTTGCAAGAGAGTGGTTTTAAAGGTAATCACGGGGAATTATTAACCTGCATACTCTCACATGGAATTATTTGCAAGATTAGAAACAGTAGTTTCACAAGTTTTGGCCCTCATGTGATAGTTCACAAAGAGTAGATTTTGTTATACCAGACAATAAAAGTTGCCGTAACACAGCAAGGCTTCACGGCTGCACTCTCAGTTTGTATCGGAATCAAAGGGAAATTCACAGGACTTCAGGGGGAAAAAAAAAAAACAAACAACTTCAGTACCTGTAGTATTAGAAAATATGATTTAATGGCTTGCTGTGAGTTTATGTATTCATAAAGGAAAAAAAAACCATAAAAGCTTACTGACCGCTTTTGTTTTAGGCAGACAGAACAAAAAGCAGAGATGTGCTATTCCGCTTTTCCAGCGAGGGAGAGCCGGGAGCGAGCCGGGAGCGAGCCGGGAGCGAGCCGGGAGCGAGCCGGGAGCGAGCCGGGAGCGAGCCGGGAGCGAGCCGGGAGCGAGCCGGGAGCGAGCCGGGCGCTCATTCCCCCGCAGCGGGCTCGGCGGGTGCTCGGCGCCGCAGCCGGGGCGCTGCCGCCCTCTGCCGGCCGGGCTCCCCGCCCCCTCCGGCTGCTCCGCCGGGGAAGGGGAAGCAGCGAGGCCAAGGAGTTGTCCCGCAGGCAGCCCTCGGGCGCTGCAGGAGGAGGGACATCGGAGGAAGCGGCAGGGAGGCGGCCGGGCGGCTCCCAAGGGGCGGGGGGCGGCCGGGCATCCCCTCTCCGAGCCCCGGGAGCCTCCGGGGGCGGCCGGCCGGGGGGAGGAGGGGCGGGACGGGACGGGGTAGGGCAGGCGAGCCCCGCACCTGCCCCGCTCCCCCGGCAGGGAGCGGCCGCGGATGCCGCGAGGAAGAGGAAGCGCAGCCCGGTGCTCGTCGGTGCGGGGAGGGGACCCGACCCGACCCGACCCGCCTCGCCGAGCGGCTCCTCCCGCCGCCCTGCCCTCTCTTTTGCACGGCCGGCGACTTCGCCGGCGCCTCCTCCTCCCCCTCCTCCTCCTCTTCCTCCGCTATCACCGCCACCTCCTTCCCGACCGGTCCCCGCGCCGGGTCGGCCGGAGCCCGCTGGTGAGAGGGGTCGCGCGTCCCCGCGGGCGGAGCGGGCGGGTGGCCGGCCGGGGGCCCAAGGGGTTTTCTCAGCGGGTCAAGGCGCGAGGTCCGGCTCGGGCGGCGGCTCCGGGCGCTGCGAGCGTCCGCACGGCAGCTCGGGAGGAGGAGGAACCGCAACTTTGGAGCAAGTGCATCCCTCCTCCCCCCCCCCCCGCCCCGGTGCCGCCGGTACCCGGAGCATCCTCCCTCCTCGAACCCCCTCGGGGGGGCTGGGTGATGCGGGGCTGCGTGTGCGCGCCTCGTCCCCGCTTCGTGCTGCTGCATGTGACCAAAACGCTGGTGAATTTCAGGTGGAATGATCGCTCCGAGATGCGGGAGGTGATGATGCGCAGCCACGGCGTGCAGCCTTGTAGAGCGAGTGGGTACCGGGTTCAGAAAGTTACGTTTTTCACGTTTCTGGGCTCGAAGCCTTTGCAAAGTTTATTTTGAATATCTTTTCCTTGCAGAACGAACACGGCTGTCCGGCTCTCCCCCGAGAATGGTATAAAGTAAATATAGGAGTTACTGAGAAACAACAGTGAGTACATTTCAAATCAGCAACGTTTCGTTGTTAACTTTATATGAATGCCTCTTAACCTGCCAAGTCTCCAAATGTGCAACAAACGTGCTGAGAGCGCCAGTGACAATAAGAGTGCAGGAAATGTACCGTGTGTTAATTGCTTTAGTATAAACATGGTTGCCTGTGAGCTCTATGCCACGATACAGCAGTAATGGTGCAATTTCAGCGAGGGATGTTTTGAAGTGTATTAACAGGCAAATGGGTTTTCTTTTGCCTCTGTCCATCAGCTGCCCAATTACCCCCGGTTAAAATTGTTATCTTTTAGAAAGAAGGAGAAATTGAGTAAGAACTGCACAGAGTCCTGTATCTGTGACTGAAGACATTGTTTCCTCCTCTTCCTTTTAGCTCTTTTTCTCCTCCTTTGCCCCAAATCTGCACACACATGCATGCTGTCTAATCCTCAGTTATGTAATCTTGTAGACATTTATGGATCATTCATTGTTCGCATGAGTCCCATTCCATGTCATTCTTGTTTGATTGAGTGACTTATGCAGAATACTGCACAGTAAAGGAAAATATATTTGAACTTACATAAAGTTCTTCCAGTTTGACCTGCAGGTTTGCTTTCTTTAAAGGTTTTCTTTCCCTTATTCTCCCTGATTTTTTTTTTTTTTTTGAGCTGTATAAGTACGTGATAGGGATCTATAATCTGATGACCAGTAATGAGATAAGATGGAGCAAGAACAGTGGTGATAGTTTGCTGGTAGAAGTCCCTTTTCCTGCTGTTAGGAACATACCTGTTCACACACATGTCATAAAGCTGTTAAAGAACTGTGGCAAATTTAAGAAACTCAGCAGCCAAAAAAAAAAAATGTCTAAAACATGAGCATAAAGTGAAATAGTTGTTATTGAAAGATACTGTCAATGCACTCTGTGAATCCTAGTGTGTGATTTGACTAGTCCAGCAGTATACCTCATTCCCAGTTGATTTATGTTGGGGAGGTTGCACGGGATAGTTGACTTCCATTTGTGTCTTTCTGTAATCTGTTTGAAACTCACTGTGAAATACGACACACTTCTCTGTAGCTTGCAACTTTTTGTATTGGTGGTTTTTTTGATTAATAATAAGGAGGAGGGTAAAGAGAACTGGTTTCTAAACTTGCCATTTTGATATTTTTCCTTATGTTCTCCATGTGGCAGGAAAAACTTAATATGTATGCAATTCAGATGGATTTTGAGGGGATAGGAAAAATTCTTACCGACTTACTCTGTAGCTGTCATATGTGGTCACTGAAAGTATCTGCAGTTCAGTAGTCTTTATGATATAACCTGACCACACGTGCTCTTAAAAGCAAGTACTTATGTTTTCTCACTGTTCAGGCGCAACATGTTGCATACATTGTCCTAAGGAGTGATTTATTTTATGCATCTTCACCACAGCAGTCACAAAAAAGCTTATTTTGCTACATGAAGGTGTAACTGTCACTAAAACACTGCTGTTCCTGTTGTACTTCCTGACAGCGATGCGGCTCTGCAGCGAATAGCGGATCAAGAGTAACATGGTGCTCCACCCTTCCTTCCGCTGTTTGTTTTTTTCTACCTAGTAGAAATCTCTTTGATTTTAAGGTTCAGGCTCATAGACGTGCTTTCTTACAGTGTCCAACCCACAAAGTGGTGTTGGACTACGATTTCATGTTTTCCATGTCGATATACAAGGGGCAGAGCTCCTATGTTTATATGTAAGTTGCGTGGTTTTCTTCTTTTGAAACTCTATGGGTGGATTCAGTTTCTGGTAGAGGGAAAGGCTGATGTCTATAGATTTAACTGTGACTAGGAAAAGGTTTCTGTTGATCTCTGCCAGTGCACCTGCACACTAACATGCAGTGTCTTCTTGTTCCAGTGACAGGCTTCTTTTTTGGATATATTGCTAACCACAATGTTTCCAATTCTGTGATTCTCAGATAAGGATTTGCTTGTGACTTGGATGAGGCCATCAAGTACAATTTTCCTCTTGAAGTATGACTCAGCTATCACTTGATTTTCCGTTTCCTCGAAGTAAATGATCTCTTTAAGGTTTAGGAGCTCTCTTTGTCATGCTGTGGTGGGAATGTGCAGTATGTCCTTTTATTTGAAACAGCCTTCATAGAAAGTGATGGGATTTGGGGAACCCTGGAGGCTCGGCAACATCACACATACACCCTTGCAGTAGGCAAAAGTAATATTGTCTCTTCTGGTTTATTTCTCTGCACAGTTATGCCTGGGTCTAGTATGACTTTCTCCTTTGCTGTATCACTGCACTATCCTGAAGGTATGACTTTGAAGGAGAATGAATTGGTCAGGTTTCCCTCCCTGTTCAGTAATTATCCTATTAAAAAGTAGGTTTCAAAGTGAAATTTTATTGTTATGAACTGTTTGTGGGTTGAACACGTGACTAGAAACAGCTTTGTAACAGCCATCAAAACACCATTCAGTAAGGTCTGTGCTGTGTCTTTAAAATATTTCCCTGCTTTGAATGACTTTTTCAGAAAAAGGCTCTTGCATTCGTGGCAAGAGGAATGTGCCAAGTACATGTTGTTAAAGTTGTGTCAATTTAACAGAGCAACTGTTTAAAGGATTTAGGATAATTTTCCTTTTACTTGAGTCAGTCACCCTTTTTTTTTTTTTTACCTTTCTTTATTTTATGTCTCTCCAAATATAACACTGGAAAAAGAGAGAAAGAGAAACTAAAAGCAATTGGCAGAAGCCAGTATACTGGCAGGTATTTGATAGTAAGGTTTGTAAAAGGTGATAATATATACGTGATACTTAAAATAACCTGCATACACGTGGTGTTACATAGATGAATGGAAGAATAATCAATAAATTGTGAATGGGTCTTTCAGTCAGCATTGTTGCATCAAGTTATTTGTAAGGATTTGGGTTTTTTGTTGTGATCTTTCAATATTGCAAGTTCTGGGAGACACAAGTGAAATTGAAGGATAATGTTGCAACCTTTCTGTTAGTTTCCCCAGTTTGCTGATCACTGTTAGCATTTAAGAGGAAAATTAATCAGAAGCCTATGCCACAGGGGATAGCTAATGTGTTTCCTTTTGTCTACCTCTGTCAGAGCTGAAACAGATAAAACTTCTGTGATATGGGCAGAGACTAAGTGGCTGGTGCCACATGTCTAGTGTCCATCAGTAAGCTACTAATTTCTCAAGCCACTGAGCGGATTGGTTTGTAAAGCACGTGCTTGTGCTTAAGAGCAAGGTGAACAGTGATTCACAGAGTGCTTGTTTGCAAACACTTATGTATCGATGTATTTCTCCTGATGGCAGCTTTCCATTCTGAGTATTTGATTTGACTGTTATCAATGGCTGCTAGGAGGGGCAAGTTAGTTGTGAGAAAGTAGAAGTGATGGACAAGCTGTTTTTCTGCTCAGCTTTGAATTGCATTACGAAGAAGACTAAGCCAGTGGTGGTAGAGAGGTCCCCTTAGAAAAGTATTTTAGTTGATGTACAAATGAACTTACTTTGAGACGTTCCTAGTGAGCAGCTTTTGGAGTTCTTTAGAAAGCTGAATATACTACCTGAAGATGTTGGGCAAATGTTCTTTCTGCTTTTCAGGACTTGAAGTCTACTTAGTGTTGTGTTTGCTGTGTTCCATTTACAGTCAGATAACACTGTAGAACTCCCCAGGAGCTACCCTAGGGTAAGGCAGGGATTGGGAGCTACCAGTCAGTGCTGAGGGAAAATGACCTCCCCTTTCAAATAGAGTTTGGTTGATTTAAAGTGACTGTGAAACATCCTCTTAAGTGAAGAGCCTGGGGAAGAGGGGGAATAAGAAAATACATTGTTCCCAAGTAGTTTTATTACAACATAATAGCTGTGTCCTAGCTGTGTTTGTTTTGTTGTCTTTTGCCTCTGCTTTCCTTTTGTTATTTTGTTTGGGGTTTTTTTTGTTGTTTCTCAAAGTTAAATTCTCCTCATAATTTCTTCTTGCATGGTATCTTATTCTTTGATCTTTCATGTATTTATTTATTTATTCCATCTCTCATGGTTTCACCAACTTTGTCATGGCCTTAATTTCTTCCCTGGGCATCCCTTAGGTAATTACTCAATCAAAGTATTTAAGATTTGCAAGAAAGGCTGTGGACTGAAGTGTGTATCATCTCCTATGTTCTTTGATAGTCTCTTGCTCAATATATTTACTGTACAGTCCTAATTTAGGAGCGGGCAAATGAAGTGTAAAACGGTCTCTGAAGTATTGTGTCATCAGGGAGTGAGTAATTTTTTTATCAGCTGCATGAATACATATATGATAATCTGGCTTTTTTTCTTGTTGAGCTTGCTTCAGCTGACAAGGAGGATGGGTCACTGCTTCTAAGAGAACTTAAAATTCTGGAGATGTGATCACTTTAAATGCCTGTTCTTGCATACATGCTTGCTTGAAGGTGATGTAATTCCCCAGAGCTTTTTGCAAATCAGAGAATGTATGTGAACATGGGCAAAATGCTCCATGTAGACCTTTTTTTCCTTAATGTATGAAGCTGACAACCTGTGGATCAAATACATCTCACATTTTGAAGATGGGCAAAAGGAGGGCTATGCAGGGTGTGACAGTGGGCTCAAAAAATGCTGTCAGCACGTTAAGCTTACTCCTTTAGCTGAAATTTTAGGTACAGGTTCTGGGACTAGATGGCTGGTACTATTTGGAGGTGTTTTTTTCTTCTAGCTCATTGTCAGTTTAATAGTAAGAATGGAAAGAGTCAAGGCTTCTACTTTAGTCTGTTAGAAACTTCTGTAAAATTAAGTATGTAGTTTTATCCCATGACTGCGCACATGCTTTATACTTATGTAAAGAGTATAGTTTGTGTATTTGTTTGCTGACTTGAATCCCGTATCTCTTTCTTCTGATGCCAAACTTGATCTTTTATGTAGTAATAGAAGATGCATAAATGTTGGGAATATGAGAGAATGATTTTACTTTTTAAAAAAATTTAGTTAAAACAATTTTTGCTGTGCTTTGGAGTAATGGAAAGAGTTTGGCTAAACTGATATTTCAATAGACTTCCACAAAATGTTGTTGTTTTAACACTTTTTCCCATAGATATAAAATTGACCAAGCTAACTATTCATATATTCCTAGTACATGCATGAATTCTGGTGCTTGAATTTGTAGCTGAAGTGAAAATATTACTTGCCTGTTCTTTCTCTTCCACCAGTGTGCATGTGTTATTTAGTCCAGCAGAAATATAGGGGATATGCGAGTCTTGGCAAGGATGCCTCACGTGAGCAGAAGAGAGAGGAAACTTCTCGGGCAAGCAGTTTGGAGTCAATTAGGAAACAGTAGTTTTACTTTAGTTTGGAAATAGTAAGCCTGAGTCAGTGCATTTGGCTAGCCCGGCAATCTGCTGTACGCTTTGAATTTTGCTGGGGTGACCATAGCAGGGGTGGCTCTTTAAATAGTTGCGTCATGTTTTAAGAGACGTTAGTCTGAGGTAGGGTGATGAGGAATTTTTAAGTATTCCCATAATGATCTCTGGGAGGACAATAAAGTTGATTTGTACAATTCTTCTCTAATAATAAGAGGAGAAAAATATCTATGACACAGGTTAGTATAATACAATTTTTACTCTTGATGCCAATGAATGGATTTGTTACATTTCAATACAGTCTTTTCCATTGCTTTGCTTTCTGGAATATAATTGCACATTACTTTTCATAGCAACAGTTGTGGCTTCAGCTGGAAATTGAAACCTGATAAATTTTGGCTTGGTGCACGGGGACAAACTTTTTCAATAACACAGAGCCAAATCAACTGGAAAAAAAAAATTCCCCAAACGTAAGTGCTGGTCCTTGGGTTCTGGAAAAGATATCTGCTATACCTTTTGGTGACTAGGCTTTTAAATTCTGGAATACTGGTGTTTGTCATTTTCTTTCTTCTTTTCTCTGAAATTGTAAATTTTTTTAAAAAAATTTTTTAGCCTCCCTTCAAGCACCAGGGCACTCATCTGTTGAAACTCTATCCCCTGTGGTTCAAGTACATTCCTCCTATCAACCTTTTCACCCCACCTCCCACTCTCCCTCTTCCTGAGTGCTCCGACACCTCTTCTGCTCACCAAACTCACAAAATTCAGGTCTAGACGTGGGGTCTAATTCTGACCTATGCTTGATGTAGGTATATAATCTCTACTCTTATTAATATGCATACAAGTTTCTTGTTATGTTTAGTCTTTTCCTGAAAAAAAGGCAGCAAATGTGAACAAATGAGAACTCCATTGGAGAGCAAAAGGAAGCATTTCATGTGGTGGTTCTTAAGGGGGAAAAAAAGATCCAACCAAAAGCCTACAAAGCTCAAAGGAAATATAAAGTCTTTTCCACTTTGGACCACTTAATACAACTTTAACCATAACTATGGTGAGTAATTAAAGATTTGACAGCTAGTGCCAGCTCCAGACAAGAAAGAAAAGGGCATGAAATATGGCGCATATCTTAAGCAAAAACACCAGGTAATTTTTTTTAAGTTGTAACTAAAGTTAGGCGTAGGTCAGTTTATGCTGTCTTTTTTGGAAAGACTGCTTTTCATATTTTGTAGTAAAGAGTGAATTTTTTACAAAAGTGTAATTGTGGAAAGCAATGTATGAAATTTGGAAAGGGAAATATCATCTCTTCTGCCATGCGTTGCTCTGAGCCTTTTTCTGTCCCAGCTTTCTTCTCTGACGTATTTGGACTTGAGGTATTGAAACTTCTGCTTCTGTTCTTCTTGCTGTATAAGATGTTGGTGATTTTAGTCGTTGTCTTGGGATAGGCCTAGAATATAACATGTACAGCACCTTTTGTAAACTTTGCTAATATCAAATGACCTGGGCTTTCATTTCTTGACCTGCCAAAAATAACCCATATTTTCCTTTGGCTACCTTAGGAAGTTAGCTTGCTGGAAGAGTGTGTTTATAAAAAAGAGTTGGTAGTATTGTGCTGTATTGGGATGGTTTTCTGGAAGGCAGCAGTTTCAGAGACTTCATCCCCTGCAGCTGTGAATGAGTCAGAAAACACATTATGATGAAGGAGAGATGTGTGCAGAGGGAGAAGGGAAGAAAATAATCTACATAATTTTAAATCCAAGTTGGAATTTGAGTTCTATTTTAAAACAAACACATCAATAAAATGGTCTTGGGCTATTTGCACTGGAATTTTAAATTGATTCCCTGGCATAAATGTCAGAAGGATCAAAACATCCACAGTTCAGTGGTGGTGGATGTGAATTCAAATTAAAACACTAAGTTTCAAGGTTTTTTTGTTTGTTATGTTCCAAATTGCTTAAATCTTGTAAAATTATTCACCTCACTCTAGAGATGGTGAGGCTTTTAACATTGAATTAATTTTGTATAATTAATATATGAAGGTTGTAAAAACAACTGTGCTGGTCTATGGGCTACTTTTCTGTAATGAAAGGAATGATGGCATAATGGAAAAAGCAGTCAGACTTCCCTCCCCTAAACTGGTAGATAGAGAACCACCAAACTAGAGTAGAAAATCAAACCCAAATAAAACCGCAGATCTTTTGTTTCCAACTAATTGTTCTTGCTGTGTTCACTGGTCCCCATAAGCCTGACTAAGGGGATAAGCCTTGCTTTCCTGTCTTGAGGTTTTTCTCTCTTGATCCATTGAAATTCAGAGTGGAGGGCCCCCTTTAGAGAATGTCCCGTCTGTAGCTATCTCCTCTGTAACAAAGAGGCTCCAGCTGTGGATATGGATTGAGGAGAGAGGGAGCTTCTCAGGCAAGCAGTTTGGAGTCAATTAGGCAACCGGTAGTTTTGCTTCAGTTTGGAAATGGTAAGCCTGAGTCAGTGCAGTTTTTGGACCACTGATGCCTGCACCTGAATTCAGACAGTACCTGGTCTGTCCCAGCGTGTTCTGCTACAGGTCCCATTTCTGAAATATGTAGTTGTAATGAAATTATATTGCGCAGCTGCATAGTTGTAAAGGGATGCAACGTTATAAGTCACTGTTTTGACATTGAAAGGATGGAGTGTCAGTCTTCCTATCGTGTTGAAAACTGGTGTCCTAAGGGAGTGCATCCTCAGGGCAGCTGCTCTCCAATGTTTCAAAGCTAGCAGAATTCTCATAGGAAGGAGCGTAGAATTCAGGTGCGCCCTCCAGTATGAAATGATAGGCATAACCTCAGTTAGAAGGGCTCATAAAATGTTTTCAAGATCTTCTGCCTTCTCCATTCCAATATGTTTCCAGCAACCTCATACGTGCGGAAATACCCATCTATTAGTTATGCATGCAGTTACATCTATGCATGTAATTATCTGCATTATCAGTATTAGCAAAAGGGAAAGGAAGTTGGGTTTTAAGTATGGTAGTTCATGTGTGTTCTCATTTCATATGTATACTAAATGAGAAGCCTACTTAAAGAGAAGCCTCAGGAGAAAAGTATCTATTTAAAAAAATTAATCTGGAGTTATTGTTTGACAGATTAGTACCACTGAAAAAGATTAATCAGTGGTGATACCATTAGCTTGTGAGAGCTTCAGTAAGATCTCTTAATCCACAGTGTTTACTGAAAGGGACAGGTAAGCCTGGAATGGTCAGCATGGATACTCTATCTTTACTCATTCTGTGGAGGAGTTACAAGTGGGAGCAGGAACAAACGTATTCTGTATTAATAAAGATAATCCGAAGCAGTTAGAAAACTAAGAGATCATTTTGAGTATTGTCTCAATGTTAAAATGCAAGGACAGATAGTAGGCAGAATGCAGACATAATGAGATGTATTTGCAAGCTATTTTCTGAATAAAAGCTGGGGATTTTCCGTCCCTAGGGAAAGCATGGACAGGACACACCAGCAGTGGGAACTCTTGTTCTCTGCTATTATTTTTTCAGATTGTAATATGAATTTACTGCTGTAGCTGTAGTGCCTCTGACCTAATTAAGCCTAACTGGGCAGAGATGATATGCAATCAATTATTTTCAAATACAGGCAGAACTGCATTGCTCCATCTACTGAATGTTAGAGGAGCTCCCTGGATAGGAGCTTCCACCAAACACTGGAAGGAGCTCAGGGCAGCTCCATGTAGGTTTGACTGTCCAGTATTTATATTGCATGAGTCTACATAGGTGTAGGTAGAAATTCTGGAACTCTTTTAAGGTATGCTGGAGGCAAAGAAAAAAGTATTTGATGGTTGGATTATTTTTGAGATATTTACTGTTGTTTGTTTTCATTTCTTAGCCTGGTGCTGGCACAAAGCCTCATGAACATGAAATCAAAGAAAAGGGGGTTTTTTTTTAGAAGGTGCTTTGTCAACAGATGTGAACAAAAGCGGTTTTAAAATGTTACTGAACCACTGACACAACCTCTAAAAGGAGTACTGAGAAACCTTTCTGGAAGCATCTCAATTTCGTGAAGGGAAGGACCATCTGCTCTGTCTTTCCTCACAGAGAAAAGGTGATTGTTCCAGTAATTTTGTAAGCAACAGTGCTGCCTCTTGGGCAGTAGTTGCTCTGTGTTAGTAAATGTTGTCCACAGAAGAAAATCAATAAGTAGCAATATGATTTAGTTGAAAAATACTAATCCTTGGCATTCCCCATAATTTTCTGTCTTATAGTCATATTAATTTCATGTCTAGATACTTATACTCACAACTTTTAAAAATCTGAGTTTATTTTGGCAAAGAATAAGTTCATCTGCAACTTTTGCTGTCTTAATGGAGAGAGCTGGTCTTGGTCTCAGACAATGAAAGCTGGTAATATTTCCCCATAATATTTCCAATAAAAATGCTAACCAAATAATCCTAAACTGCTGATATAACTAGTTTTCCTCCTGTTGACATAACACTATTCAGTCCAGTGGTGTTAAACAACTACAGAGTTTGGCCTTTAGAAGAGGAAGAACGAGAATTATCTCGGAAACACAGTGTTGTAAATGTTGACTCTCCAGTTGTGACCAGTGTGTAGACAATTTTGTGTAGAGAATTGGTTCATGGGTTCACAGTCCATCACTTAAGTGTTGAATGAAATGAGTTCAAAGAAAGTAAGGTGCCTTCTTTGAATTGTATGAGAAATTGATGCTGACTGTCAAATTATACAAAGTTACTTTTCCTTTCTAAGGTCTAACATTGGTCTTCAGCTGCTTCTGATCCCATTGAGGAATTCAGGAAATTAGTTAAAGCTGAGGGTGATTACACATGGTAATTGCAGAGGTTTTTGCTATTTGTAAAACATTTGGGGTACCATAAAGGAAGAAGTTATCTGCTTCTTTCTTGCTGCTATGCTACTAAAGCAGAGTAATTGTATTTAGGAACAGAAGAATCTTCTCTGATTTTGTGTTGTTAGAACAACTGTGGCTTAGTAGCAGCAGTTTCCCCATCGTTACCCTTATAAACAATGAGATTGGGTTGATGAAGTGTTTGCATAAAATAATGCATCTTTCTGCAGTAATTCTTTTAAAGTATTTCTGACAACAATAGCATCTTCTGTTAATGGCTTGCCTAGTGCAACTGTCAAAAGAAGAGCAAGAGTGTCTTGGGAAGAAGCAGAAGAAATTTGTAGCATTTTGCCTTACCGTTTGCTTTAACAGAAACAGGGTAGAATTACTGCAGTATTATTTATGTCTGTGGATCTCAGATACCCACAATGGAATGTGTTTTCTGCAGAGTGTTTTTATGTAGGTAGGAGGAACAGGTGGTCATTGTTGATGAAAGCCATTGTATGCTACCTGCCCCTTTTGAGGGGAAAACGTATGTGTTTTTATTTAAAAACCGCCAATGCCAGAGGCATTTTTTATTCTCTTTTTAAAAAACATGTCTGGGACTTCCTTATCTCCTCTCACAAAAAAAGAGATTGTTCATTTTCAGTCCCTTTGTTGGAGCTGTACTGCTAGAAGCCTTCCTGGCCTCTGGCACTATCAACAGAAAATGCTGCTCCTGAAAGAATTGAGTATAGTTTGGGCAGGGAGGGGTGGGGGTACTGAGACGGGTAGCAAAAGGCGGAACTTGGCATTGCAAAGAAATGGCTGAAAAAACATTCATGTTCCTTGAAACTTTTGACAATGGCAGAATAAGATTAAATGAAGAGAGGGAGAGCAAGCAAGCAGAAAAGGACAGTGGTAGCAGGCCCAAAAAGGGGAGGAGAGAGTATTGTCAAGTTTATTTAGGCATGGTCTTATTTGTGAGATAAGCCTGGAACAGGAGTGGGTGATCCCTAGTGTTTCAGCTTAGTAATTTATGTGATACATAATTATGTACTTTGGGTTTTCTCTCCTGACTTGGCCACGCAAGCTTAGTCTTGTCAGGAACATGGAAATTGAGTTTGAATATTGATGGGCTGTGATGTAACTTCTATAACTGACTCTGAAGAATGGAAGTGTGATGTATAATGGCACGTTTATCCAGTAAGTATCCCTCGGTGACATCTCGCTCCTCCACAACTTTAATGCATGCTTATTTTTATATAATGCCTACCGGGGTGTAAAATCTCTTGCTGATGACAGAGCAGGATGGTAACGTGGTCAAAGACAACTTTTGTGTCCTCTGGGGTGAATGATGAAGTCCTGTTACAACTCGGATTGTCCTCTGGGTCAGGACCCATGCAAACTGGCTTTCCTCTAAGAGCCATGACTGATCTTTCTCCTCTTTGTTTTTATTCTGCATCCTTTCTGTCTGCTCTTACAGAGCCTGTTTGAGTCGTCAGCATTATGGGTTGTCTACCATAAGGCTGCAGTGGGAGTAAGGAAGCTCTTGAGCTAGGAAGCTCTTGAGCTTTTAAGGCCAATCCTAGGTTATTCTGGGTCTTTTAAGGTGGGTGGATGGGTGTGAAAACTGGAAGGATTCGTATTCCCATTAAATTACAATGAAATATGCACTTAAGTCTGGGGTTTTTTTGGGCATAATCCTGTTGATTCTGCACGAACCTAGATAGATATGGGTTATATTCTTCTTTGCAGTACAGTCTTGAAGAACAAGGGAGAAAATAAATGCATGGGTCAGATCAGCTGAGTGGGAAGCACTCACTTTATGCAGCTAAACTTCTGACAATAGCTACTTTCTAAACAGTTTGGAAGGTCTTCCTGTAATGATTTTCGGTGTTTAGGAGAAGAGATTCTAATTTGCATTCAGGAATCACCCTTTTAATCAAAACGTTTGGCTTTTATATCCATGCACATGTGTATGACAGCACAGTGGGGCAGCAGGGTCTGCTTATTTTTTTAGTGGCTGTGAGTGTTAAGAAATTAGCCATTAAACTGTAGATGGAATCTGAGTTCCTGCAGATTTAATGGGAACTGTGGTTGGATAAAGGACACAGGCAAATGGCTGTGTTCTTTATCAAAAGTCTGAAGTCTGCTGATTAATGGCTTTCATCTCATTTTGCTGGCCTTTGACCCTAGGAATTTTCTATAAATTAAGCTACCAGTGGATTATTTGCTATTCATTTCAGAAATCCACTATGCTATAAAAAACAGAATTTCTGTCTTGTAGTAAGCATGAGCATTACACTGCAGCAGCTGGGTGTCTCAGGTGTGCAGTGAAGCATGGACCAGATTGCTCCTCAGTGATGTAGGCACACTGCTGGCTTGCTGTTGTTGGAGCGTGATTGCTTGGGTTGTATTCTTGCTCTCAGAAAACGTTGGGTGTTGAGTTTTGTTTCCTAAGTATCTGTTGGAGGGTCTTCCTTTAAGGTTTGAACGTAATTTGCAATTAAGGGATAATGGTATATATTCTGGAAAGTTGAAAATGAGTGAAATTGAACAGTCCTTCATGCTGTTCTGACTTCTGTGTTAGAAGAGGTTGCTGGGTACCAGGGTAATAGGCAACACATTTGAAAATTTTCTCTAAATGTTGTGCAAGATCTGTGGAAATGAGTGGATCTCCAGAGTGTTAAAACAGAATAAAGTTTTATTGCTTGCTGTAAAGCTACTGGTGGAGGTAGTAGTTTCACTAAAGCAAGATGAAGTGTAAATTTAAACCAGCCTGCCTGTGCTGGTCCGTGGAGATGGATCTATGTAGATATACCTCTTCTGAAATAAGCACCTTTTTAGAAGGTCTTGGAGAGGGAAGGCAGTGAGTTACTGGGGGCTTTTGGATTAACTTACACTTATCTTACACTTATCTTACACTTATTCTTATTCTTATCTTATCTTGTCTTACACTCACTCCTGAAGATGAGGCACACTGAATAAGCATGTACCATTTTGCTTAAGCTACAAATTTCACCATGGAGGCAGGAAAAATGAGGAGAAAGAAATAGATGTTTGTAGATATAATTTGTTGTCCTGACTGTTCTGGTGGTTCTAAGTGTCAGCAGTGCATGAAGAGTTACTGTCAGGCCCTTCACGTGGTATATGGCTTCAGAAGCGTGGCTGCCAGTGAAGCCAGCAGCTTACTAATAACTGACTAATTGTTCCTGTCACACCTGCAGAAGCCTTTCTATTTCTCTGAAATATATTAGCATTCATGAGAAGATATTGAACCCTGATGAATCACAAACACATTCTAAGTAATTCTTTTATCACTCTGCTTGGACCACGTACACCTTTCCTAAACAATACCTTATTTTTCTACCCCATAAAACCTGTTGGTTTTTTTAGTCCAGGGTTCTGAAAATCAGAGAAATGAAACCATCTGTGTGTTCAAGCTTACCTTTTAATAAGGGCATTTTAACCCTACTTCTTACTTTTACCTCTGAGCTCCATCATGTGATTAGATTAAAAAGCTCTGATCTGTGCCAGTTTTGTTAATGCAGTAATATGGTTTGGTTGCATAATGTGTCACATTAGTTGTGAAGCTTTGGCAGCCAATTCTGTCACCTCCCTGGGTGTTCACCAGTTAACAGCTGGTTTCGAAGGGCTGT
Source organism: Clamator glandarius (assembly GCA_033459285.1). Classification (NCBI taxonomy): domain Eukaryota; kingdom Metazoa; phylum Chordata; class Aves; order Cuculiformes; family Cuculidae; genus Clamator; species Clamator glandarius. The sequence goes on from JAUNZM010000702.1 coordinate 25,558, forward strand.
GTCCATCTCAGTATTGCTCATTGGGTCAGATGATGGTTACTGAAACTTCATGGGAACTCCACAAGCCTTTTCCATATGAGGGGGCCTGTGCTGTTCCAGGATCTTGCTGTGATCTCACCAATACATGCCGGCCAAGTGCTTGGCTTGATTTACTGTTCTCATTTTCTATGCAGACTTATGCAATCACGAAAGGAAAGATTAAATCAGAGTGGGAATGACTATGCAAATAACCGATGGAAATGTAAGAATGAACAGGAACAACTCTAAATCTGTTGAACTTTAGATACTTATTTGGAAAGTTCAGAAGTTACAAATTTGGTACAAAATGTAAGGTTTTGCTGGGTCTGGAAGGAGATTTTGTTCAGTGAAATGAAAGGATTAACTAAAATCTCATATAAAAGAGAACCTCAGGTGTAAATGTCATAGTTACTTGATGTTTCCAGCATTTGTAACCAAAAGCTTTGGGATGTATTTCTGCTGGTGAAATGTTGTATTAAGTATGGAAAGCAAGAAGGGATCCTATTTAAAAAATTAGGCCATCATCCCTACCCCTCCACCCTTCCCTCAATTTTTAGCTTGCTATCCTTAGAAACAGCAACAGATTCTGTTGCTTCCATGTATGAGATCTGTGTCTTTTCCCCTTTCTCTTCTGTAGTTACTTTTAAATTGTCAGCTTCTTCAGTACAAGCCAGTTCAGCATAGCGGTAGAGGTCCCAAAGATGCAAAGTTCAAATGGGTTTTGTGAAAACAGGAAACTGGATGGAGCAGAAACTGTAAGGGAAAGACTCCAGTGTGAGCCTTATTAAACAGCTGGAACCCTACCTCAGAGATTCAGATGGGTTTGCCTTAGTGCTGCTGCTCACAAAGAAGCTGTTTGCTTTGCTCGGTTAGGCAAATGTGAGATTCGAGCTTCTCCAACATTTCATCAAAGTATTTAAATAAAAGTACTTGAGAGAACTTAGTTCAGACATGAAAAACTTAAAAACTTCAGTGAAGCACTAGATTTTAATCGCTTTTAGGTGGTCTTGTGCTGGTCATACAAGGAAAGAGCAGAATTGGGGAGTAATACTGCTAACGAAGAAGGCAGGAAAAAAAAAAAAGTCCTGTGTGCCCATATGGGATAATGCTGTGCAGATGGCAGACAAAAACAGATGAAGAATTATAAAATCTTGCTTGACTGGAGAGCTTAACTGAAAGGAAACATTTTACTGCCCAATAAGGATGGATTACAAATTAGCTTTATATGTTTGATAGAGAATCTTTTGGAGCTTAAAAGCTTTCTAGAGCACAAAACCATGGTAGTTTCTTTTGCTGTAACTGTGAAGTCCACAGGTTGTGGTTTTTATCTCTTTAGAAGTATTTTAAATCCTACAGGAATGCAGAAGGGAATTAAAAACTTCCCTGAACATGATGGTTGACGAAAATAGGATGTTAATTGTTTCCAAATGCTGGCTTGTTTGTTAAGTGGAACTTATTACTTAGAGAAGCCATGAAAATTCAGATGGCCAGTGGCTAATGAGGCGCCAGGTCTGGTGGAGTCTTCTTAGAGCTGATCTGATAGTAGCTTCTACCATAGCTTTCCTCAAACCTCAGTTGGTGGCTAAGTTCTTCCATTTGCCCTGCAGCTACCTGAGGGCCTGACCAGGGTGTTTTTTCAGCAAGAACTAGAAAAAAAGAACTTGGGAGTTTTGTTACTCCTCCTGGGCAATAGTACCATTGCTTGCTTCTGGTACCTGTTCATAGATGAAATGAATGGTTACTGTAACTCAGCATCTTTTTAAATTTTTCTTAATAATTAGTTCCCCTTTCTACACTTAGCATAAGTTCCCTCTTCAGTCTGAGGAAAGCGTGTTCCCTTGAGTTTGTCATATGTCTCTCCATTCTAACATTTAGATTTATTAAGTACTTTTTTTTTTTTGGTGATACTGCTATTTTCTAAGCCTTTCTGGCCTCAAGGCCCATGGGCTGTTGTACAAGTACATCCATGGGCTGAATTATAGCTGTCACTGCTGGCTGTGTTTTAATCCACTCTGTTCCTGCCTGACTTTTTTTGCTCTAGTCTCTGAGGTTTTGGTCTTTTCTGCCCTAAGTGTATAAATTCTCACATCTATTTGATTTACAGTTCTTAAAGTTAGATTTATTTTCAAAGTGTTTTTGAGAAGGAATATGTGGCAATGTGTGTATAAAACCTAAGAAATGTTAGTCCTTTAGGAAGCACGTTGTTTTATAGTTTGTGTTCCTACCTACTGGTATCTTCAGCTAGGCCATGCTTTCCTTTCTATCCTTCCCCCCAAGAATACTATTTGAGGTTAACTTTCTTGCTTTAGGATTTTGAATCCCAGTCAGAGCAGGATTATTCATCTTTTGCAGACATTAATTCTGAGGTACAGCTTCTGTAGTGGTCCTGAATATTATATGCCTTTCTAGGTTTGTGGGTTAATGTTAATTTAATGCAGTAAGTTTCGGCTGCTGTCTTTTCCCTTTAAGTCCTTTACTTTGCTATGCTAAGCTAATGAAACACAGCTATTGTGGTGCACTCGCTGCTTACTAAAGGCACTTCTTGTAACGTAGAACACACTGACCGAAAGAGATTTTTCTGTCTGCAGTGTATGATGGTTCATAAATCGCTGTAAGATTTTTTTTGCCCTTCTAAATACTTCTTTTTGGCTTACTCTTTTGCCACTTCCCTCCATTTGGAATTTTCTTTCTTATGTGTCTTGGTTTTAATAAAAATAAAATAGAAAAATCTTTAAGTTAGTTGGTGGTGGTATGGAAGGAAGGGTAGTAAAAGCCTCTGATCTGCTGATTCACCTTTCACAGTAACGCAGATGCATCTTGTCTCGTACATTTTAAGAACCATATGCCCTCGGTGGTGGAAGTCATTCTGGTTCTTCAACATATGGCAGCTGGATGGTATGTTTTCAGGATACTTGTGGTGGTAGAGCCAGTAGCTTATTGCAGTAGAGATATTATGTGCTCTCGGGGCTGCTTTCCATATAAACTAAAAATGCCCACCTACATGAGAGGGTGCAGGATTCAGCTTGAAGTCAGCAAGATGACTTCACTGCTGTATCCTGTAGGAGGAGAGGATTCACTGCAAGAGAGGCAACATATGTTTAAACTTAAATATCGTATAATTAGCCAAGCTGGCAAAGGAAACTGTGAACAACATAAGGAATATGTATTAAGTCCATTTTATGATGTTTAAAGAGTTCCCCTATGCGAGAACCCCTACTCCAATATTAATCTTTTAAAAACATTCCTATCCTACTAATGGATGTATACATTTGACTCTGTCAGCAATAGCTGCAGCTTGGTTTGCTCCACGTCTTCCTCATATGTGTTGATACACCTGTTGTGGTAGAGAATAAGCTCAGTCAGGGAACCCATCCAGGTTAAAAATAAATTGTTTGTTTTTATTCAGATTATTTTTCTGCTCACTTGAGGCTTGGACCAGTTCTTCTTGTCACACCACAAATAGTTTGCCTAACGTGGCTGAGGGGCTCTGCTAAAGGAGGGGTATGGCAGGAGTGAAAAGGGAAAGAAAGGATGCGAATAGAAAACTTGGACCCTGAGAGAAATGTCTCTGTAAATAGACCTTTAGAGGAGATTGTAGGCGTCAGTAAGGATACGGCAAACTTGTGAATGAGAGCAACATGCCACTCTTCCAGCTGTACATATTTTTAAAGAATATTAACAGGTTTAACTGTGTGGGAATTATTTATTCATTATTTAAGTGAAAAAATGGTTTCATTCTTGGCATGGCACATCCTAGTAAAATCAACCCCCTTTTTTACTAAGGTATTATTCAAGCCTGTAGGTTGTTTCCCACCAGAATTAATGACGAGCAGTCACTGCCTTGAAAGTATTGGCCTGATTGCAAAAGATCATATGCATTCTGGAAGAAGAGTAGTAGCACCACGAAGCAGTTTGGCCAAGTTCATAAAGTAGATTAGAAGCTGAGTTAGTTGCTGAGGCAGGTTTCCCTTGTCTGATAGACTTCCTATTCTTTGCCTGTCACACTGCCAGTCTCTTTGGTTTTCTTCATCCCCTAGAGCTGGATCTGGAGCTGCTGACATGGGGTAAAGAAAGGGGAAGAGACAAGGGGTTTTATATATAAACTTTTCTGCATAGCATATGGTTCCTTGAAAGTTGCTCATTCTGGATGTGACATCCATTTGTCATAATCACAAGTGTGTGTTTGTTCTGACTGATGATACCAGGAACAGCTTCTTGCTTTCAGTGTGTGTGTGTAAGGTCTCAGGATGAAAATCCTGTAGCAGGGTGATCCCTCACATGCAGTGACTGAGAGCCCTTCCGTTGCCTGACTTAAATCCTGTGCTATGCTGGTGTCCAAACCAGGCTAGCTGTCAAATCCTTCTGTCCTTAGTGTGAACTGTACCACGCGTGTGCATGTTTTCAAGCCTTTGAACTGCAGCCAGACTTAGCAGGAAACTGTTTCATACATACTTCCATCAAAGTGTTGCTACCATAATGGATTTTTTGCTTGTTCGCATCTGCCTTATTCTTTTTTTAAATGATAAAAAAGCCAATTAATTATCTGAAACTTTTTGAACTCTTTCTGTTTTCGTATGGTTTCAGTGAAACTATCTGATACATCTTGCTCTGTGTGTGAGGTGCTATGAGGACACAGTTCTTTTTGACTAGCTTTATGGTGTGCCTTCCTGCTTTGTTGTAAAAGGGATTCTTCTGTTGATAGAATAGGTCCTGCACAGCAACTGTTAATTGCTGGAGAGCTGGAAAAAGAGCTTCGCAAAAGTCCAGGAGAGGACTTTCTCATTTGAAGGCTAATGTTATAAGGATGACCTGTTTGGTAGCCATGTGCGACCTTATTATTTGGAATAATGACATTTAGTATGAATCACATTTTCATGTGGGTCTAATATTTTTATTAACTACACTTTGCTGTTATCTATTGGAAAAAGTATATTATTTTTAAGGTTACTCAGAAAGCTGGCACAGTGAAGTGTTTTATGGAAAAACAGGAAAAAAAAACCCCAACCCTGTACAATTGCCAAGAGTGTATCTGCTGTCCTTTTCACTTGGAGTATCACCAAACTGGAGAAAAACTAGTCTCCTATCAAGTAAAGAAAACAAACAAACAATATTCTCTCTTATGTTTGCAAGTGATGAGAAAGTGTAAAAGAAATTTGAAGGCTGGTATAGGTTGAGGATTTGGGGGAGAGAGGGAAAGGGCACTGTAATAATATAAACACCCATTTGTACAAAGCCCATCTGTGACAGCAGCATTTTTACACTGCCAAAGGAACCCTTGGCTAGTTCATTGACAAACTTTATGAAGAAATGTGATGTGTTGGACCTCTAGTAATGAACCTGCTCCCAAGGCTGAGTGGTTGGCCATAAAAATTACTTTTTATCTTCTTCTTTTTTGTTTTTTCCTGAACTGAGTTACTATTAGTATCATACTAAACAGCTGACACTGAATTCCGTCATCATCTGCCGTTATCAGATGAGTGTCCTGAATAGCTGCATTGTTTTTTCTGACAGTTCTGTAAAGCAGGGTTGACCTGGTCTCTCTTTCTACCGTTACATCAGCCACAACTGTTATTACACTCTACAACTACCTGAAGGGAGGTTGTGGAGAGGAGGGTGCTGGCCTCTTCTGCCAAGTGACAGGGGACAGGAGGAGAGGGAATGGCCTCAAGCTCCGCCAGAGGAGATTCAGGCTTGAGATAAGGAAAAATTTCTTCATGGAAAGGATGATTAGGCATTGGAACAGGCTGCCCAGGGAGGTGGTTGACTCGCCTTCCCTGGAGGTGTTTAAGGTGAGGGTGGATGAGTTATTTAGGGGCATGGTTTAGAGATTGGTGGGAGTGGTTGGACTCGACGATCCGGTAGGTCTCTTCCAACCTGGTTATTCTGTGATTCTATGATTCTTAGAGCAGCTCTGCCTTAAATGCATGTTTTAAGTATCGGGTTCCTGCAATTTTACTTCCTCATCTTAAGTTCTTTTCAGATTACATAAGGCATCCTTTCTGCTTTTCCATGTTGCACTAATAGTGATTCCAATCTTGTCTTTTTATCTTGATTTTGGCTTTCTCTGCACTGCTTCTGCATCTGTAGTGCCTTACCTTACATCCACTCTGCCACGCTTGCCTATGTGTCAGCAAATCTGTAGCAAGAACTGGGGCGCAGAGGTGCTGACAGGAAGCAATGAAATTCAAAACACAATCAAAATACTCTTCATTCATCACTGGCTTCTTGGTGCACCTTGTCTATTCTCTTCTGTCGTTTAGATTGTCAGTTTCTTAAAGCAGAAGACAATTTTCTTTGTAATGTGGATAGCACTGAGCCCTTCACAGGTACCTAATAAACAGCAAATCAGGTAATTTATATCCGTGTAATAGGCTGTTTTTACACAAATCACATACACTTGTCTTTTATAGTGCCTGTCCCTGTTTTTTATCCACCTTGCAAAGCAGCATTTATGCAGTACAGTCTAGCATTGGAAAACTGCTTTGAATCAGATGTACACGTAGATTTTCTTATAGTTCTATGGGTTGGGTTTTCTTCATGCTTGCTCTTTTTGGACTGGTTATTTGGTTGAGGTTAAAGATAGGTTGTTCTTCCAGTGCTAATTGGATGGTGTTATGCCTTACATTACATAGCTCATGAAAACTGTGAAGCCTTCTGGTAGAGTGTGTATAAACTTGGTCCCTTCAGGACAGTTGTTGGAAGCTGACTGATCTCCTTAATCTTCTCTTCCATACAGTTCTGAATCCAGGCAATGCTAGGAATTTACACGCTTAATAATTCACAGAATCACTAGATTGGAAAAGACCTCCAGGATCATCGAGTCCAAGCATTTGTTTCAACCACTAAACCATGCCCCTGAGCACCTCATCCACCTGTCTTTTAAATACCTCCAAGGGTGGTGACTCAATCACCTCCCTGGGCAGCCTTTGCCAGAGCCCAATGACCCTTTCTAAGAAAAATTTCTTTCTGATGTCCAGCCTGAACTTCCCCTGGTGGAGCTTAAGGTCATTCCCTCTCATTCTGTCCCCTGTTGCTTGGGAGAAGAGGCCAGCACCCTCCTCTCTACAACCTTCTTTCAGGTAGTTGTAGAGAGCAATAAGATCTCCAATTGATTTGCTATTCCTGTCTACTCTCTTCTGCTGGAGCCTAGGTCAGCAGCATTCATTGTAAAAAGCCTGGAGGAAGGTCAGTCCAAACTAAACTGGGACCATATTAGGATGCTACAATTACATCCAAGTTGTGTGGCGAGCATGTATCATGGTCACATCTAGGTTGGCCTGCAGAGGGATGGCCCCATCTGGCCTCACATGTGAGTTCTCTTCTAGTCTCTAAAGGTAATGGCCATATCTCACAGACTGAAGGTAAAATCACGGTGTGATTGGGTCTTATGTAGACAATATTTATTTTTAGGCAAAGATCTAGCCAAAGGTTTTATTGGCATCTGTGCCTTGTCAGGCCACCTGTGCTAATGGCTATTTTTATTCTATGTGAACTTTCTGTGTTTTCCCCAACACCTAAAACATTTTTACTGTGGAGGACTCTGTGCTTCAAATGCTGTCTTGTTTGGTCAGGGAGTGAATGTGCTCCAATTTTAATATTGAAGCGTGGTATCAGGAGAGGGTGGCTGGTTTGTTGTTGCAGTGGGATTGCAATTCATCAGGTTCAAAAGTTGTTCTTGAACCTCTTGATATGACAGAGGTATTTGGAAATACTTAATGTTGTGAGCAGTGAGCAGTCCTGGTCATGTATGCTTCACATTATACTGTTTACATCCCATTAGCTGTGTGAGTTACTCATATCTTTTTCACTGCAATGTAATTAGTTATTCCAGCCATATCATAGGAAAAAAAAACATTCATTTCTCTGGGTTAAGTTGCATATGCTTATTTTCATTTCAACCCAGATTATGTTCCCAGTTATTTTTAATAGGCAAAAGGTGAATGCACTTCACATCACATTTATATTGCTTACATGTTTGGTGGGACTGGTGTCTTTCTGACCTTTCCAACCCAAAGTTATTCTCACAAAAAAAATTGAGTTTCAGCCATGTATATCACAGATCCAGCATTTTGTTCTTGCTCCTAAAGTTGAGTAAATTTGCATCATGGTTCATTCAAATGCTGGTTTTGCTGTTATATTTTCTGCTTTTTGCATGCTTCTGGTTTACATGAGTACCTACTAGTTTTTTATTGATTTAGTAGCTAACGCTGTCTAATATTGTTGTCTGAGAGGGGCACTGGGAGAATAAATGCATGAAGAGTTGTTAAGCATGTAGTTCTATATTAATGACCTGCATAAGAACTTAGAAGGAAGAAAATTATTTGCATATATGCACTTAAAATATTCAGGCATTCAGTGACTTGCATACAGCAGAGAATACTTAGATAATGGAGCTGTAGCATAAAACCCCCAACTACATGGCTACAGAATATTTTACTGGTATTCAGAATAAATATACAATTTCAAATACATTATTTGACTAAATGCCATAAATCTATGATTGCATGTTTGTGTCGATAAAAGATGTATCCTAAGGTTTGGGAGATCTAGCGTGAAATATCAAGTAAATAACAAAGCTGTGATTATGTGGTTTAGAATGCCTTCAGTTTAATGAGAGATATTTATTTAAATTTGATTATACTTCATAGAATATTGCTCTCTGTTCTAGATTACAAATCTGCTATTTAAATATTTTTCTGTGGGGGCTGGTGATAGGAGTGGGAGGAGATGCATTTCTAGTTTCATCTGTATCCTTGAATTAACTATGAGAAAGGGTGGGATCTTAATTTAACTAACTTCAGCTAAAATCTTAGTGAAAACACAGTTTATAGTCTTTTGCACAAGCTGCCAAAACTTATTAAAATAAGTGCTTTACTTTCCTTAGTTGACCATATAAAAAATGTAGGTTTTTCACAGCAAGGCCAAGATTTCAGATACCAAGCTGCTGTGTATTAATTCCTGCCACTTTAATAGCTTAGCGCCCTTGCCTTCCCCTCCAGCTTTGGCTGCTGACCCATTTTCCCCCTTGGATAAGGCAAGGCAGCTTTCTCTTCCCCTGTTTGGAGGCACTAGTGATGAAGCCGAGTAGAACTTATCTGCTTGGTTTCCAGTCTCATCTCACTTGTAGCTGCTCCTGCTGGCTTCTTCTGAGGTCCATCTCACTGTAACATGATGGGATGGTTGCTCATGGGCTGCGTGCAAGACCTGACCTACGGAACAGTTTCTATGGCTTTGCTGTGGAGTAGTGGCTCTTGTGGGAAGATGAGCTTAGGAAGAAGCACATCTCCAGCTGTGGTTGTGCACTGTTCAGAACCATAACCCAGAGTCATCCTGCATTTTCCAAACAGATTTGTAAGCTGATGTCTGCTCTCATATAGAGAGAACTGGATTGTCTTGGTGAATGATTTTACACAAATAGACTTTATATATGTGGGGCAGCTTTGCACATGGAAGAATCAGCCTACATCTCGTGCTCTTCAAAAACCTCCTGCAAGATGCAGTTGAATCTCAGGAAAGTCTACAAAACTCTGTTTGTGAAGGAGGCATGTTTAATTTGACTGAACTTAGGACATCTACATGAAATTAAATGAAACAAGTGGTATCAACCTACCTGCAGGCAACGCATGATTTTAATAATGGTAGATAAAAGGTTAGATGTCTTATGTGGAGTCTTTTTGGATTTAAGGGACAAAACCAGGAGACATGGTCGAGACCATATTTGAAACTGCTTTTTGCTACAAGCTCAAAAATAAAGATTTAATTTCTAGTAGATGGGGAACATTGAACCTGAGATTAAGGATGTCTGGATTCTGTTATTTAAGGGTATGTAAGTGGGTTATTGATGTGTCATAAGGTGAATTTATAGGTCACCAGCAAGTCACTGGTAATCTCAGTCTATCATGCTAAGTATAAAGTAGTTATCTTCTTTGAGAAAGCTGCCTATGCATTTAGTGTATGCTGAGGGTTTGTCAACATAGGAACAACTGGAAAAACTAATCTGGTTTAAGATATGCTTTGGAAGTGGATTACATTACGTAGTACTCCTATACAAGGACTTCAAAGCAGAATTTAAGTGGCTTTACATTTAGTTTCTTTATTTCTTCAGTTAAGTACATTAAATCAAATTAAAGGCATTTAAATTTTACTCAAATGTCTGTAGAAGTTTAATGTAATCTTATTAACCTGGTTTTAGTAAAGTTTATCTGCATTCTCTTTCATTATTTTCTTGTAGGTATGCTCAAATGAGCAGTAGATGAGATTAGCCAGTTCGGTGTAAAGTTGTAGTTTTTATTTCTAGTGTACTAATGTTCTCAGGTTGACCAACTCTGTCTCTCCACTTACTGATACTACCCAATGTGGTCTTCTGGTTCTCAAATCCTTCATTTGATATCCTTAAAGGGACTAAGAGCCCTCCACAGGAGAAATGCCAAGTAACAGCTATGTGGTGGTATTTGATGAGCATCCAGATGGAAACCTGAAGTTTGTCTTTGTTCATTAGTGTAAAGGTGATGATGGAGTTGGGGAAAATGAATGACTTACAGGAACTTTACCTGTGAGCATAGTTATTCTTCTGTAAAATTATGACAGATACAAAGTGTGGTTTTAATGTAACATAGAGTTCAGGCATCTATATCTGCTTTTGCTGCACCTGGCTTAGTATGTTTGTGTAAGATAGAATGTGTGTTTTCTTTTGCAGACTTTTAGATAGGGACGTATACATACATCGATCAACAGATGGTAAACAAGGAGGTGGGTTGTCCCTTACAGAGGTGAAGAGAAAATGTGAGAGAAACCTTATTTGACTGACCAGAACTTAACATTGTAGAAGTTGGTTTACAAAATAGCAGCAGCAGCAAATTTGGACCTTTTGAAAGGCACTGCTTTTTTCTTCATTGTTCAAGGTTTGGTATTAATCCAGTGACACGGGGTATTTGAGAATAGTGAATATTGTTGTGTACAAGTAAGAATGAATGGCTTGAAAGGTTCATGACAGATTATTCATTTTGGCATCACAGCATGAAGGCTATATAATGCTGCTAGATGAGGAGACAGACAGTGATTATAAGTGCTCCCTGTGAATACACAGGATGGTGATCTCTGGCATCTGTTTTTCCTGTACGCGGCAGCATCTAACAGTGGGCAGTTGTAGCATCTGGTGATTTGAATACCCAAGTGATGCCTCTGCACTCAAATCCATAAGAAACCAACCTTTTCCTCTCCCACTCCCATCCCCACTGAGAAGTGAAACATACTGAATTGCAAAAAGTATGTCAAATATGCATTTAAATGCACTGCTTCTCTGATGTGTCATTTGATGTGTGCTACATGTGACTTTGAAACATAATAGCACATTGTCCTAAACTGATGGAGTTAAACAGTTTGATCTCTTAAACTGAACAAATGTATTGTTTTAATGCTAAGCAAAAGACCTTTTAAACAGGAGAATTGATTTTATACATTTTTAAAGAGAAACCAGGTTATAACTGTGATTTCTCTTGGATTTCCAGCAGTAGGACAACAGATACGTAATGTTACCTCAGGCTTAGTTTGAATGCATAAAAGATGGTAAATTCTGTGGTAATATTAAACTCCTTAAAAAAAGCAGGTTTCTTAACTATTCAGTGTGTGTAACAAGTTTGGTGGGTTTTTTTTGGTTCTGTTTTGTTTGTTTATTTCATTTCTAAAAGCTGCAATCAGCTTTGGAAACTTAAGATCCTTAAAACACACATATTCTAGTGACAGTATTGAAGAGCTGTAACTTGACCTGCTGCTGTTTGTGAAGTGTCCAGATGGTATACCTGAAAGGAAGGAGCTTATAGTCTTACTTACTGAAATTACGTTCCTATGAATATAGCACAGGTGAGGGGGAAGGAAAGAATTTGAAAAAGCATACTTAGTAAACACTGATTTGTGCTAGTAGCCTTTCTCGTCATCTTCTGACAACACTTTTGAGATACCTGGATTTAAATCAAGAGCTATCAGCTGTGGATGCAGGTGGGTTAGTGATAACTGGCTTGAATATGTACGAGTAAATCTATCCTGCTCAGTACTTAGCCAGCATTTTTTTTTAAATGTTGCTAAAATTAGCTAAATTGTTGCTAAAATTAGATATGCAGCTGATGTGAACTGGAGGTTAAATCTATTGGATAGCTCTAAAATAAGATTTTTTTCCCTAAGACTGTTTTAAAAATGAACCTCCCTCTGACTTCCTGCTGTTCCACCCCCCTCTTTTTGAAATAACTTTACATTTTGAGATAAATTTGCTATACACCTTGTGTATGATTCCTGGCTATACACAGTTAAGTAAGAGCATGAGCAAAATGTGAATTCTTTGGTAACTCAGCAGAAGATACTATTTCATCACAATTGCTGTTTAATTTTTGCAAAAGAACCTCCCACGCTGAATGTTCTTTGAGTTATTTGGGGTTGGTTTTTCATGAATAAAATTCTTAGTCATCTTCAAAATCTATGCAATATCTTTAAGAAATAAAGACTGCACGCTTCAGTAGCTAGCTGGTCGTCTTCTGTATCTCTTAATTCTTGTACTTGCTGTAAATGTGGTGAGTTGCTCCTAGGGCTGTAGCACAAGCCTTCAGTTTGGGAGTGAAGTGGTGAACGCCTTCCCCCATGGAAACCAACAGCAAAGAAGACTTCTATTTTCTGCTTTAATCTCTGACAGTGACTTTCTGTGTGGCCTTGGTGTGAAAATCTTATCAGCAGGGTTTATGCAGATAATCTGCACCTGGATCTACAGGGCAGGAATGCATTGTGAACTGCCATGTTGTAAAGTTGCATGTAAACAGTATGTTGGGCAGTTGATGTATTCCTCCTGCCATGGGGCAGGACTTTAGAGGATACATGAGGGTCCCTTGTGCTTCATCAAAGGCTACCAAATGAAGAGACATCTTTACCTCAGCTGTAACCTGTGCTCTGAACCTCTGCTCCCCTGCAGCACAGTTTACATCAGTTTATACCATGGACAGTCTTGGATCAGTAATATCATGGAGGGGAGTACTGGGATATTGTGCAAACTGGCCCTGTAGTTGCTGCAATAAACACAAACCTATGGACAAGTCACAGAACTTGCCTGTACCTGGATAATGATGTATATTTGCATACCTAATAGCATATGCCAATAACGTAAACTGGAAAGTTCCAGAACATCTTTATGAAGGACTTTGACGTCACTAAAAGTTAGCAGTGAAATCTGTGGTTTTATTTCAAATATCAGCTCTTGTTGCTATTCTAAAATAGCATCATGAAGCTAAGTGGTTGCATTAAAAAAAGATTTGTTCATCAGGGTAATAACCCTCACTAGTCTAATTGGTATAGCTGAGGAAGGTAAACTATCTGAGTTGCAAAAAACTCTTCTGTCATGAAGTACAAGCAGCGGACTTCAAAGCTGAATTCAAGTTAGAGAATACATGCTTTGAACTTGCTTAGGTCTGTATCAGTCTGACAGTAGAGGATAGCTGCTATCTGCAGAGTAAAGGACAATGGATGATAAAGCAAAAGAAGAAAGGCAGCTGTTTTCTATGTAAAGGAGTGAGTCAAGGAACATATGGTCTGCAAAATGTGGGGACATTTTTATAATGTGCAATAAAAGCATTCTCTCTGAATCTGATCTTTTGGTATATGTTATGGCCGTGATCTGAGTCTTGTTTCTGGAAGGCTGGTGGGGGAGTTGTTTTTTGGCAGGTTTGTGGTTTTGTTTTTTTAAAATAATTTTTAATCTCCAGTGATAAATAGTTGTTTAATTTACTTTGGGGTTTTGTGTGTTGTGTTTTTTTTTAATTCATTACACATGTAAGTTTGCTCTGGTGCATAGGAGTGTGCATTTAACAATACTTCATCTAAAATTACCATTTTTTTTAAGCAACAAGATTAAGTAGTCACTTTAGTAGTGAAGAGAATGAATACCAGCTGAGAAAGGTTGATTAATGTTTAGGTTCTGAGGGTAGCAGACTTTGGTATTAGCTGTTAGTAGAATACACCTGTCACAGCAGAAAGGGAAGGGAAATTCTGAAAAGAGTCTCTATATTGCACAGTTAATTTGGAAAGGGCCTCTAGGAAAACTTGTAAGAACCAACCAAAGTTGCTGAAGAATATGAAATGCTTGCTCTTTCTGACTCTGCTTCTGCTACACTTACTATTAAGTGTCAGGATAACTCATGGAGGTCCAGCAAACTTGGAGGGCAAGCCTTAATACTTGGTAAAGTAGTGTGCCTGTTAAGTATTAAAAGTATTAATCTTGCTGTCTTATATTGCATATATACATTATTCTGTGTATTGGAAAGATACAAGCCTCTTAGGCTGTAGGTTCTGAAGTTTAAAAAAATTTAAGTTATTTAAACTAGAAAATTTTTTATTTTTTTAATTTTTCTTAATGATCTGAAGGAGAGTGGAAACAAAAACTAGCATTATGGCTTTATCAATGAAAGTGTTCAGTGCTCCTGATGTGGGTGGTGAGCTCTAGGTTTTTGATCTAGACATTACCCAGTGGCTTCGGTGTTGGGGGGAAACCAATTTGTTTAGCTTCCTCTTAGTCCTGTGGGCAAATCCATGGGAAGAAATGCTTTCACAGATTGGTGGAATGACAGTATGTTCAGAGAGATCTGAAGGTCAGGGTCCAAGTTAACATTGTGATGTAAAGCAGAGCATACCACTTGGGAGAGGATGTATTTCTCCTACACTGTGGTACAACAGCTGCAAGCCAAGGGAGGGATGCTTTGTGCAAGGTTGGACATTGCTGCTGGCACCTAGGTTGTTGTCTTCTGGGTCGTTGTGCCAGCACAACTGCATGTTTGTTTTCCTGTGCTGGCCCTTACATGAAGGGGTATGTGCCATATTTAGGCACTCTCCTTTTGCAGGGTTTGTGTTCTGAGGTCACTGTGCTTCTTGGGTTGTACAGCTGTGATTCATGCATGGGGTGTTTAATTACTTCATGAAATGCAATTTTATTTTGCAAGTAGTGTGCTTATTAGACACCTGCCTGCTGTGCTAGTCTTATTCCTAAGGGGACTATCAAAGTGGTTTTGTCTTGTGCTCCATATGGAATATAAGTGAACTAGTATGAACTATACTTACTTCCAAGAGGAGGGAATGGTGCTGAATAAGATTTGTGATTTTATTTGAACATGTATTCACTGGCTTTAATGTCAATTGCCCTTTTTTATTAAAAACTTACTCATTTAAGGTAAAAAATAGTTTTTACTTTGAAGTGAGATTTTTTTCATAATGTAACTAGGGAGTGTTATTCCCGCTGATGATTGTTATTTTACTGTTGGGTGAACTTATAAAAGCCTTTGACTTTTCTTTGCAACTGAAAGGAAGAAAACCTATTTTCTTGATATGAAAAGTAAATTAATGTGTTATCAGAAAAAGGCTTTAATGGTTGTTGCTCACATAATGAGGTCATTATCAAATGAAGCCCCTATTCGCAGAATTATAGGGTGATGACTGAATTGTCTTTGAAACTGCCACTTAAACTTAAATTCTTTGTAGTGATATAGTTGATGGGGGTTTTGAGGTTTTGGGGTTTTTTTCAGGTCAATATGAAAATATTTTAGTAAGTTTTATTTCGTCCTCACCATAGGAGACAGTTTAGCTAATGGGGTAATTCAGGTGGTAATGTGAAGTTGCTGCTTCAGTATCCTTTAAATGTAAGCATATGAATAAAAATAAGTTCTGACAAAGGTCCCAATTTTTAAATGCTGAATTTGCAGGGGTTTTCTTTAAATTAGGAAGAGGTTGAGTAGGGCTGGGACTGAACTTGTTTTATTTTCAGATTATGGTGTGTTATGGTTTTATTTTAATGGTGTAGGCTAGAAGAAGCAAATTAATTGCTGTTGTGGTATGGAGGCATGCCGGAGTTTGAAGAATTACGGAGTTTATGTTGAGCTGAATTGGAGTGATGAAGTACAGATAACAGACCACAGCTGTGGCCACAAATTAGGGCTCTCCAATTTGATGCTGAAAGTATTGCACTAGAATTGCTCTTCTAGGATTATCATGTGGAAAATCTGATGAGTAAAACTAGATCTGAAATAGGGAAGCTAGAAATAGGTGCTGCTGCAAATGCTTATTGAGGCTTCATTGTTGTAAAACTAAGGTGACCACTTTACTAAGCAAGAACAATGCTCAACAGCTTATTGGTTGTCAAGAACTTCTGTGGTTTTTTTACCCCTTAGTGTTGCCTTAAAGAATTCGAGTTCTCAGTTGTTCCTTCCTCTTACAGTCAGCATGGCTCAGGGCAGGCTAGGAGTTGTGATCCCTTCCATGGTCCTAAAGCACCTGTCATTATGTGGAATCCATCAAGAGTTGAGAGCATGGGGTTTGCTGCGAGTGTTTCAGGAGCTTTGACTCAATTGAAGCACTGTGCAAAGACCTCGCTGTATAGGAAGGATCCAGTAAGGAGTTAAGCACTGCCTTGAGAACACCTGTGGGTATGAGAAACTTGAATGTGCAAATATTGCTCTTGTCTTCTAGGGAGCTACCTTATTGCTGTGGGAATATTAATGCTCCAGGTATTCCCAGGCACAGGACAGTAGCATAGTAATAGATCAGATCTAACTTACCAGGATAATTCTGAGCAATGTTAATTTTATTAGTAGAAATGTTCAAATAAGCAAAACCTCAGGCCTGTAGTCCTGCTTTCAGGTTGACTGGCAGACATGCAAATGCTAAGTGCACAGATGGCCCAAGAACAAGGGTGTGAACTGAGGTGGACTGGCTGAAGCTGTCACAGCTGTCTCATGGTTACCAGGTTCCTACAAAGTTGGCTGGGGCATTGAAGGTCAGGAAGGCAAGATGCAGCTGGAGCTGAACTTGGCAAGGGAATTAAAGACTAACAAGAGGGGCTTCTACACATACCTCAATCAAAAGAGGAAAGTTAAAGAGAATGTACCCCCACTGATGGTTGGGAATGGTAACCTTGTATCAACAGAGGAGGAGAAGGCTGAGGTACTTGACAACCTTTTTTGCCTCAGTCTTCATTGATAACTGCTCTCTTCACCCCTCCTGGGTCATGACACAGCAAATTGTGACCAGGGGAGTAAACCCCCTTGCACTGTAGAGGATCAGGTTTGTGAACACCTGAGGAACCTGAACATATGTAAGTCTATGGGACCTGATGAGATGCATCTCAGAGTCGTGAGGGAATTGGCCGATGTGGTTGCCAAGCCACTCTCCATGATATTTGAAAAGTCATGGCAATCAGAAGTCCCTGGTGACTGGAAGAAGGATAACGTTGTGCCCATTTTTAAAAAGGGTAGAAACATGACCCTGGGAACTACTGAGCTGTCAGCCTCACCTCTGTGCCTGGGAAGATCACGGAACAGATCCTCCTAGAAAGCATGCTAAATAAAGCACATGAAGGACAGGGAGGTGATTAATGGCAGCCAGCACGGCTTCACCAGGGGCAAATCCTGTATAAACACCTTAGTGGCTTTCTATGATGGAGTAACCACAGCAGTGGACATGGGTGTAAAGCCTTTGACGTGGTCCCCCACGACATCCATCTCTCTAAATTGGAGACATATGGATTTGATGGGTGGACGGTTCGGTGGTTAAGAAACTGGTTCGATGGTTGTTTTCAGAGAGTAGATGGAGATCCATGACAAGTGGTGTCCCTTAGGGATCTGTACTGGGACCAGTGCTATTTAATATCTTCCATCAATGATATTGACAGCAAGATTGAGCGCACCCTCAGCAAGTTTGCAGATGACACCAAACTGAGTAGTGTAGTTACCATACTGGAAGGACGAGATGTCATCCAAAGGGACCTGGACAGACTGGAGAAGTGGACCTGTAAGAATCTCATGAGGTTCAACAAGGCCAAGTACAAGGTCCTACACCTGGGTCGGGGCAATCCCCAATTTCAGTACACGATGGGGGATGATGTGGTTGAGAGCTGCCCTGTGGAGAAGGACTTGTGGGTCAATGTGAGCCGGCAGTGTGCACTTGCAGCCCAGAAGGCCAACCGTATGCTGGGCTGCATCAAAAGAAGCGTGGCCAGCAGGGCAAGGGAGGTGATTCTGCCCCTCTATTCCTCTCTTGTGAGACATCATCTGGAGTACTGTGTCCAGTTCTGGAATCCTCGGCAGAAGGAGGATATGGAGCTGTTTGAACGGGTCCAGAGAAGGGCTACAAAGATGATCCAAGGGCTGGAGCACTTTCCCTATGAGGACAGGCTGAGAGATTTGGGCTTGTGCAGCGTGCAGCAGAAAAGACTCCGAGAAGATCTTATAGCGACTTTCCAGTACCTGAAAGGGGCATACAGGAAAGCTGGAGTGGGACTATTCATAGAGGCTTGGAGTGATAGGACGAGGGGGAATGGGTATAAACTGGAGAGGGGCAGATTTAGACTTGATGTAAGGAGGAATTTCTTCACCATGAGCGTGGTGAGGTGCTGGCACAGGTTGCCCAAGGAAGTTGTGGCTGCCCCATCCCTGGAGGTGTTCAAGGCCAGGTTGAATGGGGCCTTGGGCAGCTTGGTCTAATAGGATGTCCTTGCCCTTTGCAGGGGGGTTGGAGCTAGATTTCAGGTTCCTTCCAACCCTAGCTATTCTATGATTCAATTAATATAAAACCAAGGGACAGCATTGGCCAAGCAAGGGCTGCATGCAGACTTCGCTTATCCTACAAATATGAACTCTGTAAAGTAGAGGGGCTGGAATCAAGAATGCACTGAGTAATAGAAGACTCTGCAAGGTGTCCCCTCCTTCCTCAAATTTTCTCACTCAGTGAGTGTAGCTCTATCCTGACCTACAACATCCCGTCCATTGTTTTTGTACTAGGAGTTTCCTGAATGCCCCATGGAAAATGTGACACACTTTGTAATGTAAACCAAATTTATTCTGGAATGGAACTCAGCTGAAAGGAGTTCTACATTGAGAGTTTAAACTAGTGTTTGATTCCACTGAAGGACTCCGGTGGGCAAGGTGTCTGGAACATAAGATGTAAAGCACATGTTAACTTCTTGGATTTGAGGGTTTACTTATGTACAACTCACAATCAGTAAATCTCTGACCTTTTCAATTGACTTTTTTTTTCTTGTTGATACTTGAATATTTTTCAAATGCATTCGGCGTTTGAGTGGATTGACAGATGCCCAACTAATGTCTGTGTACAATAGCAGAGGCTATTTTACATTTGGGATATAGTATTTTGTTTGCATCAGTCTACTTCTGTGACTTTCAAACTGGAGTTTCATTTAGTCTTTCAGAAACATAAATATGCATTTTTGAGAGAGGAAATAAGATTTATCGCTATTCTAATGTTTGGTGTATAAGACTTCTGTGAGGAATTGTTTTCTAACTCTTCTGTTCATACTTACTTTTGTAATCTTGAAAAGCTAAAATGTTAATAAATTAAAATGGGTTAAAGATCGGACACGTGGTTTTATTTTAATAAGGGACAAAGCTGAAATATCACTGAGTACATTGTTCAACACTTGTTCTCTGGGGCGTATGAATCAGTCTCTTCATTACTGCTCCATAAGCATTTCCTTCTGTGGTTACAGTGTATTTTCATTAGAAAAAACAATGCAAGATAGTACTTGGTGTATTACTTCTGGTGCTTATGCTCATGTACAAAGTTAATTTTTAATTTTTTTAAAAAAAAAGAATAAGTAAGGCTTTTGTGGCCATGCAAAGTTTTGATGTCAGGGAGTAGTTTGCTTGCTTGATTTGTATCTGTCAGCAGGAAGGGGATTTTGAGAAAAGCTGTGGTAAGCCTGCAAGTTTGAGAAAGAGGTATCGTTTTCATGGTTATGCCTTGTGTCTGAGATGTTTTCCCAAAGGATTCAGGGTAAATGTTCTTTGGGGACTGTTTGCTGTATGTGTGGAGGATGAGAGAAGGAAGTGTGTTTCTCCTAGCTTTTGCTGATTGCTGGTAGTATTTGGAGTAGTGTCCCACAAAGAGGTTAAAGGTTAGAACCTGGTGGAAGAGAAGTAGTCATAAATAAGAGAATTAAAAAACTTAGACCCATGCCCTCATCCCCCTTGCTGCCATACCTACACATCCGTTCATTCTTAGGTGTCTTTCTATCAGAATTGCTGAAAGAGGCTGCTAAATGAAGAAACCAGCTTTCCTTTTGAACTTTTAACCTTCATGAGAGCTGCAGTAATTGGCTTCTGCAGAACAGACATTGTTTGAATCTGACATTTAAAAAAAATACAGGAAGAATGAAATTTCAGTGTGCACTTCTGAAATTCCCAAATTGCCAGTGAAGTTCTTGCTTCTTTGTGCTTTAAAAGCTTCAAAAGGACAGGAGAGACTGGGGAGGGGTGAAGTGTGCCTGTTGCATCTCAGGCAGGGTGCGCCTTGACTGAGATAAAAGTGCAGCAATTGGTACAAAACGTCCACCTGGTGAAAAAATGATCAGTGTGTTTGTGAATGTAGTCTCTTTGACAGAATGGAAGAAGGCTTGAAGAGCAGGTTATGTGAAGGGAAATAAAACACTGCCACAAAAGTAAAGGGGAAACAAAATGCCAAAGGTGAGAGAGATCAATTGTCCTGCCTAGGCTAAAGGTGAATGCAGTGGGTAGATTTCTTCTATAAATTAATGTCCTGTTTAAAAATAATAATAAAAAAAAAAATAGTATTTCCTCACATCATCCATATTAAAAAGAACATCAATAAAACTCCTGACAGTTGCTATTATTTCTAAGAGGTAATCATGTGATACTTTTATATACTAGAAGCAAGAAAAGCACATTAAAGTCTAATCCCTGCTTACTCAAGAGGGTCTTAAAGCTGTCATCACTTAAAAGTCATACAAAAATAAAAATAGTGTCTTAAATACAATTGATTTTTTTGCCTCCAGTGACTTTTAGTGCATATATTTTAAATCAATAATTAAAAAATCTAAAAGCAGATCCAAGTCAAAACATGTTTTAGATGATATTTAATCTAAAATACTTGAAAGGCACTTTCATGGTAGATACCATTGCAGGCTTTTTCAACTGTAGAAAAATGTAATACGTATTTGCAAACTTGAAAATGAAGATGCAGAAGCACCCAGTCTGACAGCAGAGACCTGTAGCCCTTTCTTCTTGCACACAAGCAAATACCTGTGCTGCACACATCATCACGTGTAGCTGCTCAAAAGGAAAATATGCTCAACAAGGCTTATTATTTCTCAACTGCTATAAGAAACAGCCAACCTTTGGCATGGTTGTGTTTCTCTTAACAGAAAGCAGCAATATATGTTATATTTAACTTGGCTGGCAGCAAGCAAAACTACCTTGCTGCTATCTTCCTTTTAAGGTACGATTCTTCTTTCTTAAATAAGGTTGGTTAATGAACCAGGGGAAATAGTGAAGCATTTAAGAAAGGAACGTTAAAACAAGGCAGAACCTCAATTTACTGGGAATAGTTCAGTTTGATCTTATTAGAGATGAAATGGTGCCATGCAAGATGCTTTCAGCATCTTACCCTGAGAAAATTGGGATCCTTTGTAGCTGTGGGATTTTTCATCTTGCTGTTATGTTATGTCTCCTCAAAGCAAGAGGCAAGTGTGTTTTGTTATGTGCCTGTCTTTTAACATCTGTCTTTCCACTTCAGCAATTAAGTGGCTAATAGCAAAGGTGGGAGGGTATGGTAGCCAGCAGCCATGCATTAGTTTCACTGTGTAAAACTACAGAGATTATATGGGGCCAGAAAGAGGTAACTGTCACACGACAGTGGCCTCTTCTTGTTATGTGTGTGCTGAAAATAAGGCAGTTGCCAGGAGCGACTGAAGCAAGGAGACAGATGACAGGTTATTTCTAATTTGAGAGCAGTTTAAACTTTCAGGGCTCTAAACCCAAAGTTTTGTGAAAGTCACTCATACTAAATAATGAAAGCCTGAGTAGAAGGAAGAACGTGATGAAGAGGCGAGCGATGGTTCCTCACTGGTCTGTTTCGGAGTACTTGCATTTTGATTGGCTCTGCAGTCATTTGTGTGTGTGCCTCGGGGGCTTGTAAGGAAAAACAGCTTGATATGTAAAGAAAAATGACAGTGAAACTTAAGACTTGTTCCACACAGCATGTTCTGTGTGCTCTTTCAGTCTTGGCTTACATGGATATAATGATGATGCTTTTATTTTGCCTGGGAAATCAGTTTCCCTTCCTGATTAGTTTTAAAGTATGTAATGCACCTAGAAAACTATTTATCATTTTGTGCTGGTAATGAATCTTTTAGTTTGGCACAGTAAGCGAAATAGAAAATATTGGCTAATAAATACAGCTACAAAATGGTTTACCCCTTTCTGTCTCACTCCAAGGTCCATACTTGTAATTCTTGTGAGGAGCCCAGCCTGATTGATAACTGCAGTGATGTGCTTCAAAATGCACTGAAGCTGCATCCTCTGCTTCTGCCTCTCTGTTTTTTAATGGTAGGTGTAGTATTGAAACTAAGGATGGTAGAAATAGGTAAGCTAGTCTGTTTTCAGGACCTTGAGAGCTGGGAATAGTAAAATGCCATAAGAACTGGGCAAATAGTCTCTCTCTGAGCATATGAATAAATAAGCTGCCCATTCTGGGTAGCCTATCAGCCTGTCTTAGATGCAACCCCTTGTAGCCTCTAAATGCCTCTCAAGCTCTCTGAGGAAGTCTGGTGCCACATTTTATAGTTGGTGATTGGAGACACAGAGGGCCAAAGGGCAAGTATGTGGCCACACACAAAGCCTTTGAATAAAAGAAAATTAAACACAAGTGTTCTTGGTTCCAAGTTTAACATCCTGAGAGAGCTGGGGTTGTTCAGCCTGGAGAAGAGGAGGCTGAGGGGAGACCTTATTGCTGTCTACAACTCCCTGAAAGGAGGTTGTAGAAAGGAGGGAGCTGGCCTCTTCTCCCAAGTGACAGGGGACAGGACAAGAGGGAATGGCTTCAAGCTGCGCCAGGCTGGACGTCAGGAACAAATTTTTCACGGAAAGGGTCATTGGGCACTTGGTTCTTGATTTCCATCATTCCTCTTTCACTGCCATTACTATTTATATATGACCACCCAGATGATCCATACCAGGGAACCCAATGAAACAAAAAGCAGGCCTAGTAAAAAGGAAAATAAATAGTTTTCACCTAGACCGATTTCCTCATATGACTTGCTGTGTACCTAAATGACTAGCAAATACGAGCACAGGGGAGAAAAGGCAAGAAATGTATAAGTGCTCCATTCTGTAACCAACATGTTCCTTCTCCACAGCATGGCCATTTCATAGCCACAGCCTGGCTGTGAGGCGGAGCAAGCAGATCATGCAAGAAAGAAAGAGAGCGTTCTCTTCCCCACAATCTTTTAGGCTGATCAGTTCCTCAGCCTGGATTACTGTGTCATTTATGTGCAGCTGCTTTGACCCGCTGTCCTCCTCCCTGAGGGTTTTTGTAGCTTCTGCAGTCCTGTGAAAGCAGTCCCTGCTTCCAACCACTCTCTTCCCTCTATCCTTTCCCAGAAAAAGAAAACACATTTTTGGGGGAGGGACAGAGGGAGAAGCACAGGTTTTTCTGGAGCAGGATAATGCCAGTTTGCCATCGAGAACACCTGTGCCAGCCTGAGGGTGAGACAGCTCTGCACACTGCCTTCCCATCTTTCTTCAGGATGCTTCTGCAGGTGTTGGTCTAGTATTTCCCTATTTTGACAAAATTTGTGTCTGGGATGTTAATTCCTTTTACGAAGTAAACTGATACAACCTAACAGGTTTAATAAAACAGAGGACCAAAACAGCAACTGCCTGTCCTCCCCATTATCTCCCATAGCAACTATAGTTTCCGATTGGAAACTATGACAAAAAACCACTTTAATAACCCAAACTGGTCATAATACAAATACTGGGAAGGCTGGATACAATAACTTTCCAAATCATTATTTTGGTACTTCTAAGTTGCCTACATCATCAGTTTTTACTTGCTGGTAAAAGATGCTGGTACGCCCAGATCTTTTACTCACTACTTTGCTGCTGGTGGACAGGCGCACGCTCTCCTGGGTGGAAAACTGGTTGGATGACCGGGCCCAGAGACGGGTGGTAAATGGCATTAAATCCAGCTGGAGGCCAGTGACAAGTGGGGTTCCCCAGGTTTCAGTGCTGGGTCCCACCCTGTTCAATGTCTTTATCAATGCCCTGGATGAAGGCATCGAGTGCTCCATTATCAAGCTTGCAGACGACACTAAGCTGGGAGGAAGTGTTGATCTGCTGGAGGGTAGGGAGGCTCTGGAAAGGGATCTGAACAGGCTGGACCGCTGGGCAGAGTCCAACAGCATGAGGTTTAACAAGACCAAGTGCCGGGTCCTGCACTTGGGGCACAACAACCCTGTGCAGTGCTACAGACTAGGAGAAGTCTGTCTAGAAAGCCGCCTGGAGGAGAAAGACCTGGGGGTGTTGGTTGACAGCCGACTGAACACGAGCCAGCCGTGTGCCAGCACTGGGCACTGGAACAGGCTGCCCAGGGAGGTGATTGAGTCACCTTCCCTGGAGGTGTTTGAAAGATGGGTGAACGAGGTGCTGAGGGGCATGGTTTAGTGTTTGATAGGAATGGTTGGACTCGATGATCTGGTGGGTCTCTTCCAACCTGGTTATTCTATGATTCTATGGTTTCTCATGACATAAGAGGCAAGGTCTTCACTTAAAACAAGGAAGTACTGGAAAGGTTTGGGCTTCAGATTCCTCAACCTGCTCTAAACTACTTTGCACATCAACTCTCTCCATTGACTGCAACGTAGTATTACTTATGACCAGACCTGTTATTTAGGCATTGGGCATCTGTAAAAGATGGAGAAGGGATTTCCTTAACTCAGGGAAGCACTGGAGGGAATGAATACCTGAACAATGGAGACAGTCCAGCACTACAGTGAAAGAGACCATGAAGACCAGGTAAATAGCATGTGGTTCAGTTGGTGCAGCCACACAATGCAAAGCAGGAAACATTCACATCCCAGAGCTGATAGGCAAAACCCTCAACAGACGAGTAGAGTCTGCTGATGGGAGAGAGCTTTTACTGGCTCACTTCACAGCACCTAAGGAAACAGTTTTAATGTGTCAATGGAAATACTTTGGTATAAATATCGCAGTAGGGATCTGGTGGGTCTTTTCCAACCTGGTGATTCTATGATTCTATGATCCCTGTCTTTGAAACAGACTTTCTGTTCATTTAAACAGCGTGATTACTACATGTGGTAGGGACTTCTTTTCTTTAATCAGTGTTGTGGGGAAGAGACCTTGGTAGATATAAGGCCTATTTGCAGGTGGCTTTTTTTCAGTTTATTTTTCTGTGTCTTGCACTGGCTGCTAATGATAACATTCTCTCAATGACACTCAAGGTCAAATAAGAATCTAGGACTTGTGGATCTCAAGAGGTTTGTTTTGCAAATGCAAGTAAACATTCTTTTATCTTGTTTAAATGGGAGCATTAGACTTTGTCCTGGGTGCTGATCTACCATATTTACCTATTCGTACTGTTGCTTCAGAATTTCTTTTAAGTGCCTTAAATGGAATTAATGTCCATCATTTCCACACACCCTCCCCTTCCCCATTCTAGTCAAAGACGTTGTCACAGTGAGTGAGACCAGCAAGGCAAGAGATGTGACTGAAATCCATTAAATTCCTCAACACCCCAAGAAGCGAGCTTATGAAGGTATTGTGGTAAGTGGGAATCTAGTCCAGAGTTTGGAGAATGGCACGTGTGTAAAGGAAACTTCAAAAAAATCTTCAAAACCATCTTTTACTTCATTCCTCATGTCCTCTTAAGTTTTGCATGCCCAGATCAGGCAGCAGCATTTGGAAACTACATGTTACAGAGAACGTGTCTTTGTGAGCCCTACATACTGGAGTATTCTTCTGAGCAAAGTAGAAGAAAGTCACATCCAGCTTTGACAGAACAGCAGAATTCCCTGTGGGCAGTAGAGGACTATAACTGAACTGGGATTCAAGTCCTGGTCTTCAGAGATGTAGAGTCCACTTAATTGTGACAGGGTAGATTGTTTGGCAGTGTTGGAAACAATCCCTTTTGTTTTCATACTCCTTACTCCAAATTAAGACCACGGGATGGGCTGTGGCTATGGTTCTGTGAATGCAGCATGAAGACCGCCAAAAAAATTAAGCTGAAATATCAATAAACTGTAGGATGGGGTGGGGAGTGAAAAGAAAATAGTAGAGATGCACACTGCAGCTTTTTGGAAATGCTTATAGTTTTAGTGTACAACCTGTGAATATTGATTAATATAGTGTAAAATGAGGGAGGATAAGGCTTTGTGTTTACTGTTGTCATCATGCACTGAACTTGTAGTGCTAACTTTTAATCTTCACAGCAGAGTATAAGTGAATTACTGAAGGGCAGAAAGAGACTCTTCTGTTTTTAAGAGATTAATAGCTAAATCACACTACTCGAACATCAGAGGCCTAGTGACATTAAATTAATACTGAAAGCAGATGAAAAGTGCCACAGAGTTACTGTTTTATGCTTTGTTTTAGTGTTTCCATTTTCACACAAAGGGCTTTTCAGCCAGGTGTTAGCCCTCTAGGAAGTTCAAAATGTTCAACTTCAGTTGACAGTTTTATTTGGAAACACTTCTAACTATGTCAAACTGAACTAGACAGTTAACTGAACAGTGATTTGCCATCCCTCACCCTCAAGTGCAATGGGAAGATTTCATTTGAGAACATAAAAATCTGAAAGCAAGAAGGATGAACAGTGGTTACTCTCACAGGGAAATTGGTAAAGGAATGTTACTTTATATTTCTGAAGTTCTGAACTCTGGCAGTTATCAGAGTACTAAAAATGTACTTAGATTTTATCAAAAGACTTTAATCTTTTAATGTCTGTTACAATTATAAAGGAGCTCATTGACTTAAAGAAACATACTGTGATGAACTTGGTAATTGCATATTTTTACATCATTCTCCTCTGTGGATTTGAATCTCAGCTGTGTGCGATGAGATTTGCACAGGTGAATTAAATCGTTTTTTTTGGCTTAGGGCATGTTTCCATGATGGTTTAAGATGAGCGGGTTATATTCCTGGTTTCAATATTGCCTGTACCCACTCCTTATGGTGGTCCTGGTGCTTGGGTGAGTGAGTGGTGAACATGTTCAAGGGGCTAATCTGACTGAAAGTGTGTCATTATTTGGGTTTGGTTTTGGACACTCCATCTCTCTGAATTGGCCTGCTGTACAGTGCTGGCATTGGGGAGGAGGAGGTCAGGCCATGACATTGGAGAAGCAGAGACATCATCAGATCTGATGTGCAACTGGACTTTGAACAGCAGAAGCCTGAAATTTTTGAAGTAGAAATATTTAATTGTAGCGGAGAATGTAAGGATGGTGGCTCAGGTTGATGTATGTAATATGATATTTTTAACATAAAACAGTTATGAGGATTATTTTTTTTATAAGCTAGTCATACATATAATTATGCAGCAAAGACATAATGTCCTTCTGCCTATTGCTGCCAGCTTCTCTCTGTTCTGTAGTTAGTATTTGTAAGTTCCTAGCAAATAAAGTGCTTGGCAATAACTCCTGTGTGGAGTCAAGAGGGCATTATATATTTGAGGTGCTCTATTTGTTTTTAGGATAATAGAGAAAAGCATCATAATAGCAAGTACTGGTTCATTTTGAATGGGTTGTTTTGATAGAAGCTGAATGAGTTGCAGCAGCAATCGGTGACAATTGATGTTCTGGCTCCTGAGAAGGAAATTGCTACGAGTCATCTTGCAGAATAATGCCACTGGCACAGTTAAGTCCTCATTGTGTAAAAAGTGTTGGTTGCATTGTCTGGATGCATGTATTGTGTGAAAGTTAAGCCCTCAGTTAATTGATTAGTCAATTTGGATACAGTGTTTTGCTCGTTCTTGGCATAATTATGTATCTTTCCAGAATGGCTGGAGCAGGAGCTTCCACTGGAATATGGAGATGGGGAAACACAGCTGTGCCATCATCAGCTTCTGACAGAGTTAGCTATAGCCATTTGGGGAGTCTTAGAGAACTTTTGTAATTACTGTTACCTGTGAGATAGAAAGTACTTGGAGAGGCAGATTGTATATATTACAAAGGTCACTTTTTAACTGACAATTGCTTTTTACCTGGGCAATGAAGTAAACATATTTACTAAATTAGCTAGTATTTTTTGTGAGTCAGTTTCTTTGTTAAAGTATTTCCACTTTGTTCTGTTAGTAAAACAAGAGGCAATCATAACACCTCTCTTTTGCTTTAAGTGCAAGGGCTGGATCAGTGTGTGTGTTTTTCTCCCCCCTTTTTAATAGCCCAACATAATAATATGAATTAAATTCAGTGGAGTTTTAAGTTCATGTGTGAGCTAATTTCAGAGTGAAGACATTGTCTATCCTACTGTCCCTGCAGAGAGAGACGGACAGTAAGCTTTTCAACTATTGTCGACAACATGACTCTGCAGAGCTTGTGACTCAAACCAGTAGAAGGACGATGTTTGCATCTCTCTCTGTTCTTTCCCTGGGCCATGTAGATTTTAATGTTGAATAAAGTGTGCAGTAAAATTATGAGGTGACCAAAAATTGTACTAAGTGATTGAATGTAATGTATTAGACTGTAACACAAAAGCAAATTACAGTAGTTTTCCTGTCAGAAGTAAAGTTTCATCTTGACCTTTAAAATCTTAGTTCAGGTTATGGAAGACTAAGGTCTTCTTTGAATGAGCGCTCTTGGATGCGATGTGGGAAGCAGTACAGAGATTGTTTTTGCTAAGTTGTAACCAACAGCTGGCTTTAGTGTGTTTAGAGAATCTTGTTATGTTATAGAAGGTAACCTGCTATAAAAGCAGCTCTTTTTGCTTATTGTGTGCGCAGTAGTGCACAGAATAGGCATAATATTTGAACACCAATGGGCCAGCTAGGATTTCAGAAGTGGTTAAAGCAATTTTATCAGTGTACTCAAGAGAATTGCAGAATGGTTGAGGCTGGAAGAAACTATTGGAACTAATCTTATCCAACACCCCTGGTCAAGCGGGGTCGTCTGCTAATCATCGCTTTGCAATACAGAGATGAGCAAGGGGTAATGTCATGTTTCAATAGCCAGATCTCCTATCACCAAATGTCGCATTTAATATTGTTTAACAAGCTTTACACAGGATGCATCTTCCCTAGAAATGGGCTGGGTGAGCAGAGCATTGACACTGCTACTGTTTTGTAGTCAAGTTTCTTCTGAAGGTTTCTACCATCCCTCCAAAATATCCTATATGTTCTGGTTGTATGACCCTGGAACTGTTTTTAGGCTCTTCAATATCTTTTTCCCTGTATTTTACTTGATGTTGACCTTATTGGTTAACCTGGCTGGATAATGGGGAAGATTGCTCACGTATGCAAGCTCTTCCTGATACAGAATTACAAATGATAGCCCCAAGGTATGTGTCAGCATTGAAAGGGAGAGTGATATGTGATTGGGATTTCCCTGGAACAGTGGTTCCAAGCCGGCAGATACACAGACTGAGCACTACTCAGCAAAGCAGGGTGGGATCAGTGTTAAGGATGGGTGTTTTCACAGTATGGTTTTTGGATGTGATTGTGTCCACCTTTGTTTCTTTAGCATTTTTGCATCCCTGTTTTTCACAGTGGGTTTAACAATGTCCATTGAAATGCCAGATTAGTCTCAACAGCCAATACTGTTTGGAGATACAATCTCTTTAATGTGGTATAAGTGAAGTTATTCCACAAATTTTAGGTATAGACAAGGTCTCTAATAGTAACTGCCGTGCTTTTTTTCCCTGCGTGGCTATCACTCTGTTTCCCATTTGCAGTCCTTTGTTTTGCTGAATGGCACTCAGAGTGCTGGCATTGGGAAGTTCACAAGTGATAAGGCCAACTTGTTCTTCCCTAATATGAAAGTATGAACTGGCAGAGAGCTAGGAGTCTACAGAGTGGACTAAAAGGCTGCAGAGTGTTGAGAAGTCCAGAAAACACGGGGTGTTTTGACTGTTAGCTTTTTTAATGTACTGACCTCACCAGCACAGTTTCTCTTACACTTGCTAAGAACACCACCTATAGATGGAGCTGCTTTCTGCTGCAAGATTACTGACCGGTGGTTTTTTTCTTTCTCTTGGTTTTTGGTCTTTGAAGAGCAATGTCAGTGCCTGAAGCAAAAAGCTGATGTCTTCAAAACTTTCGTGTCCTCATTAGACTCGTAAATGGTATCCAGTCTTTCTTTTTGCTGTTTCTTTTCCTTCTGATAGTACGATGAGCATCAGGCTCTTCTTATTCACTGTGGAGTATCAGTGTGTCTCTTTTGCACAGTACTTCCCTTTGAGGAATGATTTCTTTAGAAAATAATTTTGGGGTTTTTTTTAGCCTTTGACATCCAGTCTGTGCTGTAAGTGAACTTAGTTGTTTCCTTTAGTGTTGTCCTCTCTTCCTCCATTTGACTGCTAGCTTACTGACTGCACCATTACTTTCTCTGTATGTGTCATAAGCATTGATAGGGTAAGAATTATTTTTTTTTTGTTAATATTACTGCTTCACCTTGCTTCTAGCAGGTAGTTTAACGTTTCTCCTGACCTTGTATCTTCTTGTATCTGTTATCTGCTTGGGGATATAACCAGTCTTCATTGTCTTGATTCAGCTTCTACTGAAGTGAAGCAATAAAGTGTTATCACCTCAACTCAAGATGCTTTTATGTGTTCTTTCTAGCCCCATGATCTACCCAAATGCCAGGGAAGTCCCATGTACCATAGCCAAATTATGCTGCTGCTAAAGGAGAAGGAGGACTTTTGTTATTTCTTTACTCTTAGTTATTTTTATTCAAGATTACCTTCCTGAGTCACAACACTTTTGATGTACTTTTCCTGTTTCTCTTCAGTGTATTTTCAACCAACCTGTCATAAACTTATTCTATTTCCAGGTATGTTGGACTCCTTTAGGAGTGTGCTTACCTTAAAAATTAAAAAGAACCCTGTAACCCCCAAAAACCCCAAACGTTTGCATCCATCTTCTGGAGCTGTAATATTTAGCATTGCTTTATTTTGGTTATTTCACAGCACCAATTTTCTTTTTTCTTTCTTCTCCCCTCCAACTTTCTTATTGCTGAAAATTTTCATTCTCACCTTATGACCACTTCAAAACAGCAGCTTCATATTTTCCTGATTATTTCCTTTTAGCCTCTCAGGTTATGTTGAGTTTGCCCTAAGAAAGAGGAAAAGAAAATTGTATTCAGATGGATTCTAAGGAATACTTTTTGTCTGCTTGCTTCAGTTTAGAAACATCTGGAGTACAGCCCACTGATGAGGAACAACCCCCCAAAAAAGCAGCAAGCCCTGATAAACAGTGAAAAGTTTAAGTGGATTCTAATATTTTACTCAGAGTGCTGTTTGATCTTTGTTTCTTTACTTGATACCTGCCATGTTCTTCAATTTCCACATGCTAGGCAGGTAGTCAGCACCTCTGAAAAATCATGCTATCTTTGTGAAGATAGGTAACCTTGCCTCTTTGACTGTCAGGTTGTTGTTGTGGTAATTGTTGTGAGTTTTGGGGGGGTTAGTGTGTTTTCATATTTGTTTAGGGCTTTTTATTTCTTAGAATAGTATTTTGAATACTCGAGTTTGATGCTTTCCCAGTTTCTAGTTTGAAGAGCTCAGATATTAACATCTTCAGTTAACATCTTCATTTTTGTCTGAGAGCATGGTATATGAGGCTTAATTAAATTGCCAGAAAGTTCAGATACCTTAAATAATCAAAACCAAGTTTTTAGTCCTCTCTCTTCTGAATTATAGACATGTAACTAAAAGTTCCTTAGAAGGAATGCAATCTTCCAAGAAGCAGGGGAGTTCAAGTTAAATATGTACCTGAATTTTTCTGGTATGCTTCAATATGTGCTTTAGAAGCAAGATCAGACAGCCTGCTTGCTTGTGTTCTGAGTATATCCAGTCTGTTGTGTTTTCTTCCAACTTTTCTTTTCAAGTACCCTTTAAAGCCTATTTTTCTCCCTAGTTTTGAAGAACATTTTTTTTTTAAATGAGCCTGTCAATGACAGTGAAACTTGATATGCTTTCGAAGGAGAGAAATAACAGGATTACTATGGGAAAGACAAAATAATTGGAATGAAATTGTGAAGAAAGTGGATATGTGAGAATGAGACAGGTGGTAACCACATGAATATTCACTAGCTTTCCTGGCTTCAGCAGTGACAAAAACCTGTCCTGTTCTGTACATTTCACACCCATATTCTTAATTTCCTCCAATAATAGGTTTCCAAGTATATTGGAGAGGAAAAATGGTGGACCTGGAGGGTCCAAAGCTCATTTTATTGTAATATTAAATGGTGCGTTCCTGGGCTAATGATGCGTTATTGGCCAGCAGATTGTGAGTTCAGTGTCAAACAAACATTCCCTTTTAGAGCAGTCCAGCAGCTTCCCAACTGTGGAAGTCTGTCCAGTAGGGTCTCATCTTCCTGCAGTGACAGTGGCTACTGCAGAGGGGATAACCAACCTCCTGGATTGTCTGCTCTCTGAGATCACCTCCTCTTTTCCATCATTTACTATAATAAAGCTCATAGCTCCTGTAACCTACCATTTGGGGCAAAGCATTTGTGGATTGTATTGACCTAGGTCTGCTGGGCCTTTGACTCCTGTCTACTTCAGGGGTGAATAGCACTGAATGCATAACAAAAAGGGAAGAAGGCACCATGAAAGCCTTTTTTATGTATACGAAGTGTACATCCAGCCCCCTGGCTTCTTTGTCGTTTTTATTTCTTGCTGAGATGGTAGAGCATGTTTACAGCTCCTTAGACTCATCTGTTCAGTCATGCAGTTTAACTCCAAAAATAACTCTCTTGGGGGATATTAATCCCAGGCTGGATTATCTTTCTAAAATTGTTAATCAGACTTGGTCCCTGAGGGACCTTCCAGCTGAACTTGCCACTTAGTTTCTGTTTGCTGGGGCTGCAGAGCCCGGTGGAGGAAGCTGATGAGGTTTGACAAGTGGCCGTTACTTACGTAAGGTCCTGAGCAGACAGACCTCTCTAACTGCCACCTATCCAAACGTGGCCAGCCAGGGCTCAGCCCTCCCCTCCATTTGCCTTGTTTCACCATGGAGAAATGCTATGTGAAAACCTCCCTGTGAGGGGGGAGCAGGAGCATCTCCACCAGCTCCAGCTGATTCCTATATATGCTGCCTTT
Organism: Clamator glandarius; assembly: GCA_033459285.1. Lineage (NCBI taxonomy): Eukaryota > Metazoa > Chordata > Aves > Cuculiformes > Cuculidae > Clamator > Clamator glandarius. The sequence continues at coordinate 58,680 of JAUNZM010000702.1, forward strand.
TGTCCAGGGAGGCTGTCTTTTATTAAATTCTTGAATGCACGTGACATTCCTTTGGTTGCTTTTTAATCATTAACTTCTATATTCACGCCATTCATGAAATGACCTGGTCTAGTGTTTGAGTATTTATTATCTCTACTCTGAAAAGAAGAAATGAGATGTTGTAGGCTGCTGTTATCATATTTGACTAGAACTGCAAGTCTCGTAGCTCCTATTAGCCTGCATTTTCCCTCCTGTCTGTAGAGTAAGAATAGAGTATATTTCTTGAGATATGTGCTCTAATAGCTATAAGTTATTTAAAGTACCTTGAGTACCTTGTATGGAAAGTGCCAGGGAAATTGCAAAACAAGTTCAAAAAAAAAAAAAGAGCTCTACTGAGAACTTATTTAATACATGGGTAAAATCCCATTTTACACATGCAATGCATAGGTAGAAGGGGAAAATTCAATATGTTCTACTGAAACGGGTGCTGAATTAATTCCTCGGAGACAGGCAGGTAAATTGGGAGCTTGTGCGTGTGTGCGCCAATGGATTTTGCATGAAATTTAACATACTCTCATTTCCAGCTTGAGTGGTAGAATGGATTTTGCATGAAATTTAACATACTCTCATTTCCAGCTTGAGTGGTAGTTACAATGATTTAGCAGACCACTGGACTTGTTGTGTAGCATAGTTGAAATGCAAAAATATACTGTATGTGATAATAACAAAAATTCTCAGAATTTGTACTTTTAAATGGGCCAATCTGTTATAGTTCTGAAAAACCCTATTGATGTAAAAAAGTGACTTCAAGTGGTAGAGATGTTTTGGTTGTGGAGGGTTTTCCCTCATATTATGAAACAGTGTGTTGCTGAGCATGGAAGTTGCTTAAAACCCTTCCAGGAGGTATTTATATGTTAGGGATAATAATAGGAAGTTTCATTTCTTTTCCTCAGACCCCCTCTCCTACTTCATACACTTCTGCCTGCACATGCATCCTGTTGCCTTCAGATTCTACACTGAAAATAAACATTGTAAAAACAAGTTGCAAAGTAGCTCTTACCTGTCAGTGCTTCTCAGATCCCAGTTGGAGAGAAGGTGTTGTGGGTCCATAACTGGTTCTTCATTCACATGATGAAAATTGCTTACTGAATTGGAATTCTTTCATGCCAGGGATTGTGCTTTCTGTGTTTTACTGTTCAGTGTCTTAACACACAGCGTAGCACTAGAATAAAGAGTAGGTAATTTGTAATTGTCAGTATTGCTGACTGCAGAATTTTCTTTGCAATCATGATTTTGTGATGACAGCTAAACATCTATTTTAACCTAGAAAAATAAAAAAGAATATTTGTTTCTGTCATTGCCACATAGATAGAATGAAATTAAAGTCTGGTTTTGATCCTGCATTGGATTTGAAAGATTATAAGATAGGAAAAAAGTTGGCATATTTGACTAGGATGTCCACTGAGAAACAATAAGAAATTTGTGGTGATGATTTTATATATGCTTCTCAGTATTCAGACTACGCTAATGTCTCCAAGCTGGTCTTCTCCTAGTGGTAGAAGTAGAACTACATCCACTTGTATTAGTTAAAGATATGTCATTTTGCTTTGTGTTTTATGACTGTACAGGCATACCTATATTAATAATTATAATTATGTAGGAGATCTCTGCAAGCCAGCATTAAAAACTAGTCACATTGAAATTGTCTTCTGAATGCTGTGGCAGACTTCTCTTGCACCTTGCTTTGGAATGCAAATGCTTATTTTCATAGCTGAATTTGATTAACTTACTGTCAACTTTCCTTTACTCTTCTTCCTTAAACCATTTGCTTTCTCCCTGTGTGACTTGTTAAATGGACTACAACTTGCTAGCAAAATGCGGGTTGGTGCCCAGATTTGTATGTTAAGAGTTTTCTGCAAATTTGTTGTTGCATGATCTCATTCTTTCATAGTCATTGTCAGTGGTCATCATCAATGTTGTCATCTCCAGTATTCATTGTGAGCTTTGGAGGCAGCTAACCTCCTAGGGGTGGTCGTGGGCTGCAAGTTACCTTCCTTTGTCCTGTGAGAAGTTCATAGAAACAGAGAATGCTTTGGTTTGGAAGTGACCTTAAAGATACCTAGGTCCAACCCTCCTGCCATGGGCAGGGACACCTTCCACTGGATCAGGTTGCTCAAAGCCTCATCCAACTTGGCTTTGAACACCTCCAGGGATGGGGGCATCTACAGCTTCTCTGGGCAACCTGTCTGGTGCCTTACCACTCTCACAGTAAATAATCTCTTCCTAATAGCTAATCTAAATCTACCCTCTTTTTGCTTAAAACTGTTACCCTTCTTCCTATCTCTGCACTCCTTAACAACGAGCCCCTCCCCATCTTTCCTGTAGGCTCCCTTTATGTACTGGAAGGCTGCTGTAAGGTCTCCCCAGAGAGAAGTTACCATGCTCCAAGTTGCTTCCTTGTCTTCCCAGTTATCTTCCCAGTGTGTGTGCCCAAGCGTTAAGTGGAGTCTATGGTTATTATAGGTCTTCCTTCCCTTTCTGTAGATATATGGCCTACAGATTATTTTTTTTCTTGAAAATTGCAGAAAAACCAAGATGGAAATAAAACTGTTGAAAATAAGGACTTACTCATCTAAAGCTGTCCTCAGCAAAGCCCGTCTGGCAGGAGCTGCTGCCAGTCTTTGTGTTGTGGCCAGTAGACTCAGGCTGTGGTGCTATGCCAGGGAATGCAGGGAGAAGTCTATCAGTCAGGTCCTGGGTCAGCCAGCTCCACTTGAGCTCTGCAGGCAGTTTGACTCTGAAATGCTGCCAGGCTGAGACCACGGAGGACTGTTCTCCTGAGGAGATGGGAAACGCGGTCACTGCAAGTGTGGAAGCAAAAAGGTGCCAGGGTCTCAGTTTCATCTGACTGTCAAGGTGGATTTCAGCTCACTGACACCAACAAGTCTCGCTTCTCTTCTCCTCCCCTCTCTCCACATTTTGCCACCTCTGTGAAGCTCTTTGGCTTGGGGAAAAAAAAAACAAACAACACAAACAGATGACTGAAAGTATTTTTTGCTGGTTGGTTGAGTCGGTGCGCTGTGCAGCAAGGGGAGCACCCATGGGAGATGGAAATGGCAGGAGTGTGAGGTGTCAGGGGAGAAATGGTAGAGGCTTGCATCCGCTCAGGCTCTGTGGGGGAAAAGTGAATGTCTGACTACTCTGAATGACCAGTAAGTCATTTGTATGCTTTAATTGTGTTTATTCCGAGTCCCTGTGACATCCATCACATGCAGACAATATCACTTTGTTTCTTAATCACGTTGTTTAGTCTTACAATGCACTTCCTGCAATCTAGTCTTATTTACAGACCCATCTATTGTCTTATTTACTGCCTTGCGCTTTGCTTTGTGGTGATGTGCAATCCTGTCAGCATCAGAATGGCCATTGTTGGAAATAAATTGCTGGAGTTTAAAGTTCATAAATTGCTTTTGTAGTATGTGTTGAGAACCCTATGTAAAATGTAGCAGGGCTTGCAAACACGGAGGACTATGTGTTTTCAGAGTAGACCAGAGGGCATGCAAGAAAAAAGGAGAGGTAGAGCCATATACATGAAGACGACGTACTCCCACTTAGAAGTGATATGAAGTGAAGGTAAAATATTTCTCAAGAAAGGGATGCTTTCATGATTTTGTTCAGGCTGATCTGTGTTCATGCTTCTGCTGCAATTGGAGAAGGGTTGTTAGACTGTGTTAGTTGAAGCAACAACTAATGGTGGTCAGAGCCTTTTTTTGCTGTACCTGTCTGTGGTTTTTGGATGTCTGATATATTCTGTCAGCTCATCTCTTGCCTTAGCTCTTTCAAAGGGTATACATGCAAGCATGCGTCCATGCTTTCACCACTTCCTTCTCTTTTCTGCTAAGAAGTTTGATTGTACCTCTGGGGATTTCTACAGCTTCTCTCATTTTGTCATACATGCTGGCATCCTGCTGGGTCTTGGCAGGGCATGCAGGAAAGCCACAGTCAACACAAAGGACTTAGCAAAGCAAGCAGGAACCTTACAGCCTGCAGGAAGGTGCATGGGTTGTCGTTTCTGAGAATTGCAGAACTTTGCTATTTCAGTGGCTGTCCTGCTACCACTGAGCTGGGAGAGTGGTCCGGAAGGTTTGTTTGCAAGCTCAAAAAGGGCACTACAACATTTGAATAATGTTTGTTGTTATTGTGAGCTTACAAACTTTGATAAACCAAAGAAGTCGGAACTCATATTCTGCCAAACATGAGGATTTGGTTCTTCCCTTTTCCTTTCCTCCCCTGAAATTCACAGTCAGCACTTATTTGGCATGAGATCCTATTGATATTCATGTTCTTGCAGAACGATGACGTTTTAGGTAGCTGATTATATCACTTTTAATGTATACTATATCCTTTTGCACTCATGTCTGAGATTTACCAAAAAGAAGTGTTTATATATGTGTATCTCTGAATCTGTTCGGTGAGGATGTGTGTGTGTATGTATATGTGGAAACTGCTGTGTGTTCTGCCTTCTTCCTGACATCCTGGTTGCTATAGTGCAGTGATCTATTTGTGAACACCCAGAAGATCATTGCTATAGTTAAAAGAAGCAGTGTTTCCTGGCCATAACTTCCTGGGCAATCTCTTCTCCTGGAGCGCCAGCTTTTACGGATTCGGTCACGTTCCCAGGGATTCCAGGAGCGACACTGTAACAGGAGCTTCTCCTAGTTTGTCGCTTCTCCCCACCAGTTTATCTAATAATATTTAAAAATAGTTTCTCTATTTAAATCTAATGCATGTCTATTATTCACTGTACATTTCAGTGCTTCAGCCATCTTTCTAACAGACTGACAAGCTCTGCAATGTGTTGTGGTGTTGTGTCCTGTGTTTCCTTCTGTAATATGTGTCGTTCTTCTGCTCTGGCCCATACATACACACATACGTTTTCATTCACCTGCCAAGCCAGGCAAAATGTAGGTGAGATGAAGCGGCAGCACCGGAGTTCTGTCTGAACTGCTGTATTATTTTTTTTTTTTCCCCTTTCTCCCTGCAGGTGTGAATGAGAGAGACTCTCTGCAGTATTTAGTGTCCAGTTGTACTGGCTCCGAAGAACAGCAGCGTCGCAATGCCCCCTCCTGCTGATATAGTGAAGGTGGCGATCGAATGGCCAGGTGCCTTCCCCAAGTTAATGGAAATAGATCAGGTAAGTGCCTGTGTATGTGTGCTCTGGCCCTTGTGTGTAAATAAGTTCTTGTGTGTGTGTGTCTCTGCATTTATGTTTACTTAGATACACACATATGCTGCTGCGAATGTGTGTGTGGTATAAGGGTGCTTTTATAAAGGGTGTAACCCTCTTCCTCTCTTACTGCTCAGTGTTTTTGATGTGTTTAGCTGGGGGGGTTTATTTGGTTTTGTTGGTTTTTTTTTCTTTTTAAACAGCTTCTTAAATAAGGCATTTACTGCTTGTGCGACCCACTTAACACTTTTGTGCCTTAGTTTGTTCAACTGTAAAATTGTGGTAATGTTGTTACCACTGGGTGGATAGTTTTCAAATTTTCACTTAGGGCTTTGCATTTGGAGTAGGATCATGCTGAAAGGCTGCAGCAAGTGCAGATTTTGGAACTTTAGTGCTGCACTGTAGGCAGGATGATCTTTGCTGTTCCATGCAGGAGTCTCAGGGGGGGATGTCATGTTTAGCTGGTTATTTCTAATGCAACAGCCCCATGGATTGATTGGAGGCAGTGGTCAGAAGCTATCAAATTAGAAATTTGGAATTAAAGACTGTAGGAAATTAGATGAGGGAGGGGGTGAAGAGCAAATCGAGTTATACAAGCGCAGTATCTTATGTACTGGACTTCTCTGAGATGGTTTTCATGGTGCATGTATTAAAAGCAACCTCTTTAATATTTAACAGCTTACACATGATATTTTGAAATAATACAGCATGTTACCTGTTTAGAATAATTATTATTTCTGTAAATAGCATTCACAGCAAAGGAAGGCGTTTCATAATGTGCTTTATACCCTTCTGTATCTGGGGACGAAGTATATTATAAAGTTCTGTTGGAGAGGAGAAAGTTAATGCTGAAAATGCTTTACTGAAATGGGATCCTAATTTCTTAGTGCAGTGCAACCAGTTTCACTTCTACTTAACCCTTTTGTGATCTATGCCTGTTAAATTCCTGTGTGAACTATGGAGAAACATGGCACTAGAGAGTGGCTGGAATAACAGCAGAATGACTTTTAGGCATTCTGAAAGCCCCTTTAGAGAAAGGGGAGTTTCCTGGCAGTTAGCACTTTGTAGTTTGATTTCTAGACCTGCCAAGCTTCTCCATTTTCATTTGCTGAAATTTTTTAGTAAGCATATATCTACAGATACAAATCTCTTGCCTTCGGGAGTGAATAATGTTTTACTTTTTTGTGTTTTTTCTTTTTTTTTTCATTATGTAACAAATGGTAGACACTGCACACTGTGTTCAGGGAAAGATGTATGTTAGTCATGATGAACAACAGCTTACTGCTGTACAGTGGGGACAAAAAAATTAAATATTATGTAGTCTCCTTCCAAGCAGCTGTAAAATAATACCAAAATGATTTGTTTTAATTTACAAAATGTCTTAAGTGACTCTCAAAAAACCCTCATACTTTGTTTGAAATATTAGCTTACTGTCCTGGAACTTTGTTTTTGCTTTTATTATATAAGACTAAGAGGGTATAAGAAAGACCAATGCTTATGTGACGTAGAACTCTTCCAGCCCAGCCTGCCAAGTTGTCTGCAAGCTTCCTTATGACACTTTATGGGGAAGAGGAGGAAGATTAAAAATAAGGTTGAAATGGAGAAGGCAATCAGCAGCCTGCTTCTGATGCAGGGAGAAATGGGGGAATGAGGTTTGAGGGTATGATCCCTCACCTTTCTGACATGGAAAATACAGATATGGTGACAAGAAATGAGGATGGAATAGAAACGTCCCATCCTAACACCCTTACAAATAAACCCTCACATTTACCTTTTTCAGGCATAGGAGCAATTTCAGAGTGAGCCCTGAAAACAGAGAGTGTGATACATGTTACTAAACACGCAGCTCAGCTTTTGGTTCACTTAATGCTAACTTTTCCCAATCTGTTTCTTTTAAAACATCAATTTAGTTGAAAAGCTGTAGTGGAGGAGATGATTCATACCTCAGATGGCTAGCTGTCAGAGATGATAAAAGGGAGGAGGGAAAAGAAAGGCAGAGAGGAGAAATGACTTGCTCATTGACCAGACATTGCAGCCAGTGCCTGTCTCCCAAGTGGGTTCTGCTCATTCAAGCACCATTTGACATATATTCAGAAAATCCTAAAATCTTTACCTTCCTCTCTTTCTGATCCCTCATGAAGAAGAGCAAAACTAGTATTTAAAAGAATATCACTTCATTTTAAAAAGAACAACAAAAAAACCCAGTGTAGCACGATGCAAGTATTTTATCCTTCTGTATTCTGAGGGTATTCCAAATACTGAAGTACAAATACCATACAAAAGATTGAGGAAAATGTGGGGATTTTTTAAATAGATTGTTTGTTTTATATGGTAGGTAGCATTTATTTGTATTCAGCTGCACTGTATCCCAATTCACTTGCTGTGTAGGTGCATATTTTGCTTAGCAATTATGAGAGTAAAATATTTTCAAAATGAAGAAATGTCATTGTCAAAGCACAGTGATTGACAGCAGTGCACTGGACGGTGCTGGGCCTGAAAAAAGAGCTCGTGAGTATTTTTTCCACCAAACGTTATTAAAATTTACATTAAAAACCTCCCTTTCAGGTGCATGACAACTTGGACTTTATGGGGCACAGAGCTTTTTCTATTTTATGCTACCACTAAATTTCTGTAGGTTTGTCAAGTTGGATTCATCAGTGATGATTTTAACTTTAATGATACAAAACTAGTCTTAACTGACTTGGAGTGACTATTTGTCTGCTCAATTAATATGTAACTAAGTGCTTTTCAGAACCAGCCTGTGTTTCTAACCTTTCTTCTCATTCTTTGAAATGTACTATTCGATTTCAGGGTTTTACAGCTGCTTTTATTCCTGTAAGGTTGCTTTAAACAAAGAGGGGGAAACTGCATATTGTTTACTGCCCTGTGTTGTACCAGGTGGAGCCTAATTAAGTTGCAGTAAACCTAGCAAGTGGCTCTTGCCTGTATCCGTTAAAGCTGATTTTAAAACATGTGCAAGCTAATGTAGTTTTCTGCTTTCTCCTTGAGGGATGGACTTGACCGTGTTCAGTTATTCTCTTCCAGAATATGTGGATTTTTTAATATGTATTTTCCCCCATTTCATTCACTTTCCTCAATTACGAATCTAAAAAATAATGTCTAAATTCTTCCCCCCTGCATAAATCCCTACTGGCTATATTAGTACTGTGGTCAATGTTAATTTTTAATGAAATTATATGATTATTACTTTAAGAGCTGGGTATAAGAATGATCTTCCACTTTTAAGTCTTCCTATCATGTAAGAGGAGGAATAGAAATCGGTTGGTGTGTGAATTTGCATCAGGAACTTTTTGTGGAGTGTCTGGGGAAGAAATGAATGGTAGTTACTGACTCTCTGCTATCTTCCTCTCCCAGTCTTCTGAGTGATTATTCTGGAAGATGTGTCTTTACAGCTTCACTGTTCCTGCTGCAGGGGAAGCAGCTTTTGGGAGATGGATGTTTAGGGACAATAACTATCTTAGCTTATCCCGTTCGAATCCTCTGATGTGTGTTAACACAAGTTGTACCAAACTCAGACTTCTTTAAACTCAGGGATGAACTTCCTCACCATTGGAGGTAAACACTTCCTACAGAAAGGAACAGTTTGTAGTTACACTTGGCTGAACAGTCTCTTCCTCCACGTTTACTTTTATCTGTGAAATCATTAAGTTCAAGTTCATTTATCAGATGTGAATCTTTACATGAGCCAAAAAAAGTAAGAAAGGAAAAAAAAAAAAAAAGCTCTGTTTTCTTTTTCAAAGCACAGATCTGGTACAGTGGGCAAAATTTACAGGAGCACTATCAAATGACAGTTTCATGTTAATACAATGCAGTGCAGCACATTGGAGGGATCATGGGCTGCTTTACATTAATGCTTTCCCTAAGGTTTAGGTTTAGTCAGCAAATTTAAGAAAGTCTTTCAAGTTGTCGCTTCTCTTCTGCCAGTATAGGCTATAAATGTAATTCTAACTTTTTTCTCTTCAGAGATGACATTGTACTTCACTGCATATTAAAAGGAAACTAATAAGATTATTTTTAAAAGGAAACTTCCAAATCATTTTGGGTTTCTGACTTAATTCTGGACCCTTGGGGATTGTTAATTGATTTAGTGTAGCCTTTCTCAGACTGTGGGGAGGAATGTGGCTCAGAAAGGATTGTGAAATGTTTAATTAGAGAAAAGAAAGTGGCACATCACTTCTGCCATGTGTGTGGACTAAGAATAGCTGTAGTTTCTGCAAGTGCTGTCACTAGTAATAGCAGTATACAGATACAATCCTAGCATGGCAAGTCTAAATGTATGCAATACAAGTGAGCACCAACATCATTCAAGTGGTGAAGAAAAAGGGGTATTGATGTCTTTCTGTACTGTGAAGTGTCACTCCCTGAGCTTAATTCTGGCTCTAGACTGACTTTCAAAATCAAGGGGGTTAGTGCTGAGGGGTTAAAGGAGGAGAGAGACTCTTACCTCCTTCCCACAAACATGCAAAATTCTATGAATGTTTATCCAAAAAGCATAACAGTATTGCAGTAGCTGGAGCTACTGATGCTTTTCTCGTATGAATTTTGTGATGATTTCCAATGCTATTGCACACCATGAGTTTAAAGTAGTTAAGGGAACTGTCAGTGCCTTTAACAGCTGACAGGATCTCAGTTTCTTGAAGACACAGGACTAGGAAGCAGCTGGGGATGAATCTTAACTCTGACTTGTAAAAGTGTTCCCTGCCTGGATTTGCTACCAGCAGCTTCTTTCTTATCAGGTCAGAGAAGAGAGTTGGTGCTTGAGGCCAGCCACTATCTCAGCCATTCTGAAGGAGGACTTTGCTTGTAGCTCATGGGTAACTTACCTGAAGATAGATGAGCCAAAGGGTGGCTGCCTTTTCAAAAAGATTGTGAAACGCTTGCTTAGCTTAAGCCAATTTGCTAAAGGTAGGGCTTGTTAAAATCAGCATTTAGATGTTAAGCAGATGTTAACAATAATTTAATGAGTTTTATTTCTTTTTGTTGTACCTGTCAGTATTTCCACTTCACAAAATGGAAGATGAAACTGTTCATAACGCAGATACTAACCAACATATAATCACAGTGAAAATATTTAACATTTTTATAATCCTTTCGGGTTTGTTACTGTCAGGGATTATTAATACAGGTGGTAAGGAAATCATATCCACCATTATGCTAATATTTTTTGTTGGACTAATGGAAGATCTCAATGCTTTTTTTCTTTGGGGAAAAAAACCCAAAACTGTTCAGCCACAAGAATAACCTTGAAAGCAGTAATGCGGATGTTTTAATGCACTGTATATAATTCAGCGCACCAGCACACGACAGTGCTTTGTTAACATAATGAACCAATCGCTGTTAATTATAATCGGTTCCAAAACATATGATTTATTTTCTTATGTGACTGTGGGGTTGGAGTAGTTATCATATATATTAGAGCTCTGGTTCTTTGCTGTGGTGGCAACCTTATTGTCACATGTTACATTTTATTAGTCTGACTTTATCAAAGCCACATTCTCACTGGTTGATGGGAGTCTTTCAAGGCTGCAAACTGACACCCTGTGGTGCTTAGCTGAATAATACTTAAAAACTTTGTCATACTCTTGAATACAGAGACAATAGCAAAGCTTAATAGATTGAAGAGACAATAGTTGTGAAGAAGTGCTAGAAATTGTAAAAGAAATTGGAGGAAAAAAATATTTACTGAGTTACAGTCTCATGGATGCTATTTATGCTTTCTACTTGGTGTTGTCTTGTTGTGAAACATTAATTAAGTGCAGTAGACTGTTCAATATTTTCTTATAGAAGTGCATATAGAGCCAGGAGATGCTTGAGGTCCTGCAGAAAGTGTTTCAGTGTTCCTTATCTCCAGCATAAAAGATGTTCAAGAAATAACATTTTAGGAAAGAGATTAAACACTTAATTATCTCCTTGGCTTTTTGACTGTTTTGTTTGGGTTTTTTTCTGCCTCTGACTTTGCTTGCCGGAACCTCCTTGTTGCTGCCTGAATTTTGCTGCCTACAACTGATGGCATTTTCAAGATGAAGGTTGAACATGACTGTAAGATTACATCTGCAAATTTTTTTTAAGAAACAGTAGGACCCTCAAATTTTAAAAGTTAATTCAGCTATATTTAAAAGTATGTAGTGATGAGATTCCTGTAGTTGTGCATCGATGAATGAATTACAAAGTACTTCATTCGCGTTCTGGCCAGCTGGAGTATCCAGGCTCACTTTATGATTCAATTATAGTCTCCTTTTAGAACTTCAAGACTGTAGTACCAAGAAGTGTAATACTAAAAATCCCACAATATAACTTTTTTGTGCCTTCATGTGGACGCTTTTCTACCCTGGTAGGCCTGCTGTGTGTCAGTCATGAGCTGTGGATTTGGAGTTTCTTCATTCAGTTTTCTAATGTATGCTTGCCTAATAAAGTGGTGTGTGAAAAGCCACATCATAAAGCCCTGCTTTGTATTTTATACTGTATTTTAAATATGTGGTACAAGGATGTTACATGCTGTAATCCACATGTTTTGATCCTTAGGTGTTTCAGGACTCGTCAGTACTCTTGATTGGGGGGGGGTTGGTGTCCCTGTTTGCAAAGTACTTGAGAAAATAGGGAGTGTTAGGTTGCTTGTTAGGTCGCTTAGGTAAGAAGTTTCTGTAAAATTCTGTTAGTGTTTTGTTTTGTTTTGCTTGGGGTTTTTTTGTTGTTGTTGTTTTTTAAATAATGTTATGTTTCACTGCTTCCTTGTTGTACAGTCATTGTATCATCCCAAACAGATGTATGGAGCAGTGCTTAAATCAGGTGAACTACAGATTTGGGAGTGAGGATGTCTTTGTGGGGAGGGAAGGGAGTAACTGAGGAAGCTGTAGTTGAGAGTGAAGGGGAAGAGAACATGAACATCTGGATTTCCCAAGTCTTGTCTGCTCTTTAGGACCCCTACTGCTATATTTATACCAAAGTATTTCCATTGACACATTAAAACTGTTTCCTTAGGTGCTGTGAAGTGAGCCAGTAAAAGCTCTCTCCCATCAGCAGACTCTTCTTGTCTGTTGAGGGTTTTGCCTATCAGCTCTGGGGTGTGAATGTTTCCTGCTTTGCATTGTGTGGCTGCACCAACTGAACCACATGCTATTTACCTGGTCTTCATGGTCTCTTTCACTGTAGTGCTGGACTGTCTCCATTGTTCAGGTATTCATTCCCTCCAGTGCTTCCCTGAGTTAAGGAAATCCCTTCTCCATCTTTTACAGATGCCCAATGCCTAAATAACAGGTCTGGTCATAAGTAATACTATGTTGCAGTCAATGGAGAGAGTTGATGTGCAAAGTAGTTTAGAGCAGGTTGAGGAATCTGAAGCCCAAACCTTTCAAGTACTTCTTTGTTTTAGGTGAAGACCTTGCCTCTTATGTCATGAGAAACCATAGAATCATAGAATAACCAGGTTGGAAGAGACCCACTGGATCATTGAGTCCATCCATTCCTATCAAACACTAAACCATGCCCCTCAGCACCTCGTCCACCCATCTTTCAAACACCTCCAGGGAAGGTGACTCAACCACCTCCCTGGGCAGCCTGTTCCAGTGCCCAGTGCTGGCACACGGCTGGCTCGTGTTCAGTCGGCTGTCAACCAACACCCCCAGGTCTTTCTCCTCCAGGTGGCTTTCTAGACAGACTTCTCCTAGTCTGTAGCACTGCACAGGGTTGTTGTGCCCCAAGTGCAGGACCCGGCACTTGGTCTTGTTAAACTTCATGCCATTGGACTCTGCCCAGCGGTCCAGCCTGTTCAGATCCCTTTCCAGAGCCTCCCTACCCTCCAGCAGATCAACACTTCCTCCCAGCTTAGTGTCGTCTGCAAGCTTGATAATGGAGCACTCGATGCCTTCATCCAGGGCATTGATAAAGACATTGAACAGGGTGGGACCCAGCACTGAAACCTGGGGAACCCCACTTGTCACTGGCCTCCAGCTGGATTTAATGCCATTTACCACCCGTCTCTGGGCCCGGTCATCCAACCAGTTTTCCACCCAGGAGAGCGTGCGCCTGTCCACCAGCAGCAAAGTAGTGAGTAAAAGATCTGGGCGTACCAGCATCTTTTACCAGCAAGTAAAAACTGATGATGTAGGCAACTTAGAAGTACCAAAATAATGATTTGGAAAGTTATTGTATCCAGCCTTCCCAGTATTTGTATTATGACCAGTTTGGGTTATTAAAGTGTTTTTTTGTCATAGTTTCCAATCGGAAACTATAGTTGCTATGGGAGATAATGGGGAGGACAGGCAGTTGCTGTTTTGGTCCTCTGTTTTATTAAACCTGTTAGGTTGTATCAGTTTACTTCGTAAAAGGAATTAACATCCCGGACACAAATTTTGTCAAAATAGGGAAATACTAGACCAACACCTGCAGAAGCATCCTGAAGAAAGATGGGAAGGCAGTGTGCAGAGCTGTCTCACCCTCAGGCTGGCACAGGTGTTCTCGATGGCAAACTGGCATTATCCTGCTCCAGAAAAACCTGTGCTTCTCCCTCTGTCCCTCCCCCAAAAATGTGTTTTCTTTTTCTGGGAAAGGATAGAGGGAAGAGAGTGGTTGGAAGCAGGGACTGCTTTCACAGGACTGCAGAAGCTACAAAAACCCTCAGGGAGGAGGACAGCGGGTCAAAGCAGCTGCACATAAATGACACAGTAATCCAGGCTGAGGAACTGATCAGCCTAAAAGATTGTGGGGAAGAGAACGCTCTCTTTCTTTCTTGCATGATCTGCTTGCTCCGCCTCACAGCCAGGCTGTGGCTATGAAATGGCCATGCTGTGGAGAAGGAACATGTTGGTTACAGAATGGAGCACTTATACATTTCTTGCCTTTTCTCCCCTGTGCTCGTATTTGCTAGTCATTTAGGTACATAGCAAGTCATATGAGGAAATCGGTCTAGGTGAAAACTATTTATTTTCCTTTTTACTAGGCCTGCTTTTTGTTTCATTGGGTTCCCTGGTATGGATCATCTGGGTGGTCATATATAAATAGTAATGGCAGTGAAAGAGGAATGATGGGAATCAAGAACTGAGACAGTATGGCAAGCAGGGATAGGATCCTTTCAACAGATGCTTTCATTCATTCTTGATTAAAATGGTTTTGTGTTATGTTTTAGCTTGTTTATAAACTGGCTTAGTTGATTTGACTGTTGAAATAACAAATTCTTCCCTGGTCCTGACCTGACGAGGGAGTCCCATCTCTGTCTTTCTGTCTATGCAGTTTAGAAAACAAATCCAAGGGAAAAATAATTGTCCTTCCGTATAATACACCCTGCTTGATTTTTAGAAAACTGATTAGTTTTCTATAAACATTAATGGGGAACGGCTTATTTTGACTGTTTTGGTTTATGGGTAGTTGTGTGGTAGGTTTCATGTGCTTTATTTTGTTTGCATTTCAAGATTTCAGTGAACTGTGGTTATTAGAAGCAAGTATAGGGGTCCTATATGCTGTTTAGGTGATTTGGGAAATTTTTTCGAAGCAGAAGATCTGTGTGACATTGTGTGGTCACCCAATAGTGCAGAAAAATGACTCAGTAGTCGCCCAACTGGTGAAATGTGCTCTGCTTCTTTTTGCCATGCAGCTTCATCTAGGTTTTGCTATTAAAAATGCATTTCCTTTTACCCAGCAATCTTCTAAACACTTGCATGTGCACCCTGTGTTTATAACAACGTTCATAGCATTGCAACTCAAAGCAACAGAGATGTTTTCAGTCAGCCTAAAGCTTGTGCTCGCAGATGTAGAGAATAAAGCAGAACTGATACATCTGGGATCGTAACATCTTCCAGCTGGTGTTTTATCAGAGGGGAACCTGCATATATGTACTTAAGTGAATTACTGTCACCATATGACCTAATCTGCAAGGGACAAAAGAAGGTTTAAAAATATTGGATGTCTTCTTGCTTCAGATGTTATTCCTGGTCAGTGGTCCTGTTGATATCTAAATCTTCTGTTTGTGTTGAATAATGAGATGCAGTGTATACAGAAGACCCTTTGATTTCTCAGTTGATAAGCTGAGTTCATGCTGTTTGGGCTAACATTGATAAAAAAGACTGATAATGTCACCATGTGTGTGTGTAGGATTTCTGCCTTTAGAGATTATCAGACCATAGCAGCAGAAAATTTTGGGGTTCTATCAAGCATGATATGAAGCGAAAAATGAAATAGTAATAACTCATTTTGTTCTTTTCAGTCGGTGGTTTTGGAGTTGTATTTTAAGCTCAGGACTGTTCCAATTCAGTGATTTTTTTTTTTTTTCTTTTCCTTAACCAGAAAAAGCCACTGTCCTCAATAATAAAAGAAGTCTGTGATGGGTAAGTTCTGCCATATATACATACTAGATACTATACTTTGAGTTATTAAACCAATGAGAACATAATTTTTTCAGAAGAAAACCTAGATATCCTGTGTGATTAGTCCTTAATTTCTTAAATCTTGGGGTTGCTCTATCTTCAGATTTTAAAATTGCAGTTATTTTGTATTAATTCCTTGCAAGATGAGGTTCTTAACAAAGCAGCCCCATTATTTGGATGACTCAGTTGGACTGTTTGTTGCCTTTCTGCACAGAGATGTCTTTTACCCAGTCACTTTATGCTTGTGGTCCTGCAGTTGATGCCTTAAGGAACAGGATGGCTGCAGCTTTGATTTTTGAGCACTTGGTCCAGTTGATGTGACTGACTGACATGAAACTGAAATGTTATCACAAGTCCCGCAATGTGAACTAGTAGTAATTGGCTAAGAGAAGTATTTTGCTTATGTTAATATTTTGGGACAAAAATGCTATTTTAATTAAGTACTACCACACAGGAGAAACTAGTTTATACTCATCAAATTCCTGCTGAGTTAAGAAGATGGTATTTTATGTGTAATGTAATATATTTAATTTAAAACTGTATATGTTAGGTATTGTATAAGCTAGCATCAAATCCTTGTACTGTAAATTTTTTTTTGTCTGTCTACAAGCAAAAAGTATGGCATGAATTCATATGAAATCTGGAATGAATATCAGATCATTATCACTTTTTTTTTTTGAGCACTGAAGTGTCACTACAGTGACAAAGTAGTTTCTCTTCTTTCATCCCTGTGTGCCCTGTTCTACCAGCCCCCCTCCCGACTTTGTTAATCTTTGGCTTGGAAGGAAGGTATTCGTTATGTAATTTCTTTCTTGATAATGGTCAAGTTTAGGGCTTTGTTTCAGATATGCAAAGGGAAAAATCTCATTCATAGGATATATTTGTTTTCCCATTGTAAACCCATTTATATTAAACTATGGGTCTCGTCATTGAAAGCCATGGGAAAGTATGAGTAATACGTGGGAATGACAGGCACTTATTCGATCATAGTAAAGTTATGTAAAGGATACTTTTTGAGATTTTTAAGATTTCATTTTGTGATTAATTTATTTTTAAGGTGGTCTCTTGCAAATCATGATCAATTTGCGCTGCAACATGCTGATAGTTCTAATTTCTATATCACAGAGAAGGTAGGTAAATAATTTAACACAATTTTTGCATAGCCTATCAAAATGCCACAATAACTTATTTTAAATTAAAATATATCAAGGGTACAGTATTTTCCCTAATGTGATGGCTATTGAGAGGGTGGGTACTGGGATAGCTGATTCAATGATTTTGCACGTATTTCTTCTCTTTGGAAAGGCAAATAAAAGTTTGAATGTGCCAACACCTTTAAGTCTGTTCAATTTGAGACTTAACCAATGAGCCCTTCAGCTTTGGTATTTGTGCATGTTTAGTATTCTGCTGACAAGTGTTGTACAGAAAATTGAAATATGTAAAACATGAAGGGCTCTTTGAAGTCTGATGAGACCTTCAATGCAAGTTACTTCCCTCTTTGACTGATCAGGTATAAATAAGTTTCAGTGACTGTGTAATATTTGTGGCTCCTTCTTGCCTGCTGTCTTGTCTTTTCCAGTTCTGTATGTTATGTTGGCTTATTTTTTTGGTCCCCAGATAGCGTGGCAATAGATGATTCATGAAGCGATGCAATGATTTCAGCGCAGAGTAATGAAATGGCTGTAGCTGTAATAAAAATGGAATGTCTAGCCCAAATAAAGAGGACCCGCTCATCTGAATGAGACCAAGTAGTATATTCATTCCTTGCATTACTGATACAGTTGCTGAAATTATGAAACTTATTTGTTTGGAGGAGTGTACACATTAGTGTTGCAGAAGTATGATTTCTAGGCAATGGGAAAAGAACACTCTTTAAAACCTGCTGAAGTCTGCAAGCAGATTCCCTGCCCTCAGTGAATTTTGAGCTAAATAAGCCTGACCTTGGCTACAGAGGAGTAGATGTCTCTTGCTTGCCTTGTTAGCAGTTTATTTTGGCTTACTCATTAAGTGAAAGGGTCTTTTGGTTTTGTTTTGCATTTTACAGCTGTTCAGGATGTGCTAAACACAGCTGAGATATGAACTAACATTTCTTTTGCTGTAATTCTTACCTTCACCCAAGAAATAAGGGGAACTTAGACACAGTTGAGCATTTAGAAAAACTAAATTTAGGAAGACAGCTAGAACAGTTGCTCATAACATAGTTCTTACTTTTTTCTTTATTTTAAGCAGACCGGTTTCAGGTTTTCATTTAGCTGTTTGTCACCTCAGACAGCCTTCTCAGCGTGTCATAGTTTGTTTTGGGATATCCCCTTTCCCCTTTGTGTGCTGTTTTTCTGCTTTCTTTTCAAGTTTCAATTGACAGACACTTCAGGCCACCACAAGGAAAACTGCTGAAGTAATTATTGGCTGCTGTGTTTTGCCTCTACCCAAATTAAATAGTGAGACTGTTTTGTTGATTGCCTTGAGTTGTGACACAATATTTTCCAATAAGCCAGACACAGCTGAAATTGCTGCTTGGCATTTAAACCCTGATTGTACAATGACTATTTCCAAGAAGCCAGGATTGAGTGAGTACTCAGGTTTGTTGAAGGAATTTGTCCTGATATATTTGGAGGAATCTTCCACCATTGATGTGTAAGATCCTACAGCTTTGGAGAAGAGAAATATTTTCTCTTCCACATAAAAGGATATCTGATGGCTTTTGACTGCCTTTAACTTGCAATAAGAGTGGAAAATGATGGTATTCTAGGATGTTTTAGATTGTACTGCAGAGAGGACACTGAGTTTGTTTATTCTCTACTGAAAATATGCAGAGTATCTGACTCTGAGTCACATAAATAAGAGAGAAGGGCTCTAAATGCCACCAGTGTTACTCTAGATGTCTGTGACTTTTATTAGATATTGTTCACTGTTTGTCACTGCTTATTGGATAGTGGCTAGAGAGAGGCTTATATAGGCTGTCGCCTCTTCTACATACTTTCACTCATTTGTATGCAATAGGATATTATTGCTTTCTGAATTAAAACATGAAAAGCACCAGGCATGAGGACAAACACACACGCTTCAATGAAACTGCAACACTAATTGTTAAAGCCCACATGACTTCAATCTGCTCCTTATTAGGACATGAGTAGAGCTCTTTTGTGACAGTGACAGCTTCTAATAAGTGAATATTTTTCTCTGTTCTCAAAGATTAATTATATGCCTGTTCATATGCAGAAAACATGTATAAGTCTTGTTTCTGCAGAGCCTGGGTGAATGCTGATTTATGGCCTTCCAGGTAGAGACTCTTTTTTTAAAAGATCACCAAGTTTAAAGTTACCAGAAAGACGAGCAATTAATGAATTCTTATACGAAGTAACTAGAAACTATGAAGTGAAAATGTTACAAATGTAGGACTGTCGACACATGGCTCACAATTATATTTTTGGTTCTGGGTGGCAAGCAGCGCATCTGTGTTTTGGTTGTCATATGCAGAACTCTTTATCTTTTGTAGCTGACCTATATTTCCTGATTATACTATACATAAATAAAACCAACGCCCAAGCAGTTCTGTCTCTTACTCTTTTTCCCCTGACTGTATTATTTGGAAAAATGCCTCTACAGGAGTAGCAGTAACTCATTCAGATGGTATAAGGGCAATCTTCTAACAAATCTTGAGTCAGCCAGAGTTCCTACTAGAGACAGGACTTAGAACAGCAGATGCTGTTTGGACTGCTGCCTCTAGCTTTCTGGTTTGGCTGTATCTGTGCCCACGACAATGTAGTGGAAATAATTAATTATGTATTTTAGTCCTTTTTTAAAGGCCCCTCTTATCATGGAGATGCATTTCTTTGGTAGGTCAAGCATCTAAAAAAAACCGAACTACTTCTGTATCAGAATGTCATTGTGCTTGATGCTATATAACAGAGAATAAAAAAGTCAACTTTGCTGCAGTCTGCCCAGGTTGTACCTGAATAGATGAATGTGTACATCAGGCATAAAAACTAAGTAACTCTATAGCCTGGACAAGCTCAGGTTTAGATCAGAAAATGCTATAAGAAGAGTAGGAAATGGCTGTATAATTCTGTGTGCCGTGTGTGTTCCTGAGCTAAAATACAGTGTGGCTATCTATCCATTGTGTTCCTCTGCTGCCAGTACTAGGAATCCAGGGGCAGACATCCAAGTGGCTTGTGCAGCATGTTGGTGGGTATGCCTGGTACATTATCGCTGCTCACTCTTGGCCTTGCAGACAAGGTCTGGCTCCTCTAGATCCATTTGTGTGCCTGCACTGTCCGCCATGGGCTGTGGATCTGGGAAGGTTCAGAGTTAGCTCAAACTCAGTCTCTAAAACCAAAAGGAGATGGATCATTACAGCTGTTCTGATTACAGCACAGCCTCAAAAATGTTCTTTTTTTATCGCATCTGAAGGTGTGATAAAACCACAGTGTTTATCAACAAGGTGGTCTTTCAGGAGTGTGGGTCTGGGGAATAAAAGTATTTAAGCTGGCTTCACTGCTGGAGGCAGATTGTGGTGATGCTTAAGCCTGCACTAAAGCAACTATAAGCAACTGTCAGGAATAAAAGGCTAACTCTGTCTTGATGAGGGGGTTTTGTAAGCCAGCTCTGAGCCATGTTCAGCACACAGTGATGATAACTGATGCCATTTTTTGATGTTTACTTTTAAATGTAAGAACATTTAATTTCTCTGTTTATTGACTGCAGCTCATTTTTATTCAGTCACAATTTTGTTGTATTCAGTATTTTACATTTGATGTCTCTGAAGACTCCCTGTAGGTTTTTTCTTTCTTTCCTGATTCCCACATTTCCCTTTCATTCTTATGTGCTTATTGCATGAAGTGAAGGAGACCAGACACTGAGTTGTATCTGTTAATTTCATGAGACTTGTGCAATTTTACTCAGGGAGCTGCCCCCACCTTACTTTCGTGGTTATTACTCAGCTCTTGCTGTGTTTGCAGGTAGGACATCCTGCTACCCACTGGCTCCTCTGAGCTGGGAACCTGGGTAGAGTCCCTGATGTTTGTTCTTTATCAAAGGTGCTTTTTGCTTGTGACCTATTTTTTGCTGAATACAACCTGTAATAGTATATTCATGTGAAATTCCACTGTGCCACTACAGGCTCCCTGTGTGGGAGTGTATGCAAATGACAGGACAAGAAATGAACTGCTTGTAGAGTTGGAAGTTTTTGGTATTTTTTTTCTTTCATGTTTTTAGTAGTCATCCATTTTCACTGTTTAAATTAAACTTCAGTGAGTTGGAAGTAAACGTTCTCAGTAATGAAGGTTTCTGATTCACTGAAGGACTTGTTATTTCCTAAGCAGCTGAGAATGAGAAGTAGCATGAAGGCTGGGAACTGGAGAAATATATTAAGTGATCTGCTCCTCATATCTGCCATTTTGCATTACTCCTGATAACACACTTGTTAGTAGTGCTACATAAATGGCAGATTGCAATCCAGATTTGACCGGGACCAAACTATGCCTAGCTTTCCCTTGCTGAGGGGCATGGTTTAGCGTTTGATAGGAATGGTTGGACTCGATGTTCCAGTGGGTCTCTTCCAACCTGGTTATTCTATGATTCAATGTGGCATGCAGTATTCTTAGCGTATTTCCAAACTTCTTGCTATTTTGAGGCATTTGCACAGCCCTGCAGAAACTCCTAACACTAAGAGCTGCATATTGTTAGGAATCGCAGTCAGAGTGGCCTTGTTCCTGGCTGCTTGATGAATGCTGGTGATGCAGCCCTCAGAACTCCGGTAAAAACTTGCAGACACTAGAATATTTCTTTAGGGGACAGAAGTAAGACATTAGTATCCCTGCACTACATCACTTACAATCCTTCTTTGTTCAGGCTGATTTCAAGAACATTGGTCATCCTTCCCTTAGCGAGTTAGTCCAAGTTTTTAGGACTCGTTTTGTAGGGCTTCAGGTTCATGCTAAATTTTCCAAAGAAAGTCATTCTGTCTTGTCAACCTGCTATACTTTCTGGCCCCAGCATGAACAGACTCATTTTTCTTCCGACTTTCTTTTTAAATATTTGATATGACAGTATCTTTTGTTTAATTCCTTAGTTCCCCATAGGACTGATGAGATGGATAAAGTGTTCTGGTTTTTTCCTTTTTTTAAAAAATATGAAAGCTGTGTAGACATTTACTGTCTTGAATTTAGTTTGTAATTTTGCCTCTCAAATAATCACTAGAGAGCAAAAGCTCTAAAAATGTTTGCCTTTCTATTGCAGCACTTGAAGATAGGTATGATATGGTATAGTATAGGCACAGTGGAACTGCTTGGGTTCAGCTGATAGCAAAGTCTCCTGTTTAAGATCTGACTGGCAGAAAAATGACATTTAAATCTTCAGACTTAGAGAACAAGCTATTTAGATAGGTGATTTTACAAGGTGCAGTGAACAGACATAGCAGCTCACTGCTGAAAGCAGACAGTTAGACTGTTCTTATTTCTTCTTCCCTTTGCCATGAGATCCTGCCAGTTCATTTCTGCTGGCTACATTTTCTTATTTTTTGGACAATGTTTTGAGTTGGTGGCAAGGCGGGGGTTCACTCTTGTTATATTTGCTTAATTTATTAAATGTGCTTAATGAACAATGTGTATGATCTGATGTAAGGACCCTTGAATCATGTCCTGAAATGGGCTGCAGAGAAGGAAGAAGTTAAAGGAAGGGTAGGAAGAGGAATGAAACTTTGTTCTTTTTAACAGCTGTTAGCTGTTATGTCCCTCAGTTGCTTGTGGAAGTGGCTTAGCCTGATGTGGAATGAATTTGTTGGCAGATACTGACTGTAGTCACATGTAGAGAAGAGATGATTTACGCACTGTCTCTGTGTCTGAGAGGAAGGGCTCAGGCAAGGGAGTAAGAGTAGGGTGTATAAGTTAGAGAAGCACAAGCACCTGCAGGCCTTCCCTTAAACGTCTTAGCATGGTTCCAAATGTGGTGCTTGCAAAATGAGCTGGCTTTCATTCCTGCTGATACTATGGTGGTTATTCCTGTCTCTTCCCTTACAAACTGGGCAAAGCCCAAAATCGTAACATTTTCAGCTGCTTTAGTTCCCTTGTTGACTCATCAAGTAGTTCTACAACTGTTTACGCCACATAAAAATAGCAGTAGGAATGAGCAAGAGACTAAAAAGCAAGACTCTGCTTTAGGGTAGCAAGCTGTGCTTTGATTTGGAAAAGTGACTGTCAACCACGGTCTTCGCTTGGATCTTCTACTACTTCTCTTAGTAGCAGCATCTGCTTAAGGAGCTACTGCTCCTGCATGGACCCTCAGTTACGCTAAGAGTGAATGTGTTGGATGAACTGCATTGAAAAATTTGATAATCCTTTTTTTCTTTTTGTGTGTACATGTTAGTTCCATGTTCTGATTTCCCCACATGATCTCACCATCAATTGTATCAGCCCAGCTAAGTTTGTAATTTCCCGATATTTATTTTGCAGGGTGCAGTTCTTATATTCCAGCTTATCAGAGGATGATGTGGCTGCTTGTTATGTGCCCACCCTTTCCATGTTACTGGCATAACTGTCTGTGTGGTTTGTTGAATTGAGGAACTGATCCAGGTTAAAAATAACTTGTATGTAACTTCTTTTAATGTGTCAGAAGGATGCCTGCCCACAGTGTAAATACCACTGCTGGTGGAGCAAGTAGTACCTGATAATGTTATCCACGTGGATCACTTCACCTGAAGATGTGTAAATCACACAAAGTATGGACTTTTTCTTGGATGTGGTGTCAGTGGCATTCAAGCTGTGTAACTGCAAGTTACTGGAGAAAAAGGTAGCTGAGCTTTCTTTTTCCTCTCCCTTGCTTCATTCCCTTCACTCCCCTAGCATCCTGGTGACTGTACTGCTGGAAGGTGCGTTGGTTCAAGTCATGGATCTGACAGTAGAAAACTCTGGATTTTTTCTTTTCCCCTCCTTTTTGTGAATGAAGAGAGGAGGAAGAAGTAACTATTCTAAGGTTACGTGGTTGACTGTGCTGCTGCGTGTTGGTAGATCCAACATGCGGAAACTGTTTGGAGCCCACAAGCTAGAAGGATATGTGCAGAATTTTTCCTCCATTGGGCTGCACTGCTTGGTTTACTTTACTAGCTTCTATAGTCCTTGAACAGAGGTAGATAAACAGCATGCAGAAAACTTACTCTCTATAGAAACTTCAGCTAAATTACCAACGCTTTATAAGCTATCATCAAATTCTAATGTGAAAAACTGGAGGACATTCTTCCTTTTTCCATCAGCTTCCCAGAAAAGGAGCGTTATTGCAAGATTAATTGCCTTAGTATTTCTTCTAAAACAGCGCAGTCCTGTCATGTCCAGTAGTACAATACTGATGATTGCTATATCTCTTAACTCTCATCTTACTAAAGTTTCTGGTGACTAAAAATGAACTTAAGACATTTCCTACCAAGTCAGCCCAATGTTTTATCTAACCTCGTAGTCATCTCCAGCTGTAACAGCAGCAAATGCCAGTTAGAGTTCTGGTCAGATGATGGCTTTCGCTCCCTTCCTGCTTCCTCAGTGTTTGCATTTGTTGTACTACAGGTGTTGGAGGCTGCATCTACACTTAATCTACTTAGTATCCATAGAAGGTTCGTGAATTTTTTTCATCTCTTCTTGAACCTGCTGGTACCATCTGTTTTCACAACCGTTTGCTGACAGCAAGCGTAAGAAGTTCCCTGCCTGCTGAATGAAGAGGCGCATTCTTTGTGTGTTTTAAACTGATCTCTTACTGCTGTCATCAAGTTACCTCCCTCTTTTCATACTGCAGGACTTGGTAACAACAGTTTTGCATTCAGCTTGTCTGCTCTTTTCCTTCCTCTGTCCTTTGTCTCTCCAAACTGAGGAGACCTTGCCTTGTGAGGCAGTTGCTCAATGCCATTGACCATTTCACTTGCCTTTCTATGCTTTTTTTCCTGACACTACTGTGTTCTCCTTAAGATGTGACGATCATAACTAGATACAATGCCCTGCATATGTATGCATGAAGTTCTTGTGTTATGGCAGAATGGTGCCTTCATAGTACCACATCTGATGACACTCAGCGTTTACTGGTTGTTAGAGCACATTGATTCATAGTTTTAAGGGAGATCTGCCAAGGGGGAATTTGCTTCTCTTTCCTGAGTTGTGGATTTAGAAGTGTATCATTTTGTCCTTGTCTACTACTTGCCCAAACTCATCCTCCCATAAATGTTACAGAGTCACTACTTTAAAGTATATTTCATTGCTCTAATTTTTCGTTGTTGTGTCAATTTAGAGGAAGGTATAATAAAAGAATAGTAGTATGGAAATAGAGAAGAATCTATTACTTAATGATATAAACACATGAAGAATTTTGGATTTCTTGGCTGTTATTCTTTAGACTAGTTATAGAAGTCTGAAGAAAGCTATTTGGTCAAGGTTAAAGAATAGTGCTGAGCGAGCTATAACCATGGGAACCAATGCTTCTAGGCCTTCCTCAAATATGTTAAGAAAACATTCCATTCCAACCAGTTAGAGTGAACTGAATCTTGAGGCATTTTGCTGAGTATAACAGATTATTAAAATGATAAGACAAATAAATGGCAAAATAAACTTTAATTTAACTTGATAAGTTTTCCAAAGCGTGTCTCCAGCAAAGCTCTGAATAATTGGCTTGACTGATTTTTTGAAAGTGAATTCACATACTTTCAACCCTCTCCATGGTTTGGTGGACTCTGTTAATGCACGAGGCCTGCTTTTTAGATGCAAGACTATGCAAGTTTCCTGCACGTGTTTTGAGCAATGTGGTCTATGGCACAGTACAAGCTGAGCTTTGAGCATGAACAGAATCTGGTGGCAGATAATGTAGGTTCGTGTTGCACCATCTGGTGAAGCTGGAAGTCAGAGACCCTCAAGATGTGAACGAAACAAACGGTCCAGGTGTCCTCTACTTCCTGCTGGGTTTTGTTGTTTGTGTTTTCATGAGCATATTTGTCTGATTGAAGACTCTGCTTGGAAAGTGTCATCATGCAGCAGTAGGATGCTTGGGAATATTACCTCCTCAATTAGGATAAAATCATTTAGTGAGTGTAGACTATTACTAGATACAAAATTGCAAACAGGGCTTATTTGTATGCATAACATTATATAGCTGCTGTCTTTGTCCTTGTTAATATTTATAAGAAATCTATTTTCTTGTTACAGAGGGTTTTTTAGGGGCATTTTGGGTAGTAATATTCCACTAGTTTGCTCTCTGCCCAGGAATAAGCTTCCCTAATACAGATCAATAGCATGGACAATATCTACAAACCTGATGTACATGTGAGAAACAGATCAGAAATGGCTTGGAAGAGGTTTTTGGTGGTGGTGTGCTTTGTCCCCCATCCTGAATAGCAGTTTTGCTTGCAAATGTTGTCAAAACCAGGTTGCTTTGTTGGAATGATGTTCTGTTTTCCTGGAAAAGAAATCCACAGGATGCTGTCCTTCATACTAAGCAGATTAACTGTAAATGTTGCAACTGAAATTAACTGGTGTGCCCACTGCTGCATCACACAGTTAATGTAGGAAATCCTCTTGGCTTAATTGTATGCTTACATGCTGCTTTTTGGTAGGCACTTAAGTCATTATTTAGAATAGATTAAAAAAAAAATGGATTTTTGATTGGGGAACAGCTAACCCTTTTCAAGGTTTTCGCTAGCCTGCTGTATGAAAGCCTTGATGGCTTGAATGCTTTCAAGGCAGTTTTCATTAAGCGTTTGTCTAAGTCGGGAGTTGAAGATAAGCTTTCTCTTCTGATAGTAGCAATTCAATTAACAGTATAGGGTGGACTAACACCCTTTTCTCTGAGCCAGGCATGATGAAAGAAAGGTCTTTGCAGTTTATGTACCATGAGCTCTGACAGGCATCACAGCTTTGTGTCTGAAGGCCTTGGTGTTTCAGACTTGGCTTGATAAATAAACAAAAAGACCCCAAACAAAATTTCCAGCAATGCTGATATGTACTCTGTGTTCTTTTTCTTCTGCTATTTTATATATAACCTGCTGGCATAGGGTTACTCTAGAGAATACTACTTCTGTTTATTACATGTGAGGTATCTGAACTTCAGCAACATTATCAACTTCCCTTTTTCCACTTGTTTTTAAATTCCTCTGATATAGAGAAACAGTGTTTTTTAGAAAGGTATTTTTCACGTGCTAGATGGATTGTAGAGTCAATCTATGCTAGCTGTAAGTGTCCTTAAGTAATTTGAGCTTAATTTTTTTTTAACCTGCATGCATAACACTGCAGAGAGTATGCTAGGTTAAGCTGAACCCTGGGTTAGGGTTTCAGTTTGTGACAAAACTACTGTGAATGAACAAACTGTGAAGCATTGTTTCAGCCTGAAGAGACAGTGAAATAATGTAATTCAGGCTGTGGTTGACATATTGCTGCTTCCAAAAATGGAAAGTATAATTCTTCCTCTTGCTTCCCCTGTTCTCTTTCCCCCTGCTCCTTTCTTGCTCTGGAGTATGTGGTTCTACTATCTTTCCTAGCACTGGCGCTCTATCCTTGCAAAGCTTGTTTCTGTTTTTTAACCTAACAGAGAACTCTCCTCTCTTTCCTGCCAGGGCTGCTTTCTACCAGGTTAGTGAGACTATGCAACTGACCCCTCAGATGGTTCCGCTATCGGAGGTGGTGCAAGGTAGAAAAGGGAGCACACAGACAAAAGGGTGGTGAGGGAGGCACCCTGCCTTGCTGAAGAGCAAGTGCCACTGCTGACTCCTTGGTCCTCCTGAAACTGTAGTGTAGCTTTCTTACACACAGCCTCGTACCTTATGTTTGCAGTACACTAAGAGTGTTTGTAGAGATGCTTATTGTGTCCCAGATGATGTGACTTAACTTGTTAAACCACAAAGTAATTTGTACATCTGATTTGGTAGTTTGTGTTAATTGGAGCAGGAAACTTTGAGCTTTAAGTTATGCTGCTGAAAAAAATAAGTCCATGTGAGTGCTCTTGCATATGCTTAAGAACAGTCTATTTACTTAGCTCAAATACTTACATATTGGTGAGCTTCCACGTCTGAATTTGATTGGTACAGTTTAAGTGTATCTGATTCCCCAACTGCTTTTAATATTTTTGCCACCTTCCAAGTAAAGCTGATGGAACCCTGTGTGTGTGTATGTGTGTGGATAAGCTGTTGATGGAGGTAGATTTAACTGAGTGTCCTAAAGCAAATGCTTTTATTCGTTTCCACAAATCCAGGAGGTGGTAACAGTTTAAGCCACCACAACTGTTTATAAAGTGAGTTTGTTTCAAAACTGATTTCGATTAAACCATGGAAATGCACTTTTGCCACTTCATATAGATTCCTTGGACATGATGAGATACAGTCGAGTCTGATGCTGTCTTACTGCGAGAGGAGAAGCTCTGGCACTTCATTAGTGCTGTGGGAAATCCCTCTGTACTTAGCTGCTCATCCTATTTTGCCTCTCTCTTCAGTGTAGTCTGGCTGGTCTGCATGGGGCTGTTCTGGCAGGAGGAGACTGCTAAGGGCTGAATTATCTGCATGTGTAAGGAAAGATGCTGTAAAAAAGCTCCCTTCTACCCCCTGTGTTGTCTGGCACTTCGGTTACTTCAGTTAAAGTGAAGAAGTGTTTGTGGGTGGAGGAAGATCTTGCATATAGCTAGAACCAGTTTTATTTTGGGACTACTTGACCTGTTTTCAGGCAAGATTTATCTGTTTTTAACATTTTGGATTTGATTTGTATCAGAATGGGAGCAAGAAGGATTAAATTAATTTGGGAAGAATTGTCTGAGAAGAAATACATCTTAATATCTTTTTGGCTAAGCACCAGTGTGTAGAAAGCCAAGTGATTTTAGAACAAAGTTAGTGCCTGTCCCTCAGACTGTTAGGTATCTGCTGATTCCTTTGATGAATTAGAGTAGCGGTCAATGAACAAGCTATTTGAACCATGTGAAAGAAGTTGTGATTGTGCATTGCACTGTGCACAGTCAGTTCCTGTTAGTATGTTCACTATGCTATGTACTGTATTCTTTTAACATATGGAGAACAGGAGGTAGCTTGTTTAAAGAAGGGAAGGCTTCCCCTATGCCCTTCAGAGGGAAACACATCATCATGCATATGGGCACTTACTGCAAAGTTGAGGATACTGTGACCATACACCATGGCAACTTTTTCATAGCTTTAGTTTAATTGAACACGTTATGTGAGTGTAACCAAAATAAGATGTTTAATGCCACCTCTCTCTGCCAACTGGGCAACTAGAATGACTTATGGCATGTTTGAACTTTACTTACCACTAACAGCAATACTTTTTTTACTTTGAGGGAGAATGCAAAGTCCCGGTGGCAGAGCTCAGCGGGTTGGTTCCAGTGGTTTAAGTCAGCATGTTCTTGTTATAGAAAACAGAGAGCCACTGGGATAAACTTTAAATCCTGCAGATGTTTAATGATAGATTTCAGCAAACTTACAAACTCCTCAACTATGTAGCACAGTACCAGTGCCAGACACCACGGACAAGATATTTCAAAGCAATATTTAGAAGTTGCCACTGGAAGCTAAACTTTGAAAAACATGAAGTCATTCTTGAAAAGGTTCATTTTAGTTAAATATCATGTCAACATCCACCTATTTCTCTAAGCTAATGTTAGTATGTCTTTGTGGGGAAAAATACTGTATACATGTTGGAAATTAAAGAGGGAAGCTTTTGCTTGCAAACAGGGGAAAGTACTGTTGCTGATTTAGTGTGGCATTCTATTCAGTGTTCCAGCTTTTCATGTGAGTCTTAAATAACACGTTTTGGATTTTTCTCTTTCAGAATCGTAATGAAATAAAAAATGGAGCGATCCTTCGATTAACAACATCTCCAGTGAGTTACTGTTCTATTCCTCTCTCACTTCAAAGTGAAGATTTGATTAGTAAATCATTGTGAACTTAATATATTTAAGCTTTAGCCAGACAGTATCCCACATCCTCCTACAAAGGACATTGATAGTGTGGTTACAAGATGACTTTGTGTATTATTCTTTTTTTTTTTATGAGTTATGGGGACAAAGGTGGTATCTCTGGGTGACATTTGGTGATAGAGTTGGCACAACTGGGTGGTTTCTGTCTCTAACTTCTATCCCACTGGGAACAGCTTTTGTGTCGTAGGTACTTCTGCTTCCTTGCTAGCATTCCAGCCTCACTCAGGTTGCTCCTTTTCTGGCCCAGAGCTTGAAGCCAAGAAAAAAATCTGGGACTTGAATCGTGAAGAGCTCTGTTAGGCAGCTCAGGTTAGAGCTTTCCAGTTCTCTTCTTTCCTATTGAATGAGCAACAACTGTAATGCTGAGATTTTACTGTTTTCATTTTATTTTTTTCAACACCACCTCCTTGCCAGCTCCTCAAAAGCACAGCAGAGTTACTGGTGGACTTGTAAAGGCCTGTTCTCCTGCTGAGTTGAGCAGCACTGTTGCCACATGCTGAAAGTCACTATTAGCCCCAGAAGATGTATGTCTAAAACAGCAGTGATCCCATTTCCTTGCTGACAAATGTGCCATTACAATAGTTTTACCTCTTCGTGGTGATATTCAAGCTTCTGCAGATTCAAAGCATTCTAATGGCCAAACTCTTCCACTCTCTGCTGCAGTTTACTTGAACTAGCAAGATGGAGCTGTGATGGTTGAACTTTTGGCTTTTATTGAATGGGGTCAGTTACTGCTATAAAATGTGAAAACTTCAAGCCACACAGAGATTATAGATATATTTTTGGATGGATCACTTTTCAGCTAGTGGGGTCTAGGCTCAGAGTAAAGAAACGGAAGTGTATGTTGTTACTAAATTCCCAGGTTCTCCAGATATCATGTTCTTTTCCCACTCCTCCCAGCCTGCATAACCTGATGATGGCTTTTATTGGAGTTAGGAGGTGAATTGAATTTGTACGCAGGTTTACATATAAGTAGAAATTGAAGAAACGAGTATACAAACATATGCATGGCTACTTTTTTTTTAATAAGCGACTGCAATATTAATCTACAGGAGTGTAGCTTTTTAACAGAAAGTACTTCTAAGCAGCAGGCAGTTGGGCAAAGACAAATGATTTCCATTACCCTTCATCATCTTTTTTCAGTGGTGGTTACACATAGGGCTTCAGAGTCATAAGAATAAACAACAGTTTAAGACTGTGGCTCCATTAGCATCTATATGACTCCAGAATCTTTTGCTGTATATCACCAGAACAACCTTACACATAGGGAAAACACTTGCTGGTGGACTAAATCACATTTGGTAGAACTTGCTCAGAAACAGACAGCCCCAGTACTAGCTGCTTCTAACTTCTGGGACTTATTAGGGACAAATATTCACTCCACTGAAAAAAGGCTATGTACTGCTCAGACTTGGGATCTCATGATATTAACACAATGTCTGTGGTTCCTCAAACACCAATGTGATCAAAATGCACTGCATCATTCTTTTGTGTAACCTCAGCATGGAATGACAGCATGAGGTGACTCGTGGAATTCTTTACTGTCTCAAAATTCACAACCAGTGGCATCATGTGAAGCTGAAGAGTGCCTGTGCTGCAACTGATCTGTGGAACTACCTTTGTCTTCATGATCGCTTGTGCAACTGGAAACATGTACTACAAGCACAGGAAACATTTTGGATTTATAACACTTTCTGCTAATAACTGTGGGCAGGAAGGTGGGCATCTGCATAAAACTCTTCTGCTTGTTCTGTTTCTTTGGTGATTTGCCTTAGGGTCAGTCAACCAAGACAGGGGTCCTTAGGATACTGAGATATTACCTGTTACCTACCAAGTTATGGACCACTCTGGCATTGACCTGCAGTTATGAGTGACTCTGCCATCCTGGTATAAGATAGAAGGTCAGTGTACTTCCTAGTCTTCAGTAATGATATTAATCCCTGAACCAGTGTTTATTTTCAAATTTTCTGATGTTTTAAAAAGCTCTTGATAACTTTTTCCCAGAGAAAAGTAGAGAGGTAGCTTGGAAGGAAGTTTTGAAAGACTGGCTTGGTTTTTGTCAGATTAGAGAGTATTTACATTCTTTAAATAGACATAAAAAGAAGTTCTGCATGGTCCCAGCCTACAATTGTAACTTTGCTTTCAAGGTACTGTCGAAGTGGTCATCGTAGATGTACCTAAAATAGATAGATTAAAGACTTCCAAGCTGTGGTTTTTAGATTGGTGACCCACACAATGCCTGTTATTACCCTGCAAAGCGAACAGCCAACTGATTTTGGTTTTCCTCTGACTCTCTATATGAGAGGAGCAATAGTTGGAGAAGATAATGTGAAGATCAGACTGCAAAATGGGAAAGATGCTTTCCTAGCTGCTAGAGCTGGGTGGGAAATACTTTCACAAGATGAGAAAAACATTAAGATTATGAATTTTCCCCTCTCTCTTTTTTATCTACCCTACATCAGTTTATAGCTGAAATTCTCTCCCCCTCCCTCCAGAAAATCATAATAAAAATGCTTTTTGAGGTGGTGGAGGAATTAGGAAGAAATGGAGAGGAAGACTGAGAGAATTTAAGAGCAGCTATGTACAGATGATGCAGTGTCTGGGATGTGTTCAAGTAGTTCCAGAGAGGCCTGAGCTGCCTACTTCCTGCCCATTGTGGGGGGAAAAAAACAACAACAAAAATAAAGCTGCCTGGAACTTTGCAAACCTTTTGAGGAAACTTTTCCTTGAAGAGTTGAGAGGAATCATTTTGACCAGTTCTGGAGGCTGCATGAACTTAAAACGCTTTTCTAATTCTTAACTTTTATGCAGTTTATTACCATGACAGCCAGTAGTCTGTCTATCCCCATACACAGTTATATGCCATGAGTCATTGAAAATTGGATGAGAAAGATGAGGTATAATCTTTGAGTTCTGTCATCATTAGCCTCAAATTGTGTATTACTTGTGTACCCAGAGCAGGTACCATTGAATATTCAAAGGAGGGAAAGAAAAAAGTTAGTTTTATCTAGAAGCAGTAAACCAGCGTTTTTGGGTTCGCCTTTTAAAATTAGGATTTAAACTCTAACTCCACAAATCTAAATGTTAAATAATTTCTCTGCTGTAATTGCAGAAGTAGATTGTTTTGTGTGTCTATATGGGGACCTTTCTCTGAAAGTCATTGCTAATATTGCAAAGGCAAAAATGCATTTATGGTGCACTGTTAAATCCATTATAAAAGCTTGCCTTCAGAGATTTATGTGTCTATTTTAAACTTCTTTGAGTTAAAACTTTGAAAATGCCAGTTGTTAGGCCTGGTGGGAATTTGAACTGCCTCTTTGTTTCTGTAGGTCTGTTTGCTAAGTTTGTGCAATTCTCTGAAAAGCTGTTTTTCTAAACAGTGCTATTTTTTTCCTCTGTAAACCACTCGCCACACAGACGCTCTGTTTCCTAGGTAACTTGAGACAGATTGAATTTCTCTCATATTATCTTTGTTCCTATATAATCTTTCTTATTATTTTTAACCTCTCCTATCATCTTTCTTAACGATTCTTTGTGCTTTTGTGTGTTTTTTGCAGTTTTCCATGACTTGTTTTCTCCCTTTGACCATCTGCATTTCTGAAGGGATGCATCAGTTTTCTCATGCTAGATTTCTTTATGTTTGAACATATGTGACAGTTGAAATGCCAGATTGATATTGTCTGTTTTGTGATGCCCATATTCCAGTGGATGATGGGTAGGTGTATAAATGAGCTGTAATTGCTCTTGAGTGTGAAACTGCTCTGAAAGAACAGTCGTGTTCTGCAATGCAGAATGGTCCAGCCTTTTAGTGTGTGCAGCTGCAGAATTCCTTTGATCTTATCTGCAAATCCTTATTCAAATGAAAGTATACCAAAATACTGGGAAAATTAAACTGAAGGAACAGGACTCTTGTTTTATTTATTTATTTTATTTAATATTTTTCAAACAGATCTGATTATTTGATTACTCATTGTTTATTTGGAAACAGCTTCTTGGGCACTTAAAAAGCACAGCTTGTTATGAGCTATATGCCTTTAAAAGTAGAGTCAATGGTAGCCTTTTCCACTGTGGTATTTATTGTGCCTGATCAGTTCTTTTGTGCGTGTTTTCCTTTGGTCCCCTGTTTGGAGATTAGTTGAGTTCTCAAAAGTGTAAGTTGTTTGTAGGCAGCTCTATCAGCATTTCTAGCATGAGCAATCATAAAAATAGGTGTATTCATGAGCAGTCCTCATAGTGTTTTCTCTGAATGCTTTTTCAGATGAGAGCAACATGTTTTTTTAGTTATGTGATCTACACAGACAGTATACAAAGGAAATGTAGAGGTTTTTTAACCTATTTCTATTTATGCATCTGAATTCTGTATCTTTGAGTAACAGTTTGGGTATCTGATCTATAGTCTTTGATCTGCATTCACTTTAATATATGCTCAGCTGACTTCATGTTTATGCAGTAAATGCAGAAATGTTTGCAGGTCCAGCATATGACTGTGATTTTGCTTATAATGTAATGGTGAGTTGGTTATTAGTGAACCTTATACTAGGAGCACTGGCCACAGAAGTCAATAAGCCACTTTTATATTTGTCTGCGCTTCCTCTGAGGAAGATTTGGGAAGTGGAATTGGTTGTTGTCTTTCTATAGATAAAGGTTTAATTTCATGTTTTCAGATTTCAAAATGTGTATTTTGAATAGTAAGCAAAAGGATTGTTTCAAACGCAGCAAGGGGAAAACTTGCTTCTCAAATATTTGTAAGTGGCTACCAGTTGCATAAACTATTTGAGTCTCTAAGCAAATCACATCTTGGATTTAGGTCATTAGTTTTCTTTTTAAACTGACAATCTCATCAAGTGGCTCCTTTTAAGCACTGCAGCTCCCTAAGGGCAACATTTCTGGCTGTCCTTGGAGCAAGTCCTTTAAGACTAGACATACAGCTTATGCCTTTTGACAGCATTTTGAAATGCTGGGGCTTCAACAGCACGGGTTTTACATGTATCCTGTCTTCCTTCACTTTGAAACAGGAGAGTAGTTAATGCCATCTTTCATTTACTCAAACAGCCATGTTTCTGTTAATTCCTTTGTAACAGTTCTCAGTTGGGCTAATTTTATATATTTATTTATTCTTACCTGAATGATGTTTCAATAAGAGCAGAGTCATGGCAGCTAGCTCTACTGTTGCTTTAATGAGCTGTGCTCTCTGTCCATCCACTGATGGACTGTAAATCATTGAAATAGCTCCCTGTTAAGCACTAAGAGCATATTTCATCTGAGTTTCATTTCTTAATGCAGTCATAAGTGAGCTGTACATTCCATAAGCACGTATGAGTGCTATGGCAACGAGAACTAGGAGGCTTGTGAGAACTGCACGATAGTCACTGAAGCAATATTTTTCACCCATCATGCACTTGTGATGACAACAGCCAACATTACTTCTGGCCATGTTTCAAATGAGACATGTACCAGCACTCTTACCAAGACAAATATTTGTTCACCCCTTTAATCAGGATCTGCTCTGCTATTAGCAGTTCTTTTCCTTTCCAATAGTAGTTCATTGGATGAAGTGTCATGCAAAAATTGCTAACTGTAAGTAAAACAGCTATGTAGAATCTTTGCTGATGGGGCATTGGCATAGTTGGTTACAGCCTATGATGTTGGTACACTCTCCTTTATGTCCTTAAACTGGGCTGAACCGCTTTTGTTTGAGAGACATTGATTAATGGATTTTTGTGCTCTATAGATAGGACCAAGTTGTCTCTGAACTAAGATTATATTTTGGTTTTAGTGTGGTGAATTTCAAAGCTCTCAGTGATTTGAGAGGATTAATGTGTAAGTGAGCTGCTGATGCATGTGCCTCTACTGGTCTTTTCGGTTTTGGTGAGAGATAGGATTAGCTCTTTCCATGCTTGGTATTATTTGATATGTAATGGAAGTCTAACAGGGATGACAGCAACAGTTCACCAGCCCTAGATGTTTATGTTTTGAGGAGGAACTTCTCCTCAGGAAGAAAGTTCTGCCCACTCAGACTTACTGATTGAACAGCTTGGGAGAGCTCCTCTGTCACATTGAACCAGGTATTTTGATCATCTTTCCTATTTGTTTCATTTTCACTGAGTCCAGTAGGTTTCAGAGGACCTACTTCCCATGGAAAGCTGAAGAATTGTATCATTCAGTAGGCAGTTAGTGGGAGCGACAACTTCCCAGAACCACGGGAAGTAGAAGAAGGCATTTGCACGGATCTTGATGAGCTTAAGGTTAAATTTCAGCAGCTGTTTCCAAAACAGGGAGAAGGTAGCTGACATGGCAGTATTGAAGATTTTTGAAAGCATTTCTTTTCTGAGGTGGGCAGGACTTCAGGTCTTGCATGTATTCTGAGAAAGAGTAATGTTTTCAGGATGCTTTGCATGTCTGAGTCTTTGAGTTGTTATAGTGGAGAGTCTAGAATAGAAGCAGCACAGTGAAGGAGTTCATTTGATGAGACAGGAGTTGGCTATTAAACTTATTTTTCAGTTAGTGATATGGTTGCTTTAGTGCTTTATCGAAACCTCCTTCACCTGCTCTGGTGAAGCAAAAGGGTTGGAGGAAGTATTTTGTGGTTATCCTGGAAGTTGGAAGTTAGTGGGATCTATTTTTATTTCTTCCATAGTCTTTGGCAACTGATTTAGCCTACCAGCTGCTTAAGTTTGAGAGAATATTCTTTTTTGGACGGACTTTGCTGTTACAGAGAGTCTATATAAGCCATTGTTTCCTTATTACAATTCAAGTAAGTTGATGGAGTTAGATAACTTAAGGTGGCAGAAAGGTCTTTTGCGTGACAGGATTCTGCCTTTTCATAGATAATGTAAAAGTTGTGGCTGCACCACCCAGTTCTTAAGGCATAGAAAAATCTCACAACTAAAGATGTTCTGTTTCTTTTCAGTGCTGTCTTAACTGAAGATGTTAACCATAGTCATTCCAACTAGAAGATATTTCCTCCCTTTACATGCTCCTTAACTCATAGATTGTGGCCAAAAGCTGATTGCAGAGCGTGCATTAATTTGTGCAAATGGGAAGACATGAACCTGACTGATCTTCGGGGGTATTGGGATAACATTTGTGAAACAGCCAAGATTATTTCTAGTAGATAGAAAGCTGTATCTGTAACAACACGGTGGTGTTTTTCTCTGTGTTCCTTGTTTAAATGTTCACTTGCACTAAAAATGTCTACTATCTCTGGATCCTGATCTACAGAGATGGTCGTCTCTGTGAAGAATATATTCATTACTTGAACAGAAAAGGAATTGTCTGTCAGCACAGCCTTTTCTTTTTTTTTCTCCAGCTGAGCTAGAATAAGCATAATCTCAGAGAAAATAACTCTGAACGGATTTTACCATTAATTTGGTTTCCTAATGACACAGCTTCTCATTCACATTTCATTTAGTGCAGGTAAGAAGTGAATTTTAGGAAACTGAATTTTGCAAGTATCTGTATATAGTGAGGATTATTTTTCTAAGAAAAGTATTATCTGGGTAGGTATTAACTGAAACTTTTGGTTATTGTGTTCAGGTAAGTGAAAACATCAAACTGAAAATGTGAGCTGCATTTTAAAGTATGTGTATAGCTAAGGAGAGAGTCAATTTAATATGGTTTATTTAAATATCCCTTCAGCTTTTTATCATCAGTGTTCATTTTGGCTTTCACTGCCTCATCCTGTATTTGAAGCATTAATAGGCAGAATAGCCTAATGCATGAACTTGTGTAAAGATGTGTGAGTGATAATATCACAGTATTATGTGGGAAGTAATTGTTCTCGTGCTCCTTGTAAGAGAATTTGTGAGTTATTTAATTGTGAATTAAAAGAAAAGGAGAGGAAGGAGCAGAAGGCCCAAAGTTTGTCTCTACGGATATAACCTGATTAGGAGAGTATGTGATCTTTGTTGTTAAAGATCACTCAAAATGCATAAACTGAGTAAGCGTTGACGGGAAAAAAAAGGCCAGCTATTATTATACTAGATTGTCTGGTGCAATTTGTTTCATTTTTATTTCTACTTTTATTGATATGATGCATAAGCTCCTGAAGCCAAAGGCTGTCTCTTGTAATGCTTACATTTTGCCTGAGACAATGGGACATCTGCCCATTGCTCTGCTAATGATTCTGCAATAATCCAAATAATTATAGGTAATAACGAAGTCATACATGAGCAATGTACTTTCACAAAAGTAATTTGCATGTGAGCTGCTTAATAATTTCTGAGCTTTCAAGTGTTAAGTATCATTAATATTAAACATGGCCTTTGTTCCTGCTTGTGCTAATGCTTTAATTGTTATTGCCATTGTAACAGAAGCTTTTTTTGTTGTGCTTGTTTTCTTAGGCTCAAAATGCACAGCAGCTCCATGAGAGGATCCAGTCTTCTAGTATGGATGCAAAGTTAGAAGCACTGAAAGACTTAGCCAACTACTCACGGGATGTTACATTTGCCCAAGAATTTATAAACCTCGATGGCATTTCCCTCCTAACACAAATGGTTGAAAGCGGAACAGAGTAAGTATTCTGCCTAAACTCTGATGTTCCTTCCATATAGGGTGTTTTCATACTCACTGTCTGAGTGCCTGAAGTATTTCTAAGATTATATTAAAATAAAACATCTGAAGAGTTCTAGGCTGCCAGAACAGTATATCCACTATCAATGAGAACGTTTTTTTAAATTTCCTCTAGCGATGGGCTGGTGAGGATCTGATGCAAGCAAAGTAGCAAGTCACAAGTACCCTCTGTGCCATAAAGTTTTGGGGGGACTGATTCTAGTTTCTTCTCTACTCATTAGAATTTAGAGAAATAATTGATAGTATATTTAGGGGCTGATATTTAAGTGACATCACCTTTACATTTCATGTTGCTGAGAACACATGGAGCAAAATGTAGTGCAGAAGTTTTTAAAATGACGTGGCTTTTTTACATGAAACTGAAAATTGACCTCTGAAAATATGTTTACTCTTTACTGGAACATCCTACCAATTTTCACCACTGGTGAAACTCAGGACCATGGTCCTGAGTAACCTCCGTTTAATGCGGAGGTTATGACAAAAAGGTATCAACTGGATTGTTTCACTATTAAATTATGTTCTAACAGTTACAACTTCGAGTACGCTTTTGCTCTCAAGTAAGAGTTTTAGCACTTGCAGTTAGTGTCAACCTCTACGGTTCATGAAGAAACCAACAATACCCATGCGCGTGCCTGGGAGGAAGAAAATACTCTGAAAGTGGCTTTCTTATTCGTTGGGAGAGTTCAGTGCTGTGGACCAGACTTCAGAAGTCAATTGATGAAATCAGTCCAAATCCCCTCTCAAATGTGCTCATGTGCCCTTGGATTCAATAAAGTAAACAGTGTTAGGAGGCTTTGGAATGGAATACCATTTGTCTCTGATTATCTCAAGCAAAATATACTTAGGACTTTCCACAAAAAACAAAGTACTTTTTAGGATCCAGTAGTCCTTGGTTTGGGAAATGTAAAAGCACACCCTCACTGAGGTGCCAGTTATTTGGTCAATAGTTTATTTGACTTTAAATCCCTGTTGCCTAACTCTAGCTATATACTGAATTTCCAATAGCTCATGGTGTCATCTTCAGTGGTTTGGGATTATCCTCTTTATTTTTTGCAGTGATGCAGTTTGTGGCACATATTATGCCACTTTAAAAAAATAAATACAGAAATATGCTTCTAGTTACCAAACTTGTCAGCTTGTCTTATATTCATATAATATTTGTTGTTCAGGGACCAAATTAAATGTAAAACCAAGGATAGACTTAAGTTAATGTAAACATATGCGCACAGTTGCTGTACTAATTGGAAAATATACTGAATGGGCAGGCTCACAAGTGCCTATAAAGATCAGAACATAAGCAAATTAAAATTCACTGCCTCTGGAGTTTCTTTTGTATGAATTTATTTAAGTTAATTGGTTTAACTTACTCCACTGTGGAAGATATTTAAACTACTGAAACAGACATGGAAAGTTCACATTTTTTCCAAGTATTTCTTTTAGCTGCATCATGATTAAAGCAAGTGCCCTCCTCATCCTTCAGATGTGTCTGTACTATAGTTCCGTAGCTGTGGGATGGGCCAAGCTTGTAGCAGACTGGTCTGGATTAAAAATAACTATTTGGGAGGGAATCTACTTAAGCCAGCACCACTGTTGAAAGAACTGCTTAACAAATTACACCCTAGCAATAATTCCTGGCTAAGGGTGTAAATTTTCAAACCACACAGCAGGCTTGCAGACTGGACATATAAGCAGCCTTTTTTTTAAGTGGCTTGCATTTGCAGGGATGTCAGGATTTTCTTTTTATCTGATATATCAGCAGCTCATTTATTGAGCTGTATTTATTGAGCTGTGTTTATTGATCTACCTGTCTAACCTATTGATCAGTATTTCTGCCTGTGGGGAGAAAAACTGTCTAGTTTGGGCATTGGAACAAAGACTGTAAAAGTTTCCATCAGCTTCACATGTTGAACTCTCAATATTCACTGCAATCTTTTTCATGTTCAGCAGCCTAGACATTCCACAGCTTCTGAGAGGGTCTGCAAGTCAGGTTTTTCCACATCTGTTTTTGTGAAGGGACTTGTAAGGCAAGGACAATCTGTTCCACGTATGCATTGCTGGCTGATAAGCACATTTTTAACACAGCTTGAGATTTAATGAAAGGAACATATCCTAATATATGCACACTCGGCAGCCTAAGCCTGCCATGCTGCTGCTATTCAAGTTATTGATCCTGTGCTCTCACTTCAGGGTCTGTCACTCATTGCGATTTCAGAAGACTAAGCCAACAGACAAACTAGTTTCATAGAAGAAGCAGGGGGGTTTTTTGTTCCATTTTGATTTTTTTTACTTTATTATTAAGAAAAAACAGCTTTCTAAAATGACCTGTGAGTGAACAAGGTGTATGAGTGAGGCAAAACAAGTGATAGATACATGGAAGAGAGATTAAGTCAAAGACAGCCAGCCAACCATATAAGTGCCCTAGGCTATCAAATAAAAGCAGCTGGACCAGTCAATTGCTCATTTAGTCCTGTTTTCACTTGGACCCTCTGCAACACTTTTAATAAACAGGTCCTTCGTGATGCTTACTGAACAGGCCAAGCAAGCTGAAGACCTCCTTGCCATTAGCTCCCACCTTGGGCTATGTGCCCTCAGCACTGTCATCTTGTAGACTCTGCTGCTGACCAGTTCACCCAAATCATTGAATCACAGAATTGCTTAGGTTGGAAGAGTCCTACTTCCTTCCTGTAGTTGGTTCTGGTGTCTGGACGCTTCACAAAGCCAGTCTGGCTTGTTAACTTAGCTGAAAAGTATCCACATCTTTTTTGGAGAGTTAGTTTTCTGCTCTGTTTAAGGCTGCAGAAGGAAGAGAGTAAGTGGGCAAGAGTGGATGCCAGAAAGACCTTTTCTCTGTCAACAGACCTACATTGGCATAGGTGCATCTTTGAATGACAACCTAGAGCAGGTGTATTGTGAAATAGCATGAGAGTGGCTGTCTTTGCTCTCATATTGCAACCCCGAGACTGGCACTAAGACTTTGAGGGGCTTGGAGGGGATGGGGCTTAGCCTACTGGGTGGGCTGTGTGTGCTTTCCCAGCTGCCTGTGGGTTAATGCAGCTGAAGGCAGCCTTGCATCAGTAAGTCCAGGCTGAGTGGTGCCTCTGTTCATGATGTGGTGCAGCTGTACTACGAATTGATGAATTTTGTTAATTCAAGCTTTATTCTCTGTTTTTCCCTGAAGGGGCAGACAGTGTTCATTAAAAGTGCCATCGTGCTCAGTGTAACGTTGCTCTGAGGTTTTCTCTACGCATGGAACTCATATTAGGGGCAGCTCTTAAGTTATAATTTGAGTGTGTAATTAAGTTTTAGTGGGCAGCCTCTGGAAAGCAAGACTCCAGTTTTTTATATAACTTCTGTTGAGGAGGAGGCCTATGCTTTATAGTTGGCTTTATTTATTGTGCTGCTTACTCATTATTTCAGTGAAGCTGATGACTATAAAAGTACGGTGGCTGGAGTAAGAGAATGTAAATCCTTGGGTTTCTAGATGCCTCTGCTTCATTTTGCTAGGGATGAAAAGAAGTAGTAGTAGCAAAAGCTGACAAGAACTAACAGTATTTTTCTGCATGTTATATACCTGAAAATTGAAGAAAAAGAGAAAACTTTAGAAAGTAGCCTTTCTAGCTTCTTGCTGTTAATATAGCTTGAAAAATAAAAAATTGAGAGAGTTTTTTTTTTTTTATTTTGCATACGTTGTCAAAAGTTGTTTTAATACTGTGTGTAGTTACCACGCTTTGGGCCAGATCTCCTTGTGTGTCTGCTACTTAGAGGAAATGATCTGTAGACATGGTGTGTGCTGGGACAAAGCCATAGAGGTTGGTAGGCAGATTGTAGGTTATGTGAGGCCGTAGTGAAGCTCCGAATACGTCTTGTCAGTATGAATACAGTTGTATCGGCAGAGATGCAGCATGTCTTAGAAACTGCCCAAATATCTCAATTGTGTTGACTTGGTATGTTTCATTTTTGTTTTTTCTTCAGGCTCACTCTTGTGTGCAGAACATGCTTTGAGTCTCTTACTAATTGAAGAACAAAAAAACCCCTGTATTTATGTTTATTTTTATGATTCAGTATAAATTACAGCAGAGACTGAAAGACAGGTTAGATCATGACATTTTTTTGTCTATGTCATGATTATTCACCATGACCAAGCATTTTTTGGACTCTGCATCTCTGTGACCAAAAGTGGGATGTGTCTACACACAACTATTTTCCTTGTCAGAGACTTCTCAGAAAGATATTTCTGTAGTACTTGTATTTTTTTCATCTATAGACCAGTTTATTATACCAAGTTAAGGGGAGTTGAACATGCAGTCTACCTGGTTGGATGTATAGACAATATAAAAGGGAAGTGTAGGGACATGCTGCTTCTGTTCCCCTGTACACCCTCTGCACAGGATGCAATGCCCTAAAATGAGGCAGAAAGAGAGCAATGCTAGAATGTCCTACTATAATGACTGATGAAAAATGTGTTCAGAAATCAAACTGGAAGAAACAATCCTGTCTCCTCACTACCCCATCTGAGATAATATAATTCGCTCATTCTGAGCTGTATTCCATACTCTAGCCCAGAACTAATGTTTCAGAAAATCATGGCTGTACATATAGTCTTTCTGTTGTAGCAGAAGACTGGTAAAGATGTGGTGGGTTTCTTCTTCTTGATGTATCTGAAGAATCATATGATTGGGACAGACTCTCAGCCTTCCTTAAAAGGAGAAAAGAACCCCTCATAGTCCCTTATAAAGTAAGAAAAGAAAAATGTAAGTCACAAGCAAAAAAATATTGGAAGACCAAAGAGTTAATAAAAGGAATCTAAATTTATTTATTTGTGTCATTACCAGTAATAATAATAATCTCATGACTGTGAGGAAAAGGAGGAAAGCCTATGCAGAATTTTCAGTATGGTTTTTTTGTTGGCAGTATCACAGTCTCTGACACTTGTCATTTGGCTGAAATAGTGCGTAGCTTTTGCCAAACTGAGACTCTGCTAAGCCTAGCTGTCTTGACAGTAACCAGAAGTGTTTCTGCTGCTGTTGGGAAGGTTGTTCCCCAGAGATCTGGTTCATCAATGTGGCTGTACTGAGCAACTTTGCTGTAGTTCAGCTATGGAACAGGGGCATGTTAGTCAATGCTGCTTGGATATGGTTGCAAATAGTCTGGCTCTAATTTTAAGGGAGTTGTAATTGCTTAATGTGCAAATTGGAGAGAAAAAAATGCCTTGAATTGGGATGACTGTTAAATTTTGTCTTCTTCCTACTGGAAAGAATAAATACAGATAGATCAGATTCATATAAGCTTCTAAATAAATGTGATTTTGTGTGTTTCTTGACACTTGGCTAAGAGGAGTCTTCTATCGGACATGTAACGTTGCAGAGTTGGCTGCTGTACAGGTTGAAGTCTCCGAGACAGCAGTTGTGCAGGCATTAAAGACAAATTGTATTGTTCAGTGAAATTCTAGCTCTTGGCTTGTCTTACGGAGGTAATAGTATATACCAATCCAGTGGAGAACCAAAGACAAATTGTTTTGGATTTATTTCAACTTTAACACCTTTTTTTGGGACAGTTAGTCGCATACCTGCTAATATTTTTTTTCTGTTGCAGTCTGATGATTATTTCACTATTGCTGTCAAAACACTTAAGCAGCCCTTGCTCACAGCCACTTGATCCTGTCCTGCTTTATCTGAAGAGTTATTCCAGTACTGTTGGTATCAAGCTGGATTGTAAAACTGATGTAGATTATTAAAAGTAGCAATAAAGGTTACTGTTAATACAATATTCCTTACCCCAGTTAAGTTCCCTGACTGAGCTCGTGGTGTTATCCCAGAAAACAGTTCTGTAAGTACAACTCACTGGGTAAATGAAAAATGAATTTTCAGAAGAGATGAACAATGCTAAGCTGTTAGGTCTTTGCCACTGAATGAAGCTGTGCTTTTTCACACTTCTCTGCTACTGGTTATATCCTTACTCATTCCCTCTCTTGGTCAGCTCCAATGCTCCTCTCTCTCCTCAGTGAGCCAATTCAGTTTGCTAATCTGGCAGAAAATAAACCAGCTGATGGAGGTAGGAAAATAATTTGTATTTTTGACAGCACTGGGCTGTTAGACAGGCTGAGCCATTCCTGTGAATCTTCACCTGGAGGCATAGATTACTTAATCCAATGTTACTGCCAAAATCGATTCTTGTCCAACAGAGGCCTTACATAATGTTCATTTCTTAGTGCTTCGATAATGTTGGAAGAGGTTGGATATTGTCTATGCAGCAAAAATCCAAAAGACCATGTGAAGTTAAGTTATCTGGCTATACCACTGTGGAGATAGTAACAGCAGGAGAACAAAGAAGGTCTGCAGCCCAGTCTTTCAGCTGCAGGAAAAAGGAAAGTGGGGTAGATTTTCTTTGCGGGTGAATTTTTCTGTTGCCTTCTTTTTCTCTTGCTTGCTCTCTTTTGGGTTTATTTTCCTGTCAGTTTTCAAGCTTGGATGCCACTCTCCCCTCTGAGCACACACACACACACACACACACGAGCTCAATTTTTTGTATATCCTTCTGATCAATGTCAGACACGTGGAACACACTGTACGGTTTAGATAAAAGTCTCATCTGACTATTGAATCTCAAAGATCACGTCTTTTGGAGAGGAGAAGGCTTCTTGCACCCACCCCTCTCCCCAGCCTCCCCATCCTAAATGCCTTTTCTCCAGGGATGTTTTTCTTACTTTGCCTGTGCTTAAGA
This sequence comes from Clamator glandarius, assembly GCA_033459285.1. Lineage (NCBI taxonomy): Eukaryota > Metazoa > Chordata > Aves > Cuculiformes > Cuculidae > Clamator > Clamator glandarius. The sequence continues at coordinate 103,485 of JAUNZM010000702.1, forward strand.
ATATTAGCATTTAAATGACCCCTGCTAAGTGGTGCTATCAACACCTTATTGACTTGAACGGGGAAGAGGAGAGGAGTCAGTTTTACTGGTTTTTGTTCTACAACCACTTCTGTGAAATGTGATAAAAAGGGTAATTCCAGAGGTGGCTTTTTATTTCCAGGTGTTCTTCAGAATGGGTGAAAAGATTTTTTTTTTTTTTTTAAACTGCAGACAAAAGCACAGTCTTTGAGGAACCAGCAAAAATAAGAAGAGCTTAAAATCTCCACTTCTGCAACTTTCCAGAATGTTTTTGTCTCTCGAACTGTGGTGGCTGTGGGATGTTGTGGTGCCTGTGAGGAGTGGAAGTGATGCTGCATAACTGAGTCTTTTTGCAGATTTCATCAAAATAATTTATTTCAACCCGCCGGCCAGACCGTTTTCCAAACTTCATATATATGTGATAGCGACACCTAATAGGGACAGAGCCTAGAAATATGTACTGCTGTGTATTTGTGTTGTCTATTTCTTAACACTGCCTGTTATCCACAATGCGGCTATCCTTGTCTTTACTTGAAAAGCAGTAGCCAAATAGCGATTTGATGTGATTAGCATTCAAGAATCATGGAATCATTTAGGTCGGAAAAGACCTTTCAGACCACCCTATCCAATCGTTAACCTAGCACTGCCAAGTCCACTAATAAACCATGTCCCTAAGCACTGCATCTATATATCTTCTAAATACCTCTAGGGATGGTTACTCAGCCACTTCCCTGGGCAGCCTATTCCAGTGCTTGATTTTTGTAAATATTCTCTACATTTGGTAATATAGCCCTCTCCAGAGTCATACTGCATAAAAAGCTTCTATCTTCATTGGTATTTTTATTATGCTCTGCACATCTTTAAGCAGTGCAGGCTCTGAAATATCGGTTGCGGTTGTGTGGTGTGATTGTTTTAGCTCTTGACATTGCTAGCTCCAAGTGGGTCTGCACTGGCTTCCCCAAAGGGACAGCATTTTAGTAGTTCTCCCCAGTGCAGACAAGCTCTTACCGTGACTGTGTGTAACCCTAGGTGGGGTTCATATTTGGGGTATATCTTTGTCCTCATACAACAGTTTTTGCACGTAAACAGATAGGAGTTGATCCAGTCGGATTCTTACTAAGCTGGTCTCTGTTGGAAGCTGCTTGTGACATAACCTGCTGTATTTGAGCAAGTATTGAGTCTGTATGGCTTGGAGGAGTCCAACAGGGGCTGCTGTGCCTTGGGATTCAGCTGGAAACATGTCACAAAGTTGCTTCAAGGCCAAGCAGGGAACATATCACGGTATCAAAATGTCTAAACCGGTAACTTATTTTGCATCATGTTGGCATTTGTGTTGAGATTTCTTCCTGTATAAAACTTGTTGTTTGATTTTTGTTTTTCACCATTATAGTATCTGAACCTTCCAGAAACGCTAGTTAATTTACCCTTCTAACATTCATGTTCTGGCCATGGTTTTATTCACATCTGTGTGAGTGCAACAGAAGTATCATTTCTGAAAAAGAAAAGTAAACAGAAGTATTGAACTAATTGCAGTGTCCACATTGGTAAGACTTTGAGCATTTTTGACCATATCTGTGCTAACTCCCCTGTGAGGCGTTTTACAGACCTGTCTGGTTGCTACTACTGAGTCAGCACTCTGGAAAAAACAAGTTTTGTATATATAGAAAGAGGAAGCTGATGAAGATGACAGACTGTACTTATTCCTTTCCAGGCTGACTTGCTTGAAGATTTAGCTTGTTTATTTCTTTAGTGGTAACTTTAGCATGGTCTGTGGATGAATACGAGACGATGTCTTCCTGTTCCAGTGCCTCACCACCCTTGTTGTGAAGAAATTCCTCCCTATGTCTAGTCTAAATCTTCCCCTCTCCAATTTAAAGCCATTCCCCCTCATCCTATCACTACAAGCCTTTGTAGAAAGTCCCTTCCCAGCCTCCTTGTAGGCCCCCTTCAGGTACTGGAATGTTACTATAAGCTCTTCTCCGAGCCTTGTCTTCTCCAGGCTAAGCAACCCCAACTCTCTCAGCCTGTCCTTGTAAGGGAGATGCTCCAGCCCTCTGATCATCTATGTAGCCCTCCTCTGTACCCATTCCAACAGTTTCATATCCTTCTCATGTTGAGGATTCCAGCACAGGACATTCCAGGTACTCCAGGTGAGGTCTTACAAGAGCAGAACAGAGGGCGAGAATTGCCTCCCTCGACCTGCTGGCCACACTTCTTTTGATGCAGCCCAGGATATGATTGGCCTTCTGGGCTGCAAGTGCACATTGCCAGCTCATGTCAAGCTTCTCATCAATCAGCACCCCCAAGTCCTTCTCCGCAGGGCAGTTCTCAATCATATCATACCCCACTCTGTATTGAAACCATGGATTGCCCCGACCCAGGTGCAGGACCTTGCAGTTGGCCTTGTTGAACCTCATGAGGTTCTCACAGGCCCACTTCTCCAGCCTGTCCAGGTCCTTCTGGAAGACATCCCATCCTTCTGATGTGGCAACTGCACCACTCAGCTTGGTGTCATCTGCAAACTTGCTGAGGGTGCACTCGATCTCCCTGTCTATGTCATTGATGAAGATATTGAACAGCTCTGGTCCCAGTATGGATGGGATGAAAACAACATGCTTTTCTTTAGATAACAGCCTCCACCCATTCAGTGGTAAAAGTCTTATCTATAATTATCCCATACTATGTAACAGTTGATGTCCTAGATTGATTGCTGCTCTGATCATGATTTCCAAAGCAACAGAGTTTAATAGAAATTGCTTGGTCTAATACAATGGTAACCTTTCCTCTCAAGTCCAAATTTGCTGTCTTTGTATGACTTCGCCAGAAAAGTGATCTCGTTATATCTCCATATTATTTTGAATTCCTGTTCTGATTTACACTGCATGTCTTCTGGCTTCAAGTTAACTGATTGCCAGTTAAGATAGTGGAGAGTTCTCTAATTACTAAGAGTTGCTGTCTGCATGTTTTTTTTTGTAGGGCTCAGATGTTTATTCTTTAATCCCTAGGCTCAGTCATTTTGAAAATGCACCTGATCATAGCATGTTATGAAAAATCTCTGGCGAAACTCGGCCTGCCCTTTGAAATGCTACCAGTTTGCAAACACTGCATTTGTTCCTCTTTGATGTCCTTCAAACACAACACCCAGTTTAAGTTTACTTGCTGTTTAGCAAAAGCTAGCACCTGGATGAAAAACAGGTGGTATAAAAACTGGGCTCAGAAGTACACTGTGAAGTTTTGCTGGCATGTGGTAAATAAGGTTGCTTGAATCCAAGTAAATTTGGGAGATGGCACAACCTATTCGTGGTGGTGGTTGTTCTTGTTAACGTCTGCTGCAGCAAGGAAGCACTGTTTGCAGAAGCACTGGGATTACATTCTGCTGAAGTTGGGATCTCCTACTGTAGGAAATGCTTTGAACCTTTCTCCTCCTAAAAGTAGAAGGGTAAAATGGTTGAGGGTAACTTTCTCCCCGTTTTAAGACTGCCTGATAATCAGGATGGTTTTTGTTTGCTCATTTCTACTGGCTACACAGGTAGCTGTTGCTGCATAAAAGAATCAAAGCCATGAAGTCCAAGAACAAAATCTTCTCACTTGTTTAATTTGAGCTATAGTGTAGCCTAATCTATGCTTGGATACATGGTAAGCTGTGCTATCATTATCTTCAGGCTTAAGTACTGCAGCTTACAGCTAGCAATGAAGAATTTCAAACCACTATTCCTGTGATGTACTGTCTGTGGCTTTCCCCCTAAAGGAGGTTACACAAGACAGCTCAAAGGCTGCCCTCCCTAAGACTGGTACAAGAGTATGTACATAGATTAATGTGGTTTCTATAGAAAGGATGACATTTCTTATACATAAACAGAATGGAAAATGCAAGGTGTTACTGCTGTACCAAAAGGAAAGAAAGAGAGGAAGGAAGGAAAGAAGGAAGAAAGAAAGAAAGAAAATCTAGCCACGTTCTGGAGAGAGTTGAACTGGTGATTTGAGAACTTGGGAGTCCTAGAGCTGTATGGTCTGAACAGCATGGCAGCAAGTACACAGGGGAAGAAGGGGGCAGGGAGGAAGGAGGGACCTTTTTCTTCTATTTTGCACAGTAGCTGTTGTGGGCAGAGCTGCAACCAACTCTGAAATAAAACTGTGAAATGGATTTAGGAGGCACAAGAAGGTGTTGAGTAGTAAATGTATATTTTTCCCACCCCTTCTCCCCTCCCCCTTTTCCCCCTCTTTTCCCCCTCTTTTCCCCCTCTTTTCCCCCTCTTTTCCCCCTCTTTTCCCCCTCTTTTCCCCCTCTTTTCCCCCTCTTTTCCCCCTCTTTTCCCCCTCTTTTCCCCCTCTTTTCCCCCTCTTTTCCCCCTCTTTTCCCCCTCTTTTCCCCCTCTTTTCCCCCTCTTTTCCCCCTCTTTTCCCCCTCTTTTCCCCCTCTTTTCCCCCTCTTTTCCCCCTCTTTTCCCCCTCTTTTCCCCCTCTTTTCCCCCTCTTTTCCCCCTTTTTTTCCTTTTCCCTCTTAGTTTGTTGGGGTTTTGGGGTTTTTTTAAGTAGTGTTTTTAAAAGAAACTATTCACCTTGGCTGCTCTTTTTACCATTGATAGTCTCTTTGGCTTGCCTAGTATCATAACTGGCATAATTGGTGTAATTGCTCCATCCACCCTCTCCCCTCCTCCTCCAGCACTTTCCCTGACTATTTGGCTTCTGGTTTCCTGAGTATGGTGATACGATGCCATAGCTTCTGGTTCACTGATAAGACACAATAGTGTATATATTGGGATGGGGGAAATAGGAAGTGCCTCAATAAAAAACCTCTTGGGGTACATCAAACCTCTTGCTGCAATTAGGAACCCAAGTGTTTTGGAAGCCACTGAGAAAGAAAGAGCATCACACTGAGGGCTGGGTGTGTAGTTTGGCCTCTAGAATCTGATTGAGTAAGTGACATTCTTAAAACAGGTAATTGTCTTTCTCAAGTGAGGTGAGTTGGCACCTTGGGTCTAGGCGTGTCCATGGGTATGTGGATTTTATCAGCCAAAGAATTCCGGGTGAGCTTACATGTTCTGTTGGAATGAGACTGCTGCCCTGTATTTACTTGTCATGGAGCAAGACGGTTTTGAGTAGTTGAGTAAATGCAACTCTGGTTAAAAACTCAGGGCAAATTATTTAAAATCAACAGAAAATCAGCTACACAACAAATTTCAACCATGCTGACAACTCTGAAAACAGTGTTAGTGATGGAGACTGGAAGTAAATAAAAGAGTTTTTCAGGCAACAGACTGTATGTCATAGCAACAAGACAGAAAATGCTTAATGTGTAAACCTTTATTGTTTTGCACAAATACTTCTCTAATTTAGAATGCCTAGATGTGCTTTAATGGTCAAGAGAAGAAGGCTTTAGAGAAATTTGATGTATTACCCCTATCAACTGTTTCTTTTTTTCCTAACAGAAGTATTCTGAACAAATATTTGAAACAGATTTTGGATGTTCTTTACGTCATTACTTACTGAACTGTTTCTATTCACAGTGAATTGTTAGTAATCTTAGTATGTGCCTGTCTTTGAATTTTATGAATCAAATATGTGTGGGCGTGTAGGCATAGGTAAATAGAGTACAGATGTTTTAAAGTGTGTCTCCTCACGTGCAAGTTTTAATTTTGCAGACGATATCAGAAATTGCAGAAGATAATGAAGCCCTGGTAAGAACCTGATTAGATCATCACCTTGCACACTTCCTCTTCTTTTGCATGACTGAGTTCAAGCCCTTGTGCTAATCTTTATATGTGAATACAACTGTGCATATTCATTAAGCCAGTCTTACATGTCCTCTGTTTTCTGCTCTTTGATGCCTGTTAATATTTTCTGACGAAGCCTTTTTTGCTTTGCTTTGTGGAATGAGTGTTTCATTTCTGTAGCTCCTGCAGAATCTTCTATTATTTCCTAAGTTAGGCTTTTGGTTTGTTTTTTCATTTGAGCAAATACGTAATTTCCCTGCCTTCCCCAATTTCCCTCTTAAATTTGTCTGGCTTACATGATTAATAGTAGGCAGTTTTAATAGTTGATGATACTGAGATGAAATTTAGAGTCATTTGCCGTTTTGAAGTCTTATTATTTGCTGGCCCCAGATAATGTTAATTGTTGCAGATAACTGCATAAAGGAAAACTGTAATATAGTAAAAGGCCTCATATTGGAAAGTTCTGAAGCTTGCGTATTGCCCTAATGGTTTCGAATGGAACTGTTCTGTGTGCTTCAAGTTAAGCACAGGTTCGAGGGTTTAATAAACTGAGACCCCAAGAGATGTTCTTTCTTCATTGGCTTGCAAGTTGGATATGTCAAGTATAGCTAAAACCCAAGGAAGCAAAAGAATAATTAATTAACTGTGTGTCTGTCTCTGTGAGAGCTTGATGTGATTTATCATGCAGGTCCCCATATGAATCTGTGCTAAATCATACTTTCACAAATCTGTTGTAAAACAAGTTCCAAAACATTTATCATGAAATCGTTGCCTAATAAATAAATTAGACAGAATAAATTTGATAGAAAATTTAAATCCTTCCTCTGCATTTGCTTTCTCAACCTAATACAAAGTAACTTGCTTCATAATAGAAAAATAAAGATTCTGGTGAAAATTATTAAAGTGGCATAAGGTTTTCAGAATTCTTGGCAGCATCACCTGTGCTGAGACAAGGTACCTCTTGTGCATTTAGATGGTGGATTTTTCCTCACTTTTTTGTTTATCTCGCATTGGCTAGTATTGGGATTTTAAAATAAATAATTTTCATGAAACAGCTCTATCAATTTGACCTTTGCATTGCAATACTGAGTTGTAGTCAAACAACGCTGATTGGAGAATGATGTTTTTCTTGTGTAGTTATTCCTGGTCTTTTAAGAAAAAACGGTCCATTTAAGGAAATTACCATGAGATGAGAAAGCCCAGGAATTTAAAAGATGGGTAATAAGAGAAAGGGTAATTCTAATTACATCTCCATAAAGAACCAGCATGTAATAGTTCCTCTGGGCTATTTTTTCATGCAGATAAATGCTAAATGTACCTCAAAGTGAATTTAGTCATACTCCATAATAAAAGTATCTATAACTTGATTTTTTCAAGAATAGTTACAGTTCTGTTTAAAATTCACAGCTTGTTTTCTTTAATCAGAGTTAATTTTCAAGTTTAGAGAAGCCCTGATACCAGGGGTACAGTGGCATTTCAGATTTTTGGAATGCTAGTGGTTTAAAATCATTAGGGCTGATCCCTTGTATTGAGAGCAGTGAAACTTACCACAAAGAAATATTTTGCTGCTTGGCATAATGTAAAAAAAAAAAAAAAAGCATTTTCTGTAATCATCTAGAAAAATAGAAGCAGCTACCATGCTGTACAGAATAAATACAAGTAACTGTGAATTACTCCTAGTCCAATTTGATGGTGGCTTAGCTTCACCTTTCGAAAGGTTACCTGAAGAAACAAGGCAGTGTAGAAGCAATGAAGAGGATCCATAGAGATAAAAAAGGTACTTGTCCACACTGCACGCAAATCATCCTTATGCATCATCAGTCTTCATTTTTGACATGGTCAGGTTCTTGCCTACATGGTTTTTCCAGAGCTGTCATCCTCAGATTAGATATATTCTGCTCTTGTTTAAAATTATTCATGGCCATTTATATTTGACAACTCCAGCTTAAAAAGCTGTTCTTACTCTTTGATGTTGACTTCGGTGATGTCAGGCCTTTCAGCTGCCCAGTATTAGGTTGTGAGCACAGTTACTGAATGATAAGGGACTTGAAGGTAACCACTTCCATAACTCCTGCATTTGGTAGCAGGCTGCTATTCTCTTGTTGCTTTCTGCTCAGTTAAGGTTGTTCTTTGCTGCCTTCCTTCTGCACAATTAGGCATTAGCTTTGCTCCTGCTTTGCCCATGAAAAATAGTTTGTGGAAAGATGTCCTAATGGCTGGTGGCTGTTTCCTGGTTGTGATAGAAAAGCAACAGTGAATTCCCAGGTTCTCCTGTGCACCTTTTATTATGTAAAACATGAAATGGTCCACTTAGCTTTATAAAAGCTCATATTGTTTTTGTTCTTTTTCTTGTTACCTGATGGCAGCTCAGCCTGACTATCTCAATTTAAAGAACCATTTGAACAGCAGAGCATTTTTCCCCTTCAATAGCAATATAGTGCTCATTTTGGTATGTGTGTTAACATGGACTGAGGGTTTTTTTTCCTTCCAATAACATCTGGGGGATTTGAGTGCTCAAGTCTCATTAATTTATTTTGATAAGAAATCTAAATTGCTTTAGGTGTTTTTCAAAATATCAGACATAGTTCTGCATATACATTTGAGGATTCCTTAGCCTGCATGACAAAAAGATGACTTACCTTATAGAAATGATACTAGGAAGGCAGGTGAAAGATGTGATAGTCAGGGTCATGTGCACATTCCTGTCATTTTTATTTTTAGAAAAGAAAAGCTAATATCAAAATCCATGGAGTTGGGGCTTTTTTTTCTTCAATTTCTTAAGACAGGAATGCAGAAAATTCTTAGGAACATAAACAAACAAGCTTTGACTTGATACTTCTCTAAAACCTAGAGATGTGAAACACAACTGTTGACTTATCCTTCAGTTGGGTTTGTCTGCAGTGTTGACGAGAGGAGCACAGGCTGTGGATCATAGCATAGGCGATGGTGTTATAGACCACAACTTTCTGCTGCTTCTGAGGCTTTTGCTGAGAGCTGCAGTGGGTGAGGAGGTGCTTTATGACCAGCTCATCCATCCTCATGACAGTGGTTAGGAGAGGGAAGTTAGACATCAGACAATCGGGAAACTGCATTAGCTGTCCCTATGTAAGGTGTCACCACCTCAGAGCCAGAGTCCAGAACAGCATTCCGGAGGGATTGTACAAGTAGTTTGCCTGAGAACATAGATCATTTAAATGTCAGTGTTTGTGAGATATGAAATGGCAAGTACACAGTGCAGCTTTCTGATAATTTTTCTTCTCTTGCTATGACACATTAAAAAACCCGCCTTCATTAGGAATCACCATCAAACTATGAAGTTATTTTGCCAAAGCAGCAAGGGTTGGATAGTTACAAAACTGTCAGACCTTGTGCTGTGGATTAGTGAAAAAAGATTTTATGAAGAAAGAGGCCCCATAATTTTTTTTGACTTTTTGTACGAGTAAAATGCTTACTCCCTGAGATTTTGAGTTAAACAACTTCTGCCACGTATTTTCCAAGATTACTAGCTTTATGAACAAGCTTTGATTCTCTTGAAATGTCTTTCTCTGCTCTTCTGTCTGCTGCTTTTAATAGTATGAATGCATCTGTGCATGTGTGTCTTGAAATTAATTGCTTGAAAGTCTGTTTCTACCTCTCTGCTTGTTTTTAAACACATAACAATGAATCAACACCACTCCCTTCCCCCTCCAGATACTTTAATCCTTATCTTGCTCTAGTTACCCTGGAGATTGCTTTCATCTCTAGCTACCACCATTCCTAATACTTATCCTTTAAGCCTGGCTTTTGACTTCTTTAACACCACTTAGTGTATATACGTGTATGTGCAAATACATACTTAGAGCTGTGTATTCAAAAAATACGTGCTATTTATATGTGGTGCTACACAGTATATAGAGTTAGAGTATTTCTTGGTGCTTAATTAGTCCAAGTGTTTCATCTCTTTGCTCTGGCTAGTTATTTTAAGCAGTGTCCCAGGAGTGACGTCTGGTGGATGTCTCATTTTTTTAAATTGAAAAGTACTTTCACCTTCTGGATCCCAAACAGTTGTATCATTGTCGCATCTACTAAAACCAGGTTTATACATGAATAGAAGTATTTTTAGCTCCATTAACCCAGTTTCCCCTGCAAAACTGTGGAGGAGGCTGGATTAACTGGCAGGATTAATTGGTAGTTTTGGTGAGAAGGATAAATGAGACTGTTGAATATAAAGAAATTAAACTAACTTGAATTCCAGCCACTGTTGTTCTGAAGGTGAATATCCATATGCAGGTTTAATGCAGTTTAAGCAATCCCTCTAAACTATACCCATTGTTAACGAGAATTAGCTTTCATGTACAATTAGTTTATAGAAGAGTATTTATGTGCTAAATACAGGCTAATTGACTAAAATTTTCACAATACATGAGAAAATCTTGGGGAGAGAAGTTATCTGCTGTAACTGTTATCTGCTGGGAGAGATATCTCTATCTACTTTCCTATCTTTTTGTATTTTTTTCTTTTTATTTGGATCTAGTTTAGTCTAGCTTCTAAAATACCAGAATACTATGTATTTGTGCAAGCATTTTGTCATGAAGATGCATGAGAACTTGGTACAAGTTTTTAGAAGGAAGCCTTTCCTGAGGGTGCTGTTTTATCTGTGGATTCATAAATAACCATTTTATGCAAAAGGAATGGATTGGGTAAAATGACAGGACCAGAGCAGATTAAATTTGCTGCAGAGTCTTATTGTCTTTTTGTTATGGAATCTTTGATATTTTTGAATGTTAATAATGGAATTTGAAATTAATTTAATTCTTAAAAGATTTGCAGTATTAAGAAGTAAACAAAATCAACCTCCCAACCCTCCAAAACAAAAATAAAAGTGTCTAGATCATGTATCTGATGAACAAATTGTTTCTTGCAGAATTAGAGTGGATTTTTTAAAGGCACTGTGTTTTTCTTTTTTGCATTTTTGTGTTGGTTTTTTTTCATTTTGCAATAAATAATTGAAGCCACTGTGAACACCCTCACTTACTGTGGAAAAGCAAGGTCTGCTTTTTTGTTGTTGTTTTGTCTTTACTCACAAAATGTCAAGAATGGCTTATTTCTTTTTAGTGGAAGGTGCCTATGGAGTTTTGGTGAACAAGAGCTCCTGTCTTTTAAGAAGGGACCATTACAGGCTGCAGAAATCCCTAAATGACAGATTGTATCAAATTCAGTAAACTAGCTGTTGGAGTTACTACACTGAAACTGATTGTCTACCTTATTCCTCTTTACTGCAGTATCTCTTCCATGTGAAACAAATGTTCATTTATTTGTATTGTGTTGGTGCAGGATAGTAAGGGAGCAAATCACATTGTTTTTTTGTTTTTTTGTTTTTTTTTTTTAGTTCTCATTATCATAGAATTGTTGAATAGTTTGGGTTGGAAGGAATCTTAAACATCACCTAGTTGCAACCCCCCTGCCATGGGCAGGGACACCTCCCACTAGATCAGGCTGCCCAAGGCCCCATCCAACCTGGCCTTGAGCACCTCCAGGGATGGGGCAGCCACAGCTTCCCTGGGCAACTTGGGCCAGGGACTTCCCACCCTCACAGCAGAACATTTCTTTTCAGGCTCTGTGCACTGCTGCTTGTATCGAGAACAGCTTCATTGAAATCATCATGTCTGCTGACTGTTCAGTGCCCTTACTACGTACAGCAATTAAACTAATCTTTAAAAGCTGGGTTTTTTGACATGGAAAATTGGAGCTAGTCAAGTTGGAGCATATTAATGGAGTCTAGACCTGGTCTGAATTTAGTTCAGTTCATACAAAGTTGCATTGAATCTCAAATATACAGGTGTCAAATGTAGTCTAATGGCCTGCAAACCCTAAACAATTTGAGCTGCATGCTTGGATAAACTATGGGAACCTTTCAATTCACTTGACCGGATTGCCCATAGATAAACAAAAGGAAATGCATTTTCAGGTTCAAAGGAAGAAATAGAGGCGTTAACTACTGGAAAACTGTGGCTCAATAGAAGATATCTTAAGGTGCATATGCAAAATAGATTTGCTTCCTTGTTAGTTAATATATTGTTTGTTCCTTCCCTGACTTTCTGCTGATCTGCTTGATAGAGGGCTACCAAAACATGGTGGTTCTGTATGACATTGTTAGGTGCATTTCGGTAAGTTACTGAGAAAAAGCTCACTTCTTTTCTTCTGCTAGATCTGAAACTCTGAATTTACGAGAAAAGTTTATATTGGACTATATCATTTCCTTGGGCATTGCATGTAGTATTCTCCTGCGTATTAGTAGTTCTCTTAGAAAATAGCTTTCTTCCAGATGGCTGTTCTTGGTGACTTGATGCTAGTTTGTTTTGGACACTATCTGTTGCACGGCCTCACTTGCTTTTCTGCTACCTCTTAGACCATAATTGGCTTCATTTTCCTGCCTTTCTGAAAGCTCCCTGCTGCTTTATTCCCTACATTGCTGCCCTGCTGAATCACTGGTAAATGTTGTCATGACTCCTGTCTCTTGCAGCTTTGGAGATATGTTGTCCTTTACACTGACTGCATTTGTTGAGCTGATGGATCATGGGATTGTATCGTGGGATACATTCTCTGTGGCATTCATTAAAAAGGTAATTTTGTAACTGGTGCTATTAACTTTTTGAGGCAAGTCATTGGTTTGGGTGTTTTTTCCCAGGGTTTGCTATTTAGGTCATTGGTCAAAAAGATACCTGAAAATGGAATTTAAGTGCTGTTTAAAGCTATAAAAATAAATATGATAGTGAAATAGGATCAACACTATATTAGGCTTGTTGCACAAGAAATTTCTTGCTCAATTACAGTTTTAACTTCCCTGTGCAGACACCATACAGGTGAAGCAAAAATTAGTATTTTGATTTAATGTAAATTAAAATAAATAATTATATTTCTTGAAAAAAAACCAACGAACACCCTAGTACTGAAATGTTTCCTTGGATGGTATGGAAGGAAAAGAAATGAGTTAGTTTACAACTTGAAATTAAGCTGATATCTACTGAGTTTGTCAGGTTGAACTCTGATCCCCCTGAATGTTGCAGCTGAGATCTGTGGTTTTGAAGCATATCTTTCCATGATGTGCAACATTTTTTTCTTCTCTTACATGTAAGAGATGCACAAAAGCAGCAGAAACACTAGAGTACTCTTTATGTACAGAGATTTAACAGACTTCAGAAAAAATATTTTGTTATTTATTTGACCCTATCCATTTACTGTGGAAACCCCACCAACACTCCTTTACGAAGTATTTTCAAGCTAGATTGAACGCAGAATTTATCCTAATTTAAATTGTGCTTGTACAGATTAAAAAAAATATTAGAGTTACTTCACAAAAATGGTATTAGAAGCAGTAATGGAATGAATGTAACCTATGGGCAAAGATATTTTCGTTTTAAGAGAGCATGTCAGAGCAAATACTTCTAATTTAAATTTGTTTAGAAAATTGCTACTACCAAAGGAAAGTATAAAGTTATTTTTGTTGCCAAAATTATGGATTATGCAAAGAGTATTAGATACCAAAGTCAGTTTTTGGTTGTTACAAAATAATGGATGCTAATTCTAAGAAATATTAGTATAACTGATCTGGTTTTGGGCTCTTTTGCTGATTTTGCAGTCTTGCTGGACTATGATGTTGATTATTGCTATCTTTTCGTGGCAGACAAAATAACACCACTGTTCTATCACTGGATTCATGAGATACAAGTTCAAGGCCAGAATGCCTTATTTACTATGGGAGCCTACTAAGAAGTGTATGAAGGAACTTGCTAAAATGACTTATAATCAATCTACTTTATTAGTGATTTAAAATTATTGTCTTTGTCTAACCTTATCAACAACTTTTGTTCTGTGGGTTGTGTAGTAACTACCCAAGAAAATGTTGTGTACAGCCCCATTTATGGCTCATCTCTTCTGTCTGCCTGGCACTTCCAGAGGTTTCCCTCGACAGTGACACAATTTAAAAAAAACCCAAAACAAAAGATATAAACAAAGACATTCTCACAAAGTACCTTTGAAAGCCAAACCTGGAATTAAAAATCAAAAGTGCAACTGGTGGACCAGAAAGGAACCAAGGAGAAGAATAGGGCAGTTAGAAGAGAAATAGAAAGACAAAGAACAACAAAAATAGACGAAAGAGGCCCTGACCTGCTACACAGTTGGGAGTTAGAACAGCAGAGTCCTCAGTGAGGCTCTGTGAAAATAAAGTGGTGAACCTAAAGGGGCAGTTTTGGACCATATCTCTCTGGCAGCAATCTGCAGCTTTATTCACACTTGCTTTTCTGACCTTGGATTTTGACATGCCCCAGAGGTTGCCAGTGGGCTTGCTGAGCTGGTTGACAGGATAGGTAAGGAGCTGATAAGTTTCTGCTAGCTGAAAGAGAGTTTTGCAATCAAGTGCTTCTGCCCTTCGAAGCTGTCTTTCATGTTAAATGTAAGCCAAACTGGAAGGAAGGAATTAATCTGATTTTTTTTTTCCTGGGTAGTTTTCTGACTTAAAATGTAGAAACTGGAGGAGACCTCAGGGGAAACCTGGAACTGCTTCTAACGACAAACTGCCTGATGCTGGATGCAGCCTCTGTCCTATTCTTTGGGTCCATAAAGATTGCTATTCTAACTGCTGCAAATAAGAAATGACACTTTGAAGGAGAGCTTTGTTCCTTATCTTAAGGGAAAATAGTATAATTTCAAAAAACTTTCTTTTGCTATGCAAGGTTCCCTCAAGACTTTTTTATTGCTTATGGAAATAAACTTTATTGTCAGTTTCTGTAGTCGCCTGAATGATTTAGATACCCAGCTCTTAGAAAATGTCATGGTATTTGGTTGTGAAAATACACTGTAGGAATTTGGTACTCCCATCTTTACACAGGAGGACAAATAAAGTTTGTAGTATTGGTTCATATCATTAAAAATATATCTTAGAATTATTTATATAATTGTTCTTTCAAAACAGCGTGATGCAGAGTCTTAACCTTGATGCATTGCTAACTTGCCTTCTAAAATGTACTGTGCAGGAAAAGAGGGTGGCAGCAGAAAAAGTCTCTCTTGTGTTTCACAACTGTCAGTTCTTTTTCTGTAGTCAAGTGCAACTCTAGTTTCTTACTTGAAAATGAGGTGCACGCTTGAAAATTCTGTTATGCATTAGGACTTAACAGATGATAAAGCTGTGTCAGATTTTTCTGTACATTTCTGACATCAAAATGGTCCGGGCAAGTAATTAAAGAACATACTGCTGCTCAGAAAATCAGATCTGTTTCCTTCAGCATTCTTTGCCTGTGTGGTTTTTATTGTTGGTGGGTTTTGTATTGTTTGGGGATTTGGGCTTGGGGTTTTTGGGGTTTTTTTTTTTGTTTGTTATTTAACTTTTGAATTCTCTCCCGTCCTTTAAGTGATGATGAAAGAAGAATTGATGTTTAGTTTGCTATAGGTTTCTTTTCTACCCTCACTTTACATGTTTAGGTCCTTTTTCAGCAGAGCACTGAGGCTAAACATGAAAAGGCATTCTGATTCATAATTTCCCTTGAAATTTACTTGAAGTTACGTACCTAGCTGCTTTTTTTTTCATGTGGTTATATATGTCCCAATAAGACCATGCAGCTATTAAGGTTACAGCTAAGGTTGCAGATATTTTGCTGAAGTCTTATCCTTGATGAGTCAACCCCATGTGACAGGTATTCAAGTGAAAGTTCAAAGCAACAAAATTGCTTATTTCTGGAGGAGAACTTGTGTTTCTGTGAGCTTGCATTATTTTTATCATCAGAATTTTTGATAAATGAGTGCAGAATTATTTTTAGATGTTGAAAGCCCTCCCTGTGTGTGGTGCTCAATAAGCAGAGAACAGCAAAGAATACAAATATGCTTTCCTGTTGATTCTTTTCTCTTTTCAAGAAAAGTCTTTTTTTTTTTCCAAATCCAGAACTTCAAGTATGGTAATAAAATTTCTTTTTAATCTAATTTTGTTCTTACCTAGCGGATGTTTTGCTTATACGTTCAGTGTGATACATCATAGCTTTTTAAACACACAAGTCAGCTTCATACCTTGGGTTTGCGTTTATGATTAAGAGATCTTATGGATCAGAAGAATAAATGTGTCTAAGCTAGCCTGTCCTAGACAGAGATTTCAATTATGTATATTGTTACATTTCTGCAGGCCCCTGATATGAGTATATCCCAGTGAAGCATTCATACTGCCACTTGAAGTATCATGTGAAGGAGCTGCTGCACCAAGAATAATTAGTACATGTCAAGGCAACTAAAGAGGGTGATGATAAAAGTCTGACAAGTTGACAAACAGTCTGGATGTATTGTATTTCTGCTGCACACTTGATCCATGGATGCCTGGTGACTGTGAAGCATCCATATTTTATTTGGCTTATTGTGTGAGCAGTGCAGAGTTGCTCTATGCACACATTGTCCATATTGTGGGTCTTCTGGACATCTGATAACTCTGGCTGCAGTACATCAAAAAAACAACTGGATTACCATTAAGAGAAATAGTGTAGGACAGTGCTTCTGAGATACAGCTCGTTACTCCAGCGTGATGTGCATCGCATACTACTGTAAATATTGCCTGTGTTCAGGACTTGCAGACAGCAGGTATTGAAAGTCCAGAGTAGACAAGGGCTAATTGTTCTCTATGCATGCATGGGTTGGCTCTTTTATTTCTGCAAAGTCTGGTTTTGCTTCCTGAATTGAGTTTTCTTCAGTGTAGTGTGTTCCTATTTTGGTTCCTATATTCTACCAAGTAGTAGAGCAACCAGCAGTGCTGCAGGAGATTAGAAGAAAGATACCAGCCCTTCTCTCCTTGTCATCCCCAACCAAAATTGCAGAAAGGATGTTAGGCTCCTTCAGTTCTACTCAAAGTGTCACGAGTACAAAACAATATCATCGTCCATGTTGCAGTTTAACTGTGAATGTGACAGGCGGCTAGGTCCTTTTCCAAGCCTAGGGCATGCCTGTCTTCCTCAAAAAAGAAAATAATGCCAAGGTATAAGTAAGTATCCAGAATGGTGGCTTGTAGCATGAGTACTGAAGAAGTGTGTGGACTTGAAGTTTTCTGAAAGGAATGTCAAACCTGAGGCAGGGCCACTGTGGCCTGTTACTTGGCTGTAAAGAGCCAATAATATAAGTTAACTGTGGTTGCGTAACATTTGTTCTGTCTGTGTTTCCTCGGGTACCTTTCATCTTGACTGTGCTGGTATCAGTGCATACAAGGAAACCCCGGGCAGTTCTCTCTTCCTGCATCAGAAGAAGGCAAGCTTCTTCCTGGGAAGCCAAGTCCAAGGAGTGGGCAGCATGTAGAAGAATGCCAGTCGCCACATCTTGCTGCACTGTTGTGTTGAGCCTGCAGATAAGTGTGCAGTGTATCAATACCACACTGTAAAAAAAAACAGAGGTCAAACCTGGTTTTGATTAAGATGCAATTTGTTTGTGGCAGCTTGCAGTAAAAGTGAAGGTCATTACTGCATGAACAGTTAGCAGTACTGTACTTCAGGCAGAGTTATGGAACTAGTTGTGCTGATGAATTATCAACAGAGTTTCAGTTTTTCAAGTTGGAAAAGAGCTTTCACTGTTGTTGATAGCAGCAAGGCTAGGGGAAAGCATATTTTGCTAGAATGTGTTTTGTCCATGAGCTTAGATGTAAATTTCTTTTTTGAGACAGTTGCCTTGAGCCTATATATTTGTTTAGAGAAAACTGCCTGCACAGATTTCTGCTGGAGGTAATAGGAAGTATTCTCATTGTTCTTTCCAAAGTTTTCCTCGCAAGTAACCATTGTAGTTCTTTTATGAATATGATAAATCAACATTATGTAATGTTGAATCATATGTTTTGATGGTACGAATATTGATATAAAAAATCTATGGTGGATCATACCAGCTGAAGAATCTGTGCTACTGTGTGCTTTTGAAGGTATCTGCACTGCTTGGTTGATTGCTTTCAGGTATTCACTGACACCTGACATCTGGACAAGACTATTTGTATTCTAATGCCTTTCAGAGCAACATCCAGTTTTCTTTCTTTCATATTTCATATTTTCATGACAAGATGTAAATTCTCTAAATGTTTGAATTTATAGATAGCAAGCTATGTGAACAAATTTGCCTCGGACATCTCTATCTTGCAACGATCGCTAGCAATCCTGGAATCAATGGTGCTCAATAGCCACGACCTGTACCAGAAAGTGGCACAGGAGATTACAATTGGGCAGCTAATCCCACATCTGCAGGGGTGAGTTGCTCAATTATTGATATTTTTTCTTTTTTTTTTTCCTTTGGCTAAGCTGCCTGCGTAGTTGGAAAGGGGAATTAAGAGAAGAGCATTCTCTAGTAAAAAATGCTTAACATCAGTTTGCATACAGATGGGGATGTTTTGTTTGCCAGCTTCTGGGAAGTGTGTCAGACAAAAAATGTTCAATTTTTGCTGAAGGTGTATTTGAAAAGGGAGAGGCATTTTCTTAAACAGTAATGTGTTGTGGCTAAATGGGTGGAAATTGCCTCTTGTAGCATAGGGTAATGTACTGTGAACCATAATTATGCTTGCCTCCCATCTGGGACATTTTCCACTCACCTGAAAAGCTTTTAATCCTAGCAGGTTCATCTCCAGAACCCTTTAGGGAAAGTTTCCTACTTGTAGCTTCAGGCAACTGGCAGAAGCTAGTCTTGGCTCCTGATATGTTCATTGGAGAGTGAATGGCACTTAAAGAGTGTGGTTCATTTCACCTTTCTTGAATATGGAGAACATCTTGTGTCTTTTAATAATGGAGACAACCTGGTCATGACCAGCTTTGACTGATTGCCTGACTTCGTGGTTAACACTAAGTGCAAACAGTCCCTTTACTTCTACCTGCAGCAACACAACTGGAAGATCAGTTTCTACAGCTTGTGTGTGTTCCCATTATTTTGCTGTGTTTATCATTTTGTTCCAAACAGGACAGACCAAGAAATACAGACATATACCATAGCGGTAATAAATGCACTTTTCCTTAAAGCACCGGATGACAAGAGGCAGGTAAGTTGTTGCATCTTGTTGTATATCTACAGATCTCTAGGAAAAGTATGTCACATTCATATCTGCGGTTGTCCCAGTCACACTTTGCCTGCAGTTAGTTCAATGTTGTTTCATGCTGTTATAATAACATTTATTTTAATGGAGCTACATACATCCTGCACCATTTTTAGTAGGGATTAAGCATTCTTCTGTGCTTTTTTGAGTTTCCTGTAACCTCACATGAACCATATTGACTGTGGCGGGCTATAATATTTATTGTACTGAGCTCCTTGCCAGCACTGCTTGTAAAACCAGGCTATTTTTTGTAAAGTGTTCCTCCCCCCAGTTTTTTTAATGAAAATTGCATTCCTTTTGAAAATGGAAATATCTTGCTTTGCATTTCATGACTTTGTAGTATACTATTTTAAGTTAACTTTAGTGCTGGAGATTGGATGTCTGAAACGGAAATATTTCAAGATTGCTGGTTGCTGTTGAATGAGGATGGAATGCAGTGTGTTATGAAACAGAGAAGTTTTATCCGTGTTTATCTTTTATTTATTTAACATTTCTGTCACCAGGAAGAATGAGGATAATTCTTGTGATGACGTACTGCTAGCGTCCAGAATAAGTTCATTGAGAGCTGCTGATCAGTTCTGGTGTGGACTTTCTTTAGATTTATTTAAAATGCTGGAGATTGTTTAAATGTACATCAAAGCCCTGATAGGTTATTTTTCATGTTTGTTTCAAAAGTATTTTTAAAATTACGAACAGAGAAAAGTAAAACCATGTTTAATTAAAAAAAAACCCACAAAACTTTCTCCCTCCATTCCTTTTTTCCTTCTTCCTCTAAAACAGTCTTCATTTATTAAGGGAAGAGGGCACCTAATGAAGTAAAACTGGAGTAAAAAATTTCTTTTGATTTTGACCTAATCTGTGATAGGACTTCATAAGAAAAAAGTCGTATTTGAAGTTGAGACAATGTCAGATAAAAGTAAGACCTTAATAATATTCAGTGGGCATGTGTATCTGAAGATGACGGTATCACAGCATCTTCCCACTTGAGTGAAACTGCTTTGCTGACAGCCTAACCACCTAGTGAGGCTGGCAGTAGACCATGCAGACTTCAGTTCACCTGCGGTACTTGCTGTTGTGATACAAAATGGTTAGTCCTGGAGTTAATGATCATTAGAACATAATGACCTGATTTGGCTTGAAGGCTAATAACTATATGGCACTTGCAGAAAATTTCCTTCAGTGTTTAATAACCTATAAGTGTTCATAATCTGTTAGGTTTCTCTATATCTATCTAGTGGCAAATTAGAAAGGCATACCTTGGTAGGTGTCCACTAGCTTCAAGGTAGATATAACTGATATTGTTTAGTGAATTCTGTTGTTCTAAGACAACAACCTGACATGATGCAGTCTCATGTAATTATCTGACTGTGTGTCCTCGAAAGTTAAAGTTCAGCAGTCACCACCACTATGATTAGGAGTGAGAAGCTACACCAAACCCCATATGACTCCAGGAGCTTTTCTACCCTCCCTGCTGCTTACTTACAGGGATTGGCATGATGTGGCTGACTGCAATTAAGGGGAAAGATTTAAATTGATACTGGTATCCATGTTCCTTCCTTGCTTTTTTTTTTCCTCTCTTTTTTTTTTTTCCCCCCTGTAATGTAAAAACCTAAGAGATTAAAAATTTTTCTTTGTTAATGAGGACTCCCTTTGCTCCCTCTTCCACTGTCAAGGAACCAAATAATCTCGAGAAACATAGGTTATTTAAAAAAAAAATAAAATCTTTATCAGAAAAGAGCTGTGAATTTGAGCATTGAAATGATACTGCATTTTTCAGAGACATGTTGCTATGGGAAATGAGATGGCTAATTTTGTCTAAAAATACTTGTTCTCACCTGTTACTGTAACACTTATTTTAGAAGAGGTGGCTCATCAGTTGCTAATAGCCATATAACCTTCTTGGAGACAAAGTTGATTTTATTGCAGAAATTGATTTTTTGAATGCTTGTTGTTCCTGTAAGTTTTTGGTCCATTGACAAAATCTGATATCCCAATAAAGACTTTTTAAATTTCAGGTATAAAAAGGAAGTGACAATTTGTTAATGTTCTCCAAAAAGTACTGTAAAAGAATTAACTTTTTTTTTTTTTTCCGTTTTGAACTTGAATGAAGAAAAGACTACCTCGTATTCATTACCTGTTCATCTTTTAGCTGTGAATGTAGTTTGACAGAACCAGCCAGCCTGTTTCCCCTCTATTGTGAAATGTATCATGTGCCTGGCACTCCCCCTGCAGCTCAGTTCTGCATTTCCAAAAGAGACAGAGGTATCTCTGTAATTAATTCTGTTGCTGATACATATAGTTGAAACCTGTGCAGCCAGAAAAGGCTTAAAAAAAGTAAAACTGAATTTCTCGTCTTTGCCTTCTTCCTTATTGTTCTTATGTTCTCTTGCAGCACCCTTTACCTAGTATAAAGAAAAGAGTAAACATCCATGACTGCTTTCTATCTCAAAATGAGAATTAGTTTCTTTTTGCAAGCAAGTTCTCACCCCAACACTTGCTTTATTTGCATTCTTGCTGCAGCCATATTTCAGCCGCACAACTATTCGTATATTTTATGTAATAGTCTCAGTTTTCCTATTCTCTAGTTTCTTGTAGAAAAGGAATGAGTATGTACTCTATATGTTACTTTTCAACTCTCAGAAAGATCTGCAGGATGTTTTTTTATTTCTCCTGAACGTAAACAATGTTTTTGATATGGTGCCAACTGCACCAACTGCACAGAATCCAGCTGCATCCTAAGAATGTCCTTAAGCAGGTGTCAGCGTGAATATGATTTCTTGTGCTGTGTTATGTAAGGCTGTGATACGTAAGCTGTATTTCCAATCAATGATCTACTAATTCCAAACATTACCCCTTTTTATACATATAAACAGTGTCTTAATAGCAGCATGCAATGTTATCCAAATTCTTAAATAGTACATTTTGAAGCCAAGAATTTAAAAATAATTACATGTTGATAATTGCTATAAATTGTATACATTACATATGATAGAATGTGTCCGCATACACACACACATAATTCTACATTGATGGAAAAGATGGTGGAACTTAAAAATGAGGTGTGGACTTGTAGGGATGGTTAAGATTAGACTCTTATGCTTATAAGTGTAAAATAGTCTCTCCTATGCATTGTAGGACAGTTTGCAGCATGGACAGACAAGGTCAACTGCTTAAGAGTGAAAGTAAAGGCATATGGAGCTTGTTAGTGACTTGAGACAGGTCTAGAAAGAGAAGTTAATGTCAGTCAAAATAGCGGACCAATGTAAATAGTACTACCAAACTACAGGGGAGAAGTATTTTTTTGCTGTGATGAAACAGTACTGAATTGTAGGTTGATTTATTCAGTGAAAGTTAGAGCACTTGACTTTAAAACAGCCAGAATATTAAAGTAAATAAGCAAGTTGCTTGATATCTTGTTTTAAAGTCCTGGCTGGCTTCCGTTTCATTCTTCCTTCTGTGTTATTTACTGGGGGAAGGCTGTGCTTGAACAAGTGTGTGAATACTGTGTTGAACCCTCTGAGGTCTTTCGTTGCTAGTTTTGGATCACCAAAGTCTTCAGCTTATAACGTACTTTTCACTTTCTTTGCTGCTTTTCTCGTAGAGCAATCTGAGTTCATGACCCCAAAAATAGTACATAGAATGGTATAGCTGATATGCTGCTTCACTTCATTTACATGTAACGCTGCAGAAACCTAAGGCTAGAGCCTTGTATGTTAGAGTTCTTCTAGGAATGGCACTAAAATACCTGCTTCTGGCTAATTCTTATTTAATATTTTTTTTAAACTAAATCAGGAAATGGCAAATATTTTGGCACAAAAGCAGCTTCGCTCCATCATCTTAACTGTAAGTATATAGTTTTCAGAGTTACTTTTCACTAGTAGGGAGAAAAGATGACTCCAGTTTGGTTGTTCATAGGTTTTATCTTAATATATTTTAATTCCACTTTTATCTTGATATGTTCTGAAGCCTGTAAGATACAAGATAAAAGTTTGGTTGTTGAATGGGTTCAAAATTTATTATCAGGAACACTGTTTACCCAGCCAAATAAATTGTGGTTTCTTCATGAAAATGTAATACTGAATAAAAGTATAATAGCTCAAGCATTTTCATCCCATGGAGAATGTTACCTTTATTGTGCAGATGAGGAGTTGTCTGAGGAACTTATGACAAGTCTTCTGCATTAAGGTTTGGAGCTGATGACAGCTGAGCAAGCTGTGTAGCGCTTTCCATCTTGCAAAATGAACCTCTGTATTTTTTGGTTCTACCGATTATCTTGTCTTGATATAAAGCTGGACACAGTTTGTCACCACTTGCACAACAGAAGCGTGAAATGTAAATCAGAATGAAGTTAATGAATGTGATATTAAAGACTTGCGTCTGCTGTCATGGAAAATAAGAGGAATTTTGCCTTTGACCTTAGCGTAGATTACATTCTCAAGGGAACAAGGGAAAGTGGTCTTTCAGATACTAAGCAGTATAAAACAAAACAAATAACAACCAATCTCTCACTCCTTCTCTTTAACTGCTATAATTTCAATGATGAATACAAAACAGAATTTGTTTCAGAAGGCATATTTTTACACTGCTTATCCTCATAAGAAGTTTGATATAAGCATATGGATAATACTTATAAATGTTCATTTAGTATTGTAAAATGTTACAATACCTTTTGGCAGATGGATTCTTTTAACTTCTGGAGCTGTACAATATCAGTTGCTGTATCCATCTCCTACCTAAGCACTATGCTTATGTACGCTCTGCTGTGTTTAGCGACTTATGTCTGTTTCCCATATAGAACCACTTGGTGGTTTTGAGCACACTAGGGAATTTTAAATTGTTTGTAATATTGATGTCTGCTTTCTGAATGAGATAATTCTGCACTTGAGATGTTGTATGCTGAAGTATTTCTAATCAGTCTTCCTCATACAGAACAGTTGTCTGGTAGGGGCAGATTTGTTGTGTTTGAATGCCTTCCTACTCACATAGCTACTGTCTTAAATATTTTCTGAGTATGCTTTTTTTATGCAGAGGTCTAATGGTTTTGATAAGGAGTTAATTTTTCTTTGAAGTGACTGCTCAGTACAGATGTTGGGGTTTTTTATGCCACTTTTCAAAGTATGTATAGGCTCTATCTAGTGGCTAGAAGGAGAAAGCTTTGGTGCATTGTTGCTGTAAAGTCCTATCCCTCAAAGTCACTTATATGGTACATGAATCAGTAGCATTATTCTTAGTTGGATTTTCTTTTTTTTCTGGAGTATACATACACTATTGCATAGCAAACATACTTGCAGAAATAGAATCATCTGAGTGCATGTAATGGAATTTTTTGATACGATGGTATTCACTGGTGGCTCTCTTTCTTTGCAGCATGTTATCAGGGCGCAGAGGGCCATCAATAATGAAATGGCACACCAGCTTTATGTTCTTCAAGTACTTACCTTTAACCTTCTGGAAGACAGAATGATGACAAAAATGGATCCACAGGATCAGGTAAGCATCTGGCATGATCTGGTCAGGACAGGAACAAGACAGCTGCTCACTGCTGTGCCTAAAGCTTTTTATGGAGGAAAAGACACTACTAAGAATGCTTACATCATTCATATACTCGTGCTCATGCTCTCTCTCTGTCTTTCTGTCTCCTTCTCTCTCCTTCTCATCTCTGTCTCTCCTGTCTCTCTGAAGTTGGGTTATGTTTTCTTGTTGTTACATGTACTGGCTCTTGCATTCCTTGTGCAAAAGTACAACAAAATTGCCAGACTTTTCTCCTCAGCACGTAGTTCCATGAACTGAATTTGATGTCATCCTGAGCTAAAACTCAAAGCAGCCATCCAGCATTTGTTTCTTCTGTGTATTTCTGAGAAAGAACAGAGATGTGTAGCCCTTCCTAAAAGTACTTATGTTCAACTAAAGTGAAAGTTTAAATGAAAACTATCTGAGATGCTAGAGTTGAAGTTAATTTGCATTACAATAAAACCCATTTTTCTTATGAGGAACCTGAATAGTAGTTGTTCATTTGTTTATTGCTTGCTGTGTCCAAACACCAGTGTCAGTATTTTCATTGTGGAAAAAGAGACACTCTCCTGAGAGTTTCAAGTTTAAGTATAGAGTCAATGAGCCATAGATATTACATGTTTTGTTTGTTATTTGTGGCCCTTTTTTAGGCCCTGTACAAGGAAGAACCTGATGTCATTGTTAAGAGGAATTGTGTTAAGATTTGATGGTAATTTGGAGGAAAGGAGGTGGGAGCATGAGATGATTATAAACATAAGTAACATCATGCTCTAGGTTTCTACCCTTCCTGTTTCAAACAGGCAGGAGAGTTTGGCTGTCAATAATGTACGTGCAGTCACCTAGTGCATATCTCCATAGAGAGTGCCTAATGCAGTGTTGTTAATATTGATGGTAAGATGGTTATCACTGTCTCAAGACATTTCTAGTGATATGTAACTGTTATAATTCCTCTCTTGCCCATTCGTGTGCTAGCAAAAATGGACAGTTACCAGAAAGAATGCAGAGTGCTGAGCCATTTTGATTTCAGCCAGCAAAGTGCCTAAGTGCCAGCTTAATTTGAAATGTGATCTCTTGGCTTCTGTGGTTTCATGTCTGTGGTTAAAAATAAGTGTGTAGTTAGTGACCTAGCTAACATGGGTCCAGCTTATGTAAGTCAACACTTAAGCATCTGCATGTGAACCCCAAAATGTGACGACTTTGGAAAATTGGAACCACAAAGTCATTCTTGCTGACTGTCTCTGAATATGAAGTAGGGAATTTAGGCAAAGAAAGGCCAGTGAAGGGAATACAGTATATTGAAACAGCTTTTGTAGTATTGGTTATAAAAGTGAGAGTTTAGTTGTTTTAACTGATTTTTTTAACCTTGTTTTAACATAGGCTCAACGGGATATCATATTTGAACTCCGAAGAATTGCATTTGATGCAGAATCTGAACCTAACAACAGTAGTGGCAGTATTGAGAAACGCAAATCCATGTATACTCGAGACTATAAAAAACTTGGATTTATTGTGAGTATTTTTGTGTGGTGGTACATTGGAAGTGGGTGAGTGTGTCTGTTGCAGTACATCCTACAATCAGTCTCTTTTTTTCCTGTTGGTCTTCTGGATGTTTTCCACAAAGGAATACTGTAACTTCAGGGGGGATGGGTTTGTTTTTTGTTTGTTTTTTGAAAATCCTGTTAACTTCATGTGATTGCATTAGCTGAAGTTAGGGTTAATTAGAAGAAATAACTTCCTGAGGCTGAACCATAGAATTGTTTGATTGGAAAAGATCTTTGAGATCATCAAGTCCAACCGTACCTGTCCACTACTACTACTAAACCATATCCCTGAGCACCTCATCTACCCATCTTCTAAATACCTCCAGGGATGATGACTCAACCACTTCCCTGGGCAGCTTGTTCCAGTGCCTGTTAATCCTTTCAGTGAAGAAACTTTTCTTGATATCTAATCTGAAGCTCCCCTGGTGCAACGTAAGGCCATTTCCTCTCGTCCTATCACTAGTTATATGGGAGAAGAGACCAACATCCACCTCACTACAATCTCCTTTGAGATAGTTGTAGACAGTGATAAGGTCTTCCCTCAGCCTCCTTTTCTCCAGGCTAAACAACCCTAGTTCCCTCAGCTGACGCTTTTAAGGCTTGTTGTCCAGCCCCTTCACCAACTTTGTTGCCCTTCTCTGGGCATGCTCCAACATTCAACGTCCTTCTTGTCGTGAAAGACCCAAAACTGAACACAGTATTTGAGATGCAGACTCACCAATGCCGGTAACTTCCCTGGTTCTGCTGGCCACAACATTTCTGATACAAGCCAAGATGCCATTGGCCTTCTTGGCCACCTGGGCACCCTTCTGGCTCATGTTCAGCCAGCTATCAACCAACACCCCTAAGTCCTTCTCTGCTGGGAAGTTTTCCAGCCACTTGTCCCCAAGCTTGTAGTGCTGCATGAGGTTGGACTCTGCACTTGGCCTTATTGAACCTCATCCTGTTGGTCACAACCCATCAAACCAGCCTATTCAGATCCCTCTGCAGAACTCCCCTACCTTCAACCAGATCAACACCTCCTCCCAACGTAGTCTCATTCACACACTTACTGAGGGCACATGCAATCCCTTCATCTAGATCATTGATAAAGATACAGAACAGAACTGGGCTCAGCACTGAGTCTTTAAGCATGTAGTTTTGATATGCCATAATTAAAATCTAACTTTTAATGATATCTTGGATGAGCAGACATTGCCTAGTGGATCTGTGGCAGAACTATAAAGTCATTGTACTGTGCTAGTAATAATGTGCACTAGTGAGCTCAGTAAATCCTAGGTGGGACATTATGATTTTTACTTGTAGGCTCTTGTGTTTTGGTTGCTTGAAGTCCGTTCATCTGTGAGTAGGGAATGCAGAATCTCTTACCCTGACTTAATCAGACCAATTGAAGTTCTGGTCTTGGCAGAAACTGTGTTGGGGAACTGAGCACGATCTGGCTAAACCATTGCATGCATTTATGTTAATGAATAGTGTGTCTTTCCCTCCCCCTCTGGAAACAGAACATGTACACCTACTGCAATAAGTATCTTGATTTATTGCTTACTTTAGGTTAGTATGCAATTTTCTTTCTCCTTAGGTAAAATTGTATGCTTCATATCATATGTGATTCATTGCTTTGCTGTTGGCCTGGCAAATATACACTGAATATAGTACAGTAGCCGCAGATTTTAAACATTCTTGGTGCAAGATAAAGCTCACTGTGCAGTTTGAGTGCTCTGCTTAGCTCTGTAGTATAGAACTCAGCATTACCCAGTCCCCTTGTGGTTTTGGGAGGAGGCTTTCTGGGTTCTGATAGTTGTTTTCATTACTGATGAGTGAGGAAAAAACATTGCTGTATCAGTGCTGTTGTATCTATAAGGAATCATAAGTAAATAGACAAGAAGGGAGGAACTTGGCATTTTGGGATGTAAGCCTGATTATAAAATCAGGGCTTTGGACAAGCTTTTGAAACTCAATGGATTTTTTTGTGGTCTGTGAATTTATTCTGCATTACTGTGCAATGGAAGGCCAGCACTATCCCAGCTTCTGAGGTTGGCAACTCCTACAGCGAGATGAGCAGAAGACTTTTGTGCCCTCAAGGTTGAAACTAAAAGAAAATGCAAGCCTTGACCTAGACAAATGGGCTGAATACAGAACCTTCATCTTGTGGTGGATTAGAACAGAGGCAGGGGTCATCATCATAAGAGGAGGAAAAGTAACTGCTGGCAAAGAAATGAATGGTGACAAACACAGAGGGAACAGTGGGATATGCTAAGGTTGTTGGAGGGTTGTGCATACAAAGAATATGGCATATGAAAGAAACAAAGAGATCAAATTCAGTAATTGATCTCTAATTCAGTCTGATCATTGATATCTGCTGCTCAACCTAATTTTGAATTGTTGAAGACTCTCAGGTCCCACAGCCCACCACTAACACCTAAGTATCTAGCACCTCTGAAAATCTGATCTTGCTTTCTTAAAAGCTGGAGCTGACAAACTCCGACCATGTTGTGGAACATCCAGCAGAATTTCTATTGCTTAACAAGGACTAAAGATCAGTAGTTGTGCAGGCTGCTACTATGCAGCTTTGTTCTTCTTGCTACCATGTTCTTCCAATGCTTTTTCTTGTCCCACAGGATACATTTTGTTTCTGCATAGCTGCGATTATTAACAACAACACATTTTAGCTGATAAGGTTGTGAGGAAAACACTCAGCATGAATCAGAAAGTGTAACTGACTTGTCCAAATTTGTAGGAACTCTCTTGTGTCTGTGCAGCAGGGACTTATCAGTTGTCTTCATTACTCTCATTTGGACTGTTCATTGGGAAACCTGAAAACACTCCAACAGTTGTCAAGGACAACTAGCACTGTGTACTATTTAATTCTGATACACAAGAGAATGAGGAGCAAAGTCTAGGAGTAGATGGAAACTGAGATCAAAATAGTGAAGAAAATGTAGGGAAGACATAATGGGGGATAAGAAGTAGTATGGGAAAATGAGTTATGAAAGGAGCACCACAGCAGGGTTCCCAATGGGCGGCAAATTATCCAACTAATGGTGTAATAAGGCAAGAAACAAATGAGAAAAGTGTCAGTTGTGAGCTGTTAGGACAATTAATCTAGTCTTGTACAGAAGTTTTGCTTTGAGCTAAGAGTACAGGTGACCCTGCTGTAACCCTGCAACTCCAGTTAGCCTGGCTGCCTTCACTCCATCTACTTCTTTTTAATCCATCATTAAATCGTCTTTGTTGCTTTCAGAAACTGCAAGGAGAAGGATGCATTAGCAAACTGATCTATACCCAGAATAATAAGAAGTTTCTCTTCCCCCGGTTTTGGCTGTGTGGCACAAGAGGAAACGCAGGCAAATAGGAGGCTGCCTTTGAATTTTGCCTACATTCCACTGCTTTTGGTGGTCAGGATGCTAATTTCTTGGACTGATTAAACATTCTCTCCAAGGGGGAGAGCAAAACCATGTGTAGCCATCAAGTTGTTCCTGGACAGCTTGTTCTATTTCTGTGTGTGAAATGCAAGAATTGGGTGCATTTCTTTTGACCACATCAAAGAGCTTTGCACCACTACAATTGTAATGTTAAGAAGAGACAAATTCCAGGCGTGGTTTCAAAAGTTTACAATATCATTTGTAAGACTACATAGTTAGAAACCTACATCCAATTAAAGAAACCACAAGGCCTTTCCAGATGGTTGTGATGACCCATGTGAAGTTTATTATAGGCGAAGAAATTTTCAGATGAGACAGTCTTGAGGAGGTTTATTAAAATGCTGATGAGTACAACAAAAGATGACCCAGTTAGGATATCCAAGATAAACTCCTCCCTATTGAATTATTTTCCAAGTCAACTGTAAATTTTCTTCTAATTTCTCTGTCTTTTAAAATCTCTTTTGGCAGGGAAATCCCAACCAATGTTTACCCCTCCCAATACTTGTAGTCAAAGTAGAGCTTTGTAGACTTTGAAATAGTAACACAAAAGGCACATATATTGGCAATGATAAAATTGGTCCTAAAATTTCTAATGTTTTCAAATTATTTAGTTTTTTAGAACTCATTGTAGGTGAAGCTTTTGAAGTTTTCTTGCATTTGAGTAAACCTAATTCCCATAACCAAGACAGTCAATACATGCAACACAATAAAGTAATATCCTGTATAACTTCATTGTAATTCTTTAAACATAACTGTCATTGAGAAGTTCTAGTGAATGTTAGAATGTTAAAGTTAGAAGCAGACCTCTAGACCTTAGACCAAATTCTAAGAAACTTACATAGATTAAAAAGTTGGGGAAAAAAATCTCATCCTAGAACAATTTTTCTTAAGTTTGCAGTGTGTAGGGTTTCTGGGTTTTTTTTATTTTGTTTTGTTTGACTTGAATAGAATATAAATGGTTTGTAAGAGGGCAAAAGTCAATATCAAAAGTGATTTCATAATTCTGCCATGCCACACTGGTATTTATTAGTGTAGCAAAAGGACATGTGGGTTAGTTCAGTAGATATGAAGTCAGTAAGAAACTGAAAGATAAAAAAATGACAATTAAAAGGGAAATCAAGAATTGTGGGATGGTCTTCAAAAAGCAGGCATGGGCTTGATTTTCAAAATATTAGTAATGGTGATAGAAAAGAGTGAATATACGCTGATGAAATCTTTTGATGAAACAAATTTTGGGAGGCATCAATGGGAGGCATCACCATGTCAGTCAGAAATTAGATTACCTTTTGGATTACTGAAATAGAAATGTAATTTTATTCGGTGGTAAGAAGTGCAGTGCTGTTTGTTTGGGACCTCTGGCAAGAATTTCTTCTGTAGGTACATATCTAAGCTATGAGAAAAGATAAGAAGGTTTGTGCAATGTAGCCATAAAAAAAGTCAAATGTTAAGCTAGGATGTATCTGGAAAGATATTTTCAGAGCAGCTAAACTCTTAAGATCGTTGTTTGCATTTCTGAGATATCATCTAGAACATTGTATAATTTTAGTTGCCTGTGCAGGCACTTATGAACTGATTAATGGAGAATGAGAGCTGAGGGTGAAGCTTGTGCAGTGATGAAGGAGATGATGACATAAAAATGTTGGCTTGTTTAGCCCACCACGCTGAAAGCTGTGGAAATATCAATTGCATGAATGGTGAGAGGAAGGAAATCATATGTAAGCTAAAAAGCAGGGTTGAAAATCCGTTTATCAAAAAGATTTTTAATTTGAATGATGGGAACAAAGTTCATTACTAGTTTAAAGATGGAGCTTGATCCTTTATGAGGCGGTTTGTATACTAACTATGTTTGACAATGGTAAACCCAGGAAACAAATATGACAACTATATGGGACAAAAAACTGCACAAGATGGCTTGGAGAAGTATGAAGGTAGACTTGTATAGTTAGTTGGATGGTGGCTTAAGTAGCAGCACAGCTCATTTTTTAGATATTACAGAGCTTTTCTAAGCTGAGGAGAAACAGCACCAGAACAGATGTATGTATCACACAGAGATCTCTGGAAAGAAACTTAAAAAATAGTTGAGAGTAACTAAAGAATGTCGTAGGCAGAATGTAGACCTGATAAGCTTTTGAGATTTCTTCCAGACTTTTGTCTTCTTAATGTCTCGGATGAACAAATACTTTGTTTTTATTTTCTGATTTTATTCTTCAGAAATCTGTTGTTTCACAGCACAATGTCCAAGTACCACTCTGAAGATAAAAACTATTCAGTTTTTCAACAGTTCTGTGGTGTTTCTCATTGTCTCTTTGAATAGTTCATTAGCTGACACCTAGGGATAGTGTTGCACATTTGGGGATGAGGGGAGGTTTTTTCCCCTTGAATTTTTTGGTTAAAGAAAAGTGCCCAGAACTTTATTTTTCAGTACACTTTCTGCTTTCCTTAATGCATCTTTTGTTGTACCAGTGTATTACTGCGTGCAGAGCTGAGTATATCAAGTTAAGCATCTAGAAAAAGAAGAGCATACATTTACTGACTGTCGTTTGCCTTACCTGTCTTGCAGTCTTTAGTCTGTTTGTATTTAGACATAACTTTCTCACTTTCTCACAAGGCTAAGTCTGTGACTTTCTTTACTGAGAGGTTCGGCCTGAGATTTCATTTGTCTATGTTCCACCAGTAAATGGGAAGTACTTGTTCAGGACATTACCTTTCCAAGCACGAGCCATCTATGTGTCAGAATGACTGTAGTGAGTAATTCCCCATGCCCGAGTGAGTGAAACTTTGTCATTCAACATGTGGAATGGAGAGTCCTTAGGTTGCTGTGGCGGAGAAAATCTTAAGACAGTAGCTGGGTGGATAACTGCCTTTTTCAGGTTGTCTTCTGTACGACTTTTATCTCCTCCAACAAATTAGAAAAATTGTGCACAGTAATCTTTGTGTCATACTATATTCCCCAGAGGAAGCCCTTCTCTGCACCAGAAGAAGGAAGTTATCAGGGAAATAATTTGAGATCATGTAATTAATATTTTGTAACGATCATCTGCAAGAGGGGCAAACTCAGATAACTGCAGCAAGTGCTGACATACTCTAATTGCTGTCCACTTCAACTTATCTAGTAGATCTCTGGTGTGTATCATTTCCAAGTGAGTGGCTCACTTGGAAGCCACTTTTCCCATCACCACATTTTCATTTCATGCCCCACCTGTGTCCACACCTCTGCCTCAAGATTTGGGAATGAAGAAGTGAAGTTAAGCTTTGGAAAAGGATGAGGGGACAGTGTTGTTTTGATGTTTGATTTTTCACTATTCAAACCTATTCAAAGTGACAATTAATTAAATTTACTTTGTCCAAGTCCAGTCTGTCTTGCTCATGACAGCAACTGGTGAGCAGTCTCCTGTCTTTATTGGGACCCATGAGCTTTCCCATCTTTGCCCACCTGCCAGCTCTGCTGAGGAGTAGGTAAACAGCTGGGTGGGTGCATGGCTGCTGGCCAAAGTCAGTGTACCACACCTTCTGCATTTTGCTAACTATGTCTTTAGATTCCTTCTGCGCTCATTCTGAGCCATGGTAGGTTGGAGGCTTCCTCTTTTCTCTGTTCTGTTGCAGTTGTCTTCCCATGCTACCTCACTTTCCTTTTTGACTCCTTATTTTCTCTGGCCTTTCTCTCTCCATTTTTCTCCTTAGTCTTTGGTTTTAATTTCCCACTCCCCTCAGGCTCTTTGTTCCATTTTGTTCTCAGGTTGGATTTGTCTCCTACCAGGATGTCTGATCACTGATCCCTATTACTGCATTCATTCAGTCTCCCTGAATTTCTTCTTTTTCCACCCTGACTCCCTCCTTGTGATGTACTAATGCTCCAGGGTTTTTCTCACCCTCCCTCTCTCTGCATCCTCCAGCTCTGTTTTTCTCCCCAGTCAATATAAAGCTGTCTCAGTCAGCTGCCCGACGTTTCCAGCCTTTGCACTGAATGTTGTCAGGACTTTCTAAAGGCAAACCCAAATTGCATATTTCCTGTGTTTTTATTTTCAGAAATGGATGGACTGGGTTTATCTGCAATATTCAAAGAATTAGTATTTGCCTCAAAGTGGAAAATTTCAGTTATTGTGATAAGTGCTGTTCAAGCCATTAACAACCAAAATTGGAATCTAGTAATAGGAAACATTGGGCAACCTTAATAGTAGTCAGTACTACAAGCCCCACCTCTGACTGACCTGTAGACAAAATACTTTCCTTATCGTTTTCTTAACAGAAAGTAGGGCTGCTGACTTTGAATAACTCAATCATAGTTAGATTCAATTTTTTTCAAAAGATATGGTGTTCCTTTTTGCTTATTATTTTGGGCTGTGAAAAAGTTGTATCTTACTTTTGAAGAGTTTAGCTTAAACTGATAAAGTATTGTAACCTAATATTAATGCTGAATTATATGACTGCAGATTTGAGGCATGGCTTTACTTGAGATGGAGCGGAGGGGGGTGTATTAAAATAAAGTTCAGATGTCTGTTAGTAGAAAGACAGTAGATGAATACTTAGATTGCCTTGTGTGGTAGTCGTTCAGCCTTTATTACTGACTATTAGAAAGAATTTCTAATTCTAATTAAATTCTAATAAAGAGTCAGAATGAAATCATGCAGCAAAAGGACAGTGCACAGTTCCAGGTAATTTACATGGTGTGGATTAGTGGTAGTCAATTAAGCAGTAAATTGAGATGAGCTCTAAAGAGGAAAAACTGAGCAAGACTAGGGAGGGGTGGGATACTGTGCCCTGCAGGTGTATTAATACTCCTTAAATTTGCTAGAGTTATTAATGTCAGCTAGATCTCTGAAGAGCACCTTCATTTCAGCTGGACATGCTGATAGCAGTCTGCCAGGCTAGAGAGGGTAGGACTTTCCTATGTGCAAGAGTAAGAGGGAGATGGACAGAAACAGACCCCATGTGATGCGTTTACTTCCCAATTTACTCAGCCTGGAGAAGAGAAGGCTCTGAGGAGACCTTATAGTGACCTTCCAGTACCTGAAGGGGGCTACAAGAAAGCTAGGGAGGGACTTTTTATAAAGGCCTGTAGTGATATGACTAGGGGCAATGGCTTTAAATTGGAGAGGGGCAGATTATTCACAGTGAGGATGGTGAAGCACTGGAACAAGTTGCCCAGGGAAGTTTTGGCTGCCCCATCCCTGGAAGCGTTCAAGGCCAAGTTGGTTGGGGCCTTGGGCAGCCTGATCTAGTGGGAGGTGTCCCTGCCCATCACGGGAGGGCTGGAATTAGATAATCATTAAGGTCTCTTCCAACTCAGACCATTCTGTGATTCTATGATTATATTCTTGTTGAAGATCTGAGGATAGTCATCCCTTTTCATCCAGAAAAACTAAAACTTAAGTGTTTGAAGTCTTAAAATCTTACAGCTTGCAGGGAAAGCCCAGAACAGAAAGCTGAGGTTTTGTGATTTGGAGACTAAAATCTGTAACTGGTGTAAAATGCTGAAAAACTCATCTAAAAGCTCTTCAATAGTTGTTTTCAGCTGTTCTGTGTTCATAGCTCTCTGATGTTTCCTCCTGTTGGTGATAATCTGCAGCACTGGGAACAGTTGCACTGCTTATCCTTTGGAGGAACTTTTCAACTATAATGAAAGTAATGCTTGTTGACATTCAGATTCTCTAGTTGGCTTTAGCAGTGGCAGAGAACGATTTTAGAATGATACTGTCTGTATGTCAATCTAGTTCTGATCCTTTTTTGAATTTTACATTTATAAGATTTAATCATTGGGTTAATGATAGAACAGCATAGATGAGAGGCTGTAGTACTGAAAATGATTTGTGGTTTTCTATCCTTCTCCACTCTCTCTACTCCCACACACCCTATTTCACTATCTACTATTTCAAAACTTGTGAAATCACTTGTTGCTGTGAAAAAAATCCGTTTGAGAAGATTTCCTTTTGCTGAACTATTCAAGTATGCAGTGGCTGAGGCTGCTTTGCCTTGAGATAGAAGTTCCCTGACCCTCACTTTGATTGCCATATTTCTTTCTGTAACAATGGACCACTCTAAAGTAAAATCCTTTGTTGTTAATTAATGATAGCTGATAATTAAGTGTCAGGCAGCAAAGCAGAAACCATATTTAATGACACTCCACCAGAACGGAGATTGTTCTTCTTAGCTTTCATTACAGTACATTGTTCATAGATTTGAGTGTAATTTTCTTTACTAGAATTAAATTTGCAGATGCTATGACCAGAAAAAATAAGTGGTCTGTCCTTTGTTGGTGAAATTACCTTTAATATTGAACTAGTGGGTTAAGATAGGAATGTCTATAGCATTTATTCTCTGATTTTTATCCTTATGACCACTAGAGGTTGCTCTTCTCCATTGTTTGCAAGCTTCACTCCGTTCTGTCACTCAGTTTTGGTATTTTTCAGCAGGTATTTTTAGAAATAAGCTATTGCTGATTTTTTCCTCAGGGTAAATTTTGGAAGATGAAGATTAATCATACATTTTTTGTTTCTAGGTCTATGAGAGAGATATAGTTGTATAGTGAGCGTTGCTTGCAGTATTTGTCACCTTTCTACTAAAAAGACATGGCTAGAGATTCGTATGACTGTATTTGCTTTCCTAATTACTATTTGGAAGTACTTGAGATAAAAGAGAATTTGAAGACCAATCCTGTCATTGCTCTTTACAGAGAGTAATATTTAGCTGCATAACCTTAGTACTGTGTATCACATGACCAAGATCTAGTCACTGGGAATAACAGCCCAGGACTTCATTTAACACTGGTCTTAAATGAGTGAAAACATCTAAATCAATGTAAATTATTTAAATGCTTGTGTATTTTACTAATATTGTCTGCATTAAAACTGCAGCACCACCTTGTACTAGAGCTGCAAAGTTGAATGTTTTTAGGGAAAGGCAGAAATATGAGAGTTATTGAAGACTTAATTAATTCCCTTCTCTCTTTGTTACATTTAATTATGTGCATACGCAGTATTTCTTCTATCTGCCTCTGCTTTTCTCCTCCTTTATACTTTGCTCTGCATTGCTGTCACGATCCTTCTCTCTTGTTCAGCCCTAGTCTCCTATTTATAACCTTCCTTCTCTCCTGTCTTGGTTTCTGCTCTGCCACTCTTGCACTCTCCCTTCTTCCTCCACACCTTTCCACGCCCAAAGGCCTGACTGACTCTTTCCTTACACTGTTATTATGTACCCTTCTACTTAGCTTCTCTTTCCACTCTCCTCCTGGTTTCTAGTCATTGCTTTTTTTTCTCTAAGCCTCGAAGACAAGGGCCAAGGAATGCGTAGGACAGGCAGCATCTTCAGAACAAACTGTGTGCTCCATAGAGGCTTCTTAAGTTCAGTTTATCCTGAGTTTTTTATGAAGTAGCAAAATGTAGCATACGTTCCAGAGGAATTTCAGGACTTACACAAGAAAAAGCCCTTACAAAAGTAGCAGTTTTTCTCCCATGGCACAACTGGGCTGGAAGTTCTTGGCAAAACAGTTATGTAAAAAATGATTTAATAAGGGCAATATAGTGCTTAGTAAAATACGCCAGAAAATTACTAAATAATTTGCTAAAACTTGCTAAAGCATTTGAGTGTAAAGTAGATGCTAGGCATTCTGTTTAAACAGTTAAAATAGTGGTAAAGTGTCAGAAGCAAAAGAAAATCTGAGACTGGCATGTGTCAGACAACCTGACCTGCTTGTAATTTTAATATCTTTCTCAAGTTTCCATTTGTTTTTGACAGCTTGCTTCCCTAACATTTCCTTGAATGTTGCTACTTGATATGTCCCTAGCTGAGCAACTGCAAAAATAGGTACTGAATTTTGTATTAGAAAGGTAAACAAAATATGTGAAGAACAAGAAAAGAAAACCAGAATGGAAGAGTAAGGAAATATAAATGAACTGATAATGATACCAAAGAGATAAGTAAGGATTTTGCTAGTCTATATTGGCATTTGGAGGAACTACAATCAGTAAGCCTAATTGCTAATTTTACAGTTAAGTTTCATTAATCTGCATGAAGATAATTGTCTGAAAGAGGGTTTTTTTGTTTCTTATTTTTCAAAAAGTGTTTCACTTCTTGAAAAACAAATGAGTACTTTGATTTTATTTTAGATTATTTTACAGTGTGCAGCTCCACACTGTAGCATCACAGGATGTTTTAGAAGTGAATACTTAGATCTTCTCTCTACAGTAAAAGTGAACATCTGCCAGGGTTGTTTTCTTTTAATATTTTAATATTCACGTGGTGTTATAAACACTTGATTTAGTCTATTTACATGGCTTGATGTTGTTTAGAGTCGTCATTCTCAAAGAAAGCTGCTACCTAATTTGTAATCTCACGCAGCAGAGGGCACTAACATCATCGCAGACGTAGATTGTTCACAAAAGTTGTTCAACAGTTCACTTGAATGGGCGGAGAATAATTTCAACCTTAGACATAGTAGGAATTGCCATTCTGGACTGTAAATCACAATTTCTTGGTTGAATGCCAGCAGATATTTGCTTATACTAAATCATACTTCTGGGGGAAATAAAAAGTTACTTATTTTGGCTTATATGTTACAATGTTTGTTATAGAGTACACTGTAAGTAGAATTTCTTTTCAGTATGGCACTTAATGATGAGAGATTTTTTCCCTCTCTGATATACTGGTTGTACCTATGTCTCAGTGTTTATTAGCCATATGTAGGCTCTGTGGTGCTTTCCTGCATTCTGGGTTGTTGTGTTTGTTTTTGTTTTCCCAACGGTCTCTGCAAATAAATAAAAGATGAGATCCATAAACACATCTAAGATCTAATCAGAAAAAATTACATTTCATTGCCAACGCAGGCCATAATCTGCAAATGTGAGCAATAGGAGCAGAACATCAATAAGGGGCTCAAATAAGTAAATCATTGAGGTGCCACGCAAGCTTATTTTGTGTTCAGTGCTATTAGGAGCCCAAAGGTGTGTGACCTACTACATTCTTTCCTATAAGCTCAGTTTTAAGTGAACTCTTTGCCAGAAATGAGTCATTTCATGGTTTTGTGTCACGATACACATTTGGTGCTAGATTGTAGAAACATAGGAATGTGCTGGAAATAGGATCGCTGCACATTTTGGTAGAATGAGATTTGCAGGTCAGCAGAACTCATGATGAAACTCCACTCCCCTCCTCAACAGATTTTCTGAGTGCAGGGGAACACAATCACTTCCCTGGTCCTGCTGGTCATGCTGTTTCTGATACAAGCCAAAATGCTGCTGGTCTTCCTCGCCACCTGGGCACACTGCTGGCTTATCTTCAGTCGGCTGTTGACCAACACCTCCAGGTCCTTCTCCTCCAGGCAGCTTTCAAGCCACTCTTCCCCAAGCCTGTAGTGCTGCATGGGGCTGTTGTATTCCAAGTGCGGGACCTGACATTAGGCCTTGTTGAACATCATTACATTGGGTTCAGGCCATTGATCCAACCTATTCAGATCCCTCTGTAGAGCCTCTCTGCCCTCCCAGAGAATCGATGCTTCCTCCAAATTTAGTGTTGTTTGCAAACTTGCTAAGTGAGCACTTGATCCCCTCATCTAAGTCGTTGATAAAGACATTGAACAGGACTGGACCCAGCACCGAGCCCTAAGGAACACCACTTGTTACTGGCCTCCAGCTGGAATTAACTCCATTTACCACAACAATTTGGGCCCAGCTGTTGTGCCAATTTTTAACCCAGCAGAGTGTGCACCTGTCCGGGCTAGTGGAAGCCAGTTTCTCGAGTAAGATACTGTGAGAAACTGTGTCAAAGGCTTTACTGCCAAGTACTCTGCATCCAAAGGCATGAAGTATCTCAGCCTTTTCCTCGTTCTTTTTCACTAATGTCCCCCTTCTGTCCAGTAAATGATGGGGATTCTCCTTGGCCCTCCTTTTGTTGTTGTTACCTTTGTAGACAGATTTTTTATTATCTTTCACAGAATTGGCCAATCTAAGTTGTAGTTGGGCTTTAGCCTTTCTGATTTTCCCTCTCATGATTTCATATCGTCCCTGTAGTCCTTCCAAGATGCCTGCTTTACCTTTGTCTCTGTGAGAATGAAATGGCTCTGTATATTCTCAGTCTTTTTGTGTTTAGATTTTTTTAATATTTTATTTGATCATTTTTGTGTTTATTGTAAATATTAGTTGGACTTTATCCCTTAAATTAGTTTCTTAGTAGCAGGTTAAGTTCTGTTAGTTGCAGAGGGAGGATAAAAGAGTTTTGATATTTCTTTCTTTCCAATATTTTTAGTGCTGAAAAGGTAAAATAAAAATCTTAAATTCCTTGTGATTTAAAGAAGTATGTCTTTTTTGAAGAAAACTTATTAACAAATATAAATGTACTAATGTGAGATTAGGGGCTATGGAGCATTTTGTTTCTGGCATATTTTTTGTGTACTATTCATGATTTCACTGTATTTTTTTCTTGTTTGCTGCTTATTTACTATGTGCATTCCATTTACAAACTTGTGGGGGTGGGCAAGCTCCATGGATTTGGATGTAGTAGGGCTGAATAGTTTGTTTCAAGTGTATGATAACAGCAGAATTATTTTACTGCTAATTGTTTTCTTACTCCTTCTGTTAGAGAGAAATCTTTGAATTCTTTCTCTGGATATTAATGTACTACACATGTCTCAGAATTTGTGTACAAAAAAAAAAAAAAAGATGAAGAAAAAGACACCACCACCCCCTCTCAAACTGATCAGACAAAATGACGTCACTTTCCTTTTGTAGTATAGGCTTCATCTGTTTCACAAGGCTTGACTTGCATAGCTGATTCCACACAGACCTTTGCCTGATATTAAAGTGATGGTAGCTTTGAGAAACAGTGCAAATTCAATTTAACGTTAATTGCTGCAAAAGGGTTTTTTAAGGCTGTGCAATTTTCCATCATATACATGCATGCAAACAGATATGTATGTTTCTTAGATGTACATAATGTTCTGTTCCCTCTTCTCTCATTCCTCACGAGGATTTTTTTTGCCTGTTGTAAGATTTGAAGAGCAGTAGATGGCGTAGCACAGAAAGCACTTAGATTTTCTACAGTTACAAAGAATTACAACATTGTCTTTGAATATGTGATTTCATTAACTTAGGCCTGTGAATGAATAAAAATACAAGGGAGAGAAAAATTACTCATTTGTGAATAACTGAATTGTTTCCTCAAATTAAAAAAAACTTCTTACCTGATTTCTGAATATTTTGATTGTTTGATGTAGTCAGCTTGTTACACAGCCCCTACATGAATGGCAATGACGTGTTCTTTTAAAAATTCCTCAGTTTTCTCAAATCTTCCTACATTTTGGTGTGGCTCCATCCTCTTTTTGATGTCTGTCTGGAGGAAACTGGAAACAGAGCCCAGACTTGCAAAACATACCCATATTTTGCAAAGCACCACTCTAGTCACAAGAGCTTCACGTTGCTGTAGAGAGGGGCAAAGAAAGGAGGTCAAATCAACTGAAATTCCCAAATAAATGGATCGAGTGTGTATTCATCTGTCTTTTTCATTGGCTTACTGCTGAGGGCAGGAGATGGTATGCTACAGAACGGGAATAGGCTGTTGTTGACTTAAGACAGAAGTATGGTCTCAGAGTTTTTAGGAGGGATTAGTCCTTTTTTCCAAACATCTACAAAGCTTGGCTGTTTGTACTCAAGCAGGGGGGAAAAGTTTGACTGTACAACTAGTCATTTTGTATGTGGGTCCATATATCCAAAGATATCTAAAATGTTAATGGTGACAGTTCTTTTACTGTAGATTGGTTTTCAGCCTGTCCTCTGAGGTTCCTGGAAGCTTGGTTTGGTCACAGGTGATGAAAGTAGCAGCGTGTGAACCACACGGGGGCAGTAGGCTTTTTTTTCACCTGAGACTGTGAGTCTGCACCTAGCCACAGGTGACATTTCAGCTCAGTTCTCTGGTTCTAAATTTTGACAGCTGTTGATCTGGCTGCCAGGCAGCTGGTAGACTCTCATGGATGACTCATTTTGAAGTGGAGTTTTCTCAGACACAGGGCTGGCTTGTCTCTACTATTTAATTGAAATAAACAACAGCCTGGCTCTTTCCTTTTGTGTGACAGCCATTTTACCTAGCTTGTGTGGAAAAGAACAACGTGGAATCTTTCTGCAGAAATATCTAAAAGGACAGCAGTACCTATCCCAACTTACCTTTGTGGTACTTGGCACTGGATTTAGGTTCCTTGCAAAGCTCACCGTTCTCAAAGCAACACAGCTTGTGAGAATGCAGGGATGTCCCTAGCCGCTACAGTCATCATTATTAATGAAGTTCCAAGGGAAGTATAATTTACTGCACAAATGGAGTACTAGTTGTCTTGTTCTGTAGTTGTGCCATGTCTACCACAGTACATGGGCATGATATCCTTTAACAGAGCTGATAGTTATTACAGTAGGAAGGATCACATTAGGAATTTCACTCAAGTCTTTTGAGTAAGGATGTATTGGAAAGGGAACTGCAGCAATTAAGTGGGCTGTTTTGCATGTGAGTTCCCGCAGGAAAACACTAATGATTTTTTCCACCCTGATTTTACTTGATTGTTTATAATTTCAGTAATATTTCTTTTAAAGATACCACAACTGAAAGGTTTTTTTAAATTAATGCAGCTTACAGAGGCAAATGTTATGTCAACAAGGATAAATTTAGATAAAACTGCCTTGAAATGTAGCTAAAACAATCAAAAAGATGCTCTGCTAGTAGTGGTATGCTTAGAAGACTGATTCAACCAGACCAAGATTTGGCAGAACTTGCAATATGCCAAAAGTGCCAGCTGTTATGCTTAAATAATGACTGGAAATCAGTGTACCTTACTCAACAGACATTAAGCTTACCTGAACTTTAAAAAAGGCTTTTCATGCCAAAATTGGACTTAGAAACACTAAGTCTAAGTAATTTACACATCTGATAGCATTCACACTGATAAAATTGCTTAGGTAGGTTTTGGTTCTGCTGTGTCTGATTTCCGTGTAGTTGCAAAAATTTAGTCTGTGTTTATTTACAATGTTCAAGTTTAGATGGATTATTTTTTTTTATCTTGCTGTTCCTGCTAGCACTGTTCACACTGTTTTCTCACATGACTGTTGTCTTGCTAGCTTGATAATTGTCCTGCTGGGCAGCATGAGAATTTGTGATTTACATCCTGTCTATGTAGAATAGACAAACTGCTTTAATGACGCTGGTAAAATTAAACCAGTCAATCCCCTACACACTCCAAGGTCATAAAAAGGTCTGTATTTATAACATTATTTCTTTTTAGGTTGGGGATATTCCATTGCCAGTTTATCCTGATGTACTTCTTGACTGCTGTGGTTCAAACAACACAAAAATTGCTTGCTAACCAGGACATGGGTAGTAGACTTCCTTCATGATCTTGGAAGAGCCCTCAGTTGCTCTTTAGCTGTCCTGTCTGGAAGGATACCTGCCTTACATCCTTTCAGTTGAACCTCTAAAAAGTCTCCTGGGAATGGTCCCTAATTCCCTGCAGTGAAAGGTGTCTGAATTGGCTCACACCTTGTCCAATAGCAGTTTCATCTGAAGAGGACTGACTTTGCCCAGAAGTGTGGAACAGGAAATCTGGCAGGGTCTGGCTGTTAAATGAACTGGCAATATCAAGTGTGGAGTAGTAATAAACTAGTATGGCTTTTAATTTCTTGACCCAGTGCAGCTAGATCTGTAAGTGGATATTTGACTGCTTAAGCAGTTGTTCAGTAAACTAAGGGGATACTGGGAGATATCAAGTAGTAATTTCCCATGCCAAAATAATGGAATTGAAATGACCATGTCCTATTGATTCATTTTAAATATCCCTGAGAAAGTACATGACCTGTTATTGTTCGACGACTTAATTTGCCCAGAAAACATTACTTCAATAATAAGTAGTCAACAATCTGTAAAGTGCTAAGCATGTATCCAACTAAAAGTCTATCCTTGTTAACTAAAATAAAACCTGAAAAGTGGTTCATAGTTGTCATGCATGGGACAAGATGTGATCGTACTAAAGTCACGCTCATTTTAAATTCTTTTAGGCTTTGAAACTATTGATAGTCCACAGGGCTTAAGATCTTGGAATCCATATAAATATAAAGCTGTGATGTAGGTATAGAATAAAAAGAATTACACAGAGCTTTGTGTTGCTTTACAATGTGTTATTTGTTCATGGCTGAAAATATGCAGTGCTTATCTTCTGACATGCCTGTTATGTTTCATCTGAAGATTTTGTCTGATTTAGTTACAACATGTAATGTTCAGATTTTTACACTTCTGACCACCACAGCATCTATTTGTGATTGTGATGGATTTCTGGTGTTGACTCATGTAGAGCTCTGGTGCTTTACAGAGATTTAGCTCAGTTAATCAAGGGAATATGGTAGTCAAATGTGTTTCGTTTAAAAAAAATAGGGCAAATTATGTGCAGATTGTGTTATGATATTTTTGCTATTGAAAAGATCAGTTTTATATTGGTGAGTTCAACCTTGATCCAGAAAGTCTGTTGCTTAACTCCTTATGTAGATCGGAGTTTTATTAACAAAGGATAAAATCTGTAGTCTACTAATAAAGTATTACAAAGCTGTCATTAAAAAAAAGTTAAGCAGGTAGAAATGGCCAAATATTTGCTGAAATACAAAGCTATAAAAACCAAGAAATATGTCAGTTGAAGGAAAAATCTGCCATCATTGTAAGAAAACATA
The DNA here is from genome assembly GCA_033459285.1 of Clamator glandarius. Taxonomy (NCBI): domain Eukaryota; kingdom Metazoa; phylum Chordata; class Aves; order Cuculiformes; family Cuculidae; genus Clamator; species Clamator glandarius. The sequence continues at coordinate 147,435 of JAUNZM010000702.1, forward strand.
ATTTTTAAGCTCGTATAATAACTACATCCAGCAGAAATATACTAGAGTTCCTTATATGTGGTAACTAGTGGGGGTGTGATCTAAATGACTTACACTGAAATCTTAAAAGATTGTCTGCATATTCTTTCAAAGGTGTGGATCTTCCAGATACCTTTTCATTCTATCATAGTGTTCTATTGAAAAATTTTAAAAAATGGCTGTGGAAGGAAAAAAAAGGCACATTTGCATATTTAAAGAGTTATCAAGGGGAAACTACATCTGTCTGTTACTTCTTGCTTTCACTGAATACATAGAGGTTGAAAATTCCCAAGTCACTGTTGTATCTCATTAAATTGGATAGCGGAAGTTGTATGCATCATCATCTCTTTGAATATGGTGCTGTTAAATAAACTGATAATAAACTTCCTGATTAAGAATTTTAGCTGACTACCTCTTCACAATTTTTATTTTAATGTAGCATTTTTACGTATTTGTAATTCTTGTGTAAATGAACAGATGGGAACATTTTGCATTTAAAATTTAAGGATTATTTTTGGAAGGAGTAAATGGTGAGGTTGTACCCTCACTGATATTTCCAGCGTAAGTTTATCAATCCATAAATCACTGTGAATACCACTTTAAAAAGCTCCCACGCTCCTGGTCCACGTGGAAGATGGTGTTGTTAGGAATGATATAAAGAACAAGCAGTCTTTATTCCATTAGCAGTTTTTTTACGGGCTGCTATCATGAGGCAAAGTGCAAAGACTCATTCTTATGTCTGAAATCTATGTATCCCTCAGAGATTCCCTTAGAAGCCAGGACAGGAGACAGAGAAGAAAGCTTAATGCAGCGAGGGCGTCATGAGTATGCTAGGTTGTCTGTATGTAATTACTACACTGAGTTTTCCTGAATAGATATTATCTTGTAAAACACACCACACGATTTATTTTTTTTTAATGGCATAAGCAGACATGATTTTGGTTTTACATTTTATCCAAAAGAATGAATTTTCATTCCTGTGATAACCTACTAAGCTGGCTAACAAATTGTTTATACTTTTGGTTTATTAACATGTGCAATATAAAAGCGTAAGATGTTAAATTCCACTCAGACGCTAAAACTGAAAGATGCATAGATAATATCCAGTGTAATTGAAAAAAAATCAAAATTTAACTGAAAAATTGGAGGTAACAAATTATTCCATTTGTATTTCTTACTCTTGGTGTTTTATACAGAGAAAAATGCAATTGATACATGCTAAAGGCTAATATGCCTGAAGTGTTGTGTTCCATATATTTAATGCATTATGTTGTAGGTGGGAGTGTTTGCGTGCTTGTGAATTATTCACCACAGCATTTTAGGTAATTTAACTTTGTATCTCATTTCTAAACCCACTCTCAATAAGTTAATATTTCAACTGCAAACATTCAACATGTTAAGAAAAGGATGATTTTAGGGGCAGGGAGAAAGAAGAAAGAGAAAAAAGCAGCTGGCATTCATTGAAGACAATGTGTTGTCTCACTTATGCCAGAACTGTCTTGTGGATCCTGAGCTATTATCAGCTGCTTTATCTCCAGTTAATTGACGTAACACAGCTGAAGATCAAACCCTAGTTATCCTGGGATCCAAAGTGACAGGAACTTCTGAAATAAACAGCTGAAAATAACGAGTTTGTAGACTTGACTTGAAAAAAGTAGTAAGTGATGGAGAGATGGGTTTTCTAATTGAACATAGAGCTAGTAGTGACGATAAGGGACAAAAATGAGTCATCCTCACTAAATGCAGTGAGATTTCTTGTGTACCTAATGTCAACATTTCAGTTGAGATGTAGAATGGGATGACGGGAAGAACTACTCAAGTAACAGTAGGTCAGCCTTTTTTTTCAGCATCTTGCTTTTATCTTGACATAGAATCATAGAATCATTAGCTAGGAAAAGACCTTAGAGATCATCAGCTCCAACCATACCTGTCTAGAACTAAATCACATCCTGAAGCACCTCATCTACCCATCTTTTAAACACCTCCAGGGATGGTGACTCAGCCATGTCCCTGAGCAGCCTGTTCCAGTGCCAGATAGCCCTTTCTGTCAATAAGCTTTTCCTAATGTCCAATCTAAATTTCCCCGATGCAACTTGAGGCCATTCCCTCTCATCGTATCACCTGGGAGAAAAGACCAACACCCTCCTCTCTACAACCTCCTTTCAGGTAGTTGCAGACAGCGATGAGGTCTCCCCTCAGCCTTGTCTTCTCCAGGCTAAATAACCCCAGCTCTCTCAGCTGCTCCTTGTAAGACTTATTCTGCAGCCCCTTCACCAGCTTCGTTACTCTTCTCTGGACACACTCCAGAGCCTCGATGTCTTTCTTATATTGAGAGGCCCAGAACTGAACACGGTAATTCAGTTGCAGCCTTTAATCCAGCAGAGGGTGCACCTCTCTGGGCCAGTGGAAGCCAGTTGCTGTAGCAGAATACTGTGAGAAACTGTGTAAAAGGTTTTACTAAAGTCCAGGTAGACTATATCCACAGTGTTTCCCTCATCTATGAAGTGGTTCACCTTGTCACAGAAGGAGATCAGGTTAGTTTGGCAGGACCTGCCTTTCATAAACCCATGCTGAGAGGGCCTGATCACCTGGTTGTCCTGTATGTGCTGAGAGATGGTACCCAAAATGACCTGCTCCATGACCTTCCCTGGCAGTGAGGGGAACATAGCTTGTAAATACCAGTGAAATGACTACTATTATTAATATCTGGAGGAAGGTAGCTGGATCTAGATACTCTCCACTTGCCAGGTAATTATTCAAGTATAATCTGCCTGTGCTATAGCTTGGTTATAGGGAGAATATGTGCAGCCCTGTGCTGAAGTTCTCCTTGCAAAAGACACTGTAAAACTGTTGCTGTGTGGAAGTCTGTTAGGCTGTGTAAAACAGTTTTGTACTGATTTTAAGTATTCGGACTGATAACTGTATCACATGCAGAAGATGGACGGTTGACTTAGGGAATTAGCCACAAAGAACTTTCATTCATCATTGAGATGAACAGATGGAAGTTTAAAAAACAAACCAATCAACCCACCCCCACCTAACCCCAAAAGTTTATATACAGCTGATTTTTTGTGACAGAGCATTCAGTAAGTCTTTGTTTTTCCACTCTAGACTACTACTACCCTTCTGAAATATCTACTGCATATAAAATTCTAGTATTTCTGATATCCTCTTGATTAGCTATTGCAAAATGTTGACCATGTGACTGCATTGCTTGTACACCAGTTCTGCTAACCTGGAGACTTAAAATGAGCAAATTATGTACGCCATATTCAACCCCAAAGTTGTTGTCTGCTATTGAAATGGCAGCAGGCATCTTAATGTATAATTTTGACTTTCATGTGACTATGAATTATTGACTGACTAAAACCAATGTATCATACATCTGATGGCAAGATGAGCAGCACAGCGGAATCTTGTATTTCTACAACTTTATGGCGTGGCAGAATCAACACAAGGAAAAGTAGTAAAGAACATGCTTTTGTCAGTGAGGTGGGTGGATCAGACCCTGAGCACATCACAGAAACAGACGGACTGAAGAAGAAATCTGTACTGATTTTTGCCAGTTAGTTTCTGCTAGTAAATGCACTTTTCAAGTCTCTATTGGCTGGGTCTTTTAGAATAGAAATACAAAGCAGTGGGGGAAATCTTCCCATGTCAGAATGGTGAGTGGAGCTAGAGACATTGCAAAAGCAATATTGCATAGCAGACAATTGGCATTTTTTAGTGGAGACATATTCTTAGGTATTTGATTTTCTGAACAGCTTCTGTGGTGTTTTTGAGCCTTCTGCCCATAGCCAGGCAAATGTTCATCTCTAAACCATGAACTACATGAAACCTATTCAAATGTGTATTTAACCATCAAGACAAAAGACAGACTAATGAATATTTTGAGCAAATATAGATTTTCATGTATTGTGTGAAACGGAACTTTACAAAGTCATAGGAGTGTGTGGAAGCTAACAATCTTTAGTTATATTTGGTATGTTCATTCATTCATTAGTTCCATAGTTGAAATTCATAGATTCACAATGTAAAAAAAATTTGCTCAATTTCCATAAAGTTAATGTGTTTCATTTCATACACTTATGCCTGATGCTTTCTGTGTTCAGGAATCCACAAGATCCAATAGACTTAGTATAGCTTTTGAATATAGTAGGTTTTTTTCTCCTTTTTGTGGTTTATTTGAAATTATTCCATAGCGGCTGTATAAATAAGTGTTTTGATGGCTGTTTGCATATATATCTGTATTTTCATGTAAATACTACTTTTGGTATGTAATATCACTGAAGAGTCCATCTGCTATGAAAGACTTGGAGATCTGTACTTCTGAAGCACGCAGCCTTTGGGAAACTATTTCACAGCTACAGAAGTAGATGACTGACATGTCAGCTTCATAGTGTTTGCATTTGGCTTCAAAGTTCTTTGAGGCATGGACCATTGCATTATTAAGAGTTTTCTCCTCAGCAAAGAACTGTTGCTGGACATCTTGGCACAGCATGCTAACATAATGCACATCACTGGGGAGCTGATAGCTTTTGTAAAGATGCTCATTGAGTTATCTTGTTTTCTTTTTACAGAATCATGTAAACCCAGCAATGGATTTTACACAGACCCCTCCAGGAATGCTTGCCCTTGACAACATGCTGTACTTCGCTAAACATCACCAGGATGCTTATATACGGGTAATTCTTCTTCTCATCTCAGAGATCTGTACAGTTACCTGTTCAGACTGATTCTGTCCTGCTTACACTAGTCTTTGAAGGGGAGGTTCAGATTCCTGATACCATTAATAAAAAATTCTAGGAAGGCAAACCATGTAACACTAAACCATGACATAAATGTTAAAAGCTTTGGGAGAAAGCTGTACGACTGTCTAGTCTGTCATTGCTGTGTCAAATATTATAGATATTACTTCTTGCAAATATTACTTTTTGCTTAGGCCTGCAAAGAGAAGAGAGAGATGAGCTTGTGCATTTTTTAGATGAGTGATGGATGTCCATAAGCTCAGAAATGAGTAATTGTACAGAATTCTGCCTGCCTTACTCCAAGTCTACCAAAACCTGTCATGGTTTTCTGTGGGTAGGAGGCTTTGATGAACAAATGCCTTGATAACTGACTGAGTTGGTAGTGTCCTGAGAATTAGGATGCTTCCACTAAAACTAGTGCTGTAGGTGATGTAATGCTTGGAGAAAAATAGGTAAGCATCATTATTTACTTTTACTAACTGTTCCTCCCCCCTATTCCCATTCAACTTCATACATTTATTATTTCAGGGGTATTTAATCAAGTTATATTGACTTCCTTACAGAAAAGGTATACAGCTGAATGATACCTGACCCTGAATAGAACAGCTTCTTGTAACCTTTATTGAAGTCGAGTACTTGCCAGGCGTCAACCTAGAAAGCACAGATGGAAGTAGAGAATAGTCTCAAAAGTCAGTGTCTTGAGATAGGGATGGTGTAATTTCCCAAGTAAAAGCACACATGCAGACCTGCCTAAAGAAGGTTGCATACAGCAACGAGACACTAGACACACCAATAATTTCTACTAGAGGCAGAAGAGTAAACTTTTAATATGCACTATTGTCTCATTTTTCCTCAAAGTAGGAAATTGTCACAGCTCTGACAGTTTTGTAAAAGACGTGCTGATATCCAGGCCAGGATGATCCGTGGACATAATAGGAGAACTTCTCTTTAAATATATCTTTGTGTCTCAATCTGAATCTGTTAATAGCTGTTAAAAGAAATTGGGGTAGCATGCAATACAGCAGTATTTGTCAAACCCCTTGAAATTTAGAGTTATTTCATATACTGGACAATAAGTATGTTTTCTGGATTAACTATACTGAAATGTGATTTTGTTTACAAATGAGAGAATGCATTACTTTTTCTCATTAAAATTCAGTACAATCTGGATGGTGCTACTTCATAGGCGTCTTTTGAAGTTTCAAAATTCAGAGAATATACTTGGTAGGGATAGCCAGTGCTCCAAATGAGAGTTGTATTTTAAAGAAGTCTGAAAGAGTTGAAAGAGGACAGAAATTCTGCTGAAACAGAGCTTTTATTGACTTCTTTCAATTTTTTTTCTTATTTTTTCATATTGCAAGTACTGTCTTAAAAATTGGGTTCAGCATAGCATATAATTAGCCACTCTTTAGAAAGTACTTTGGTGCTGGCTCAGCTTTGTTTCTATAATGTGATATTTTTTACTGCAGTATTACTGAGAATTTTTGCTGGTATTTTGAGATGCCTGCTTTTACTCTTGTGTGGTTCCCATTAGGAGAGTGTCTGCAGGGCTCATGTATTTCCTGCCTGAGAAAGAATACATATACACTAGAAATGCCATACTGAGGCATACTCAGATTAACTGGCATGCTCAGAGCTGCTTTGGGAACTGTTAACACACCTTAAGACTATGTTAGCCTACCCAGCTTTCCTGTATAGTTCTACCTAGTGCTTGTAGTAGCATTACTGGCATGGTAGCTTGCGCAACTAGGGTGGTCCACCTTGTCATGTTAACAGCATGCTAAACACTTCTAAGATGAACAGTGTAGTCTAACTCCTACAGCTAGTCTTTGATTGCAAGACACCTACCTTCTATCTTTTAGTCTTCTTGACATACTAGCTAGTGTACAGTAGTTTCCGGGGGGGCTTGGCATGCCTGTCTCCTCAAGTTCCTTATTTCACACCAAATGTTGCCTTTTCTTCACGGCCTTTGGTTCCCAAAGCTCCCGCAGCACCAGTTTGCTCTGCTTGTACAGTCTGTTGACCTCGCTTGATTTTCAGATATGTTTCTGCTCCTACACCCTAACAAAAATTCTCTCTGTGTTTAAGGTTAATTTTCCAAAATAAATTGTTAGCTATACAAATAGCATTTACCTACTGAACAATTTCTTTGAGAGGAGCTCTTTTTTATTTTTTCCCCATTGTTGATACTAGGAAATGTGTTTGTTCTTAGGAGGAGAGATTCTTTTCCACTCGGCCATTTGCAATACAGCCAATCACTGTACCATGAGTTCATTCGTAAGTCCCCAGATGAGATACCTGTGTTGTGCAGTAATTAAAAATCGAGACTGGAAACCAGCTTTAGTTTGACATGAACTTTAAACATATGAAGTTTCTCATGGCAGAATGTGGCGTAGTAAGCAAGGACACTATAGAGAAATCATGATGGTTTCACTGAATCTATTGGCAGTGCTGCATTCTGATGGGCAGCACGAATCACTGCATTCAGACCTGCCACTTTCTTACGATGCCCCAGCTTCATGGCCCTTAGTCAGGGATCTTCTTGTGTTACTGAAAAAAACTGAATTAGGAGAAGTTAGAATAGAAGACAGGCAATACAGAATCTTTTCCCTTTTCATTCCTTGTTCTGCATCTCATAAGTGATTCTGCTTAGAAATAATTTGCATAATAAATGGATCAGTTAGGTGGGAAGGATGTCTGAAACTCAAGTGCCCGTCAAAAGGCAGCAGTGGGCCTTCAAAGACCAGTACCAAAAAAAAGTGCTCATCAGAAGAGTAAATACAACTGCAATGTGTAGAAGAACATTGCTATGAAGGCAGTGGAGCAAATGGGGGTAACTGCATCTTGAAAGTAGGAAGAATTTCAAGGTGAAAACATGGGTGTCTCACAGTGAAGGATGATGCAAAAATAACCAAGCCTTTTCCCCTGTTTGATTCTTTCTGTCCTACTTCCCAACAATCTATTTCTCTTATTTACCTTTTTGCAGTTGGATACTTATTCCTGAAAATACAGTAATATGTTTTCTTTGCTTACTCTCTGCCTTCTGAAAAATACAGTGTTGTTGTTCTTTATTTAGGCCTTGAGTTAATTGTTTCTGAATCTGTTTTTGTTTACTATACAGTATGACTGGAGCCTCCAGAAGAAAGATTATTTAGTGTTTGTGGAGGGGAACCATATTTTCCTTGATTGTGTGGTGTCCATAGCTATAAAGTTGATTTTTAAGAAGGTTTCCTCTTGAATTATTTTCCTTTGGAATCAACTTTTCTTTCTTTTTTTTTTTTATTAATCATCCAGTGCTATCAGTGACTGATGTGCATTGTGGTTTTTTATGTTCCACTTAAATAATCAATTGCTGTCGTTAGAGGCTTTGATTTTTAACGGTGATGACACAGTATATGGAATGCATTGATGGAAGTAATGTTGAACCTCTGCAAGAAATTTTAAAAGTTTCCACAGCAATTAACTGGCAGCTTCCCAAGCTACATAATTATAGGACAGTCAGAGTATATAATTAAAATTAACAGTGAAGAAGAAGGTTGGAATAAAGGTTTGTGACAGATTTTTTTTGTTCTTTTGGAGCAGACAAGTACACCCCCCCAAGTTCAAATTTGTTCCTTTCAGAAACTACTTCAGCTTCACATGCTATTAATTTTAAAAATAAAATTATAAGTTACCATTTTAAACAGACTTTATTCATTGCACTCATCTTGAGATTTTTCTTACTGATAACTTGTAGCACTGTGCCTTTGAAACTTTCCTGACTGTAAAAAAAAATTTGAGGAAAAACCTTTCCAGGGAAATACTGTTATGCCACCATTGCTATTAGTATCTCCATTTATTGGTGCTTTGTAATTGATTCATTTGGGAATTTATGGTGCGAGTCTATTAAGATGCATTTTGTTTTCAACTTACAATGAGGAGAGAGGTATAAATATAAGAAATTGAATTATTTTGTATGTATGTTTGTTTATAGGTTTGTATTAATTTGCCTGATATTATTTTTTGTACACATGAATGTTAGTGATTGTTGATATTGATGTAAAATAATGATATTTACTCAAGTTGGCATAAAGTGTAAGCTAAAGGAACCAAAATGGACCACTCCTTTTATTTGTAACCCAAAAAAGAGAAATTTGATAATTGTTATCCTGTGTTTAAATGTACAATGTTTGTGCCTAGGATGCTTCTACAGAAACAATAGCTTTGCAGTCCTGATAAGCTGACTTCTATATGTTTAGTCAATGTTCATTCAGGTGTTCTTGATAGTAGGCAGCAAAATCAAAACTACTGCTCCAGTTGTTAGTGGACTGCCATTCACCTTGGATCTTGGCGAATTTAAGAGTTTCCTGGCAGAAAGAGCAGATGCAATTGGGTAAACTGAATTTGCAGCAACTACACAATACATTCTAATGCACTAACACTGATACATTCCCTTATTTTACATTTTCCTCAGAGTCATCTAACTATAGTGACAACCTTTACCTGGGAGGGGTTGTAGGATTTTAGTTAGAGGTTCTTGTATTTCACAGTAAGTCAGCCAAGTCACAAAGAAGTCCTATATAACTTTGTCTCTGGTGGAGTCATTTCTCATTCTATTGAATTTGCTTTTGATGACTGACAAGTTGGTAACTTGTCTATATTTTTCTTCCGCACTTATGGCCAGCCATTTTCTATCAGGTCTCACTGCTTATTTGAGGTGAGATTCTGCCTTAGGAAGACAATTACTGTTTCTCCTTGTTGAATTTTGGCAGAAGAGATTGGTGCTTCAGGCCAAACTGCAAATTAATGTAGCATCTCTGGGTCTCAGTGTTGGCTATCCACATATTTAGATTCTGCCCAGCTAGCTAACTAGGTTTATGCTAAATTCTTAGTCATTTATTAGATTAGTAGGTTTACCATGAGTAGTGAAAAATAGGTGTTCCTTGGAAAAAGATCATTTTACTATAGCCTGAAATTCAGGTCCCTCATCTGTAGAAGAGGTTTTCCCACAGATTTTATCTATTTAATGCAAATATTTCTTTTATATCGAAAAATTGTTTGTATAAAACATTGTCACCAGTGTGGGAAATCAGTGTTGAAATCTATGCTGAAAAATTGAGCTTATTAGTCTCTTGGTATGATTTATAAAGGATCCATTGCTACAGCATTTTTGTGAATGATGTGTAAAAGATAGCAGTATGCTCCTATTTTTTTCTGTTTTTGTATTTAAAATAAATCATAGAAGTTATTGAAATGCCCCAGATCAAAACAATGTGTTGAGCCAAGGGTTACTTTTATTAAAAATTGAGATAGTTTAGGGCCAGTAGTAGAAAATCCCCTTTCCTCTGCGTCTATTGAGCTGGTAAGTAGGTTACTCACACAACTGTGATGCAGAGGTGCTTCAAGCAGCTGCTTGAGTTGCTGCTTTTGGGGAAGTTGAGGAAGGAGTTCTTTTCCTTTTGAAGGCTTTAGAAATCACACCGTAGGAGCAGGTTCTGTTTGTGACTACAAATGATGCAGGCAGGAAGATTGCTGGCACCCTGCAGAGAACTTTCAAAACTTAAATGGGTTGAGTCACAGTCAGACTGTCTGCTGTATACTTTCTAACCCATGCAGTTGTTGTATAGGAGGCTGCCTACACATCCTTCCGGCAATTCGCAAAGTCTCTTCATGCCTACTCATTCTAGCCTGATCAGATATGAGTAGCCTAACATATAATTTGAGCATTTTCTGAAATAAAACTGAGCCTGATTTCTGCTACACACCCCCCCCCCCCCTTCGAAATGATAGGAAAAGGGATGCAATTTATTTCTTTTCTGGTAAAGGTAGAGAGTAAAGTGAGCTTTGTTACATGTGTCTCCCTGGTGAGTCTTGTGAGGAAATGCAGTTCTCCACCTGAGACCTAATTGCCTAAGCCCAGTGGTTCCTAGTCTGATAGCATGTTCTTGCTTTCTCTTCTCTGCCAGTCTTTCCATTCTCTGTTCTTCCCTTCCACTCAGATATCTAGTTTTTCTGCATGCCTTTTTTTTTTTCCCCAGCTGTCATTCATGTCTCTGCTTTTCATACCAACACCCCAATAAGTTGTTTTGTTTTACTGCGAGGGGCTCCATCAGTGATGGCCGAATCGAGGTGCTATGGGATACTTGTGACAGCGTTACAATCCTGCATATGTTCAGATCATTTCTCACTGTTCACAGAACACCTAAGCTTTCCTATGTATTTGGAAACTGTTGCCTAAATGAAATCCTGATCTAAAGGTCCCAGAAGTTGTTGCAAGTCTAGCTATCATCTTCAGAAGGTTTTGAATTACACCATGAGTTGCAGCAGTAGCACTGAAAGATTTAACTGGGTTTTTTGGCTAGTAGTTTTAAAACTGGACGAGGTCAACAGCAAATCACTTTCCTCCTGCCTGTGCCTGTGGGGAAGTAAAGGGCACATCCTGTTGCTGCGTTTGAACATGACGTGGAAGCTGGGCCTTCTATTCTTGGGTCTTGCCCAGGGAAGCTGTGGCTGCCCCATCGCTGGAGGTGTACAAGGTCAGATTGGTTGGGGCCTTGGGCAGCCTGGTCTGGTGGGAGGTGTCCCTGCCCATGGCGGGGAGCTTGGAACTAGATGATCTTTAAGGTCTCTTCCAACCCAAACTATTCTATGATTTGTACCACTATGCTTTACAGTGATTTGATTGATTCTGCACGGAATTAGAAAGAAAGGAGGAAGATACATGCTAGTTCAAGACAGACCACTGCATATTTAGCATTTCATGGAAAATAAAGACAATACAATCATGCTTCATACTAAGGTGTTTGTGTGAAAAACAAAATTTATTGGTAGGTGAATGACTGCAGAACCACCCAAATTTAGCTTGTGGTAGTTTGGCATTAGATTTATTTTAAAAAGGGAGGAACCACGCCCATCCCCCACCCCCGCCGTATTTTTCTGGAAGAAAAGCAACTATTGGCAATTTTAAGCCACCTTTGCTAGAAGGGGTTTTTGGCTGCAGAGTCAACATTGGCTGTAATACTACCACAACAGTTTAAATTCCCCCTGTTATCTACATATTGTTATATAATGACATAATCAGATGCTTTTGTTTTCCCTCCTACCTTGTATAACACTCACTGTCTTCTGGCTACTTTGCAATAGTGAGTTCTATGCCTTCTGTTAGCAGTGCTCTTCTCAGGTGATGCACTGGTTATCCCCCAGGTGCTTATTCACAGTTGTGCATGACAAAGCACATATCAAACTCTTGGTGTCTGATCCTTAACATGGATCTAGTACTAGATGTTCCTCAAATAAGGCATGGCTTTGCATCTGTGTTTCTCGTGCCAGTGGCTCCTTTATTTTTATTTTTCAGTATCTGTGGTAGGTCTTGGGTATTCTCTCATATCTTGGGTTAAATTCCAAATCCGGTGCCCTCTTGAGGAAAGCCAACATAATTGTTGCTTTATTTTAATTTTTATGTGAGGAATTTCTGTAATGCCTCAGTAATATGAAGGAAGGTGAAGATAAGGCACAGGGAAACCGGGATTGGGGGCAGAATTGGAAGTATTGGAGACAAAAAGACATGGTAGAGCAGACAGTGCTGAGTGAAGGATCTTGGAAGAACACCAGTGCTGAGGTTGAGGCAAATGACAAGCTGCCTTAAGAAGAAAGCAAAACTGGTGAAGAAGATGAATGGAAACTGTCTGCAGTAGAGTCCCTTACCTTTCTTAGGAGACATATCCTTAGGACTTGCTTCTTAATATTACTTAAGGCATCTAAACAAATAAGAAATGGTGAAGCCTACCATATGTGATAAGAGGGCTTAGGAAAAGAGAAGCAGTGTCAAGAAAAGGAAGAGCATCCCTGAAATTTTTTAATGTTAAAATGCTACCTGACTTTCATTTTTGGTCTAAGTAGGGCTTTACCATCTTATAAACCAGATCTTTGAAACTGTTGATATTAACCTACATCAAACTGGTAGAAAACTAAGTATCTCTTAACACATTTTAGATAGCACTACAAAATAGGTCTGGGGAATTGCTCCTTTTTAATACTGCAGCAATGCTTGTTGAACTGTCTGCTGTGGGATTTATTATAAGTATTGATGCAGCTATAGTGGGTCTTGCCTTTCACTTCTCTATTTACTTCCTAATCATAATGAATCTCTATTCCATTGACAGGCCCTGAGGTTGGCCCAGGAATCTGAGAATTACATCTGCAGTTGCTGTGGGCAGTATACTTTGAGGCAGTTTAATCTTTAATGTGAAGTATTGGCTAAGTCGATACTCTTTCCCAGTGAAAGAGGAATATTTTTGTCTGGCGGTTTCATCCTCCAGGATTTTGATGAGGGAAGCTTTTGAATATACCTGTCTTCAGAACTTTGCCTTTAGTCAGTCATTAACTCTTCATTGCAGATTTTTAAGCCCAAATTAGTCAAACATGAAAAAGTCTAAATTTAGTTCACTGCTTCCCTGAGGGTCTGTTCTGTACTTGTTGAGGTAGTGATGGACTCTATGAATAATTTGATGGAAGATTATAAAGGAACACTGCCATAAAGTTAAAACATCTTTCTTGTTTGGTGGTGTGGGGGGTTTTGCTACTGAAGATTTTGCATTATTTTTCTGTGATCTTGGTGTGATGCTTGAATTTATTCTGTGTTATTGTCCATGCCATTGGTAGATATTTTATAAAGGCAGGTGAGCCACCTTTGGGTGATGCCGAACACCATTGATTATAACACAAAGGGAAGTACATAAGATCTCACAGTTAAAACCAGCAACCTAACATATTCTCTAAGGAGAAATATTCTTTCCTGTGTCTCCCTTCATGCTTTGTTTGACAATTCGATGTTGGAGGGCTGCCTTCCACTTCTTGAAAAGACTTTTGGCTTCAGAGGAAACGGGGTACACCAGGCAATTCATATGGCTAAATCTCAGAAGAAATTCAGTTTTCAGTAGTTGCTGAGTGATGCTGCCTGAATTATCTACCTTGGGGAATGCGATCAAGCTTACATTTCTCTTTCTGATCACTCACTAGTGAGAACTTTTTATTTTCCATTTACATCCGGAATTTGTAAATGATAGGAGAATTATAAGTAGTAGGTAACTAAAAAATAGTAAAAACTGTATTCTGCTACCAATCCTGTCAAATTCCCATGCCTTAATAGGCCAGAGTTTCATCTGTAGAAATGCCAAGAAAATGGATAACACCGGTTTCCTAAAACTTTCACCTTCTTGCATTTTTAAAGACATTTTTTAAACCTCTTCCTTTCGTCTGTTCTGCTAGTCAATTCATCTTATTCTTCCTGTGATAGAATTTTGTTCTTTCTATGCTTCTATCACTTATTTTCTTTTTTTCTGAGCAGCAGTTTTGGTTGTTCTGCTTTATGGGGGTTTATTTCAGTGTTGATTTTTTGGAGGTGGGGGAGAGCGACAAGTGTGTGTGCTTGTTTATTTGTTTTAAGAAAAATCTGCTTTTTAAAAAAATCAATGATCTCTCCTGTCTTCCTTGTTAATGTCTTTTCATCATTCAAACTTCTCCTGGCTGACCTGTCTTAGTAATTTTCCTTCTGTTTTGTTTTCTTTTTCATGAGATTTTTTTCTGGATTTTTTGCTTTTCCCTAAAGAAAAGAGAGTATGTTGTTGTTATTGAGTGTACACATCATATTCTCTTTCTGCTTTTCTTTGTGGTAATGGGCAATATTAAAGGACCAGAAGAAAAGAAGAGGGAATGGTTGGACTCGACGATCCAGCGGGTCTCTTCCAACCTGGTTATTCTGTGATTCTGTCTGATTTAGTATTCCCATACTGTGAGGTGATTTTGGGTTTTGTGTAACACCACATTCCTATGTTGGACCTTCCAACTGTGTAGTTCTGCAAAGACATAAGAAAGGAAAAACTGGCAGAACAGTCTACTAGAAGCAAATTAAAGAGCAGCCAAGCAGACCAGAGTTGAGATAGGACTGAAAAAAGATGGAATATTAGCCAGCAGTGTGCCCAGATGGCCAAGAGGGGCAATGGCATTCTGGCTTATATCAGAAATGGTGTGGCCAGCAGGACTATGGAAGTTATCCCCCTGTACTTGGCACTCGTGAGGCCACATCTTGAATAGTGTTTAGTTTGGGGTCCATTAGTACAAGAAGGATATTGGGTTGCTGCAGCGTGTCCAGAGGAGGGCAACAAAGCTGGTGAAGGATCTGGAACACAGTTCTTATGTGGAGCAGCTGAGGGAACTGGGGTTATTTAGGCTGAAGAAAGGGAGTCTGAGGGACCTATTGCTCTCTACAACTACATGAAAGGAGGTTGTAGTGAGGTGAGTGTCAGTCTTTTTGGCAAGTGATGAGACAAGAGGAAGTGGCCTCAAGTTGCTCCAGAGGAGGTTTAGATTTGGAATTAGGAAAAATTTCTTTACCAAAAGAATGGTGAAGCATTGGAACAGGTTGCCTAGGGAAGTGGTTGAGTCACCATCCCTGCGAGTATTTAAAAGATGTGTAGATGTGGTGCTTAGGGACATGGTTTAGTGATGAACTTGACAATGTTAGCTTTACAGTTGGACTCGATGTCAAGGGTCTTTATCAACATAAATGATTCCGTTGTGTCAAGACTTCTGTAATGTTCATGGTTTCTGCCTTTAAATATTTGTTTCCTTCAAGCAAAATTTAATCACCATGCCTGCTGATTGTGAAATGTCTGGTGGATCTGCAGCTTGTTGTGGATTTGTGAGAGGGAAGAGGAGGAAGATAACAAAGTGCAGCCACTTCATGAGCATTAATGATAGACCTTCATTTGAATGAAGGTTCTGTGGGCTTTGTGACTTCCTCACTACTTTCCTTCCCTTGGTAAAATAGCTGTTATGATAGAAACGTGAATCAAGCAGCAACGTGCTCAGTAGACATACAGCAATATATTCAGTCTAAAGCTGTGTGTTATCTTTCTTTCTCTGCTTTTTTTTTAACCAGTTTATGAACTAAACATGTCCATTCCTTGTTTATTTCTCCTCTATAACCAGAGTGAGAAAAGAAATAATATTAAATTCATGCCCTTATCAGCTGTATTTATGGCATTTTACTTTGGAACAGGATATGAATTGTGAAGTTGTGAAAAGAGTATTACAAATATAATAATGAATGTTGTAAATCTGTTGCCAAGATTAGGAATTATTTCTCTTTGGGCATTTATAATAACCTTTTTTTTTTCTTTCCCTTTTACTGTAACTGTTTCTTACTGAAGATGCACGTCTGTCAAGTTAGACTACAGATATTTAAGTGTAGTAAAGGGCCTTCCATCTTCCTTTCTGACAAAAATGTAACGTGTCAGCACTGCTTTATTTTGCACTACAAATGCTAAAAGATGATGCTTGCAGAGTGTGTCAGAGGATCATTTTGAGTCTTCTTTACATATTGATTACTCAAATTGCCATTTAATTTGCTGTATAGCACTACACAGTGCCTTAAATATTTCTCTGGCATTCTCATTGATTGCTGTAATTCTGCCTTACATTATATGCATATCTGGTGTCACCATTAAAAATTTATGTGCTCATGAAATGTTAATATGTCAGGTTAATGTGAAACTCAACAAAATGCGTCTGCCAGAAGCAAGCAGGAATGCTGATCAGCATGCTTCCCCTCCCCCCTCCCCTTTCATTTGCCTCTCCATTGATTTTATTACCAGTGTTTCTCTGCTGTATCCAAATCTATGTCAAAGCAGCCCCCTGCTCCATTATGCAGATTTTGTGTTTTATTATGTGACAGATAAAAAATAGTAACAATAAAGCAAGCGAAGTGATCTCAGGGTCGTGTTGAGACGTCACTTTACATTGTGCTTGTGCTACTCTATCATCGCTTCTGCATTTGGGAATGGAAACGCAGCACTGTCCTCCATGAAAGAGACTGAAGCAGGATGACTCATCCAAAATGCAAAGTCATATTCACAAGTTCTTTGAATAGTGGCTGCAGAAATGTAAACCAAAAATTGCTGGAGTGTTTCTTTCATTCGTTACAGCTTTTATCCAGAGATTACATGAAACAATTAGATGTAATTTAAATCA
Source organism: Clamator glandarius (assembly GCA_033459285.1). Classification (NCBI taxonomy): domain Eukaryota; kingdom Metazoa; phylum Chordata; class Aves; order Cuculiformes; family Cuculidae; genus Clamator; species Clamator glandarius. The sequence goes on from JAUNZM010000702.1 coordinate 164,210, forward strand.
AAATGTTTAGAAGGAAATGTAACTCCTCTTGGCAAACTGGTGGACATGATTATGACACTATCCAGTTGGAAAAATCCAGAAAAAAATTGTGGGGATCAAATATTAATAATATTCCTAATGATGTTCTAAGCTTCTGTGGGAATTCTAGGTGACTTCAATAAACAACAACAACAATGCCAGAACATAAAAGAAAGTGATCATCCACACTTATAACACGGAGAACAATCACCCTTTTATATCCCTAGGAGATGAGTTGAGAGCAAAGTATCAGCCCGAGGATGCCTTTTCAACAGTAGGACTAAAATAGGTGCTTGGTGAAGAGGCTTTGGCATGCAATATGAAGAAGTAACTTTCCTACTTACTTCTGAGTTTTCACTCTTTCCCCACTTTTACATTTAACTCCTTCACAGAGAAGGCTTCTCCGCATAAGGGAACATGAAACAGTCATAACTAAGATCTGGGGAGAGAGGGAAAGATTTTGCTGGCATCCAATATTGCATTGATCCCCTCCTCCACCACGTTGTTTTGAGTGAAGTTCCAGCCTTGCAGCCTTTTGTAAAGCTTTCTTTGCTCCTGAAACTGAAAGATTTAAACAAACAAAAAACCTCCAAACCAAATACACAACCAAGAAAAAAAGCCAAACAGACAAAAAATGTGATGAAGATGGGATCTAAGGAGACAGGAGGAATGAAAAGCAGAGAACAATGTCTAAACACCTGTTTGTGAAGAAAACTCAGAGAGCCTCTGAGGTCCTCTGGTGCTTAGTGAAATTGCTTACCTTTGAAATTTATTTTCTTTCTCTGTCCCTTGTTCCCAGGCTATGCAGCAGCTGGTTGTTTTAAAGCCAGTAGCAAAGTTTATTATTGCAGACAGTTCTTACCGTGGATCTGTTTTGACCATTTCTTTTTCCAGCCCATATTTTGCTGTCTTTTTAGGTTCACAGCTTCAATGAAATCTGTAGTATTTTTATAACCATTTTTTCCATCTGCAGCGAAATAATGTATCTGATATGCCTTAATGGGTATAAAAATGTCCAAGGAGTTTTTTTCTCCCACTTATTTTGCAGTGTCACTCAACAACAAAGAATATAAAGACTCTTCCTGACTCGTTTTTGCAGTATTCATAGGCTGGATGAAAGAACGATCACATAAACTGTTTCGTACGCAAGCACAAGTTTCTTCCATACCACACATTTTCTTCCTTTTGTGGACTTCAGTTTGACTTTTGACATTGGGGCATTTTTTTGGAGCCTGAATCCAAAATGCCATTTTTGTCCCGCTTTTTTTTTTAATAGTTTCTTCTAGGTGTGTTCATGTCTATCAATCATTGTATCTATTTTCTTTTAACTGACAAATTGAAATTAAACTATTTCTTTTTCTTTGGTTTCTACTGCAGTTTCTCCAAGCAAGGGGTGTGTGTGCAGAACAGTAACAGTGCATAGGAATGGCAAAGCTTCCCAGTTGGTCATGGAGCAGGACTGCTTCCATGTTGCTGATTTGCACAGGTCATTTAGCTGACAGCAGGGTCAAGGTTTATAAAACCATGTACAGTTTCCTAAATTCAGCCTTTGTATAACTTGTAAATATTGGATGTAGAGATCAGTACTCCAACTCATGGTTCTTCAAACTCATTACTTTCTGTTTTGATTTTTCCATCAGATTGTCCTGGAGAACAGCAGTCGAGAAGACAAGCATGAATGTCCATTCGGCCGAAGTAGCATTGAGCTGACAAAGATGCTGTGTGAAATACTGAAAGTGGGAGAGCTACGTAAGTTAACTTGTTTGTTTGACCTTTGAGAACCATTGAGAGAGTTCAGCGATACCCGAATCTATTTCAATGCAAGAATTTTCTTCCAAGAATCATTTCTTAGTATGTGCCTATATACAACAGGATTATACTTGTTTTTCAGTATCTCTTACTAGTTTGTGAACATACTAAGGATGCAGGTTGCGTAAGGGAAATGGGCACTATGTCGTTCAGTTTCTTCTGTATGAAATAGGGTAGTTGCATCACTTCCAGAGGGGTCAGTTAATTTCTCATTCGGGTGATTTGATGTAGCAGACTTAATGGCCTTACTGTTCCATGGGCTTGTCCATAGGTTGATTTTATATGAATGTCACAGTCATCCTTTGTGGGATTGCTTATCTAAACTGACACATCCTGTTTCCTTTTAGATATCTAAAGCTTTATCTGAATACTAGATGATACGTGTATCATTTACTCTAACAGTGTGATATGAAATATCGTATTTTAGTACAGAATGAACAAGCTGTCTTTGGCTTCAATTACAGTCCCATGAGAAATTGTTAGATACTATCAAACAGAAGAGCATGTCTATATTTTCATTAGTCTTAGAGTATTGGTGTTTAGCTCTATCAGTATATATAAATGTCATTTACCCATCAATAATGTTTTGGATTCAGCTGCAGTCTGTCTTGGCAAGCACTACCACAAGCTTCATTTTCTTGTTGCACAAGCAGAGGGCACAACTGAGATGCTTTGATTCCTTCAGAGCCATTTTCTCCCTTTTGAATTTTTTCCCTAATAAACATTTTTCTTCTACCTTTACACTCAAGTTCATGAAATGTAATAAGAGAAAGTAATGCAAAAGGCAGCAAGAAAGCCTAGAGGTATCATTGGTTCTTGTTCCTACCAGCTCTGCAACAAACTTCAAAAGCTGTGTTTTCAAAAGTATGATTTGGCTGTTAATACTTCTAAAGCTTTTAAATGGAGTGTTTTGTGAGAATTTATTGACCAGAGGGAAAATCTATCACTGTGCAATGGGCCAGGATAAAACCTGTGCACTGCTTGCAGCTTCCAAATTGATACTCAGTATTTGACAGACCTGGATGAATGTTGTGTATACTTTTGAATACCATCCTAAGTAACCCAGAGTTATTAAAGAGCTCATTCACTATGTGTATAAATAAACAATTTAGCAACTATTTTAGATGTATGGTAATGGTAATGTGTTGTGTAAGGTTCAGACTGTAGCAGATATGTCTCGCTTAAAATAACCTCACTGCTGCAGTTGAAGTGTTTATTGCCAAATCACCCATGAGAGGTCTGTCTGAACTTTTCTGCTGGTAAGTACAGGAGGGACCTATAATCTCAACAAATCTGTAAGCCTATTTGAATTAAGTGCTAAAGATCAACTTTATTTTTAGAAATATACAGAAAAATATCTGAAATCCAAAGTAAGGCTATGTACATGATGTTTTGTGTATGCCCCATCATGAACTTCGCTGCTAAGAAAGATGAATGATCAAGAGTTAACGAAATGTCTCAAACCTCTTCATTGTTACGTCATAGGAAGTCATTCAATAAATAAACTTTTTCTTGCCACAGTCATGTCTGTTGCCCACATGCAGGAGGCTCTTAGTATACAGATGATTTGCCATGTCTGGTACTGTGTGGTACTGCTTCTAACTTCTGCAGATAGCTCCTTTCATGTTTAAACTTTTTCATTATCTAGTCTTTTAAAGTGGGGACTATTAATAAAATAAGAGGATTTAGGGTAGTAATTCAGTTACCATATGATGAAAATATGAAAGGAAAGCTAGTTTTGCTATTTTACCTTTAGAAGTAAAATGAATTGCCATATTTTTTGTTGGGGGGTGGAGGGATTGGTTTTATTTTTATTTTGGGGTTTTGGGTTAGAGTAGCTCTATGGTCTGGAAGTGTGGAGTTAGAAAGAAAACTGAAAAATTTCGCAAGGATAGCTCTGGCTAAGGGTTGTTACCATTTAATGTTCTGGAGCCACTTGCTTTGATATTATTAAAGCTGCAAGTCATGCAAGTCACTGTGATCCTAGGTGTGCTGGTTCGTATCAGGAACTCATGGTTTTCTTTCATAGGTATGTGATGCTGTACAGAGAAAATTTGATGCTGAGAAGTACACTGGTGCTTCTGCTCACAGGAACCAGATGTAGCATGACTGACTTTTGTAAAGTCATGCTAATCTACACCCACAGAGCATCTATCTCTGGATGTGGCAATAAGATTGTGTCATAGCCTTAAATTCACAGGGGACAGAACTAAGGTTATGATTTAACGATTCACCTGTTCATCAGTATGTTTCCTTAATGGTTTTGTTTATGTGGAACTCAAATTGTCATGTAAAAAAGGCTGTAATAAAATACACCTTTAAAATAATGTGCAGAAAGCAGATTTCTCGAAAAAGGCTGTCACAGATGTGCATCTTAAATGGCCTGTGATCTGCTGTGTATTTTGTTGAGAAGCGCAAACTAGAACCGACATCTTAAGAAAAATATTCATTCAGGTTTATTCTTCGCTTGAAAATAAACATTATATTACTGAATGGAATTGGGCATCTTAAAATTCAGTTTAGGGCAAAGGTCTTCCTGAATGTTTGTATGTGTTAGGTTTCAAAATATGTATTTAGGCTGCCAGTGTTTCTTTAGAAATTCAAAACTAGTCATTATTGTATTGGAACATAGAACTTTTTTCCTAACAGTCTCTGAATTGTATAATTTAAAAGCCACAATAAATTACCTATTGCTCATGAAATATTCAGCAGTGAAAACTTTCTTAAAGTGCAGAGTAGATAAAAGCTGCAAGACTGCCCATTATTTATGAAGAGTGCTTTAATGCTGATTATATTCCCCTTGCTCCACTGTATTAAATACCTACAGGCAATAAGAAGACATTTTACTATTTCTTTTCGGTTCTTTGAAGCATCCATTCATCCCAGCAGTGACACACAAGAAAACATTAAAGTCATGCTGCCTCTTGTGCTTTTGTGTTTCCCCAAACCAATGTACTGGACTCCTTAATTCTTTGACTTTGGTTCCAAAATGTTCATGACTTGGAAATTCATCTCTTCTTCACTACAGCATTTAAGCATATGTTTAAATCTTGTGTAAGTCAAGAGAGCTCAAATGCAAGCTGCGAGTTGAACATGCAGTAACTGCTTTACAGAGGTGGATTTGCAGAGTAGAGGAGCTAAAACATAAGAGAAAGGTTGATGTAGTGTTTAAGTAACAGGGAAGTTCTTCATGAATGAATGGCCATAAGCCTCTTCAACAAAATCTCTGAATCAGGAAAAAGTGGAATATTTGACTATACATTTTTAATCTTGTGCTACTGTTTCTGTTAAAAATACATTGAAAAGAATGGCTTTACTGAATACTTGCCAAGGCACTCATCTTGGCAAACACTAAGGCAATTCTGATTTCTCCAGTAGTATCTCCCTTTGTCTGCCTTGGCTAACGAGATGATTTACTTCTCATCCTCTGTGTCTTGGAGCTGACATCAGAGAGTAACACTTAGCCAGCTTTGACACTCCACATGCCTGGTACACCAACAAGTTCACAAAATGCTTAAAAGGTCAGGCCATCCACATTACTTCCTTAGTGGTAAGGTAACCTCCATCATCCCTCTTCTTTTTTCAAGGTTTCAGTGCATGACATATATGCTAAAAGGGGAAGCTGTACCCATGTAACAGAGTCCTGGCTTTGCTGGGAGGCAGTAACTTTGCAGATAAATATAAAAACGAAAAATAAGATCCAAAAGACCTTCCAGAATGGGAAACTTGGTGTTCATTAAACCCTGTGTTTGTTGTAGGAAAGAACTGGAGCTCACCAATTTGAATAAGTAGCCCTAATCCTCTCTGATTGGTGCCAATAGTGTACCTCTGTTCAATATGTGACACTCATCCTACCCTCAATACCACTTCAAACTCTCATTCCTGGTGGGAAGTGGTACTTGACTGTGTTATCTGATTTATGCAGAACTGGTAGAGCTTCCCAGGCTTGTTGCCTTCAATCCATACAGGTTCAACTGAAATAATTTTGTGTGGAAGCTAATGAGGAGGCTTGTAGCTTACAGATGAATGATAAAGTAGTGCAGTGTGTGCTGAAGAAAAGACAGTGCTACCACCCGAGCCACACTCTAAAGATGTTCATAAACCTATATTGTTGCATGCCTGAAGTTATTCTACAGTTCAAGCATTTCACACTGAGTATTCTTCAGTGTACTTTTCAGAAGGACACAGATGTTGAACTGCCAGTGTTCCCATTTGATTGTTTTGATGTTTGTGGGCTTTTGCAAAAATCTGCATTCAAGCTTTATGACAGAACACAGGGATATATGCCACATCTCAGACATATATATTGTCCTAAGGCTTCTGTCAGATAAACAGATTCTTCACTGAGGAATTTAATTGTTGTGGGGTTTCATTAGATTTGATCGATCTATTGGATTTTTTTCTCCTTGATAGAAAACATCTAAATGCTAATGCATTATAATGCTCTTGCTGCTATTTGTACATGTTCTTACTATAGGTTTCTCATTCCAATTATTGCCCAGGTTGCAGAACTGAAGTGGTCTAGAAGCTCTTACATTATTGTCCCTTTTTCAAATAGAATGTGCTGGGTATTGGAAGGTATACAGTGATATTCATAGTTGTGCCCACTGAAATGGAGGTAATCCAATCTCATGCTTCAAGGACTAAGCTGATTGCCGCAAGGGTCGGGAAGTACTTTTTCGTCTTTGCACAATTTTTCCTCTGCATTGCACAATCCATAGTGTGCAGCATAGTTCGTTTCTGTTGGTCTTTCCCTGAAAACATATTGGTCACTGCAGAATCATCATTCTAGACCTGAGGGCTCGCCTGTTTTGATTTTCTTTTTGCTACAGCAAATCCAATATTTTTATAACTGAATGGCATATTTTATTTTTTTTCCCCTTGCTTAGGAGCTAATTGCTTTTTCACCCTACTCTTCCTCCTCCTTATCCTCTTAAATGTAAATAGACTAAAGCCCCAGAAATAGTAAATAAAATTAGGTAAGGGAATTTTAAATGTTCTTGCACTTCTTGCAATTTTATTTCCTGGAGACTGAAGCATTTTGTAAGTCAGGTAATGTTTTTTAGGAAATGGAAAAAAAATTTTCTTATCGAACAGTCATGTAGTGAAAGGCAACAACTTTCTGTTTCATCCTGAACTTTTAGCTTATCTTTAGGCTATGATAAAATAGTTAAAAAGAAATTCTAAGCTCCTTTTTCTGAGTTTTTTCACTGCATTCATTCTTCTGTATCCACCTTTTTATCCAACCTTGCAGAGGCTACCACTGCATCAGATAACTTCCAGTTAGCAAAAATTAAGCAGATCTTGAATGAAGGCTAGAAGATAAATAACATTTGAAAATAATTTTAGTAGCAGTGAAGGGGGAGGAGTATCTAAAATAATTCATACCAATCTTAAGTTTTAAGAGTTTCTTTGGAAACATTACTACAAATTAGCTGCTTCTGACTATAGGACATTAAATATTCTTTTCATTCTTGATGCTAAGCTAACAACTTGCTGTGTAATCTGGATTGTACTACTCTTTTGTATGATGCCAGAATCTTATTTTGTCATGTAGTCCCCTCTTCCTGTTTGTTGGCACAGTCTGACAGAAGAGACAAAATGAAACTTTCTCTTTTCCTGGGAACATACTAATTTCTTTGCATTTAACCTCTTCTTACTCTAAAAAGTCTCAGTCTCTTCATGCTTATGGTAAACTGTGAAATCTTCACAAAATATAAACAAAATTTATGAGAATACAAGCAACAGAGCTGCAAACACTTTTTAAGCATTTTTACCACTGAGTGACAGTGAGATAGACTTTGGAATGTGACATTCTATACATGGTACTGTTGGCTTCAAAGTTGTTGCAGTGTTGGCTTCTGAGTCAGTTAGCTGGTCTGTGTAGTATCCTCTTGTGTTATTTCCTATTGCCTATAGCCTTATGTGTGCTTCTTGATCTTTTTGGAGCAGGGATCCTAACTTGTTAATGTATGTGTGAAGCACTTAAATTTTTTGTGTTCTGGGTGCAGGAATCTTTAGCTTCTGTAAAATTACATTTACTCAATTTTCAATATTATTCACAGTAATAAAAAGCATATTGAGGAACTCAAAATCCACTTAAGGGCAAGACACGTATATGGATGTAAGGCGTGTTTTTTTAGAAACTGATTAATGTATCCAAATGACAGAGGTAACTTGATTAAGCGTGAAGAGCTCTTTCATCTGGTAATGAAAGGGATAGCAAGAATCAAGACATGAAGGTAAAAAGCCTGATAAATTCAAGGTGGGAGTAAGGTACAGGCATTAGCTGTGGGAATGCTGAACTGAGGAACTAGCAGAACAGAAAGCTGAAGAATGATGAGAGGACAACAGAAAAAAAAAATCTTGATGTTGATTTCCTGTGATTACTGGACGCTGTGGCTTTGGCAAACTTGATACTGTGGTAGAATAATAGTCGTAACTTGTTTTACTGTGGTTGCTCCATTTATGTGTCTTAATAGGCTATAATGGATGATGTAGTAACTTACAAGTCTGGGCAGATGTGACAGCAAACAAGAAATATTATAATATTTTATTTTATTGCCATAGGAAAAATTATGGATAAAATAAAATCTTCACAATATATCCCATTTTGAAAACTCTCTCTCTTCTGAGCTTGGAGAACATTTTTAGCTGTTCATTGTGTGTGTTCCCCAACACTTCTTGGTTTCCCAAGAAGACAGAAGTGAACCCTGTGAAAAATGCATTGTCGCACATTATCAGAGATTGCCCAGGAATGTGGTTAAGTCACCATCCCTGGAGTTACAAATAAGACATGTAGATGTGATGCTTAGGGATGTGATTTAGTGGTGGACTTGGAAGTGTTAGGTTTAAGGTTGGACTCGACGATCTTCAAAGTTTTTTTCCAACCTAAATGATTCTATGATTCTAATGATGCTTGCCTTGAAGAAGGTAACAATAGACAAAATCTGACAATAAAATTTAGACTTTTAAAGTTTACTTGCAAACCTGCAGAAAGAAGATACATCAGACAGCTAAGATGTAGCTAAATATTTGTTGCCTATCTGGAACAATTTCTGTATACTTTAGGGGTTTAGTCGTTGTTCAAGCAGTTTAATGCTGAGTAGATTGAAATTAAGAGAAAAATAATCTTGGAATCCATTTTCTTATTTCACTTTGTTCTAATATTTTATAAACGTGGATTTTTTAAAAGTAGCCAGTCGTTTGTATTTTGCAGCAAGCTGCACTTCACATCTGAAGTAAGCCCTCATGATTTTACAGCACTGCTGTGCAGCAGACTGGAAATTTTGCAGCTGCACCTTTTCAAAGAAGCATGTAGTTGCTTAATGAGTTATACACAGAATCTAATAATATAAAAGCCGAATATTGTTTTAATGACAACTTTCAGTGCGTTTTAATGTTGCTTTGTATATTCCAGAAATATTTGTGGGTTTTCAGGGTGGAAGTACAATGTGTTGCAGGTGAAGAGGGTTTGGTATCTGGAAAATGAAGAATGATTTGGGGATCTGAAGGCACTTGCATTAGCAGGATATCTGCTGATATGAGAATAGCATTAACTTGTAATTCCTGTAGTTCCCAAGACAAGATTCTACTTGGAAAGACTAGAAAATGCATAGCATTCTGGGAAACACATAAGACCTTGCAAATAATATCAATTTTCTTGATTTCTACTGAATTGACTTTGAGGTAGTGAATGTACTGTTAATGGTCCCAGGTTGTCCTTGCACATGAAGCTTCACGGATACTTGCAAGGCACTGGAGGCACTTTTGAATTGCTATTGACTATGTGATCAGGTCCTCTGTCAAAAAGCTTTACTCTTTTAGACTTTTTAAACTTTGTTTATTCTGAGTAAAATAGATAGATTTTTTTTTTTAATTTGAATCTGTGAGGGGAACTTCTGAGCTTTAAAAGTATTTAAAATTCAAATTGCCAGGTTTCTGAGAGAGAAGATGGGGCAGAATGCTGTGATGCAGTACTAACCAGGTCTAAAGTACAACATAGTTGCATTTTTCTGAAGCTTTTCTCTGGTTAACACATGCTGTGTCTCCAACCATACTCTGTGCATTGTAAACACACTTATGTTGTGTTTAACACACTTATGTTTCTGTTTATTCAGGAGGCCATGATGGTTCCTACTGTTGCTTGGTGGACCAAACAGATAGATTCAGGTGTTCTCAGGGGAAAAAATGCAAAAGCAGGGAATACTTAACTACAGTTATATGACAAAAGTTAACTTTTGGCACCACTTGATTCTGTGGAAAACTATTTTTAAGCTGACTGATCATACACCTACTTAAAAGTGGTGGAAGAACCATTTCCATGGAGGAAACCATCTATCATTCCCAATCAATTTAAAATGGCTTGTGGTTGATGTATTTTTTTGTAAGAGTGTTTTCTCAGAGTTGGTCAAAACAACAATGAAAACAGAGTAATGAGAGCCTGAGATCTTAATATATTTTATTCAAAATATCTGTCATTCAATAACACTATTTAATTTTAAAATTCAATCAAACTGCCCTTTAGGTAATTAACTGTAAATCTTTACCAGTCAAGCTCTGTCTTTGCAAGTAAAAGTAACAGTAATGATGAGCAAACTGATGGACTGGAGCTGCACTCTGAACTTGACTGAGGTTTTTAAGATTGGATTACTGATGTTATGGATGTGTTGAAATACCATCCATCACTTTCATTTCTGTTGAAACGTTTGCTGATGAAAAGCTTGAGAAAATTAGCTTGTAACAATTAAACTTCACTCGCCTGCTTAAAGAAGCATAGATTAACGGGAACTGTGACAGGAGAAAGCGGTAGACCCGCAGGCCTTTTACAAACCTTAGAGATGTTCACATTCAGCAAGAGTTTTTAATAGTGCTGGCTAAGTAAAATAAATACAGGAGTCTTCAGGGTTATGTTTGCTGTGTTCCATGAAGAAGGATTCAAAAAGCGGAAACAGCCGCTCTTGAAACTTTCGACTTTCTTCTTTATGTGTGTGGTAGTCTCTCTTCCTGGATTAGCAGAAACTGCATAAATGTTTAGATGTCATGAATGCATTTTTATGATATGTTACTTTATATGTGACAGGGAGTTGAATTTCTTGTTGCATACCATTTCTGGTCACTTTGTGCTGGCATTTTGCCATGGGTATCTTTTGTGAGTTGAAAACTATCTTCAGTGTAATTTTTAAATATAATAATTTAATACCTGTGAGTAGGGAGAGGGAGGTAGATTCTTGATTTTAGGAGAGGAATTCCATGGAGCCTGGAGAATTGGCTTGTGGCATTAAAGCAACCGTAAATGTGATATATGGCTGTGGAATGGAGTGAGGAGGTGAAGTAGTGCCCTCCTAGAAATTATTGCAGTAGGATCTCAAGTTCCTCTTGTAGGGCATCAGGAATGTAAGCAATATGAATTTAGGCTCCCATAATTTTTTATTTTGTGTATTGGGGATATCAAAACAAAATGGAGCACTCTTCAGAGTTGTTAGATACATAAATGCTTTCCAACAGAAGAGTTGTTAGCTGCCCCAAACCACTTCTTGAGGTACTGTGTCCACTTGGTATAGAGAGACTTGACTCTGTTATGGATCTTTCCAAGTTGTTTTTGAAGGAATAATTCTTGACTTGAGTTAGATACCCCTATTTTTTCCTTTAAGTCTTATCTGTTATTGAAGTTCGTATAGACTTTATTATTTTTCTTAGAGTTTCAAATGCTGGATATTAAAGGTACCTCTGGCCTCCCAGCAGTTCTAGATTCCCACTCTTTCAGGATCAAACTATCTGTTTTTTTTCCCTGGGCTTTTGTATTTTATATGTGCACAGCTTGCTAAATTACTTGCTAATAATCCCGCAACTGGCTGGTGGCTGTATTTTCTTCCCTAATTACCACTATAGAGCATCAGTTTAATTATTCTCTCCAGCCTGTAAGAAAGGACTTAAAACATCCATCAGTTTCCAGATTTGTTGTCTCTTCACATCAAAGGCCTGCTTGATGACAGACACTTAAAAAAACATAGCATAATAATGTTCGCTATAGGCATGCATGAAGTGACCACTAAGGAGCTGAGGAAGGTGTTGGACTAGTCGGTTATCAAGGCACAAAAAAGAATTAATTGTATATATGAATGTGAAAGAGCTCATTGGTGTGACACTGACTTCCTTAAGCTTTTTGCAATACGTTTGGTTCTGGTGGATAACGAGTCCTTTGGTCTTTTGATCGCTCTTTGGGTATATTTCATTTTTAAGTTTACAGCCTCTCAGCACAAAATATAGTTGATATTTGCATAGTAAAAATCTAAGGCAAGATCTGTGATAGTTTGTTCTCCCGGTCTCTCCAAGCACGCAGTGAGAGTTAAGCACCCAACTTACCAAAACAGAAAGAAAAGGTAATCACCTTATAACCATACATTTCACTTGTGTTCATCTTAACATCAAGAATATATTTTGTTCTTCGTGTGTGCAGTTGTCCATAGTTTTTGGTGTCTGTCATGGAATGCAATGTATTCATCCTCATCATTGACAAGACATTGTTTAACTGAACCAAATAGGACTAGACATTAACAGAACTCATACTAGGTTTATCACAATGAGCAGAGCTCACTGGACTAAGTTATAGGTTTTCATTTTCCAGGTTGCAGGCTCCACAATGTCTCATTGAACAGTTCCATTGCTATTTATCTGGGGATTTTAGAGTAGACAGAAAACCCCACCTTAGACATTTCAGGGTATACACCTAAGCAGCAAAAGCCTTAAATAGGCAAAAAAATTGACTGAGCCATAGCACAGGAGTGTTACTGCTCAATGTGTTTTGCTGCAGGCAGAGACTGCTATCAAAATAAATGACACTATTTTGGAAGAGGAAAAAAATTACCAGAGCCAGTGCCGGTGAAAAGATATGAGAATGTAAATGGTTTTCCACAGAAAAAAGGGTTGAATGCATCTGTCTAGGCCCTAAATTTATTAGTTAATAATGCTGTGATTAGTTTTAATGTAGACTTTTGATATAGAGAAAATTCTTGTGATTCTTGATTTTAAAAATCAAAAACAAAATAAAAAAAAAAACAAACCAGCAAACCTCCCACCTTCTCTCCCCCATGTTTTTTAATAAAAAAAGGCTTGGGATTTCAGAGGTGCCATACTACAGGTATGAAACAAAGACAAGCTTCGCATGGAGCCATGGTGCAACTTGACCATTACCTTGATAAATGGTGAATCCTTTATTCTAGAAAATATTTCAAGTTTTAAAGACCAGATAGCTCTCAACTTCTTAGTTTTATTGACTGCTTTTCCTGTATCACTGTTTTTCAGATATGTTTTGCAAGGGGCTTGTGATCAGACTGTAGTAATACCTGCAGTGATCTGCTGTGGGTGCTGTTAAAACTAGTGGCTCTGGTACCAGCTGAGGGCTTAGTTGGTGGTGGTCTTTGCCTAAATTAGCATACTGGAGTCCAGTGTATTTCCAGTCTGGAAAGTTAACTGCCTTTTCATACAGTAATCCGTGATCAGGATTGTCATAAGCCTGTCATCTGGAAGGACTAGAGGATCACTGATTTACAGTAGAATTTTGTTGATATGATATATTTAAAGGCATTGGAAGTCTTGAGAATAATTTGTGAGTTGTTCTTGAGCTTTAGAGGGAAATATCTGGAAAAGAGTTCTGAAATTCTTCTCTTTCTATGGGTTTCAACAGTGGAGCCATCAGCTCCCCTTCCCATTTCCTTCCCCATCTGTATAGCAAACTGTAATTCTAATAATGATTTCCTTGCATTTGAAAATTATACATTTTGGGTTTTGCGAACACCTAGTGCATCTACAGGATTTGCAGTCCAGCTGGTCTAGAACTCAACATGTTGTATCTCTGGCTGCACTTTATTTATGTGATGATGAGGTTCCATTTGCTTGGGTTCTATCCTGTTTTAAAATAGCACATCATCATGTTTTAGCAACATTTGAGTTGCTTTTTCAATCTTTTTCTTAATATTTGCATATTAATAAGTCATTGAAAAACATTATGTAAATTTTATATCACGGTGAATATATTATCAAATCAAATAGCCTTTAACGATAATTGTAGAAAGTTACTGTTAGCTAGGGATATGAAGTACTGCTAAGTATCAAAAACTTGAAATTGATATAAGCATTTCAGAAATACAACTAAAATATCAGAGAGGGGGCATGCTTTGTTGGGCTGTCTTGGGGTTTGGGGCAGGTTTTTTTGTTGGGTTGGGGGGAGGGTTGTGGGATTATTTTTAGAAAATTACTTACTTTCTGTGAAGTCACAGTTGGATTTTTAAATTTATTTTGTGTAAAACATGTTTTGTTTGCTCAAGTTGAGGACATAAAGCTGTTCAGTCTCTGCACCTACTGCTTCAAAAATGTTTTGTATGTAGAAAGGATTCTCCTTACCAGGCAATTGAGAGCAAAGGAGAGGTAGTCTCCATTTCTAAATTAGTAGTGGACATCCCAAGACTGACTTGAAAATCTCAAGATCTCTCTTATTTGACCCTTTTTGCCATCTGTTTTGGTTTTGGTTTTTTTTTTTTTTGAGATGTCTTTCTCTGCATCTGTCAGAGTGAGCTTAGAAATAAGCATTAAAAGTATGATTCTTTTGATTCTAGTAGATAGAGTTTCAAGATGACACCAGATATGGTGTGACAAGAGAAAAAATTGTTGTGTTGGAACTTATGGATTAGGTAGATGGAGCACTAGGTAATGATGCATATGTTAGGCTGAAATTTTCAGGGACCTTCACGAGAAGGTTTAATATCATATTGAATTTATATCCTTTAAACTTCCCTGTTAGATGCAGTAGCAGCAGGATCATGCATTACTCAGCTTTGAAAAAGGTGAACTCTCCCTGAGATGGACAAATTTATGCATCATCTCAGCACACTGGAAGAGCTATTTCTGTCCTGTCTCACTGACAATGAACAAATAACAGAGCATTTCCATCATCAGCAGTTCCTTTCCTCCTCTTTTCCACCCTCAGATTCCAGGGGTGGGTGGTGACAGCTTGAAGTGACTAGATATATTTTCAGATACCTATTCATTTAGAAAATTTAACCAAAAAAAAAAGGTTTTCCTTGTCACTGCTAAATTATGAATTTTTAAATGTTTTTGTAGATGCTTTGATAAAGTTGCCAGTTATTTTCTACTATTATTCACTCCAGTTTAAAACTTCCTCTGCAGTGTGCGTGTGTATTCTTTTTGTTTGTTTCATTAAATGAACTTCTGCAAAATCCAATATTATTGTACAAGTATTAATGGAAAGCAAACCTTTACATGCATGGACAGTCACACCACCAGTGGTGTTCTTCATTGGGGATTGGATTTCACTTAGTACGGCACAGGACAATATTCCTAAAATGCCTTGCTGGAGCATTGGCATAGAGACAGGTGGAAAGGATGGAGAAAGGGTCTGATGTCGTTCTCTTCAATAGGGTTTGCATAGTACATGCATGTACGTACACAAACCATTTCATTGCATTACAGCTAATTTACCTAGATTCTAATCCTCATTTCCCTGTGAAATTCAGAGTTGCAGTAAACTTCTCCAGGGTTTTTTACTGTTTTATAGAACTCATGTTTATCCACTCACAAAAGAGATGCAGTGTCATACGATTTGTGTAAGGAATTGAATTAAAGTGCGTATGTCTTGGAAGTATTTATTATCCCAACATGGTTAAGCAAATCCTATGTATTAGCTTTGAAAAATGTGATATCAAGTGCACCTTGTTCCTCATGCGGAGGCAGAAAAAAAAATCACAATGCTGGAGGAAACCTTTATGTTTGGTACAAGAGTTCCTGGATCCTGGTATAAGAGGATGTGGATGGGTCAGTCTGTTTCTACTCTCTTTGTGTCCAAATGCTCTTTACCTTATCCTCCAGCAGAGACAGATTTTTACAGATGTGGCTATAATATCAGTTTTTGTAGCTAAATGAGAAATTTGTACCTTAGCTCTATCAAGTGCTACAACTTGCTGTAGGTAGTCAACAGTTGTGTTAAGTTTTGCTGTCCTGTGTGTTCTTCCAGTATCTGTTTCATAGAAGAGACCACAGGTTAGCAAATGGATTAAAAGCTAGGTTATTATTCTACCTTTGTTCCAGCTGAGCTAAAGATTAAGAAAAGGTGGCTTATGCAGTGAGGTTTAATACACAGTTGCTACCTGATGGAAGGTATGTTCCGAATAAATTTTTGATGATTTGTCTTTGTACTTAACTGAACTGAGACATGATCTCAGCTCCTTTCCAAGCATTTCATACATGTCCAGCTTCCCTATATCACCCTCTAGGTTGGATTTACAGAATACTGTTTGTGTGTAGTAATTAACAATTGTATACCTCTCAGGAGCCCAAAAATGCATCAGAACTGTGTCCTACTGACAATTTCAGGGAACCCTACGACTTATCACATCTGGCATAGCTATTCCTTTGGAAATAAAAAACAAAACCACCCCCAAAATAAAAATTCCTCCTGGTACAGTTGTATTGAGGAAAAAATTAGCATGAAGAGCAAGCCTGTTTTATTTTCTTCTTATCAAACATTCCTTTTGAAGGGTAGGCTTCTGTAAATCATCTCATTAGTGACAGCCCATCTGCTCATATTTCTTCCAAGATAGTCTAACATGTGTGTTGTGTGTATGCATGCATGCACGCACATTTCCAGTTCTAGTCAATGTTGATTCCCATTAGGCTTCAGGCAGGAAAAAAAGATTAATGATTTGAGAAGAGGAGAGAAAGGTGCATGCACTCGGAAACTTGCCCAGAATGGTATAACTCCTTCAAATAACAGCCATGTATGAATAATGAGGAAATTTGCTCATTTAAGCTACAGTGATGATGATTCTTATCGATTTTACTTGGGCCCTGATATGAAGGAAAACAGGATTTGTTTGTCACATGCTTAAATAATCACAGACTTTTTCATCCTATTTTCAAGTTGTACCCTGCTTATTATGGACTAAGACATTCCATATGTAGCATTTATAAAAAATACATCTTATTCTATCTTGAGTCTTGCAGTATTTCCATCCAGACAAGCTGTATTGGCAGTGTGCATTTATTGCAATGGAAAGATCCTTCTGAGATCTGAGAGAAGAAATCTTCATCTCTCACTCCTCACATTCCTGTCTGGGAGATGGGAAGAGTCGTAAGCAATACAGCTTCTGTTTTCTGTCTTCTGTTTTTTAACTTAGACCTGATGTGAGCTATGATTTGAGAATTCCCAGTAGCAAGACTGCAGCTTTTTCCCCTTTACCACCTGTGTTTCTCAAATGGCACAGGCTTTTATTACAGCCTTATCGGAAATCTCAGGAGTGCCATTCACTCAGAACAGATTGATAGTGTTTTGAATCTTGTGGTCTTAAGAATGTATATCCAGTATTATTTTAGTGTATGTGTAAAAAGCTGATTGTGTTTTTAAGGTGCTGAAGAAATGAAGTAGTGTTAAACCTTTAATGTTGATGAACAGCCTACTTAATTTTCTCGCAGTAGAGTTGTATTTTTCTTAAAACCTCTGTTATACGTTAAACTTTTAACTTCTAAGGTCAGGTCAAACGTGTTCATTGGTGTTACTGTGTGCTGAAGAGAAAGAAAAAAAAAAAGAACTATGGCATATACAGGACCTAATGCTACAAAAGATGTAGATCTTTCCTCTGTCTTGTTTGTGTCATAAATGACAATGATGACAGTTCATCCTGTTCTAGCTGATGCAATTGTGTAATCCTGCTTTCAGTAGTTCTGCAGTGGGTTTACCCTAGGCTTTCTTGAGAAGATTTCATCTGCAGATGCATCTGCTAGAAGCTATATTTATTTTTTTAAATGGAAGCTTATAAGTTACATACACTAGGGGATGCCTTTTAAGTGTGGTAGACACAGACACATCACAGCAAAAATAGCTAGGAATTAGGCAGCGTCTGAGGCTTTGTCCAGCAGTAACTAGGAGCTTTGAATGTTTCAGTTCTGCAACACTTTGAGCCCAAAGCCCATGAGGCTCGGTTTTCAGAGTGCGAAATCACCTTCTCAGAAAACAAAACCTTTGCTACTCTTTACCACCCAGGTAGAAGCCTCAGAAATTAGCTTTTGAAAGCAAAGACCAATGCACTTGGTAGAGATTCTTCTGCTCTTGAAACATTGACAGTCTCTTTGAAAATACGTTCAGTTTGAGTGCATTTTTTTTATCTAGGAAAAATGTAGCACTGGCAGTACTAAATATGACGGAGTCATTACTTGTGGAAGTGAAATATCACCGCTGTACCAAACTGAAACCTTTGTGCTGAGACATCACTTTCAAGCAAAATGCAGGAGCCTGTCGGTATCTCATTTCATCTGGACTAGGGAGGAATGCAGTCTCTGAGAACAGATGGGAATACTCCAACTAACTGTGTGAGCACTGTGTTGTAAGGAAGAATAATTACAGGAGAACAGAAAGAGATGAGGGGCATTAGGTGTATGATAGAAATGGATGCTGACTGCACGTAACAAGTTTTCCATTAAATTTTAAGTTTTTCTGTGTTCCCTTCCTGCCTCCTACTTTTAAAGTCATCCTCTTTCACAGTGTAGATTGGTCAGTTGGCTTTGAAATAACTGAGTTCTGGCAAGCTGGTTTAGCTTTTGTGTTGAATGAAAATGGATTTGAATAAATAGGTGCGTGTGACTAGGAAAGGAAAGAACTGATGGATTTTGTGATAGTAGAAGCAGAAATCAGATTGACCTGTACCACGCAGAAGTACAGGTGTGATAGCAGCACAGCTGGATCAGTAACTAATGCAAATGTGGCTAAGATGGCAAAGGGGAAGAGCTATTTTATGTGAAAATGCATTGAATCTTCATAGTGTTGAATGCTTATAGGCTTGTGCTGATTTATTGAATTATGTAGATTTGCCAGCTTGAGCTCACAAATTCCATTACATGAAATCTAATTTTTCGGTGTGTGACTTCTAATTGGCAGGTTTATAGCCTGCCTGAAATTGGCACTCAGCAGCAGGAGCCAGATGTTGCTGAGGCAGGTGTAACAAACTATTCTTTGAATCAAATCTTGGTGGTTGGGGGCCTGCTTCTAGTTCAGCTGTCACTGAATTTAGGCACATTTAAAAGAGGTGCAATGAAGATTACAGTTGCATAAATTTTATTGTAATAAGTCCCATCATTTCCACCTTTTTGTGAGCCAATAACTTTTGATGTGAAATCTTTCAAGTGATTAATCAGTGGAGGTTTTGGTCTTTTTTTCTCAGGGCTTTTAGTAAGACGTTCTCTAACACCATTTAAACTCCAGAGTAATTCAGGGCCAGGGCAGTAAATCTCCCAGTGTCCTGTGAATTGTTAGTGCCAAGGGAGATGAGGCCAGACTTGGATTCAGAGCTGTGTAGGGTTAGTCAAACAAAGCTTAGCAGCCCCAGGAGAGGGGGATTTGTCATCATCATAAATGCTCGATACTGGAGTTGTACATATACAGAATGGTGTCAGCACATGCAGATTTATGCTGTCTGGTTCCTGGGCTGCAGAAGACTCTTTATATTTTGTGTTACATATGGATTGATGGCACAGAGTCACCAACCAAAGCCCCCATCTTCCTTTCAGTTCCTGTGTCAGTGAAGTGATCGATGATGGATTTTCCCCATTTGGTATTTTTGTAGTCAATATCTATATTGATTGCTGTTCTGTGCACTTAAAAGCTTGATTCTGTTGCGATATTGGCACCGAGGCATTGGTACTAGAATGAAATTGTATCATAGACCTCCCTGCCCTTTACCAACTCTTAAAGGACAGTCAACATGCAAGGCTTGCACAAGCCTCCATCAGCAAAGACTTCATCCATGGAAGCTTCCTGACTCTGCTCCAGGCACCTTTCAGTGAGCTCTGCCATGCTTGGAGCCAGGTCTAAAAGGCACAACTGAGCCAGGGGGTGTAGAAGAAAACTAGTGTAGGGATTAGATGTAATATGGATAGGAGGAAATAGGTCTTTGGTAAGTACAGTTAGAAGTAGTGCTCAGTGCATAGAATCACTTGGCTCCTCAGTGGAGGCTCTGCACAAAAGATTATGAGGATATGTTGAGAGTCTTGGATTAGATTTTGCCTTGAATTATGGAGTTTTTTCTCTTCCCTGCTTCCTCTTCCTTAAAGGACAGAAAACAAAATGGGAAAAGCATGCGGATAAACAGTTCTGGGAAAACATTTCAGTAAGGAAAGGGCTACAAGGTGGAGTCTAATAAATAACTATTTAAAGATAAGGTCATTTGGTGAGAGTAAACAGTGATCTCCTAGCAGTGTGAATGAACTTCGGCACAAATTGTTGAAATACCATAAGAATCCTAAGGTAGATTGGGGTGAGTGGTTTCTTATAAGGCCCAGTAAGATTCATAGCTGTAAGGGAGGATGGGTAAAACATAAAAGGGCATGTTCTGCTTGTGTTATTTTCCCCCATGTGTTAATCAAGCGAAGTGGTGAGATAAGAGAAGGAATTGGAAATTAAACTGTGAATTGTTATGAAAATTATTTGTTTAGCTACACTTCAGAATACTGTTTATTTCTTTGGACACATCTTGCAAGGTAAAGAACTGGATAATGACTTGCTTTCTCTGTATGGTGATACTACCATGAGTAATTTACTTGAGAAATGAGATCAAACAAACTGCAAATAGACTGTATTTTAAAGGCAGGAAAGGAGGACTTTTATATATATGTTTTAAAAAATTAACTGGTTCGTGCTTACTCTCATCTTCTTTGCATATAGAGGTTGGTTTTTTGTGATCCAAGAACTATCCTAACTAGTTAGGCAAAGCTAGTTCCCTGAAGCTGCTGTGTTTGCTTTCTAGTATGAATGTGAAAAGTGTCTCTCTTAATCTGCTTCACTGAAAGAAACTTGAGAGTGCTAATTCAGCAAAAGCAGCTTGTCTTGTTGTCCAGCTGAATTCAGGAGAACTGTTTCTTAACCTAACCAGGATTAAGAGTGTTTTCTTAATTCAGTGCTGGCTTACATACTTGAAAGTTTCAGGGGTTGTAAAACAGCTGCCTGTAGTATGCCAAATTTAGGTATTTACCTGACACCTCATCTTCATGCACCTTAAAATCGCTTCATTAACCTGCACTGTTAAAACCTAAACAGAGCATATGGGTTCTTAGGTTCTTTGAAAGGCCTCTAGGGAGAAGTTCTACCTCTTTACCTTAGACTCTAAGCTGAGGCAGGCACACTTGCCCCTTCAGGCAGAAGTATTAGTTTGCCTTCTCATTTAAACATAGAGGTGGTGTACGTAATTATTTTAGGAGGACCTCTTTAGAAAGCACTGAAAATGTAGGTGCAAATCAGACAATGAAGTTAAATACTTGAATACAGCAGTATACTTTAATTTTTTTTTTTTTTCTTTTTTCTTCTTTTCTCTTGCATGGCTCTTTCTGTCTTCACTAAAGTTCCAGGAAAATCCTGCTTTTAAGCTGTTAAAGTTGTCACTGCATTAGGCCTTTTGCTTTGGATGAAGATATGGTCTGTACGGACGTGCACAAGTGCAACTGAACTTACTCTGGCAGAGGCAAATGGCTTCAGTAGCAAAGTCAGAGCCATCCACTCAATCACTAGTCAGAGTAAGCTCAGGTACAGATGCCCTTAAAATTGTTCCTCTCATTAATGTCTAACGATCAAAATATTATCTAGGGAATCTGATTTATTTTTGTGAAGTTGAGCAGTGCTGGCAGTCAGGGACATGAAAAATTGTCTGTGAATCCATAATTAGGGGAAATAGCATTACAAATCTAGTCAGTCTCCAGATGGTTTATAAAATGTAGTGGAAAATGGTGACTAATGTAACCCCTGGATCCAGTGAAATCATAGTCCACTTGAGTGTGCTCTCACAGCTTCTTATTAGAAGTGCTTTTAAGAGGCAACATTACATAATGATAATTGCTTATCATTGTTGAGAAAATGCTAAACTGCAGCAACAGGCCATGAAGTCATGAGTATTCTATGCTCTGAACACTTGTAAGATAGTCCCATGGGCTACATAATTACATTTGACTTCAGTTATTTAACTTCATCTTAGGTTTCATAGGAGAGCTTGATAGAGCATAATGTATTATGTTGCATAGCTATTACTCTTCAATATATTTTCTATTATGGTCACATATTACACATAGATTTTAATCACCTGTTTTGCTAATATTCACTTAGTACAGAGGTCAAGATAACATAAGAGAAACTGACTGTTTTGGTCTTTAGAGCTCAGTCCTGGCACCATCAAATGCCCTTCTACTTTATTATGTAAAATCTTATGTTTCATGGGAAGAAGTGAACGAAATAAAGTCTCTCTTAAACAGAAAGCCAACGTAAACCACCTGTTCTGGTTGAGCTAAAGGAGAATTGATTTTCTAACTTTCAGCTAAGCCTTGTCTAAGTAACTTCATTATCTGAAAGTTAACTGCATGCTTTCAGACAGTACCTGTCTCTAGAAGTGATAATACTTAAAATCTACGATTATCACTAAAGTAATGGGGCATTAATATGCAGAAGGGCCATTGCTTACATCTATCCCTATTGAAACCAAGACCATCCTCAAGCTGGTGGAATGACATAGGTGAAAAGGGCAAAAAATGTTCACACCTGCAGGGGCGAGGTGGACAGGACAGGTGACCCCAAACTGACCAACAGTATTCCATCCCATGTATGTCATATTTGCTAGAAAACTGAGGGATCACAAAGGTCAAGCCTTCTCTTTTGATGGCTGACTCTCAGTAAGAACTCCATCTGTCTTTTTGCCAGTGGTCCTGGATCTGTGTATTCTTGAATTCAGTTCCTGACTCCAGCACCCTCCTGCCTCCAACTCCAACTAGGGACCTTTCCCATGCCTGCTTTGCAGCATCAGTGGTGACGTAGTCATTTAGGGAGTTTCGATTTTGTAGATTTGTATATACTTCATTATTTTCCCAGTATTTTCTTGATTATTATTGTTTCATCAGAGTTGGTTTGGTTTCTAACCCACAAGTCTTTCTCTCATTTCCCTTTCCCCTTTCCGTGGGCGGAGAGGGGAGTGGAACTGGGGTCACAACTGCTTGCATCTAGTTGACAATCAAGCCAGATGGGACTAAACTATGACACCACTACAGGCCAGGTTTTTTCACTTGTTAGTGTGTCTGATGACTGATGCACAGTGCACCCACTGGGTGTTGTCTTCATCTTGGCCTGAAATGTGTAGTGATGCAGACAGAAAATATGTTTAGGGCAATCTCATACACCTAATGGCAAAAGAATCAATACAGCATATAATCACATGCATGAAAGGTGATGTAGAGCTTAACTGTCCTGTACAGCCTCATCCCAACTGCAAAGTCAGGAGCACTGCTCTCCAGCCACTGTAGGAAAGCGTGTGTTGTGTCTGAAATAATTCCCTGTAGAGCAGCAGTAGATGGACTTCTGGAGTTAGTACTTCTTATTTGGACTTCAGCACAGTTAGTATGGCATTGTGGTGCCCCAAATGCAGAATTAGGAGAAAACTGTGGTGGCCTAAAGGAAGGTACTTGTTTAAGCATATGAACTTTGGAGAGTAATCCTTTGTTATTCCCCCATATACCCTGGAACTTCCAAATTTTGGCATCTTTCCAACAGAATCAGTATTTTCACTCTGTAAAATCTATGTTGTGTGTCAGAGACGATCACCATTCGAACACAAAGTGGAGAGAGAGAAGCGTGTGAATGTAGATGCAGTAAAGACAGCTTGTTTCCTACAAATGCCAGGGAATTTGCATTGGGCAAGCAATGCAGAAGCCTGGGTACCTTGCTTTGAATACTGCATTTAAGCGAGACTTGAAATAGCAATTGAGAGATGATCTGAATCAGTGTACCAGACAAGCATATCGGTTCATTGAACTTCTGTCTTCATTAAATTTGTAGTTCATTGCTTATACTTTTGACAGGGAAGCGTGGATGTATGCAGCCTACTTTTGATAAGTGGTTTTATGTGTTAACCTTTTGCCAAATAACTATTACTATTTTTAAATATTTATGAAAGAAGCGGTTCATGTCTTTTTTAGGCTTGTTCAAATGAGTCAGCTCAGACATTTTAAAGCTGCTCTGAAATTATGTTCCTGTTTTAATTGTCTGCTTATGAGAAACAAAAATTAAGCGAGCAACTGAGTTGTTTAAATATGTAGGTTGTGGGATACAAATATGGAAGGCCTGAGTAGAGTATTAGTAATTTATTTGGGATTCTGCACAACTTCTATAAATTTTGATGAATTGATTCTTTTCTCTTTTGGTATGACGGTCCATGGAAATCAAAAGCCAAATATGTATCTAATGATCTTAGAGTACACAGCAATATAATGAGATTCAGGCTACATCACAAGATTCTGGAAAGGCTCGAACTGGAATTCTGGAAAAAGAGCAAGTATGCTTTAAAAGAAACTTGGCTGAACATCACAGCATATGAGCTACCTTTTAAAACAAGGTATATGATATGTTCCTTGGGGTCTGTTTTGTGTTGTCTCATATGTTACAGAAGGAAAACAAATGCTGTAGAAGCTACAGGGTTTTATTTTACAAGCTTAGGAAAAGAAGCGCCATACAGATTTTCAGTTATTGCAGTCCTAGAAAACTTAAGGGCTGTGCTTGGTTTAGGGTTTAATTTAGTGTTTGTCTCTGAGACATCTGGATTGGAGAATCTGAATTATTACAGCCCTATTTAATGGGTAAAAAATCCAGTTTCCTTGTTTGAATTTGCATGTAAAGTTCTTCCATTGCCTCAGTGGAGATTGCAGTCTATTTACTCTTATGTTTCTGGATGTATCTTAATACGTCTGAAGGAAAAACAAGCATAATCTTTCCAATTTATATATTAAAAGAATGGCCTGCTGATACTAAATTAGGTAAGAACCTGCAATAGACTAAATTGTTTTTTTCAGTTGCTGTGTTGAAGAATCTTATTTGCAATTAATCAATGTAAGATATAAAATAGGGGGGTTTTGGTCATGTTACAATACCTTAGTTTTACTATATTTTAAGCAGACTGTGTAATTTAAAAAGTAATCTGGACAGACTGGGGACTGCTAACTACGCAGGATGTGTTTTAATAGTTCAGGGACCATATATATCAAATAATCTCTGCTTTTACCTATCACAGTGGTGGCTTTCGCTGCCATCTCCAAGTTAAAAATAACCTTTTCAGAGTAAAGAGACACTGCCTTGCTAAAGATGTAAGACAGGAGTTGGCAAGAACTATGAGAGTATCAGTGTGCAGAATAGTAAGATTCTTGTAGATAAAGAAAGCAACCAGAATATGGGGCACTTGTTTTCTGCAGTGAAAGTACACTTCTACTGTTTTTCATTGCAGGTATTAATTGATGTTATTGCATTTACCAGCTTCTCTTTGAGAACCCATAGAAACAACTCCAAGATTGATGATTTTCATCAGCTGAGCCTGCTTCATTGGCATATCATAATCAATTCCACTCCATGTGGTGGTATTTTAGATATTCAACACAACATACACTCATGTCTTGTGCTACTTGTTTGTTTGCTTTAAGAAATGATGCTGCTTTAACTCTATGATATTTTAAAATAATTCTTTTAGTTGGCATTTGGTTTGGTTTTCTCTTTAAATTTTTTTGCCTTTTCAAATTTCAGTCTTTCAGTTACTGTTTTTCAATTTTATTCCACATGTACAAAGACAAAGGGGTTTTTTGGTTATTTTCAGTCTCTTCTTAAGAAAATTAATTTGATGTGATCAGTTTTCTATGTGTACTTGTCCTTCCCAATTATTTGGGCACATGAGTTGTTATCAACCCAATTTAACAAGGGAGGTACGAGGTTCTGAAAAAATTAGAGAAAATAGCTTTCTGAATACAGTAGATTTCTTCCTTCACTGTGAGGGACATCTTTACAGATATCTCACACTTTGTTATACCTAAACAGATCCCTGTGGGATCATGAGGATTTAAATGGAGACCTAAACCCAGAAAGAAGACAATTCTCATTGATCCTACTATTCACTGAATAATATATTCCACAATGCTTGTTTCTCTTACGTTATTTATTTATTTATTAGGGTTTAGATGAAAGTTTAATGTTGCTGCCATTACAGACCAAAAAGCACTGCTGGCATCTATTATATAAACATTGACAGTAGGTGACACAAATTACTCTCTGGTACATACAAATAGCACATGAAGGCAGGACACTTGGTGTTCCAGTGGAATTACTGGCACCTTCCATATTCCCTGTCTATGTGCTCAATTTCAGGAGCCTACAGGTCCAATAGATATAGTTTTCCCAAAAAAGATGATGGATAGGAAAGAGCAGGAAACACAGATGTGACTCCAGGTCTTTTAAGTGCGAAGCAATGGAATTGAGAGATGTCCTAGAGGCTGTCAAGAGAGGTAGGGTCAGCACAGTTAGGGTTAATGGGGAGTGCCAGAGTTGTTAAATTATAATGATCTCCTACTGGCATATCACTGTGGAGACATTTGTGGTAATTAATGTCAAAGCAAGGCAGAGATGTCTCTGTTAGAAGGATATATTGATCCTCTAGTACTGTACCAGCATATAATGACTTTATCTCCCTTATATCAATTGGTTGAGGCACTATCAGTTATTTTATCTGATGTATGTTGGTGCAATAAAGTGGCAGTTGCTTGCTGTAACATTATTGAGTTGCTTGATATAACATTATTGATCACTTAATTGGTTTATACTTGCTCTATATTATGGCTAAGCATGGAGTGCTGGAGTGCCACCTATAAAATGCACAAGTTTTATTATGAGAAGTTTAAAGCAATAACTCTAGGAAAAAAAAATTAAACACTTGATGGCAGGAAATGCTTGTGCTTCTGGAACTTCCCTCATTTTACTTCTGTTTCTATGTAGTGAAACATAAAAGCTGAGATTTCAACATTGTGTTCAGTGCAATGCAGAGGAAAGTGTGAATACCCTTGGGGAAGCACGAAGTTCAGCCTGACTTGTGTTCATTATTGGAGATACAGGGACATAAAATTATTGATTTAGGGACACAGGAATGCAAAACCCTTCTAAAACTGAGCTGCAAAAATGATTAATGAGAGCTCCTGCACAGTAAGAAGCCTGAGCAGCACCAGATAAAAGAGAAGTCTGGTTGGCCTGGAAGAATTGACCTGACCTCCCACTTACACATTTATGATAGATCCTGAATATAGGCAGGATTTGTTTTTCCTTTTGCTTTGTTGTTGTTGGTTGTGAGGTTTGGGTTTTTTTCCTATGGAGGGCATACTTTCAAAAGTCTTCTTGTCCAAGTCAACTGGTGCTAAGTAAGATCGCACAGCTTCAGCCTATGGCTACATATTGATAAATTACCCTCATCAACTGTATTTTTGTCTTCCTCTCAGATACAGGCAAGGTCAGTTATGCAGAATAGCTCTTTTGATGCTCCCTCCCATCATGCCAACCTTCCATTTCCAGAAGAAAATCTGTCCTTTCCTTGTTTAAAAAAAACCCACCACCACAGAAAAAGAAACAAAACAAGAAAAAGCAGGCAAAAGACTAAGCAACAAACGAAAACCCCAGCCAGACGTATTGACATGTAGTCTTAAATAGATGGTAATTTGGTAATTACAAGCAAATCAAAGTATTTGTTTTGCCTACTTTTATTCTATGAAGACAGGTTCCCCCGTGAAAATTTGTGTAAAAAGGAAAGATTAGATCAAGTTTTATTTTTTTGTTAATAGAAGAAATAATACATGGAAAATTGAAAAGTAAGTTCAAGTAATTCTTTCTACTGAAAATAGTATCTTGACCAGTTCTGCTCAGATCATAACCTGGAGCATTCTCAGAAGTTATTCTTTAATCTTCTTTTGTGTGTTAACAAAGGTATCACTTACTGAGTTTTGAATTGGAAGATTTTTCTATATATAATTTCACCCATTGTCTGCAAACCAGATCATGGAGCTGCCCTTGCATCAATTTTACTGCAAGTTTTTCCTCTGGGAATAAATTAATCCAAAATGTGAGCCTGTATAATTTTACCTGGATTGCTGTAATTAGTCCTACACATTTAAGACCCCCAAAAGTGCTAAAATATATAGAGGGCTCAAAATATCTAATTACTGTCTGTGCAAGACTGCTTCATCTTCTTCAGACTTTACACGATACTTAATAAAATCTAAATATGTAGAGAGTTACAAAGCTAGTACATAAAGCAATATTTTAATGCTCTTTTTCAAACACTGCTGCCAAAGACTTCTTATCACTTCTCTGTTTGAATATATGTACAAGAACGAAGTTTTTATGTGAATAGTCGCCCTGGATTCAGATAGTGGCTCTTGAAATCAACTGAAGACGTGTTTGCAGGATATACTCTGTCTTGGGCTACAATAATGCTAGTAGAACTGGAGGTAGTATCACCTTCCCTTTGCCTGTTTCATTTTATAATCAAAATGCTTTTTTTTTGATGTTGCAGGTCTGCAACCACAAATGCTCACACATGGGTCCTTTCCAACCTAATGCTTCTGTGATTCTATGTCATGTGGTATTTCTTCATATTGATTGTGTCAGGCAATACTCTACCCTTTTCTGTGAATAGTGCTGCTGTTCCTGCTAGAAAGGCAATATAAGCATTTATTTAATTATTTCTTAGGCAGGAGGATTTGAGTCATAGCAATGTTTTGTATACAGTAAATACATGCATCATTATTTTCTGAAGTGGAGGATGGAAGTATAAAAACAGCCAAACACACACCTACATCACCTGTCTCCAACTACCTCCTCTACCCACTCCCATTGAATTTGTACCACAAAATGGGTGCTCTGGGCTTTCTAGGATATTTTCCCTGTTGAATCTTGTGCTAATTAGTAGTGGCTAAACCCAAGTTCTCTCTCACATGATTTGGGAAGTACCTGAGTTACTTTAATAAAAAAATCCTCTTGCTTGGTCCAGCCCTGCACTTTTCAAACAGCCCTGCTAGGTATCTCTTTGCTTGTGTAGGATCTAATGGAGTTTTATCTGCGTGTAACTGAAAGACTTTGTAATTTGGCTGTGATAGGTACCACAACTGTCCAAGACATTAACTGTTAACATTCTATCCCTTCAGACCACTGGCAAAATTGATGGTACCAGTACTAATGTGATTCAAGAGTTTGTAAGTTCTTCTGCATTTGGCTTTACATGTTGTTTATAATAAAACATAATTGCAATTATCTCTCAGGAAAAAAGTAGGTTTCAGGCCAAGCACAGAGACTTGGGATGAGCATCAGGAGCCCTGCCAGCAGGTTCCTCCTCTGGAAATGGGCACAGTGCAGTGGAGATCCAATTTCCTGAAAGATTCCAATGGTGAACTTGTTTTATCAGGGAAATAAGTGTCATTGCAAATTCCTGTGCTTTTACCTATATTTTCTGATATTATGAATAGATTAACACTGCCGTTCTTGGGCAGCAGAGGTTATCATTACATTCTACATCCGTGCTTCAATATCATTTAATCTCATTGAAAGGGAGCTGTTGTGGTCTGGCAGGAAGTTTGTGTTCTGGCGCTTTTTGTGGATGGTTTTAAATTGTTTGACTTGTATGTCATTTCTGGTGAAGGACCTCTTGCCACCTTTGAACTCTGTAAGTACTTTGAGAGTTTGCTGTCCTTTTCTAGGCATCCTGATAGGATTAATCCAGTTAAGTAAAATGTACTGGTAAATATTTAGCTTTTGAACAACATTTGGTCGTGTGAATCTATTTGCAAATAGAAATAAATGAAGAAAGGTCTAGTGCAGCCAGTTCTCCATCTCTCTCTGAAGGGACTCTAGCTCCTCTCATTTAAGTCCAGGAACAGCTCATTCCAGGATATTTGGTTTTACAGTATATCCCACAGGTAAGATAATACATTATATATGTTATTCTAAAAAAGGCAAAGTTTGTTAGGCGAAGTAATTTTTTTAGGCCAACAGATACAAAAGGTAAAAAAGCTTTAACAAAATAATAAGATAAGTTTTTAGCAAAAAGCTTGCCACATTTTTCTGATTGTCAGAAACAGAAGGGAAAAGCTTTCAAGTGTGCAAGTTTTTCCTTAAGCCTGGAAGTTGGTTGTTAATCTTTGACAGTATAATCGTTCCACAGCTCTTTCTCACCTTGCATATTAGACCTCTGACATCCCTGTTAGAGCGGGTTGGAAGTTACCACTTTGAGAAGTCAATGAGAGAGAAAGGCTTGCACATGTGTTCATAATTTTGTGTCATAATTGTAAAGGTTGAGTCATTAATGCCTAGCTTGTTACTATCAATGAAATGTATGAAATTGTAGGTATAGTAATTGAACATCTCCATCATGAATTATGCAAAATGGGGATCAAAACCATTCATAATAAAAAATGGTCTAGAGCATACTTCAAAAAAATAAATAAATGTATCTTGTGATATAAATAGTTGTCTTTTTTTTTTTTTTGTCTTGCCAATAAACCTGTCATAGCTAAAATAGTTCTCATGAAGTTGTGGGTGTACGATAGAATAGGGAGATTTATAACATAGGCGTGTGTTGAACTACTGTTATTTGTTGTGCTTTTGGATCAGAGTTAGTTTTCTCACCTTGTAGCTCTTATGGAGATAGTCACATTAAGCAGATGTTCTTTTACTTTCGGGTAAAAAACAAATCTCCCAATTTTGGCTTTGAAAGGTTTCTTTCCGTAAGTTGAAATTCAGGTAACTCTCAGCTTAGTTTGGCAAGAGTTTTAGGACAATTTGAGACCTGTGATGACTCCCAGCAGCAACATTATTTGGTGAGGGGAAGGTAGAGGTTTTAGACAGTGAAAAATATAATCATGGCACAATTAAAGAATCTTGTTTCTTGCAGATTCAGCACTAGATATGACATCTTTGATCATTGTATAATGCATGTCTGTGGTTAAAATTTCCCTGCATTTATGTAATTTAGAGATTTACTTTAAAAAATGAAGCACCAACTTCCCAAATCTGGTATTTAAGTGAGAGGTGGCTATTAAGAATTCCTGTGGTGATTTATCAGAGAGGTAATCTCTTTAATAGGAAAATCTCAGTCATCTATTCAGTAATACTGAATAATCTATTTAATAATAACCATTGTGGCTCATTTCTAAAGCCTGTTTTTTTTTCCTGTCAGTGGGAGTCAAAGATGGAGTTGACTTTACACCGTGTTGTTGGAGCGATGGAAAGCCTATTTGTTAGAATAGCTGAGTGTTTCTCCTCTGTCAAGGCTGAACTGAATTGTGAGTGCCCAGGGAAAGGTTGTTTCTAACACACTAGTTGATTTATCATGAGAAGTGATATATATTAGTGCATCTAAACAATCACTCTCTGAAGATAACAGGAATTATTAAACCTGTTGTATACTGGAGGACATGAAGTTGTGTGGTCTGATTCTTGTGCTAGCAAAAAGAGCTTGAATCAGTTCAGTCTCACTTGATATATCCTGGTCCAGAGCTGAAGAGAAAAACTTACTGAAGATGGTGCTTCTTTTGGTCCATCTGTACAGCAGTGGCATTGCAGGTATGGGCTTTGTTGCATAAGACTAAAGGGTATTGTAGTCTTTACCTGAAATTCCAATCCACTT
Source organism: Clamator glandarius (assembly GCA_033459285.1). Classification (NCBI taxonomy): domain Eukaryota; kingdom Metazoa; phylum Chordata; class Aves; order Cuculiformes; family Cuculidae; genus Clamator; species Clamator glandarius. The sequence goes on from JAUNZM010000702.1 coordinate 195,550, forward strand.
AATGGATTTAATGTACTGCATCCTTATACTAATTGCTGTTCTTTTCATGTCTTGTGAGGGTTGGAAGCCTTTTAGTTTCTAGCCTAAATATACTCAGAATTATTTTAAAACTGTTTATCTTCATGACAACTTTATTCATTGTTTAATAGTCTGTTTCTCTGCCCTCTCCCATGTATTTATACTATTTCATTTCAGCCTTCATCCTGCTAGATTAAACCAGCATAGACACTTCTGTCCATTCCAATACCATTCTCCATTCACTGACAGCCCTTCCTTCCTTGCACTTTGTTTTCATTAAAATCCCCATATCTTGTGTATGAGTGGTCAGAATTGCAGACATTATTACACTTTGTGTATACTACCAGTGCCAAGTATTGTGGTTTTGATACTTAACTACATGTGCTGGGAATTTCTCTGACTGTGTTTTGGGATTATTGTTGTTTTTCCTGGGACTTTAGTGACAGTGATGGCTCTGTATACAAGGTGTCTTTTTCTCTGCCGTCCTTTTATAACTGGCGAGTCTCAGATCAGAGCAGAAATAATTTTTATTACTCAAAATCTTCATTATCATACTATTCTTATTTCTCCAGGTTTCTAAGTCCTTCCTTTGTCACATTCTATATTTCCTTAGAATATTTTTAACAGTGCTGCCAGCTTGGGGCTCTAGCAAGTTTTGTGGAGGTATTCCTAAATTTTGTGGCAATGTTTTTAATGAAAATCCAGAGCCCAAGACTGGCTTTTGAGAAATTCCAATAGTACTACTCTAAGCTTGATAGCTCTCCTTTCCTTTTAGCAATTTCTATATATGGCCAGCCACCTCACCCATCTCACCGATTCCGGTATCAAATCCCATTTTCTCCAGATGAATTACTGATTTTTCTGTCTGGCACACCGTGTTATATTAAAATACTTTTCTTACAATGAGTCAGATACAGGAGAACTAATCTGTCCACTGTGCAGATAAAGCCCACCACGTTTCACCCTTGAGAAACACGAGTTATTTTGTCAAAGAAGATTAGATGAATCAGACTTGATCCCTTCCCGGTAAGCCTAAGCAATATTTTTTCCAGTCTCTCTTCACCTCACTAGGTTTTTACTTACTTAGCTTCCAAATTTGTTCTGAAACTTTACCACCTATTGAGAACAGCCCTGGAAATAACCAATTTTACCTTTCCCTCCTCCCTTTTTTAAGTATAAGCCTTGTGTTTGCTTTTGTATTCTCTTTATACGACACATTTATTAAAGATCTGCCTTACTTGCAAGGCCAGGTGTAGGACAGAGTGGGAGGACTTGATGAGATGGAGAAGGAAGTGTCCTTCATGATGAAAGCAGGGGCATGATTTCAAAAAGGGGATGTTTAATATGTCCCAAAGTGGGTGTCCACACTGCTCCTTCTGGGAGGTGGCAGAAATCATTGATCTGTTCCAGCAATGGACCCACTTGGCTTGGGTGAGGGAGTGCAGCTTCAGCTGGGCTCAGACTTGTACTGTCAAAAACCTCTAGTTCACATGTACATCTTAAAAACCTTGCCTGTGCTGCTTTTATCTTCAAAGAAATTTCCCTCATGTATTTCTGGCATGAGAAGCTAAAAAAAAAAAAGTCTGTAAGCTCTAGATTCCTGTTAAATCTTCTAACAGTGAAACGCCTCGTATTGTGTGAGGAGATGCTGGCCTTCTCTAAAATAAACTAATAAATAGGTAACAGAAGGAGAAGCCAGTTGAGCCTATTTTGAATCAGTTCCAATTTGATCTCACCTGCTGCCTAAGGATGTTCTGCTTCATGTTTAGCACAGGCTGCTGTGAAAATAGAAATGGTTGGTGTCTCTCAAGCAGGTCCACAAGAAGCTGCAGGAGTGGAAGAGACACTGCCTTTGGTGCCACCTTCTCTGCTGGAATCAGGGCACTGTTGATGGTCCTCAGCTTCTCACCAGCTCCCTCACTCCCCCAGCTTTGGCTGGTGGGACAGCCAGAGCACTGTGGTAGTGGGAGCAAGATTGGTGCCGATACTGTGTTTGGGCAACCAGAGATAGAAACTGTTAACAGAAGTAAAGCTCTATTACCCTATTTTTGGTAAGTGTGCACTTTGCCAGGCCAGGTACATGCACACACAAAGCGGTGAGAGACACTACTGAGACTACCAGCATAGACACAACTTGCAAGGGATTTTTATAGTAAAACCAGAGTATTTCTCTTCTGGAGAAACCGAACTCAGAGCTATGACCTGCCGCTGCCTTCAAGGAACTGTCTTGCTGCAAGTTATCTCCAACAGGAGCAGAAGTATTTATGCTGACCAGGTTTTATTATAGTTCTTCATGCTCAACACATCTTCACTGAGGACAGGGGTTTTCTCTGAGCTGTTAGAGTCAGCACACCTTCAAAGTCTCTGCCAGTTTGGGCTCAACAGAGATTTCTGACTAATGAAGCAGGCTGGGATCCGGTTTTAAAAATAAGCAAACAAGAAACCCAAACCACAGGGGTTTAGAATGGTTTCATTTCAGACTATCTTTAATTCGCTAGTGAATATGTCTTGCTGCTAAATTTTAATCTGCCCTAAGAAAATTTTCTACTAATTTTCTGAAGTCTAAATGGGAAGAGTTGATAATTATTTTTTCTTGTAAAGTCAATCTAGAGTGCTTCTTTGGCCTTTGTGATTTTGAAACCAACATTTCTAATCTGTCCTATTGGTGGTGAAGAAATTTGACTATTTCTCAAAAAAAGCATTTAAATTCTCAATTATTTCTTGTTGGTTTGTTTGGAAATATTATTTCTGTAACTTGTCACAGTAGACTGGGAAAGACTTCTCTTTTCCAGATACATTACTTCATAATTTTTAAATAGATGCAAATAACCTGTATATACAGATAAGACAGCTGAACAGATTCAGTTTAAAGAGAATTGAACAATGCTTTCTGAGGGCAAGATGGTATTTTTTCAAATGAATTTATGTTGTTTAGCTTGTGTTATGAACCAGTTTGTTTTAACAAAAGCAAAGCTAGTGCACTTGGCTTTTATGCGATGTCTCTTGAGACATGACTGGGATAATGCTTTGTAAAAAAACAGCCAAGCAATAATCCTAAATTTGAGAACTAATTTTAAACTGAAATGCAGAAGCAAAGAGAGGTCTTGCCTGAGATTACTTTGATTTTTCCTGTCTGAAATTGCCAAGTGTCTGCAATGGGAGTAGTAGGAGAGAATTTTTAAGCAGGTTAACTTAGCTTGTTTTTCAAATACAGCCATAGTCCAGCAGAGAAATTTAAGCTGAAGATTTTTACCTGTTTTTTTATTGGCTGTTGTTGGTTCTGAGAAATTATTATTTTTATATTTGTACATTGCTGTTCTGTGATCCTTATGCACACAGATGTACTTCTGGAGTGAGTGATAATACACTTGGGAAAATAAGGCCTTCAAGGAAAAATTAAGAAAATTACTTAAGGTCAGGGTGGAATAAAGTGATAGAAAAGATGTAACTGTCTTCAGGAACCTCAAGGCATGATGTAAAAATTACTTTATTCAGTTCTCATATCAACAAGGACAAAACAAATAAAGGATTTACAATACAAAAGAGAAAATTTATCTCAAATAACAATGATGACAACAAAGCTAGAGACTAGATAAGTAATGGAACAAGCTACAAGGGAATATTGTGCTGTTATTAACACCAGAGATATTATAGTTTAGAGCAGATTTCCTCCTTATTGTCCTGATTCTGATAGTTTACAAAGATGTGACCTCAGCAAGTCTTAATGTGTTTTCTGGGCCTCTTTCCTCTCCCAACCTCCCACATGTTCACTTCATTTATACTCAAGGGCTTTTCATACCAAATATCATGAGGTGATTCTCTCAGCTTCTTTATAATCTCAAAGGTTTTGGCTTATAATGAATTGCGTCTATAAATACACAATGCAAATACCCTAGGATATAGAGCAGGATTTCTTTTTTAAAATATTTGCACTGTCTAAAATACTTTTAAGCAAGAGATCTGTTTCCCAGACTAAAATACAATCTTTTAACATTTATTTTTTTACATTGGTATAATTGAAATGCTGGTTTAATGATTCAGCCTAAGAGGAAGAGCAATAAAGTAGGGCAATATTACAGCCTAATTAAACATTTCCCAAGCATAACTTTTGATCACAATAGTTTTACCTGTCTAAAACTATGCTCTAGCAGCTGTAGTATCAAACAATTGAGTTTGTATTAGTGGGTGAATTGAAAAAAACTCCATTAGAGTAGCTTATGACCTTACCACTTGGAAATGTATTGTTTATATAGCTTCTGTTGTTAAGCATGTGGTCTAATTAACTTGTTTTTCTGCCTGTCTTTCAAGAGGTTAGGTGTGACATCTGAAGAATTAATGTTAACTAATGCCTTTGTTGAGATTGATTAATGTTCACAAAGCCATTTGAAGATGTTTGGCACATAGACAGTGCATAAATGGTGATGAACTCAGTGTGCTAACAAGCACCAAGGCTCAATGTTTACTGAGCAGCTTGCACCCTAACACATCACTGGTTTTCTTTTTTTGTGAGTGGCAGTTACTCAGTTTGGCCTATTTTAAAAGAATATCCTTCAGCAGTTTTATTTTTGTTTTGCCAGTCTGACTTTGGGACTCTAGCCCAGAGAGTTGAAAACATAATTTACAAACTAAGACAAATTGTAGGGAGAGAAAACAATTTAGGTGGTTGTGGTTAGATAGCTAAGATGCATTTTTCACAGTGAGTTAATGACCCTTGCCTCAGCAAGTCAATTGGGTTCCAATACAGAATCACAGAATCACAGAATAACCAGGTTGGAAGAGACCTACTGGATCGTCGAGTCCAACCATTCCCACCAATCCCTAAGTACCTCAATCCACCCTAACCTTAAACACCTTCAGGGACGGCGACTCAACCACCTCCCTGGGCAGACCGTTCCAATGCCTAACCACCCTCTCTGTGAAGAATTTCTTCCTAATCTCAAGCCTAAATCTCCCCTGGCGGAGCTTGAGGCCATTCCCTCTCGTCCTGTCCCCTGTCACTTGGGAGAAGAGGCCAGCTCCCTCCTCTCCACAACCTCCCTTCAGGTAGTTGTAGAGAGTAATAAGGTCTCCCCTCAGCCTCCTCCAGGCTAAACACCCCCAGCTCTCTCAGTCGTTACTCATAAGGCCTGTTCTCCAGCCCCTTCACCAGCTTTGTTGCTCTTCTCTGGACTCGCTCCAGAGCCACAACATCCCTCTTGTGGTGAGGGGCCCAGAACTGAACACAGGACTCGAGGTGCGGTCTCACCAGTGCCGAGTATAGAGGGAGAATAACCTCCCTGGACCTGCTGGTTACGCCGTTTCTGATACAAGCCAAGATGCCATTGGCCTTCTTGGCCACCTGGGCACACTGCTGGCTCATGTTCAGTTGGTTGTCAACCAACACCCCCAGGTCCTTCTCCTCCTGGCAGCTTTCCAGCCAGACTGCTCCTAGTTTGTACCTCTGCTTAGGGTTGTTGTGCCCCAAGTGCAGGACCCGGCATTTGGCCTTGTTAAACCTCATGCCATTGGTCTCAGCCCAGCAGTCCAGCCTGTTCAGGTCCCAATAGTGACTGAGTTCATGAGGAGAGGGAAGATTTGCATTTCTCCATGGATCAACAGGTTGTTGCTGCCTTACCTACCACTTCTGGTTGCCTATGGCAGAAAAAGAATGGACTAGCAGGTAGCCAAGCTAGGGTGTTGCCAGCCTGGGGTATATTGCACAGGATTTGGCCTGTATAAACTTATATCCAGTGGCTGATTTCTTCTTTCTCACATTTTGCTTTCACAAAGTGGAGGGGAGAAAAAAATGTTATTTGGCAATTTGGTATGTATATGTATAAATATGTATATTTTAAAGGAGGTACAGAGTTTGTACGGATGCAGAAGGAGAGAGAGGAGAGGTGTCATTCCCAAGGTGGGTTGTCCTAAATAGAACTGTAGTAGTGGTGGTACTGTCTGTATTTTCAAAGAAGAAAAGGAGAGCTAGTAGGTGCACAACTTCTGGTTCTTGAGCAAGCAATATAGTTTCAGCACAGTTCAGAACCTGTTCTGACATGAGAGATAAGCAGCCATCACTCTAAAATGCCTGATACAGTAAATCACCTCAGTCACCGGTAATTTTTTTTTTATGTCATATTTTCCTGTGTCTCAGTCTCTTACCTTGTTTGATATTTTGAGTATACTGCAGTTGTTTCAAAGCAAGTGATTGAATTTAGAGTCCTTTTGTTCTGTTGCATTTTCTGTGGTAGCAGAGGAGTTAGCGTAAAGTATAGGTGTGTTACTAATTTTCTAGATAAATGGTAATTTGTCCTGCTCCAGCTTTTGCACTTCAGGAGCTAGCCTGACTGATTAGGCAGAGGTAGTGGGCTGCCAGCTGGCCTCATACCCTGCCACAGGGGTGTGGAAGGTTGCCCAGCAGCCTGTCACAAAAGTGTACCAAAGGAGGCATGTCATGTAAGGACACCTCTAATGGTGCTCTAAAACCTATAGAGGTTTTGTGGATGGTCCATAACTGGTCTGCAGGGGTAAATCAGTTATAACCTTTTTTCCTAATAGGGGATTAACTTGGTACCACAAAAAAAGTATTCTTTTCCTTCCTAGTTTGACTGCTGGTTTGTTGGCTTGTCCATCTGCTCATTTGTTTTAGTTCCTCACAGTTGTTCTGCTGTTGCTCATTTGTAAGATCAAATATGGAAAAAACATATTTTTCCCTAGTTGTTTTAAACAACTACCACATCATTTCTTTGCATTTTAATTTCAAACATTTGATTTGATTGAGGAGACCTGTGTGAGGAAGGGGGAATGAGTGCCTAAGTAGCATAGGGGGTCCTAAAAAAGCCCTGTAGACTTACCAGGTTACTGTTTGCAGTGTTTTTCCTGCAGGTTTTCATGGGCTTCGTTAAGTTTTGCTTACAGATGGAGCCCTAGCCAGCCTATTTAAAGCAGAATTAATTTTCAGTGACAGCTTCTCCCTTGTGAATTGAAACAGCATGGTCTGTATTTCAAATGGTAACCAGAGTATATTCTTGATGAAGTATCTCGCAGAAGGTCTTTGGAGAAACATGAGTAACCTATAATACAGTCTATGTAATTTCCTGATAAAGAAAATGGGTAATTAGAGGTAAGAGTGTGCTTTTTAGCAAGAATCCCGTCAGGAAGAGGAGCAAAAAGATGGTGCTCTCTGGAACAGTCAGAATAAGAAGTAAAACGTCAGCAATCCTGCCATGAAAGTGGGATGGTTGTGGGGGAACATCAAGGAGATGCACAAGCAAAGGCAGGGCAAGCACTAACTCCTCTGCACTTGGAAACCTCTGGCTCTGGCCCTCAGTGTTCTGCATCTTCAATGATTCAACAGTTAAAAGAAAATGTGCCCGAGTACAGAGTTTAGGAACAAACTTTGCCACTGAGTGTTATAGGGCTAAAAGGAGTGGTTTAGCTGTTCTTTTTAAGTTCTGAGAATATCCCCCATTGCTACTGTCATTCTTCTGGTTTGTCTGGAGATACGGTTGAGGCTAGTTTCATTGAGGACTTAGGAGATGAAGGATGCAACAGGGGAGGGACTAGAGTATCAATGTGTAAAAGAAGTAATAAGGTGTTTCCTTTGATAGGTTTGAGCTTAGCTGGCCTTCTGTCAGTGCCACTATCTGTGTCAGTTGGACTTCAAGTAGATAGACAGTCTGTGGGCTTAGAAATTGTCAGAAATGCTTTTTTTTAAGCCTTCATGTAACTGTCATTGCCTTGCAGGCTTTCCAAGGTTTCAGGAACCTGACAGATCAGCAGTGTTATGTTTTGTAGGAAGGTTTTGCATAGTATGTCTGCTTGTTAAACGAGCTTTTGTTGATTCTCCTTAATATATATAATTCCTTCTTATTCTATATGTTTACTAGAAGTGACCATAAACACCTCATAGCCCCAAAGCAAATTTATCATGTTATTGGTTAACATCCTGATGATCTTAAAGGTCTATTCCAACCTAAACATTTCTATGATTCTATATTGTTGTTTAAATATGTAAATATGCCAGTGTACAATCATAGATCTGTGCTTGCAGATCTATGTATTTTTTTTTCCACAAAAGACATTCCTTTTTGATATAAGAAATACCACCTCTTGCTTTTTTCATTCCATTTTCACTCTCAAGGATTTTTCTTCTAGAAGTGCATGAGTAATTCAAATAAAGTGCTCCCTCACCTCTGAAAATAATACTTCAACTTATCCATCAGGTTTAAAACCTGCATTTTCTTACTATTATTGACCACTGTGGGGTTTTCTTATACTGTGAGTAGTGGAGGAGTGAAGAGGAAACCAGAGTACTTTCCTGTTTGCCCAGCAGTGTGCTGTGACACATTGTAGAGGCATTTCAGAGTTATTCATTTCTGGCACTTGTTTTATCACAAATAAAAATAGGCTACTTTTGTAAGAGATGGGGAACCTTTATCAGCGTGATGCTAACTCTTTGTAATCTTTTTCATTTGTTTGTTTTATATAAAAGCCTTTTTAGTAACGCTCCTCTCTTTGCACTTTGGCTTTCTGTTTGCAATTCCAAACCATGATGTTCAGTCTTTGGGTCTGTTCTAGGCAGAAGAGGCACAGTGAAGTTTCCGTATTTACTGAGGATTGCAAAAGGGGTTATTTTTACAAAGTAGGTCTGCTTCACTGGGGTTTTTTTCAGTTTACCATCAGCTCTGTATGTGTTGGGGTGAATCTGCCCAGGTAACATTTTTCAGCTGCCTCATTATGGATGCAGTACAGATGCCACCTCTGAACTGCTAGATCTTTTGATAGCGGTGACTTCATTGATGTGTGCTGCAGTAGTCTGGGCTCTTCTTCCACCACTTCCATTTGAGATAATGAGAGAAACAGATTTTTAAATAGCGGCTCCTTTATTTAATGATATCTTGGGGAGGGAAGGTGTGTTTCTAACAGAGCAGCAGTTAACTTCAAAGCAAATCTGGATGACTCAGTGAAGAGCCTAGGGCTGCATGTGCCATAAATATCCTAGTCGTGTGTGTCTTGTATCACTTGAGGTTTCGTGGAATCCTTGTTTGTTTTTCATTGCATAGGGAAATTTATTCTCAGCCTTGAAAAAGGAAAGCTTACAGACTGTAGGATGCTTTTTATGTGTTCTTTTCTTCTAGTTTCCCTCTATAGCTCCTCTAATGAGAAGGTTCATCAGTTTGGAGAAATACTATTGCTGTTATGTCTTTATGAGGAAGTTTTCCACATGTTTTACAGTTTCATATCTTCCATTCAAATATGTGATCATGTAAGGCAAGTTGTTGAAGGTCTCTTGTATTAGCTGGATAATTTTTTTGCCGTGGAAATGCTATGTGCCATGTTCAAGAGGCGGCACTTCTGCCCTGTTTACATGATCAGCTCATTGACTTCCTGAGTAATTGTGTGTACGCTACTTTGGTGCTGAAATTTTGGATTTGGATTCACTTCTAATATCCTTATCTAAGATCACCTTTCTGACACACACATATGCATCTACACCCCTGGAGAAACCAGTGGCACATCTTGCACAGTTCAGTGGTGCGGTGTGCTTCCTTATCCCTTTGTTTTTAAAACCAAGTGAAATAAAACCCTCACATAATTCACCCAGATTTGGAATTTAAGAAATACAGCTTAGCTTTTTGCATTATTTTGATGTGTCTTGAAGCTTAGTAGCTTGTATCTTACTCTCGCAACCAAAGTAAAAAGTACGAGCGCCTTTTGTTCTAATACCAGTTGAGGCTTCTGAACAGTACTGTTCCCTTGGAAAGAAAATTACAGGACTGGCAGCAATATTACTACTTCATTACTGCACTGCCATTGATAGTGACCTTCCTTGCCTTAAATTACACTGTTTCCCTATCATGTGCCAGAAAGGTAGCCAAAGGTTTACTCTCAAGTTATTGCCAGCAGACTATAGGCATCAATGGTGTAGATAACTTGGCAATCGCTGTGCTCTGCAGTATTGGGTATGCTTTTTCTTATGTATACCATGTGTTACTGAGAGAATTTTTGATTACATATATAAAAATGGTCATGGCAGTAGTTATTTTTACTGTATCTCATCTTCAGGGAGAAGCAGAAATTACAGTACGTGCTTCTTCTGAGAGCTAGTGAGAATTAGTTGCCCTTTGGTTGTCTTCTGGTACTGGCAAATAATAATCCCAGAGGGGGCTGTGCCAAATGGAGATGATATTTCTAAGGTCCATATTGTGCCCTTCATTTGTGGATCTTGCTGCTCTTCAGAAAGTTGGATGGATCTTTCCACCCGCCTCCTCTCTGATCAAATATTATCATCTGCATTCTGTGAAATTATGGAAAACAACAGAGAGGAAAAATGACTCAGAATTAAGCAGCAGCTCAGTAATAGAAAACATAGATCACTCTGAAGGTTGATCACATAGATCCCTAGTATGTTTCAGACAGGGAGATGCTTTTGAACCCTGCTGTCTCTGGGACTTTGCAAAACAATTTATCTGCATCACTACTTCCCTCATCTCAAAATTTTACTGATGCGTTTTCAGGATGCTTTTCTTGATGAGTTTCATGGTGTACAGGATCCATTAATACCTCCCCCTAGCACAGGGGCTTACTCCTCACCACAGATGTCTGTCTGTCCCTTTATGCATGGCAACAATAACACGAGGTGACCATATCTATATGGCTGACTGAATAATTTGATTGATATAAGCTGTCTGTACAACCATTTCCATTCTTGAATTCCAGAAGTTCACAGTGGAGGTCAGAATGACCATATACCATTTTGAAGTTCTAGTGGGTGATCAGTATCTAGTATCAACATAGCAGTTTAGCAGAGTCAGGAAGAAAGCAGAAGTTTCTGAAGATCAAGGGCAGTACCTTGCCTAGAGAGGGGTATTATGGTGTCTCCGTCTGCTGTTCTGTCTTCGCAGGGATGGAGGGTTTTATCTGTGTTACGTCCACGTATGACACACAATAAATGTTAAGATAAAAAAAAGTATTCTCTTTTAACCCCCACCCCTTTCCAAGTGGAAACTAGTTATAAATATCTACACATAGCCTACGTTTTAAGGTGGGAAAATGATGCAATCAGCTTTGCAGCTGTCAACCAGCTTCTGTTGAACTGGTGGCCTTTTGTTCATACATTTTTGGACAGTGAGGTGACACGCAAGCTTGATGTCTGGTCTGGTGCACTTGTCCTTTCCAGGAGTCTGTCTTGCATGCAGAAATCCCTATCGTCTCTATTCAGTTCTCCACAGCAACTTTGAAATTTAAATCTCTGTTGTATTTAAAGTCAAACATCATCATGTAATCTGTGCCCTTCCAAGACAGGCTTTTGCAAATATGCAAATACCTAGCTGTTCTCCATAGAGCTAGCAGAAATTCAGACTTGATGATGTTGTTTCTCATAGGAAAAGACGTTTAGAGATGAGATCAAACATGAAGGTATAACTCTTTTCTTTCTCAGTTTGTTTTCTTTTTCCTGTTGTTTTCTACTAATCCACAGAGGAATAACATAACGTAACATAGCAAATGTGTTCACCACTCTAACAGTCTGGAGCGCTCGAATGTCTTTGTTGTAATTTAGGAAATGAACTGACAGGCCAAATTGTATTGGGTAGACAGTAAAAATATACACTGAAGGAACCACATAAACTCCCTGGTAGAAATTAGCTCTTTCATGCCAATGCAATTTATGATAAGAAATTAACTAATCTTCTTCCTCAAAGACACAGCTAGAAACTTGAAGGACCATACGAATCCTGAGAGGTGGCACATTGATCTACAGCTCCGAAAATAGTGCCAAGAGGGGAAAATCAACAAGATCTTCACCTGATTTATGTAGGCGAGGCATCTGTGACTTGCCTTTCAAAGGTGATCTCACAGAGGCGTAATTAAAACTTGATGATGTTATGAAATAGTCATAATGATTTGTGTCCCTGCTTTGCAGTCATGCTTGTGTTTTTGTGTGATTTTAGAAGTGATTAGTCCCTGCTCGTGAAAATGAAGGTTGGAGAGTGCTAGGTTAAGGGCAGGCTTTTTGTGTACAGTTCTTGATGTAGAAAGTCTCCAAATTAACCTACTGCTGGACCTCTATTTCAGTTTAGAACTAGTCAAATTGCAGTTAGTGAAAAAATAAATTCAATAAGTTTTTAATTGGTAAAATCAAACAATATCTAAATTTGCCCACTCTGCAGAGACAGGCAGTGCTCTAATATTGGAGATGATTCCTTGGGGCTGGAGAGAGCGAGGTAAGACTACAGACTGTGATTCAACCATACTATGGTCTGGCAACCACTAGTAACACAGTACTGCCATTTCCCTCATCCTCATCTTACCTGTAGAAAGGAGAAAGTATTGAGAAAAAGATTGTCTTTCATTAGATATTTAAACCCTCCGAGCAGAACATGGACAGGACCTGAGCTGCAGCCTGTAGATATGCAATAATGTAAACACTGTTCATGTGCTTAATTTGTGATTTTTTATTCATTTTTTATTACATTTCTAATTTTTTAATACATTGAATTGCATTGTGTTGGATAGAGTTTTCAAGACATACAAAAAACTACATTTAAAACTGAGTATGGATTTTTTTTTCTCTCCTGTCTGGATGCTGTTGGGAATTTTCAGGAAGCTTTTAATCATTTGGGTTTGGCTTTTTCTTGGGATTTGTTTTGTGCTTGAAGACATTGATCTTGCTTTCTAACAGGCCTGACTTTCCCCATTTATATCAATAACTGTGATTTTTACTCTTTCATTCTCAGACTGTAAAGACATAAAACACAGTATGTTGCCTAGTTGTAAAAAAAAAAGGGAAAAAAGGAGGGGGAAGATGGCACCTCTTATTCTGTATGCAGAACAGTCAGCATAATAGATGTAGTTTGAGGCTGATTATCATATGAAGCAGATGATCTGATGGTTAGAACCAGTGATCAATTTTCTGAGAATTCCCAGCCTTTCCATTAATTTTGATTTTTTGGGTTTTTTATGAGCAAGACTAGTGATAAGCTCAGGCTCTGAGGAGGATCAGGAAGGCCAGTGTGTGTCGAGGTTTATTGCCTTGTTTCATGCTGTGATTTATACAGCGATGGTACTGGCTCTATTCTTCTGCTTGGTGTTATTTTATTTCTGTTCATCATTATAGTATTTCATGACTTAAAGACAAGTGCCCTCTGAGAATCTGTTTTGTTGTGTCTCTGACATTATTACAGGTGGAAAGTCTGATTATTGGAAGTTCTAAACCCTTGCAGCTCCAGTGGAATGAATGGAAGCTGAAGGTGTTCCGAAAATCATGCCTGAGGCATTTTATTCTTTTATAGGGATTGAATTGTGCCTTATAAATATACGTCTTTGCTTTGACTAATTCCCCCTTGACTGTGCATCCTGTGAAGTAAATTGAGTTTATTTGATTAGGATGAAACCTGTGCTCCAAAATTAACTCTTATCCTTGCTACATAGCTGAGGGTTAATTAGATTTTAGTAAATCTGATGTTAAAATTAAGCTTCAAATTCACAATTAAGCTTCAGAGTTTTGCTTCATAATTGGAATATGTTGGGAAAGATCAGAAACCTGTTTTCTTCGAGGGTTCAAGTGATTCTAGGCATAGCACATGTTCTCATGGCAGAGTCACTTGTGTGGCAAAGGTAACTAAACATGCTGAAAGGGTGGTTTTGTGGCTAGAAGAGGTACCAGGACCAAGTGTTTGCTGCTGATGTGGAGAGTCAGCCCTCCTGAGCCATTCACATTCTTCTGCAAAGAGTCTTAATTCTAATTTCTGCAGTTCCCCTGAGAGAAAGCAGGTGTCAGACAGTGATCCAGCCTCAGGAAAAGGTTCATTTATCCCAATGATTAATAATCCTGCTGTTCTTGCAGAAAGGGAAGCTGTGGTGGCTGTTTGATCCTGAAGTAAGGGAAGATGCTGCTGTATAGTCATGTGACGGGGTGCTGGAAAAGTCCAAAGGAGCTGAAGCAGAGACTTTTGGGGACTAGGTGTACGAACTTAGTCAACTTCACCTTTTTTGTTAGTTTTTTAAGAACATAAATATGCAACCTACTGAGGCAGCCCCTCAGGCTGTGGCAGAGATTAAGGATCCAGTCCTTGGCTAGAACTGCTTCTGTTCCCAGGTTGCTCAGATGTACCTCAAGGTCATCATTGCTTCAGCCTTTAGTTTGTGAAAATCCATTCTTTGCTCAAAGGGATTCACAGCAGTCTTGCCAAACTGTACTTTTGCCTTTTTGGATCATTATAGTTCGGGTTTGGTTAGTTTTCCTTCCTTAAAAGCAGCATTTCATTTAAAAGAGGAAGCTTAGGTTTGGTGGTTTTATTTTTTTTTCCTCCCATCTTGGATAAGGGATAAATGACAGAAGATGCATTTGCTTTCAAGTTATTTATTCTCAAAGAACAAATTTAATCAGTTACATTCTTATCTGTATGTCTGTCTAGGTTTCTCTGGTTACCTCTGTGGTATATCCATGTACGATATGGTAGATCACCTGCTGTGTAAAGAGCTTCACATTTCAGTGTGTACATTGATCTAATAGTATTTTGTGACTGATAGGGTTTGGTGTTTAGTTCTCAACAGGCAATATGATACATGCTGTTATGAGTGGGGAAGGCTGTTGCTTTGATGAGGAGACTTGTGCTTCTTTCCTGTGTCTCTCTGTCCCAGCCCGAAGAACAACAAAACTTGGCACAAACAAAACACCCATTGAGAGAATATTCAGGCAAACAGCTAGTTGCTTCCTCTTGTTCTTGCTGCTGGTCTCCTGCAGACAGGCTCTACGTGGTGTTTCATTGTCTTTAACAGTGTGGACCAAGACTGGCTTTTTAGGGTAATGCTTTGACATCCTTTGCTACTAGAACTGAGATTCGTCTCAGTTGCAGTGTTTTTGAGGTACTGTGGCTGATTGTATATTATGTTTATTTTTTGAAGCTCCTGCCTGTAAAAGTTTTATTCCACCCTCCTTGTTTTTCTGTTTTTAGCGAGTGAGACCTGCAACGATTTCCATCCCATGTTCTTCACCCATGACAGATCGTTTGAAGAGTTCTTCTGTATCTGCATTCAGCTCTTGAACAAGACATGGAAGGAAATGAGGGCAACTTCAGAGGACTTTAACAAGGCAAGAAAAAGAGTGGGGTGGGAATAACTGGGCAGGACGGTGAAACAAGGCTGTGTACTCTTCCCTGGAGGCACAGGGGTTTACTGATCCCCTTTCTGCTGAACACTGTAGAGCTGTCATCTGTTCAGATTCTTTGCCCGTCAGAGAGCTGGCATTTAGGAAGTGGGAGCAGGGGATGGGATGTGTAAGGGAAGTTCACAGACCCTTTGCCATCATGTTATGTTGCAGATTGTGAAACTAAAAAACTAGCTTGAGGGGAAATTCTCCCTTTTAATGTTAGCACTGTTATGCTGAAGTGCTGCAGCCTCTAAAGTTGTAAATAATGCAAAGAAAGTACTGCAGTGATAATTCTGTGCATTCCTTTCATTTCATGTGAGCATTAAAGTGATAAAATATTCAAGAGCAGACACAATCCTGACAAAGTGCTGTGCAGTTTAGCCTGCTAAAACAAAAACCCAAAACCAAATTAAAAAAACAACACCTCCCACTCCCGTCACTATTGCACCCTTTTTGTTTTAAGACAGAGTTCTGGACATTTCAGACAATTGCAGAACAAGTTTGTCTGTCTTAATGGTCCCTAGACATCCTACTTTAACTATCTAACTTACTAGGAGGTTGAAAAGTATCTTTGGCATTTTGTAAGCATGACAAACTTGTGCTTTTGTGGCCAGCTGGCATCCTTAACTTTGTTGGGATCCTTTGACCGAATCTTGAGTTTCTCCCTGAGACTAGATGTCCGTTTTAGAGCTGTTGGTTGAGAATGAAAAGTGAGACTGTTGCACTGTGTGAGCATGTGCCATACAAGTTCTCTGAAGTCACAAGACTCGAATGTTACATGAGAGCTAGTAGGAGTGATCATGTCTGCCTTGAATTGGAATGGCCTATTGTTGAAGTGGTCTAAATGTCCATTTTCCCCTGTAGAGCAAAGGTGAATCCTTAGGATATGGTGTTGAATAACCTTTGTTGAGTGCTTTTAGGTAAGATAGTTGGCAGTGGTACCAGAGGCAGAAGAAAGAAGGGAAGACCAAAATGCATACTGTTGTAGCTAGATGACCTAGGGACTTGTTCTGATGTGCTTTTTGTACCTAATGGTTCAAGAGTGCAGAAGGTGCAGCAGCGAGATAATTCACCAAACAGTATAGAAACCTAAAATCAAGAGCTTAAAAAGGCAACAACTTTTTTGAGACTACTTCATAATATATGTTTTGTTTTAAACAAATGTGATAACAACTGCCTATTACTTACACGCCTTCTGTCTCAGTAGAAAAAAAACTTGCATGCATAATATCCCACAACTCGAGTTGGAATATTATTATTCATCTCAGGAGATTCAGGAAAAGAATGGCCCTGTTTCTGCCAACAACCTAGATCACCCTAAAAAGTAAACTAAGAAATTTACTTCTCAGTGTTAGGCATTGCTGTGGAGCTTCATGGTAGTTTCTTCTCTATCTGACTAGTTTGCTGTTTGTGTCTTTTGTTATTGAAAATCCTGTGACTTCATCCAGAAGCAATTTCAGGGTCGGCAAAACAGATGGTAGGTCCTACTGCGTGTGTCATTGAATACATAGGTGATCCTTAAGTCCATGAGGCAAATCTGAAACATTTGCCATTGTGCTACACAGGATTTGTGTCTATTGGTGGCACTACAATGCATGAGAGAGGAACCCAAATTGCTGCCTACAGAAATCACTCTGGATTTTGTAGCTGGTTTTGTAAAGGGAGGGACTACTAAACTCTTGTGACTCTCATTTCTAACAGTTCAGTAATTATGCTCTGTTTATCTAAATCCTTTCTATTAGTCATAAGGCGATTTTTGTGCTGTTACCTACTTCAAGTGACATGTGGTGATGATGTGCATTACTCAGCTGATAAATGTCTAAAGGGATCTGTGAGTGAAATAAGCTGTGTTGTTGTGTGGGCTTGTGAAGCACTTCTGGATTTGTGGAGGATGGTGTGTTTTATAGTGGTATCCAAGGTTTACCCATCTGGATGGTGGGTGACAGCTGCCAGTGCTGATGGATTTACCAAACTAATTTGGTTATTTTTAATCCTTACCTGCCAGGAGGCTTTGGTAATCGTGGCATGTTAGTATACTTTCTAAATGTTTCCTGTGTGCTACAAGTATCTGTTACTGTGCAATTACTTTTGAAAACTTGGCAGGCATAGGCCATGTGTACCTAGGGAGCATTCAGCCCCCACTACTTTCAGGAGTGAATGGGAAGAAAACAGACCTCACAAGATACTGTAGCTTAATTACTGTAGAAAAATTCTCTTTTGTTCTCTCTTTGCGTTACTATTTTTCAATTTCAATAACTTGATTGGCATGGTAATGTGTGAAACACCACTTTGCCCCAGTTTACTATCTACGTGGCTGCTGGGATCGTTCCTTTTCTTCCCTCTTCCTTTCCTCCCCCAAAAATCTCCGAAACAAAATTAGACTTTCTCAATATATTGGATGCTAAGTCCTGAGACCTGGAGATTCTGTTAAAAAGCTAATCTACTTGCTTTGGTCTTTAATCGTAATTGAAGAGAAGGAGCTTTTTGCTCAAATTTAAACTTTTGATTAATCACAGTAGCTTGTACATTGAGGGGCCACTGGGGTCTGTGTGCACATGTAGAGATTTATTTCCTCCATCTTTTGTGCTGGAGAATGATAGGCACTGAAAGAAGTGAGGTAATCAAATACTTCCCCTCAGGTGTCATTGCTAGTTCTGTTTTAAGCATCAGATGAAGACTTTTTTTTGATGACAAAAATGCATACTGTACCATTATGGTTCCTCAATCCATATTGTGGAGATTTCATATGGGTTTGTTCATTTCTAAAGCTTAAAAAAAAATAATTAAAACAGCACTTTCCTCATAGTTGAAAGAATTGTGCTGTTTTAGTGAAACATTTATGATCTAATGCTTTGTCTTTCTGATCCTCATTCATTCAAACAAACACCTTTGTCAACTCTTGCATTAGAAAAACTCCTTGGAATTCTATGATAATAGTGTGATACTGTCAGACCTAAAACCTTTTCTACCGTCTCTCAAAATACTGGTAGATGTCTGAATAGAATAATTCAGTCAGGTAATTAAGCTTTTATTATGCCTTTATAACATTTTAAGACATACATAATTCATGTCTGAGTTTTCTAGAGAAATTAAGTTGCAGTTGGACAGAAAGACATGCAGTGGCAACAATTCCATTTGAAACCTTTTGTTTTTCTTGGATCCTACAGATGATGAAAGGGCACTTTGCAAGGTCTGTCCTCCACAGTCATTTGTAAGCAGACAGCATGTTTTGTGAAAATATAATCTTATCTCCAAGATTTACATAATTCTGCATGTTTTACTGCAGCAGAAGCAGCATTGAGTATTGGCTTTTGGAGTCAACACAGTCCAGCTTTCTGACAGTCAGTACTATCTCACACTCTAGCATCTAGAAATCTTCATCAACAGAACCTATTTAAATAGGTTCCCATCAGCCAATTTTCCCTCACATAGGGACCACCTACACTCTACTCAGGGTAATTGGGCCCTGCTGCCATACAGCCTAAATATACTTAAATTGGTTGATTTTTTTTTATTTTATTTTTAACATGATGGTAAGTGAAATTCAAGGTAACAGCCTCACTGTAAAATTCCTTCTGTGGGACCAAATAAAAGAATACTCCCAATGGAAATTTTTTGCTGATACCGTTAGTTGTACTTGTGTAAAGTCAGCTGTGTTGCCCTAATGAGGATTTACATTGAGGTCGCTATCTTGTTAGTGATCTCTTGTAAAATATACGTATTGTTTCTCATGAGACAAGGAGACCATAGATAGGACATTAAGTTGGGGACAAGATTATTGTCTTGCCTCTGGTCTCCAGAGACTTCAGTCTGCTGCTTTTTGTAGGTTTGAAGTTCATATGCTAACAGGAGAAAGGGTGAGCAAATTGATTATTCTAATTGCAGGGCCAGCCGTGGCTTGTATTAGTAGACCTACAAAACAATATGAACAATTTGCTATTTCTATGCCTAGTGTAGTGTCATCTTAGAAAAAGCATTAAGAATAAAAAATACTGCTTCCAGTACCAATGTGGAAAGAAAAAGTTGGAATTATTTAATTTTGAGGTTTTGAAGCCACTCTGTAGCGAACAGGCACAATGATAGTTGTTATTAGTGCACTAGCGTGAGTTTAGGTTTTTAGATGGCCAAAATGGGTTGCTTATAAAAAGACAAAGTTTATCATTTCAATATAGCTAAAGTTAAGTAGTAGATGCTAGAACTGAGAAACTTTGAAAGCCCTGTGGTAAATGGAATTTGAAATCAAAATCTGATGCATTCACTGAAACTAAAGGTTTAAGAAATAGGAAAGTGAGATGAGGTTGGCTCATGATGCTACCGATGCATTTTAACTTTAGTTAATTTATTTTGAGATCGCCAAAGTATAAAATACCAGTTTTAAAATATTGTATGAAAATCTATTTTGCGATAAGCAAAACATTCTCAGAAAACCCCAAAACCCCTGATTTCAGCATTCTGGCAAAACTAGCATTCATTTCACACTGGCAGACCTGGGTATCTGGCTATTTCAGTGGCACATCAAGTGACATACCAAGCCACAGCGCTGGATCCCTGTGCAGAAGTGGGTTCTGCTCAGCAAGATGATAATGTCTGTCACTGACAGGCATACGTGTAAAAGAGTGTGTTGTGTGATAATCAGCACAGTAGACATTGTTCATACTGGCAGCAGATGCAAGAGTTCTGTAATTAAATACCAAAGCAAACACTGAGGCATTTGATAACCACAAAAGATGTTTATTGCTCTTGCTCAGACCATGTGAACATTTTTCCTTTCTCTGTGACAAGATAACAGAAGAGGTAACCAAGCATAACATTAAAATGAAAAATACCATTTCCTTGCTCACTGACAGTTTGGAAATGCCATGCCACAGGTTTCTCAGCTTCTCTAGTATTGTCACACTTTCAGTAGCTGTAGGATGAATAATTGTGTAAGGCTAGGTTCAAACTATGACTAAGTGTTCAAGGGCAAGCTTTTAAGGAGCATACGCGTGTGAGTGGTGTTTTGTGTGGAAACATGTTGTGGGCCAACACAACCATCAGATAACGTGAGTTATCTGTAAGGACGCAAAGGTATAGAGGGTCATTTGGAAAGGGTCAGAGCAACAATGTGGTAGAGGAGCTGTCACCAGCTTTGCTGAGTCCTCTGCAAATCAGGAGAACTCCATGAGCAGGCTGTGCATAGTTCCTGTCTGAAATGCCCTCCTGGCTGCAACCTTGTTGTCATAATGGTAGTCCTTGCCATGGCAGCTCCATGCCTGACCTGGAAGTCACAGGGTTTTGCCACACACCTGCAGGAGAAGCAGATCTCGTAGAATGTTCAAGTGATTCTCTTTAGTGGCACTAACAATATACGTCACTTTTCTGCTTACTGCAGAGTTGGCAGAATCTCGATAACCCCATTTTACAGGAAGGAGGCAAAAGCACCCAGAGCTCAAGTACCTTGGCAGTGAAGCAGCAACGTGGCTAAATGCAGAACCAGGTTGTGTGGCTGTTTGCTTCAGCATCCTCCATCATTCTGTCACAGCTCCATGCTGCAGCAGCAGCTCCAGCCTCAAAGGTGGTGACTTCCTTTGTGTCTGTGCTGCTCTTTCCCACCCTCTCATATGGATGCTTGGAGGAGGATGGCAAATAATAGCTCCAGGAGCATAAAAGAACCATTACCTCAAACAGGAGAAAAAATAATTCAAACAAACATGAAAGTAAAATCATTTGGTCAGTCTATAAATCTGTCTGTCACCTGCTTTTCTTTTCAGTGATAGGGAGGGAAAGAGGGGATAATTAGTCCTTCTCAGATGCTCTCCAGAGCATTTATTGTTTTTGTATGGGTGGTTTTTCACCAGTCTGACGCAGATGAATTTAACTTCTTTTGAGAGAAGCTTTGGAAGGCTATTCTGTTGCATTTTACCTGTGGGAAATGCTGGGCTAGTGGAATGATTGCGCCTCTCTGTTAGCTTTATTGCACCATCCCTTGGCAATGCTTTGTTTATATCAGTCAGGGATGCTACAAATAAATTATTCTTGCATAAAGTGAATTCAGTATTCCCCAGGCTTAAGCAGATTAGCACAAATTAAATTCCACATTTTCACACCTGAGGCCATTAGCACTTTATTAACTTTTATTGGAAACAGGTAATGGCTGTAAATATATTGTGTCATTAATTGTGTAATGCATGAATTTATAAAAAAAAAAGCAATTAAAATTTTGCAAGTCTGCTGCAGAAGTTATATAGAAAATAAGGATTTTTAACTGAAAAAAATAAATAACTTCCAAATACAATGGGAACCTCCTGGGATAACATCTTCTAGAAGCATCTGTTTTAAGCAGTGCGATTTAATGTGATGTAGAGAGAACCTGATTAAGACACTCCTCTAGTATTTGGCCAGTGTTCCCTCTATACTTTTAGTGGCCTGGATATTGCAAGTTTATTCCTTCCTTGGCCACTCATTTAGAAATGTCTCTGTTTAGTCTTCTCCATCTCTATGCTTTTATCTATGCGTGAGATCATCAAATGTGTCCCACTACATTTGTCAAAGCCAGTTAATTGCCTGTCTGCTGCTTCTGGTTGCATGCACCTGAGAAGGGGCATTTAGGACACTGAAGATATGGTGTTAGGCTTACTGAGGCATCAGTCTGTAAAAATCAGATCTGAATTTAAATATTCATACCCCAAAGGTTGGGACTGTCAAGCTCAAAGGAACTGAACAAGAGTATTACTTTTTGAAATATAGCTGGTTGCTTCCTTTTTGAATTTTTTTTTTCTTCAATAGCATTGTCAAGAATGCAAATACATTTAAAAAAATTAATATGTGAAATACAAGTACTTAGACAGGATAATGAAGCAGTAAGGAGCAACTCTTGCCCTTTTTCTGTACTTTGTAGCTTATCGAGCTTTTACATTAAAAATCTTTTCTATTTTCTGTCTTTGCCAGAAGGCTTCAAAAGTCTTTAGTGGCAGGTTCACATCTAGTTGTTATCCTACCTTGAACTTGAACTATCCATTTCTCACAGATCACTTATGCTATGATTTCATGGAAGGAATAGGCTTAAAAAGAAAAGCATTTTAAAACTGAAATTATTCCCTTTTATATGCCAGGATGGGTACACTAAGAAAGAGATGGATTCCTCAAGCAAAAAGCAAGGAAGGGAAAGGGTCACCTAACAAAACTTCTGTTATGTTTTTAAAATAAAAAAAAAAAAAAAGAAAGAAAGAAAAAAAAGGGAACAGCATTTTGGTATAATCCATTCCTTGGTCAGAAACTTCTTTGTCTTATCCTTTTCCCAGTGAGGAAAGTTACTCTTGGTTTTAGCAGTGAAATCTCTCATTTGTGAAAATGTAGCTGTCATTGGTAGAGTGTATTTTATCCCCCAGCTTTCTAATGAAGTCTGTGTGTTACTGTAGAATGCATACAGGTCTGCTTAACACCCTGGAGATGGCAATTTTTAAAACTGTTGGTACTTCATGTTTTCAAAGTGCTCTTCATTTTCATCTCTGTGGGTGCTGATCAAACCAATAAACATCTCAGCCTTCAAAAAGATGATTGAATGGAAAGCCTGATAACCAGAGGAGAAACATTGAGCGTAGGTTATCTTTGCTAACTGCTTTTTTTTGTACCCTGTAGGAACCTTTTGCACTGGGAATTCCTCACTTGCATGTAGAGTGTGTTAGTCACTAAGGGAAATGATAGAGCCTAACTGGAACTGTCACCAAAACAGCATGTTTTGTGGTATTGCCCTTGTCATTCCTGTCTGAAAGTATGGATAATAATTAGATCCCAGGAACCACTCTTGTCTCTGTAGTTTTATTTCGTCTTTCTAGGATATGTTTTTGTAGTACAGTTAAATCAGAGGTGCATGGCGTATGGTTTTTTGCTGCATGAATTGCTGCTGATGTGAATGTCAGTGGGCATATAATACCAGATTTTCATTTTGTGAATCATAGTGCATGGAATTCAGCCTGAGAGCTCCCCAGACTATAGACCTTACTATAGGCAAATAAAAAAGGGAAGGAAGGCGGGGGGGAAGGTGATGTCTCAGAGATTTTATTTCAGTTGAAATGAGGTTACTGTGATGAATGATGCGGCTGACAATGAGATTTTTATAGCCTCTCTTAGAGTAGCAGGAGAGGTTGTATTATTGTTGGTTCGCTTTAAGTAATTGTAATCTAAATAGCATCATGGTTGAAAAGCGTAGCAGAAATCTTTCATACATGTCTCGTAAGCAAGCCAAGGTGGTTTGTTGTTTTCATTTCATCTGTCCTTATACAAATGTCCTTCATTGTTTGCAGTTTACATCTCTCATATTGTCTTGATTAAGTCAGTCACCATTAAAAAGGCATTTGCCAGTCAGTTGCTGCTACTGCTGCACATCTCTATTTTTAGCACATGAGGTAACTGACCAGCATCTGACAAAATGATCCTGTTATCCGACGTACCGGTGTAAATTGAGAAGACTGGCTGTGATGAAGGCGTATGGAAGGGGGAGGGCTGCTGGGAGAGGAAGTGAGAGGGAGAGACCGTGCACAGGAATAGATGGGCTCTGCTCTCCTTTATGCACAACAGCTATTCCAAGCCATATCTGCACCATGCACGCAGGGCTGACAGAAGTAGCTGCCTCTGCTGGCTTTCCATAGGTTACCTTGGGCACCAGCAGGAGGGCAACTATTGCAGTGTTAGTCCTACATGGGCTGTGCAAATGTTTCTTAAGTGATCACAGGTTAAACTGAGCCTTGGTGTGTTAATGTGAATTGTCCTCAAGTTCCCAGAGGCTGGATGAATGGGAAAATGGAAGAGGATAAATAGGAAAATGGGGGGATTTAGCATGCACTTTCTGAAAGAAGTGTTAGCTTTTACCCCACGGAACATTTGGGCTTGAGAAAACAGAAGAGGCAGTTGTTATTTGGAAATGGTTGTGAAGCTGAGATGTTTGCACTTGGGTCCTGCCACTTCTCCATTGAGATCAAAATGACTTTTTGGAGGATGGAAAGTTATGTGTGCCTCTGAAGGTGGTAAGGCCCTTTCTCTCTTTGCCTTTTCACCTCTGTACTGTCCATTCAAAAAGCCACATCAAAAATGTGGTTTTGTCAATGACCAAAAGGTAATTTATTGACCCTTCCCAGTTCCTCAAGTTACCTTCATACGTTGGTGGTGGCAAGCAGAGAAACAAAGCCCCTAGTAACACATATGAAAACTAAGGAACATCACCTTAGAAGCTGAGTGCAGGAACAGAGAGATCTGATACCATGCAAGTAAATTAACCCAAACAACAGAGACAGATAAAGAAACAAATACCAAATTCTTCATCAGAATCCTTGAAAAAGAAATTAGTGCAGTTGATTAAAAGCCTTGCCCTGTCAGTTGAAGATATTCATGCCATGACCATGAAACTGAAATGCTCAAGAACCATCCTTGCATCAAGAATGTCAGGACTGTGTCTAGAAGAGCAGAAGCACCTGGGGAAACACCTTCCACACATGCTTTGAATTTTATGGCAGTGTTTCTCTCTGGAGATGTATCTTCAGATTTCAAGCATCAGTTTTCTGTCACAGGGAAACTGGCTGATCTTTGTTGTGTTGCTGATATGAGGACTTCAGCAGCATAACTTTTAAAACTGCAATTGTATCCATTTTGCTTGAATAGTAAAGGCTGCATAGAACTTTTTGTTGTACTTAACCAAGAGTCCAAAGGAAACTACAGATTACACTGCATTGTTGCTACACTATCAGCTGCTTCAGAAGCAATTAATCCACCCTTCATAGTGAAAGTAACATCTCAAACGTTACCAAGGAGGAAAATGGAACATCCTTACTTTTGTAAAATCAGATCAGATGAAGACTGTAATTTCATAGCTGTCAAGATTTTCAGATGCCCTCCAAGAACTCTTTTCTGGAAGTTGTTAAAGGGCTTTTTTCTTCCTGGTGATTTATTTTTTTTAATCTGAGTTGATCTGATTGTCATATAACTGACACTTATTCTGCGTTTTAAGACCTCTATGTGGTTTCTTTTAAAAGCACATATATAAACTAGTGACTGAATGTAGAAATTTTACTGGAGTTCTTTCTTTGTTCTAAGTGAAGCTTCCTTTAGCCTTTCTTCCTGTTCAATACTTTGACCTCCAACAGGATTTATTCCCCGAGTCTTTCCTTCTGGCTGTCCCCTTTCCCTGAAGCAACAGCATGGTTTGTACAGCGCTTCCACCTGTTTTAAGGAGGGCGTTAATGACTTTTCTCACTTTCTGTAGATGAGGTGCCTGCTGACTACTTTACATAGCCACATCTCCTGTCAAGAGATCAGAAAAGACACTTTGAGGTCATAGAATATTGGAAGCCAGTTTGTGAAGCCAGGTTACTGGCAGCTGTATCTTTTCAGCATTGCTAAAAATCTGAAGGACACTGTTAAAATTGTGAAGTCAAAATTACATGCACAGACTTGTTTCTTATTCCTGAAAATGTAGCCGTCTGCACTCCCACATGAGTAACCACATAAATACAACATTTTAATAAAGATGGCAGAGAATTGGGTATTATTTTATCTAGCCTGATTTTGCATAGAGTAGGCTGCAAAGTTTAATTTACTTAGAGAAAAGAACTATCTCCACCGATGTGGGAGAGAAACTTTGGGTAAAAGTATCGTATGCATGCAGCTTGCGAATGGCTTCAGTTATACATCACCTAAATGGCCCTTTGCTGTGTAAAATCTTTAAGTTACCAGCTAAAGCAAAATCTTTAAACTGGCAGTTCTATTTGGGGAGGAAAGAAAGTAAATCTTTACATAAAATATATTTAGCTTTGCATGGGTTAGGTTTGGTTTTTTATTGCCTTGTTGCTTTTAAGCTCCAAAGAACAGGATGATTCATAGCATCTCAATTTTCTTTAGTTATTATCATTTGAAAGAATTTGATGATTCTAATCTCCTTCTCCACACTTCTTGATTTCAATACTAGAGTAACACTTCAGTATCTAGTATTGATTTTTATGATGGCCCGGGCTATTAATTTCTGCACTACAGCAGGCTGAGGATGGGTGATTGCCAATGTAAGCTGAAGACTCAGAAAGACTAATATCATGTTTTGCAAATATAATTATAGGTGTTTGCTTGTAGGATGGTCGCCTTGTTGGTGAATCAGCAGTGCACCCATGTGGGATATGGACTAACTGCATGTTGGGTTGTGTTAGTTAAAGGATAGCTAGCAGGTTGAAGGAAGGAATTATTACCCTTAACTTGGTATTTGTGAAGTAGCAGATGGAGAACTGTGTCCAGTTTTGTGCCCCGGTAGTGGGGAGAGGTTGATGAAGCAGACGTAGTCCACCAAGGTGATTAATGGGGGTGGAGCACATGGCATCCAGGGGGAATGTGAAGGAACTAGATTTGTTCATAATGGAAGAGGCTAGGGGCAGAGAGTGGAGGTGGATCCAGTTGTGTCTTCTTCCACTATGTCATGGTGTAACCCCATCCAGCAACTAAGCACCACACAGCCGCTCAGTCACTCCCCCCAGCAGGATGGAGAAAGAGAATTGGAAAGGTAGAAGTGAAAAAACTCATGGGTTGAGATAAGAACAGATTAATAATTGTAATAACATTAATAATAAAAGATTATAAGGAAAATAGCAGAAAAATAAAACCCTAGAAATACAAGTGTTGCAAATTGAAACAACTGCTCACCACAAACTGACTGATGCCCAGACAGTACGCAAGCAGCACCCCTCCAGCCAACTTTCCTCCTACTTTTATTGGTGAGCATGATGTCACATGGTATGGGATAACCCTTTGGTCAGTTGGTGTCGGCTGTCCTGTCTGTGTCCCCTCCCAGCTTCTTGTGCACCCTCAGCCTACATGCTGGAAGGGTGGGGTAAGAAGCAGAGAAGGTCTTGACTCTGTGTAAGAACTGCTCAACAGTAAGGGACGCATCCCTGAATTATCAACACTGTTTCCAGCACAAGTCCACAACATAGCCTCATACTAGCTACTGCAAAGAAAATTAACTCTATCCAAGGCAAGACCAGCACACACTATCTTAAGAAAGAACCTGTAGAGAAGATGCATACCCTTCTCAGAAGTACATAATGAAAGAAGAAAAGGCAAGTTGCAGTATAGGAAGCTGGCAGAATGTAAGGATAGAATATTCCCAACTGCTTTTACTTGTGCAGCACTGGAACAGGTTGCACAGAGAGATTATTTAATCTTTATCCTTGGAGAAACTCTAAACTCACCAGACAAGGCCCTAAGCAACCTGACTTGTTAAGCTTGAGTTTCGCTCCATTGTGTCTGCAGGACTTGATGACGCCTAGAGCTTTCTAGCAAGCTGAATTATTCTGCAGTTTTATGTGTAAAATCTATGTTCTTATCCAGTATGAAACAGGGAGAAATAGTAATTCATATCATTAATCATCAGTAAAATAAATGAAGATGCAGCGTCAACCAATCTCATATATTTCTTTTAATGTTAAAAAAGGTGCTATAGATCCTTGTGATAGATGCAGTAACCACTTATAAGAAGACAGCCTTTCCCCATTAACTGCAGTGACCCCTTTTAAAGCATTTTTTAACTTGTTTTAGCTCTCACAGCTTAGACGTTATTACTCAGGGGCATTCAAGCTCCTTCAGAAATGTGAGATCAAAAGCATTTCCTCAAAATATACTAGCTAACATTTAGGTAAGTATGTTTTACTGAATATTTACCACTGGCTACTGCTGCAAGTCAGCTGATCTGGTAACTTGTCATACTCATTAGCATAAGTGAGCCCTCATGCTTAAAGCAAGCAGTGTGTGTAGCAATTGCAGAGCATTGTTTGGCTACTAGTAGACTGGGGGGTTGGGTGTTTGTTGGTTTGGAGGCTTGGGTTTTTTTTTTTTTGTTTGGTTTTTGATGTTTGGGGGCTTTTTTTAAGTGCTTGTCCTGTACACAGATCTCTGTTTTAACTAAAGCTCCATTGCTTACACCCTCTAGCTGCATTTCCAAGCTGTAACTCCACCATCCTGAAAAGCTTCAGATTTTCTTTTAAGCATGGCTTTCTGACCAAAGGAGATTGCCATTTATATTGGCAGAACATACAGAGGGTAAAAAAGGAGAAAGGAAAGGTGATGTAAACTAATTTTTAATTGGGTAAAAAGGATGCATAAATTATGTTTTCCTGAATGTTGCCTGGAAAATCAGTGATAGAGATGGGAACTTAGCCCACACTTCACTTGTCAGTGCTTCAATGACAGGACAACTCTACCTTGGTTTCTTTTCTCCTGTCCTGCTACACAATTCTGCTAGCAAGGAGGCTTTTGGGTTTTGGGGTTTTTTGCCATAGTGGAAGCACCTTCCACAGTTAAGCAAAATATTTTCCCTTTGTTTTCATCCTCTAAAGATTGAATTAATGGAGTGATTAGATGCAGTGTTTGCTGCCTTTTTAATGTAAATGGCTGAAATGAAAATATGTTGCAATTTGGAACAGCAATGAGAAGGATGCTGAAAAAATGAAGAGATGGCATTAACATTCTCTTTCTGTGCACAATTTCTCATGCTCAGCATTAGTAAGTAGTAAAAATTAGAGAGCAATGACAAGAGAACCAGAACTGTCAGAAATTATTTTTTTTCACCTCTCTCTTCAAGTGACCAGGAAAACTGTAGTCATAAATGACAACTTTAATAGTCAACTTGCATTTATCAGTGTGTGCATACGTGAGTGCAGTGTATGCAATAATTGCTGTGGTTACCAAGACAAACCAGCATGAGCCATACTCACAGCAAGCCCAGCACTGCAGCTGCCTTGGGTGGATGGACTTCTGCAGCTGTCACAGATGTTACAGATGCTCTATGTTGGGGCGATGATCCACATGTGAGACTGGGATCTTGAACGTAGAAGCCTGTACATGCATGTTGCCTGGCTTTGGTATAAGTAGTGGTGCTGTTGTTGCCAAGGAAAGGCTATGTCTCAGCCTTTCCAGAAAAAAGTTTCCAACTGTTCAGATGTGAAAATTAGTTTCAGGCTAGTGCAGAAATATTGAACACTGCTGGACAGGACAACAGCTCAGGTGTTAGAAGGCAGCCAGACCTCACTGTGGGCTGCACCTCTGATAAAAGGGTTGGTTACGGTGACCATTTGAAAAAACAGTTATATTGGAAGGTTTGAATGCTACAAAGCAGAGCTATTCTGATTAAACCAATCATTTTAAAATAAAAGGGCTGCAGAGGAACCAAGATAACCAGAAAATCACTTCTTTCTATTTTCCCAAATGATACCAAGTGTTATTTAAAAATAAATAAATAAAAACCAAAGCTGTTAAAAATATATTTGAGAATGAAAGGAAGAAAAGCAAGCAGAAAAACTGTGCAAGCACCAATAAACTTCAGAAATTTTCCTTGGACAAGTTGCAGTACCTTTTCAAAGGAGCATATGGGGTTTATTCTGGTGACTCTAATTTTAACATGAATGGGAGTCACGTGGGATACTCCTGGTATACTGCTTTGAAAACATATCCCTGCATGATTAAGGAAGCCTGAAATCTTTTTAAACCTCTGTCTTTTTTTTTTTTTTTTAACCAATTCTGAAATGTTTTGAAAGGAAAGCATTAATGGAATGAAAATGGTCCAGTCCTGAATAAAGTGGTAGTGTAACAGGTAGAGATGCTGCTGGCTAAGCACTACAAATGTGTTTGCGCTTCCTGGCTAGGGAATGAAGAGAGAAGAAAACTTGGGGTTTGGACCCAGTGTTGCAACTGTTTCTGCATTGCTTGGCCTTTATAGATTTGTCTATTAACTTGGAAGATGAAGTAATCATTCCAGCTACCATGTGCAAGAGCAGAATATTTAATGAAGAGAGCTAGTACAGGGTGGGATTTGCCTCTGAGATGGCAGGCATGGCCATGCTGCAGTATTGACAGCATCTTTATCTCATGGATGATTGAGACTGAAGAAGTATGTACTCTGAAGATCAATTAGAAGGAGATTCATTAGTGGGAAGGAGGTTCTGAGCAGATGCAACAGTCCTAACAAAATGAGCCAGAACACTGATAGAGCTGGGCCTGGTGTGTGGGCTGAATGTGAAGTAGGGTTGCTGAAGGGAGGTTCACAGAGTCCTTTCTGACAGCCGGTCCTTCTTACCCATCTTCAGAGAAAACAGTTTCAACAGTTTCTTGAAATGTTTTGAAAGAGATAAGACAGAAAATATCCATAAAACCATACTTGGAGAATACAGACATGAACATTATGGATTGTCCTCACAATGGATGAACATTGTGAGGATTATGGACAGTCATCTTGTGTCCTTCCCAAGATGCAGAGAAAGAAGGGAAATTTACTTTTCCTTTCCTGATACTTTTTTCTCTTTTTTTTTTTTTCAAGAATGTAAGGTTTATTTTTATAACTTTGGTTTTGTGTGGGCTGCTGTGTTCGTGCATGAGGATCCTCTCTGATTTTTAGCAACTTTTTATTGTCTGCCTTAGTAATATTTATCTGTCTTGATATCAGAGAAACATATAGAAAAGAAGTTGCCTGCCTTTTCTCATTTTCACAAAATCTTTACTGGTGATATATTACATCAGGATACCTAGCTTGCCTGTCCTTCATATCTCTTGACTCTTAGATTGGAGCATTAAAGTGCTTTGCTGGGGTTTCTCCAGCCTTTCCAACATGGTTACCATTTCCAGACTTAAATGTGAAATTCAACAGGCAGCATAAAGGAAAGAGTATTTATGTCAGCCTTATTTAAGGAAGAGACTTCACTTAAGCACAGCTATTTATGTAGCAAGGTTATTTATACTACATTTGGCTGCGAATGGGCGTGTGTGGGCATGCTTCAGTTCTGCATGCGACATGTGTTTGGGGTATGTATATTTGGCTGCACATTTCCATTTACATGGATTGGAAAAGTGGCAGTTGGCATCTTTGAGAAGGGGATATTTGCAAAGCCCAGCTTAGCCTAGGGAGGCTCTGAAGGCCATGGGAACAAACGCGTTCCCAGAGAGTGTCAGTAGTAATTTTGTGCTCCAGATTGCCCTATGAGGATATGGACGGTATTGTCCTCTCTAGCTAAAGCTCAGTGTTTACTCATTAAATTGCTCCTGTTATAGTATACTTGAAAAAAAAAAGTTGCTACGTGGTAAAGAGCCCTAACTGTTCATTCAGCTTCTGTGAGCGTTAATTTAACTCTCATGCCTGCATGGGGTGGAAGCAGACGGCTTGTTCTGCTCCAGAAAACTTCTTCTGAACTTGCTGGACCTGGAGCCTGGGCTTGTGTTTTCTGTTCTTCTCACTGACTGTAGTCTTGGCAATTCCCTTCTGCACCTCCCGAGCCTTCTGACACTTACCCTTTCCTATAAGCCTGTCATACTGCAAAAGTAATGTGAAATGAATGTGATAAATGGTGGATAGGGCCCCATCAACAACTATTAAAATAATGACCTGGAGGTCCTTCAACAGCAGCTGGGAAGGTTAACCAAGGCAAAGATAACTCTGTAATTGAGCTGTTTTCCATACACTTTTTCTAAATATCATCAGCTGGCATTGTCATTCTGGTCTTAGAGGTGCATAATTACACTAATACAGTTCCTCCAGAGACTGCTGTGCATCTGATTGTTACTCATAAATAACACAGAGCATAAGCTTTTGACATTAAAACGTATACATAGAAAATGCTGAGTAAAAATCCTATTTCTTTTTCCAGAATGCTTAGGCAAATACATACAGGGTTTTTAGAAATCCAGAGATGTTTGCTAACGTCATCTATTGTGCCAGTCTTAAGGGCCTGTTGGATAAAACCCACAGCCCCTGCTTAAGGTCTCGCACTGCTAACCTCTTCCCCATTAGCAAGAAAGAGCATGAGTTTTGTTTGAACAGATTTAATCTTCCTGTGTAGCAGATGTGCTGACACATGGGCTTCTACAGTCAATGGGGTAAATAATCTCCTGTTTAAGTAGTTCCTAAGTACCTATTTATGTCATTAGCATATTAAAAAAATCATGCATCATTATTTATGTGGTGAACCATGAATGCATCAGAGTAAGTTCAGATACGTGTCACAGATGATTTTTTCCTTTATTTTGTCCCACCTGTTGTTCTTTGATAAATACAATAAATCATTCTGTTGTGATTTCATATTATAAAGTAGAGATTTAATCTGCATCTTCCAGATCAAGAAAACTGCAATGCATTAACAGATAAGATGGAGGTGAGCATGGATGCTTGTAAGAGAGAGAAGACCAAATACATACATGACATAGTCTGTTTCAACTGTGTTAGTAATACAGTTTACATCCCTCAGCTCCCATCTTAAAGAGAAGTCTCAGACTGTTTGAATTGCAGATAAATCCAGCTTGTGTTGTTTGTTTGGCAGTCTGTGTGAAGCACAAGCTGGATAAGAGGCTAAAGGTAGAAGAGTATTGCAGGTTACATGCTGTAGCGATTTGAAATTATTCTGTCCTGGCTATGTGTGCTCCAAACCAAGTGAGTGAATGGGAAAAC
Source organism: Clamator glandarius (assembly GCA_033459285.1). Lineage (NCBI taxonomy): Eukaryota > Metazoa > Chordata > Aves > Cuculiformes > Cuculidae > Clamator > Clamator glandarius. The sequence continues at coordinate 228,138 of JAUNZM010000702.1, forward strand.
ATGATAGAAAAATATCTCAGCATGTTGCAAAGGAGTTTTGAAACAAAATTATTATATGCGTTTGAACAAAGTGGGCAAAGGAGGGAGCAAGGAAGTCCTAACCCCACCTGTAGATTATAAATATGTGATAGACTTGGCAGATAGTGCTTACACAGAATTATAAAACTGACAAGGTATTTTCTGTGACCCTTATAGTTGTGTACTTCAGAGTGCTACATAATGAATCTTGGAAGTCGATTATGAGTATTGTGAAACCTTTTTCTGTCTGCTGTCTGGATTTATTATAATTGATTTGAAATTCTTCAGTACCCTCTCATGCTATATGACTGCTATGTATGTTTGAAATGGCAAGACTTAAAGGTTGCAAACAGCTGCAGGGGCTTGTGTATTTTAAGGAGGATTTTGTATGATAGCTATACAAAGATAAACTGACTGTGATTGTATAGGACAGTGCCTCAAAGCCTAAGCATCACTTCAGGTTGTTTTTCAGATAGGGCTCTACTGTTTACTTTTTCAAGGTTAGAAGTATTTTTCTTTTTGTGCATACATATATCAAAATCTTAACTTCTGGACTATTTACTGTCAAAGAATCATCTTTCTATAAGCAACCTGTTTCTCCTTCTTCCTTCTTTCACATCTGGTCTCTTATGTGTAGTTGTGGTGGCTTTCTTCTTTTTGTTTGTTTTTGTTTGTTTGTTTGTTTCTTTAGGATGCAGATATTTTGATTGTACATTAAGCATGTGGCATTTTAGATCTTCTTGACATTGGAGGTGGAAATGGATCCTACAGTCATGCTGTCTAGACTAGGAAGTCTCATTTAACTACTCAGACTGCGCATAACCGTTTAGCAATAGGAAAACTGAGAAATATTCATGTCAGTTCCTGTAGCCAATTTCAGAAGTGTTTGTAGGCTGTCTTTGGCTTAGCTGAAAAACTTCGTTTGTCAGAGAAGATGAAGTAGTATTGCAGATTCAACACCCCTAGACAGTCATGATCCAGACTGCTGTTGTCTATGTCCAAGACTGTTGTATATAATTCTATAAAGCTCTAATGTAATTTGTATAAGATGAGTGGGGATTTTCTTTAACACACCTCCCTGCATCTCAAAAGCTTTTAACATATGTATGCGTCCTGGGAAGGGGGGCAACTTGCCTGGTGATGCAGGAGGAGAATTGTACGCTCCTTGTGCTCAAAGAACAGGACAAGGTAGTGAATATTGGAATATGCATGTTGATTCTCAGATGGTGGAAATCAAATTCATCTGTGCTTTGCAGAATGAAATATTCTGTGGTTTTGTAATTTATCTAGACCTTCCTGGGTGCTATGGTGGCAGATCAGCTCTGAAGGTCATGTCTAATCTGATTTGCAAAGCTGTGTTCCTGACAGTGTTTTCAGCAGCTTATATATCACTTGGTGTTCCTAGTAAGATAAGCTCCATGGTTTGTATTAAGTCTGTCTTAAATGGCAGAAAAGATAGATATCTCTTTGTGCTATGGCCTAGTATTTTCACTTTAATTTGGGTTGTGTTGCTATCCAAAAACTTCTTTCAGACACAGTAATATAAAAAAAAAAAAAAAGAAAAAAAGGCAACCCAAACCACCTGTTTGTTTGCAATAAAGTGTAGGGCACTCCTGGTAAAGAAGACCTAAGTTTTTCCAATATTAGGATTTTGGGAAAACCAAACCAAACATGAAGTGTGGCCTTGAAAGTTCCTGAAATATTTGTTTGTATTTTGTTGTACAGGCTTAGTCCTAATTTCTGCTTCAAGAATAGGGATATGGAAAGGAAATCTGTAAGTATTCCTGGAATAAATAAAGAGAATTAGCTGTTTGTGGTGCCAATCACCCACTTCTACAGATGGTCTTTTGAAAGGAATGGAACATTTACTGAGAACTAGTGGATAATTTATGGCACTAGAACAGCAGTTACTGGTAGCCAACCAGTGAGTCGTTGATTTGGGAAGTGTTAGTAGGTTAACCATCTTTCCCATGTAGGTATCTAGGCTAAAAAAAGTAAAACCCATGATTTGGAAGGATGAGTATGAGTAAGCATTATATCACCATTGATTGTTCCGCAGCTCCCACACACAAACAGGCCTAAGCCCATGACAGCATACTGCTGAGAGATGTTGTTCAATTGGCAAGTAGCGGCTTTGGTATGAAAACTTCCTGGAAATCTTCTGATCCTTTTGATTGAACAATGTAGTTTTATCCCACTGTCTTAGAAGGTTTTTCACAAATCTTGTTTATTATGTCACTTTGAAATTGCCTGGGTTTTTCTAACCTTCAATTTTTTATCTCCCTTAAAAGATTTCTTAGGTATTTGTGCCCTGTCCAGCTTTAGAGTGCAACAGATTTCTTAGTCTGTTTCTCACACCACAACCTTGTGAGGAAAAGCAATTAAATTTACAGGGGAGATTAGTAAGATAAGAGCATGCCAGAGGGCGAGGTATCCTAAAGTTAAATCTTAACACCTTGCTACTGTCAGAAGCAGCGATCTCTGTCACTTCTGTTCCTTTCCTATGGCAGGAAGAGACCTTAAAATGGGTCCTCTTGAATGGTTGCCTTAACCTGGGACACAGTTTTCTCCTTGTCAGTGGCTGAAATGCAGATGAAAAGCTTAGGAAACTGGACCAAGGGAAGGTTTCTCCAGATCCTTCAGGCCTGCACTGGTAGTCATTACATTTCCTTGCAGCAGTGTGTTGTTTGACAAAGAACAGCCTAATGAAGTTTTGAAGTCTTGTGTATCATACAACAGAAAGGAACAATTTATTTGATTAGGAAGCCTTCTAATTTAATACTGCCTTAAAAAGCAAATTTTACTGTAGGCACCCACTAGGAATGTGACGGTTGGTTTTCGTTGTCCAATAGCATTTTATGTATGTATTTATGGTTTGCATGACTATTTTAAGCTCTACATATTGACAGTGTTTCCAGTCTGTAAGACATGACAATAACAGCTAGCACAATGAATGCTGGAACTGCTGAGCTGCTTCATCATTCACTTGCAAATGATGGGTATGGTTCACACCCTCATACCCACCCTCTCCCCTGTGTGATTTAGGTGGGAGAGGGAATGGAACTGGATGGATTGCTCTTTTCACAGCAAGTCCTATCAGCAAATCTAGGCTTTTTAATTAGCCCCTTCACCCTTCCCCTAAACTGCACATTGAACATCTTTCCACAATTTAATGTTTCAGAACTAAAAGAATGGCTGCAAAAGCCTGCAAGCACAAAGTAATGATTTATAGTGATGGTGCCTCAGGAAATAGGAGGTGGAGCAGCTCTAAAGAAAGATGAAAAGCCAGAACAGGTACAGCATTGCAAATTGTGTATCCTTATGGCATCCTGAGCCATTTAAAACTACAGTTATCTTAAAGCTGCTTTCTCCGTTAAAATGAAAATTGAGTGACAGACACCCTGAAAAGCCAGATCTCCTGGTGTAACTCACTGCTCTTGGCCTTGCTCATTCATGAACACTAGACCAACATGCTTCAAAGACCTTCCTGGACTCTGGATTAAGTGCCCAGAAGGCTAGTAGAAGACATTTAACAAGGAGTGGCCTTTATACAAGGAGATACAGGAATCTACCTGTAAGACTGTCACAAGACATTTTAAAACACCATTATTTACAATGGATGATACAGTGGATATCTGTTATAAGAGCAGTATAAGAATGTGGGTTTTTTCAGAAGGGCCATCATTTTTTTTTATTCTTCTTTTAGTTAAATAAATGGAAGTAAATGTTTATGAAAAAGGAGCGTGTCCTTTTTCCATTCTTCTCGAGCACTATTTTAATTGTATATCAGTGTCTGGGTTTATCTTTGTTATGTAAATGTGTGCATTTAGGTTTCCTCCCTGTTCTGCAGTTTGTGTCTGAAGCATGGAAAGGATGAACAACTCTTCCAGGTGTCCCAGAGAAAGTGTTAGGAGCAACTAGAAATTACCCCAAACTGCCGAGTCCCTTTGCTTTCTTCCCTCTTCTGGCCTAGTCATTTCTTCTGTCTTGTCTTGCCAAAGGGTAGCACAGAAATTTATACCCATGGATAACAACCCTTTTGCACGTGAAGTTTTCAATGTGCATGTTTCAGCAGGCCCTGGGCAGAGTTTGGAATATCCTGTGTAGAAACAGTTGCCTGAAGACTCAGGCAGGTGACTGTGAGTGCTAGCTATAATTTTGGAAGCCCACTAACAAACAGCAGGTTGCTTGGGAAGCTTCAGAATAGTCATGTCAGATTTTGACCCCATTTGGGACAGATGCAATTTATGGAACTGAAAAGCGAAATATAGTTTTTTGACAGCCCATACAGCAGTTTTGTCATTTGCTGGTCATTTACTCAAACTTGAAATATGAGTAATGTATATTACCCAAGTACATAGGGAGTGTACCTCCTTAGCAAATGCACACATAGGATTGAATACTTCTTGTGTACAAATGTTCACATATGTACATATAGCATGGTGTGTTTGTGCAAGGAGAAAGTCAACACAGCTATGTCTGTGTGTACTTTCCCAGCATGTATGAGAAGAGAAAGCAAACTTGTGATCAAATAAGCAGTGAGAGCAGGGGGGAAAAAAGATGAGATTGCAGTTGATTATGAGCCTGGCAGCAGATGTGCTACACAAATCCAGCCCGATGCATCCAGGCTGTTTCCATGGTGATGGAGCAAGTAATTGTGGAGCTCCAGCGCACTCCCCCGCGGCCCCAGCCTGCATGGACATGGGTGTCAGGTCCCCATCAGTGCTGCCACGCTCTCTCCAGGCGAGTGCTGGGCAAATTTGACAGGTAGAGAGGGCAAGACCCAGAGATGGGGAGCTCCTGTTCATTTATTTGCCTCACTATCTGATGGTAGGATGCTAGGGGAGCGCACTCTTCCTCAGGAATATGGTTTCCCTAGATGAGATAAATAGGCAGGAGTTTCCCCCAAACGGGAGTGGGCTGCGATTGGCTGCTGCTGCCTGGCTGTGCCAATGGGAGCCCGACTGGCCGTTGGGTACCCGCAACATAAGCAAAGCTACACGCTCACCCTAGCGTGCGGGGACTGGAGAGCAGGCAAAGGTGTGTGTGCAAAGGAGGGGGTCTGCTCCTCTCACATGGCTACGCCGAGGACGGATCTCGTTAGAGAGCTTCGTCGGAGACCATCTGCTGCTTGCGCGCATTGTGCTTTCCACAAAAAGCAGCATTAAGTCATTCACTTGCTGTTGTGTGGGAGGCGAATTTGTCATCTGGAATGATGGAGCTACGGGATCTCTGTAAGTAAATCTGTGTACTTTATCTTCCTATTTCAGCCCGAGCAGAGATGAATAAATAGTGTCAAGGAATGGTAAAAGCAAATTAGTAAGAACGTGAATACTGTGAAGGATTTATTGGTTTTGTTTTACATGTAGGGAGATGTGTTCCTCCTAATGGTTTCAAGCATCGGACAAACTAGTTAGCTGTTTGCATTGCCTTGAGTGGTTGTTTAGCCTAATTAAGATTAGTCTGTGGAAGGATGCTGTATTTCCCGAGGCATTTCAGAATGCCTCTGTGTTTGAAAAGGAAAGCAAACTACATGGAGCAGAATATGACAGGAAGAAAAGTCTGAGGTGCCCATTTGTAGTCACCGGCATTTGTGTTGTTGGTATAACAGGCACGTTATTACAGTGGTTTGTCAAACACTACTTCAGACCCTTAGCCAAGAAAATACAAGTTGCTCATCATTTGTCACTTTGCTCAGCACAGAGATTCATTACTTTTCCTGCCCTATATCTTCTTTTTCTTAAAAAAAAAAAATATCTTTTGGAGAAGGCTTTTTTAAAAATGCATTTAATTCAAAAGCTTTCCTGTTTGTTGGTGAAACAAATGAGTACATTAAAAGTGTGAAGAGTTACCGTTTTCACCATTGTGGGGCATGAGTTGGAAGTTGATACCTTTGCTTATCGGGAGTCTGCTTTTGATTTGTTAAGCAGAAACCTTATATTTAGAAGGGGTTGTGTGTGCTAATTTGTCCCTTGCTGACCCTCCGGGGTTACCTTCGTTGCATCAGACATGAATTTAACTCAGTATTGTTCATATTTTATCAGGTACTTGCTGTTAGACAGAGCGCTTTGCTGCACGGAGCTTGTGAGTGACTCTGCTTAACGCTTTTAGAGGCTGTAGTCATCTTATCTGGTTTGTGAAAATAGATAGGAGAAAAGACAGAAATAGGAAGAAAAAGATTTAGAAAAAAACTTCCTGTATTTTCACTCTGTGCCTAAGCTAGTTATGTGTATCAGGGATTTTTTAGTAACCAGACTAGGTGCAACCATCATATGTAGCTGGCTGCTTTTTAGGGATCCATTTGTGGTGTCTTGCATTCATTTTAAAACTAATGCACAAGTTCCTTTCCCAGTCTTCTTGGGAGCTGCTGAAAAGTCACATTGCTGTCTGTGAATCTCATGCTGAGTGTGATTTTTTTTTTTTTTAGATATGGATTAACTGGTCGTCTTTGCTTTTAAGATACTGCCATGCAAGTTGTGGCAGGAAGGTGTGTCCATGGGGCTTATCCCTTAGTTAAAGGGATCAAGATCACCTAAGAGTTTGTGTCGAAAAGAATTGTGTTTTCAAGAGCTGTTTGAGCAAAATAAAATTAGAAAAATATAGAACATAGAATTCAGTGCATCAATACAGTGGGAGTTTCTGTTGGTGAAGGCTCTGTTAAGCTCCTCTCTGTACTTTTGAGTCTTTAACCCTATGTATCACAAATGCAGGAGGACCACTCGTTAAGTGTGAATTATCACCTTTTCTAAAATCATAGATGTAAATCACTTTCCCTGTGTTTCCCAGGGATGTTTGGGTTGTCTTTTATTGAAATGATGGCCTCAGGCATCCTATGGCGCTGAGGTTAAAAACAATGAAAATTTACTAATCTGTACAAAAGAAGAGGTAACTGTTAGCTCTCATAACAATATATATTTTTGCTTAGCAGTGATGCAAGTGTTAAGAATGATTTTTTTTTTAATTAAGCAGATAGTTATCTGCTATGTCACTTTCCCCAGGGGCTTGTGTCATTCATTTATATTTACTTAGTGTTGATGTAGCTGAAAATCCCATCATGTATGTCAGTGTAGGCAAAGTGATGTGCCTACTCCCCGTTTTGGAGGTAGATGCCTTGATTTAAGCTGAGATAGTCCATAAAATGCTCAGGGAGAGCTCGGACTCTTGCACACCTTGTGCACTTGGGTTGTTCTGGCTTCAGGCTGGTCATTTCGAACACATTTTGGATGCATCTAAGTGAAGTTCTGTTATGCCTTTTATGGTTTTTTATTCTATATCTACTACGTTCTGTTTTATTTTCTGGTTGGTAATATGAGAGCCTAGGAGAAGGTAACTGCAACTTTTAAGATTATTTTAGTTCTTATTAGCACTCCAGGGATATAGTTCAAACAACATAAACTTCTCAAGTTTAGTCACTAGCATTAGGTAAATACTGTGTGAGTGATAGAGTTCTTATATCTCCCATAACCTTGTTTGAAGGGAATTGTTTATTTGTCTATCCTTGAGGAGGAGGAAGGAGGGAGACAATGTGTATCTTCGAAGCATTTGATCAGTCTGTCTCAAGGCTTCAAATTCCAGTAGTGCCTGAGGTAGAAAAACTTGTGCTGCATTCAAAGCCATACTTGCATTAGATTTTTGACCTGATGGTGCAGAGAACAGTAGCTTGTCGTTAGTGCTTGGGGATGATCTGTGTGGGAGAGGCATTTCAGATTCCCAGGCTATAAGAGTTCCAGCAACAGAGGAGTGAGTAGGCATCAGTGAGAGCTGTGGCATGCTGGCAGCAGTTGGGAGGATGCAGAAGCTGAAAAATGCTGTCTTGGGGTAGCTTTAATTGGTTGCATTGGAAAACACTTGGTTCGATGGGCTCATATGTCTTCTGAAACACTGGGTGCTAGACCAATTTGGCATATCTCCATTGACTTACAAGAGAAGCCACCAGACATTGATCTGATCTTCAGTCTCATGCTTATGTTTTTCTTGGAAGAGCAAGATTTTTACAAAGATAGCAGGTTATTTTTCCTCTCTATTTGCCTCAGCAAAGGTAATGTTAAAAACCTGAGTGGAACGGGCATTCCACAGTTTTTTACTTATTCACATGGGCTTTAAACTTAGCAGGTTATCCTTTGTCTGCTCACAGAGCCTCATTCTGTGTCTTAGTCTATACAGGAAGTGTAGAGCAGAAATCCAGAAGGGAGACCTTTACATGTATCCAGAGATATTAAATTTGAATATTTAATTCTTTTCCTAGATTTTACCTTTAGTTTCAGTAAAAACATTGTGGTCATTCATGTTCTCAATAAACAGATGCTAGAGCTACCAATCTTCAGTTTGGCTTCAGTGGTACTTTTATCTTCACCCCATTATTCAAGTGCGTAGGTACAACTTTTAAAGAAACTACAAACCCAATATTCTTGTTTAGATGGCTCAATGTGTTTACATCAAATGATTGCAGGCAGTCATAACTGCAAGTGAGACTAACTGCTCAAACACGAAGTCACAGAAAGCTCTTGCTCCCTGTTCAGTATATGCACACTGGCATCTCAAAAGGCAAGCACACATGACAAAGCAACACCAAGCGCAGAATAGAAATGGAACAGCAGTAAAACAAAGACGAGTGAATCGTGAAAAGCCCATTGATTTGCTTGACACCCATTTTGTTCAACATTGTGCGGTGCTAATCTGAAAACTCCTATGCGTCACAAAAAGTTTTCAGAACAATAAGAACTGTCAATCCCAGCAGATTTTACAGACCTGTCATTATTCTTCCATTGTCTTGAAGCACTAAGTTGTGTACAAAAGGATTTTTTGGCAGGAGTTCAGGAGTGGTCGTATAAAGAGGAATCGCGTATTACTACCACACATATGTTATCATTTGCAATTAGTTTAGCCCAGGGTAGGCCCCTAGAAGCATGTCTGCCCACACCCAAGTGAGCTGCTTTTATGGTGCTCATTTATTTCATCTCTTAAAAAAATACCATAATTCCCTACTTCTAACAGTTCTTAATTGCCAAAATGGTAAAGCAAGATATTATAGATATCTTTATACATTTTGATTTGATGTCTTCCAGAGCACTTAAATACTGTAGTAAATTAATATTCTACCTCACCTGCTCCTCCTTTGAAAAGGTGAGAACAGCAACAGTGATGGCCACAAGTGGAAATTTTTATTAACTCCCTTTCTCATGAGATGGCATTGCTGGGATGTATCTGGGTCCTCCCCTGCCCTAGTGGAGCAAAATTCCCCATGTTATCTCACTCCAGGTGTCTTGCCACCCAGTTAAGAAAAAGTTCGCTCACCCCATACTTTTCATTGTTTGGAATTACAGCCCCATTTAGGGGACATGCCTCTGTAAGAAGAATGATAGGAAGCAAGATTGGCTTTGTCTGAAGGAGTGTCAATCATAGGTTCTTTATCAAGATTTAGAGGCATTGTAATTGGAATGTATTTTGTCTTCTATAGTTACTCTTCCCAGTGTAGCATCAGCTGTATACATACCTCACTCAAATAAAGCTCCAGTACAGTAATGTCATGACATTCGCTCTGAAAAATTAAAAATTGAGTTATTCATCCTTGGTGTCAGTAACTTGTGGAACCCATATGTATTGCAACAAACCTACAGCATTTTGAAAAGTCTGTGGGGCATAGATCCCTTTTTGTGGATGTCACACAAATTCTGGCAGGCTTCACTACTTAAGAATTCAGTGGTTTCAAAAGAACATAAGAAAGTCAGGCCTCAGAGGACACATATGACCTTCATATAAAGTAGAACTTTGATTAACTGTAGTTTGGGCTTTTTAAACTCCTCTGTAATGTACAAAATCAGTCTTGTAATGGAGTGAAAAAGGAGATCATCTTATTAATGCTAGCACATTGTCAAATTAATACATCAAATAATATACTCTTATCGTGAATTGGAGGACTGCTTTTAACAGTGCTTTTGATGTGGCAAAGAAAGTGCTTGTTCCATAGCTACAAACCCAACTCTCTTAGTTTTCCCTTCTCTTTGAACTTCAATTTTCTTAAGACTTGGAACATTGTGATACTGAGAGCAGCTTTCACAGCTAGATATTTGAAGATTCACATCCAAAGGCATATTAGAAGCCATTAAAAGGAATTTTCTTTTAAATTAGGTTTTCAACATAAGTAACCTTCTGGCTTGACCTCTGGATCCAGTCACGGTCTGCATTTCAAGAAAAAAAATGTACCCACATTTGGTTATTTCCAGTAGGATGTGAGAATGAAGTGGGTATATTAAAAAAAAAAAAGTGGAGGAAATTGTGAAAAAAATTGTATGAGTTCACATTTATAAAAGGCATGCACCCGCAAATTTTGGAAATGAAGGGAAGACCTTCAAGATCAGCCACAGCTCTTCCATTTAGAAACAACAGAATATTTTTTTATTTGTTAGCCTTACCAAGGTAATTAAACAGACTTGAAAATGTCAATAAAATTAGATTTTCTAGATCCCTAAAAAAATAAATTTTTTAGTGCTTTACCATGGAACTTAATAAGGTTCTGCCACTGCAAAGGATGATGTTATTTTATGCTGCCTTTGGAGCCCCTCATCAAGGTGTGGTATCTTTCCCCGTTTCCACCTTTCTCTGGCAAGGGTATAAAATCATAGCTTTATCCAGCTCCAATGAATACTTCCCTAACTAAGGACTACCATGACTGTCCCAGAAAGTATCTGCAGGGCAAGAAATGCAGCTCTGTTCATCTGCTTATGTTTCCTGCTGTCCTGTGTGAAACCAGCACAGTGAGTTTGCAGAGCCTATTCTCTCTCTCCATGTACTTTGATCATGGATATAAGGCACAGGGGAGTCAAGGTGTGTATTTTATTGTGTTGTGTCCTTGCCGCAGCACAACAAGGTACAGGACAGTCCTCGGCATTGAGCTAGGTGGGATGTGCCAGAATGTGCTGGAGCTACTGCCTTGAACACTCCTTAAGTGAAGTATGTCCCAGTTTTTGTCACCCCCACAGAATTATCACCTCTACATCTGATAATTCAGCATGATGCTGAGGAACCTTGCAATAAAACTAATTCACAGTCCCTGTATTCAACACAAAAGGTTAAAAGGTACCTGTGGCACTAGCCACTGGGAAGGGAAGCGACCATAGATCAAGCAGTCTTGTCTCTTGACTCTCTCTGTGCCTTCATAAGGGACTTTTTCCTCTCCACCTCCCCATACTCACTTTTTGTAGGGTGGAATTAAGCCAGCTGGCTGACAGACACTCTGCTCAGCTTTCAGAAGGAGGAGCCTCCCTGATACAATACTCTTTGTTATCTGTTCTAGCTCTTGAGGTTATGCTTTGAAACAGCTACAGCTGTAAAGAGGTACACGATGCTCACGACACCTCTCACTTTTATGCTGCTAGTTGCTTTGGTGCACAGAGTAAATAGGCAAGTGCTTGAGTTAAAAATACTTATGATTCTTTGTAACTCCAGTGACACGTTGGATTATAAGTCTCGAATTTTTCTACCTTTAAATGCTATTATAACCCAGTTGCAATTTTAATACAAGAGTGGAAAGGCTATTCACATTGTTTCACAAATGAATTCCTTTGTTCTTACTTCCCAACTTACCTTTTAAAATCCCTTCTTCAAATTAAGACCCTACCTCAGACAGCAGCACAATGTTTTGGGGTTATGCTTAGGATGTCATAAGTCCCATTTTCAATAGCAAGTGGAATTCTACTCAATTCTACTAGTACAGAAAAGGTACAAGTGAATCTCAGAATCAGTTCTGCTTGTTCATGTATGAAATGATGTATCAGCCCACCTTTGCATGCAGGACTTTTATGGTTTGAAAGTCATGGGCCTCCACTCCAGACTGAACTTTGCACCTATCCAAATAACAGTTTACACTGCTAAAAGTTTTAGTCCAGCAAATTTCAAGGCTTTGAATTTTTATTATATATTTAAGGTATAAGCTAGAAACAGCTAACCAGGAATTTCTTTGGTGGAGTAAATATCAAGTGTTTCAGGCATATAGATCTGACCATTACCATTTATCATTGGTTTGGTAAAACAAATAGTTGCTGATGTGCATCAGAGTTTTTTAATTATAAAGCACCATGCTGCCGGGTTTCAGCCAAGACAGAAATAGTCACTTTTTTTATTCTATTAGGTGTTACTGGGTATTAGTAATTGAATGAAACTTGTTTTTTTCAGTCAAAGAGTTATATGACAGATTTGTAATGTGAAAAATATAGGAAATACCCACAGCTAATTATATGATTTGAAACTAACACCAAAGCTCAGTTACTGCTTGTTCCAGAAGTTTGCCTGAGCTATGATTTAAAGGCTTTATTGCACCAAGATCCTGGAGGTTGTTGCAGTTTGCAATAGTGGGCTGCCAAAAGGTAATCACAGTGTGGAGGTTTTGTGATTGTAAAGAATTGTGCATATTTCACTGTGATCTCCTGTAGGGGCAGACACCTGGGCCTACATCCAGATCCTTTCACATCATGCTCTTGATCTGGTTGCCCCATCATTTCCTCTGCATCTTTAGCACTGGCAAACCATGTAACCTAACAAGAAGATTGTGCATCTCTGATGCCAGAACCCCTTTGGAGCATCTCCCTGTGGCCAGTGCTACAGAGCACCCATGAAAGGTGGATGCAGTAGGTTGTGTGGAGTTTTGGTACATAGCACAGCAATCCTGCTTTGCAATTCCAGTTGCCTCAGCATTATTTGTTCCTTATATCAGCATTTGCTGAGGATGCAAACTTGGGAGCTGCTTAAAAGGATCAGCAGTGCAGAAGGCAAAACCTTGGCTTTATTAAAACAAGTGCTAAAACTCCCATCAGTTTCAGACTGGTCTCCAGAATCAAGGGGTTGTCTGTCTTCTGGAGTGAAGTGGTCAAATTGTACTGTGTAATAAGTCAAAAGACACCCTCCTCCTACAGAAAATGAAAGATGTCAAAGAACTATATGTGACTCAGTTGCAAAACAAGCAACTATTTTGATTACCAATATATAAAAAAGAGCGTTTGTTCCACCAGAGTGAACAGCTTGTTACTTGCTTTGCTCTTAGGATGCAGGGAGAAAGAAGAAGAAAGTACTTGTAGCCAAGTTGTCTGTTACAGTCCGGCAGCACAGTCAATCAAATCAGTTCATCATTCCAAGTCATTCTGTAATAGCACTGATTTATCTCCCTACTGTGCAATTGTCCCCTGTTGATAATTCCAGTTTTGTCAAGAGATAGCAGAGATTTTGCTGAAAACCTGCAAGCTCCTCTTACCTGCAGTGAACAGTAGGAGAGCAGAGTGAGACTTCCTCCTTTTCATTGATGCCTATAAATAGTCCATGCTAACCTCAACAGCCTTAAAGACATAGGGAATCTTTTTTTTTTTTTTTTTCAAAAAAGAATCCACTATTTTTAAAACCACATTGACTCAGCAGAAGTAGATGTGCACATTCTAGATCACGATAGGTTGATAAGCAAGCCCTGCTGTGGATGCTTAGCTCTTTAGTTCTGGCTGTAACGGTTTACACTTATTTTAACTCTACAGTGGGATGGTGCAAGTCTTGAAATAATGCCCAGAAAAGAGACTGCTACACTATTGTATATTTTTTTTTTTTTTTTTTAAAAAAAAAGGTGTCCTGGTTACATTTTTACAATTTGTTTTTCTTTTTCTACAATATTCTGTGTGTGAGAAAGAGACAAGATAATTAACCAGAATGCATTTCTTTTGTATGTAGGAACAGGCTGTTTAATAACAAATTCTGTAGTTCTTGATTGTGCTAAAAAGGATCCATTTTATGGATCCCAGTGAGATTAGTCCAGTGTGCAAATGCTACCTGAACATTATTTGAGCTACCTTGAAAAGTAGATGAGATTTCTGAGGAAGGCTGAGTCGTTTGGTCTTGAGGACAGGATTTTTTTTTCTTAATGTGACACTAGCATGCAAGAATCCTATTATTAGAAATTGCTGGCATATCTGGTTTTATGAAGTAGGAATATGAAGATATAACCAGGATGGTTGGTGGTGCTGATGTAAGAATAAAAATGGCTTTCTTAGTGTGTATAGATGTTATAAATAATCTAGGAATACTTCACTTTTTGGCTTCTCTGTAGTTCTGGAAGATGTCTTACTAATAGAAATCACAGGCTTATCGTTTGAATTGTAAATTTATGCAGAACATGCAGATATCTGTATTGTCAAATTCTTTTTATTTTTACTGTGATTCTAGGCAGACTTAAAAGATGTCTTCAAAAAAAATAGCTAAATTAATACATATACCATGCTGACAGATATATAAGTGAAAGGAGGCTGTAAAACAGCATAAAGATGTTATCTACCATTCAAGTTATTTTCTTGCTGGTATCAGTCTTGAGGAGGAGTTGAGTTCTGAAAATATTTTGCCCATGAAAAGAATTTTGGTATGAGTTTGAAAAGGAAGCAAAAGAGCAGATTTCTACTATTTTATGTGTATTTTCAGGTCTGATAAAGAATATTAAACTGTGTGTTTGACAACAGCCTTTGATCACTTGAGTGAGATTCTGTCTGCACTGCTCTTAATCTTGTGGTAATTCAGCATCCTTAACCACTGATTCTAAATGTGATAATCCAAACCCCCTGCAGTCTGTTGTGTTAGTCTCATCAAGAGCCACACTGGACTTTCTGGTCTTTAAGTAGAAAGTAGCTTAACCTAGCAGCCAGTTAAGTATTGTTGGATTTTCTTTTAAATGAGTTTCACTGGTCTAGCAGTTGGTTTCAGTGTAATGCTTACATGTCATTCTTCTCTTCGGACCTTTGAAGATGCCTTTTCTGCAGTAATGATAAGAATTATTATTATTTGCCAGAGGAATCCCACTTCTGGCAAAACTTCAGTTAGCATCATGAAAAAGAGCTTTCCTTTACAGACTATTTGCTCTGCTTAGTGATCTGGCAGTCTACCATTTCACTGAGTGCTTTGCTTTAGTAGCTTACCTTTCCCCAGGTTAAGTAAGAGAGAATACCTCACAGTAATTGTCTAAGATTTCATTGAAATATCAGCATGAGCTGGCTGCACCACTTCCAGTGTAGCTATCCTATCTTACATGTTGTAGATTGCTATTACAAAGGAAGGGAAGGGGAGCCAGTTTTTAGGCATATCACAGTGCAAATCTGCCCCCCACTCCGACACCCCATGCCAAATGCTCTTAATGAACCTTCAGAATTAGGTGGATCTCTTTTTAAATACTCAATCATTTCACCTGATAGTCCTCTGAGTTTTATTTTAGAAAATAATTACCTAAAGCATAAAGGAGTTTAGAAATATAAATACTATGATAATGCTGTAAAAACAGTGCTCCTGCTTTAAACAGTGCAAGTATCAGGAGGTAGACTGTCAGTTTTTATAGATGACATCCAGCAGCTTTTCATTAACACCACTCAGGTTTGCTCCAGCTTACTATCAGAGAGACATTATAAATTCTACATTGGCCAAATTGATGTTCTGTCAGAAGCTACCCTCTAAGCATAACATAGGAATAAGTTGCAGATACACGATACTAGCCAGCAAGCTAGCTACCTATGGGATATATACTAAATTAAGATACAGGTTATATAACTTCTGCTCTCTTTTTTCACATAGAGTGGCAAGAAGGTTGTGTCTTTTGGAGATCTTCAGTGTAGTTACTTAAAGCAAGGAAAACTGAAAAAAGGGACTTGTCTCAGACTCTGGAAAGGTAAAGTCAAAGGAGCTCACTCTGTGCATTACTAGAGTAGAATGATGGCCAGAAAGTACTGAGCAAAACCCAGGAGCAGAAAGCAAGGTGCAGATCCTTGCAGCATTTGAGGGCAAAGAAAAGGTAACAATGAAAAAGCAGAACTGTAAGCCAAAATTTGTTGTAGCTGGCAGTCCATGTTGTGAAGTGAAGAGAGAACTTTTATGATGTATCCAGAATGGAAATACCAGGACTAGCCTTGAACAAGAAGGTGTTCTTTGGATTTGGCAGGCATGCTATCTCTGAGAAGCAGCAAGGGAGAAAGCACTGTCTCATGATGTGATTGTTGACTCTGACACAGCCTACTTAAGTTCCTCCATCCGCCACAGATTTGTTGTTCCACCTTGAACTAAGCAAGAGAACTTCACTCTTTCTCCCTGTCTTTCTGCCTCTGACACACATTAGCAATAACACTGTCCTGACCTAAAGGGATATTGCAGGTATAAAATATGCTGAAGGTGCAGTGCTGTAGTTCAGAGGATGTAAAAATAGACTTGTGCCCATAGGGTTAAGATTTCCTTGCAAAGGGCCTGCATTAAAGTTTATGGATACAAACCCATTTTATTAGCCAAGGACACTTTTGTAATTAAAGCACTACGGTTCTAGTTTCTTAAAGGAGATGTGATATTTCCATTAACAAACGTGGTATTGTAGAGAAGCAAGAATAAAGCAGTGCTGTGTGCAAGCCCTGATATCGTTCCTGGTGTTTAGTTAAACTTATTTCTGGCTCACTGGGTCCAAATCATAGAATCATAGAATAACCAGGTTGGAAGAGACCCACCGGATCATCGAGTCCAACCATTCCTATCAAACACTAAACCATGCCCCCTTCGCACCTCGTCCACTCGTGCCTTAAACACCTCCAGGGAAGGTGAATCAACCACCTCCCTGGGCAGCCTGTTCCAGTGCCCAATGACCCTTTCTGTGAAAAATTTTTCACAGAAATTTTTCAAATGAGGGCTATCTTTCTTCAAAACTTTAATTTATCTGAGTTAGAGACAAATCTGTGTCTGAAAAAGCTAACAGGTGAATAACTAATGTATGACAAAATAAATGATAGGCCATAGCTGGGTACTGTTAAGGTTTAGACTAGATCACTAATACCAGTTTGATTGTTCGTTGAGCAATATTGTGTTAAATGAAAGCTTGAGGTCATGAGCTGCTTCACTATTACACCATTGAGGTGACCTCGCACCATGACCAGAGCCAATTGTATCCTCCTCCTGTGCATGTATCCTTTCTCAGAACAAGATATAGGCCTGCTGTTTCATGGAAAGACTTGTAGGTTGGCTTCTGGGGTAGAAAGGAGTGAGGGAACCCTCAAGAAAAGGAGAGGGCGGAGAAAAGAGAGTGATAACAGACCATATTAATTGTTATGGAGACAATAAGTAGGTCACTTTCAATTAGGTCTCTATTACAGAAGTCTTGTACATTGTTTCTATGAGTGCTGGGGGTGGAAAAAGTATTTGCATCATTTCTGTGCAATTTACATTTTCCACTGCTTCCAGTTACATTGTGATGCTTTAGTTCATCAAAACTTTAGTTCATCATCGTCTTCACTATGTTGACCAAATAATAATCATCTTCAGTGAAGAAGAGACTGGGAAAATAAGAATAAGCTACCAAAAATGTGCCCCCGAGTATAAAAAAATGCTGAGTCCTAGAATGTTTCTGGTTTTTTTCCTAGCTTAATAGTGGCAGCTGATACAATAATGGGCTATGACACAATTGTACACCTAAGGAACACAGTCATAATTAGAATCTGACAGCATTCTCTTTCTGGAATAGGAACGCTTCTTGCAGCCCACAACTGAAACCATCAGCTATAAAATAGAAAGGAGTTTCATAAAAAAAATTCTCTGGCTTACAGATAAATTTTAAGAATTTGTTAAAGGAAAGCAAAATAAAAAATTAAAGTATATAGGTGAACAAGCCTCATGCCACTTACCTAGATTTTACAGGTTTTGAGAATATAAATGATTTAAAATAAAAGTCATTTGGGAATATATAATAGAAGAAAGTGATCTGACAACAGCAGAGAAAGCAGAATAAAAATGGTAATGTTACTATATGTGCCCAGTTGCACTAAAAACAGCAACTGAAAAGAGGAATTTGAGCTAAACTCTGTGAACATGTATTCTTATAGCTCTTATTAATGGGTTGTTCTGTTCCTCTCTTGGTTTCTCTTGACCCTTTTCTGAGGGTTAAATTAATCCCTTGTGCAGCTCAGCTGAAGATAATGAAGGTGCCCCAGGGTATGAATATAGCCCTTGGGTCTGACCCATAGAAGGCCGAGACTCTATTCTTCACTATGTTTTCAGGCAGTTTTGTTTATGTTGCATTAATTAAAAATACCCTCTCCATTCCTCAGGCTTATAAGCTGTCCTGTGCAGAATAAAGGAGATTCCAGTGCCTGGCCTCTCTTAGCGTATCCAAGCCTATGCAGAGACATAGTGGAAAACACTGCTAATGAGGGTAATCATGTTTGTGAGCAAAAAGGTGCATGCTCTGATAGGGCCAATGTGGGTAATGTTGGTGATGCGAGGGACAGTTTGGATTCCTACAGGCTGTTGCTTGTGTTTCTGGAGCCATAGGCATTGCTTGCTTTTGGTCAGAGTCTTGTTTGCTGGAGGCGGAAGCAACCCATCAACCCATGTGGTCATCTGGAGCTTGATCTAGGGTAGATAGTCTGAAATGCCTGTTCCACTTCCTGTGTATTAGATTTTTTTTGAAGTTTCAAAATGAATGCTTTTCTTTTAACATTTAATACATCAGTATTCACAAATAGTACCAGTTTTGGGTCTAAAATCCTGTTTTATCCCATGTGAGAGATAGACTGGAATCTGGTCCAAATTCACTCTGTTATTGTAAGAATTTTGACTGCAGTAACTATCCCCTTTCTTCCTTTGACACACTTTTCTACCTTGCTTATCTTTTATTCCCAGATCCTTCTTTGTGTCATGCCAATGTACAGATATCCCATAGTGGCCAAGCAGAGGCTGCTGCTTTACTGTGAGGCTTCAAAGCAAAATAGCATTGACAGAGAGGGACATTTCCCCCGTGAAAGCAGAGCAAGAAAGCATTTGGCTCCTTTACGTCAGAGTCACGGGAGCTAGGTGGAGCCAGACAAATCTGCCCTCCCCTCCCGTTTTTCTTCTTTAACTGTGTGAGTTGACTGTGAATTGGGGTTTAAGCTGGATTTAAAATAGCTTCTGTGTATTAGTTTATTCTATCACAAGTCAGGAGACTTGGCACATCCAACTTAGCGTAAGCATTTAGTTTCAGTGTTCAGAAGCAGTAGAGACAGACATGGCCATGGACAATAGTGGATGGCTTCTGACAATTTGAAACTCTCCAGAAGTATTGAGAGGACCATTGTACTGAAATTTGAGAAAGGTTTAGTTTTCCTTATGGTCAAAGCCAACCTTTGAACACTGAAAGGGAATTTACAGAAGGTGCTGAATGGTGCTGAATACATACCCATGATGTTCAGGCTGTGTGCTGATCTTTTGCTGATATAAATGTTTGATTACTTGGCTGCCATCTGTCAGGAGGTTATTTTCAGACAAAAGAAAGAGTGATGGGCTAAGAAAGACTTCTTTCAAGGTCTGTAGTTGTATTGGATTTGTTTTGCACTGATGCTAGACAATGCTGATTAATATAAATCATCTTGTATTGCGACACTTGACCAAGGCCTATAATCATGCCACTACTTCAGCTGTGCCTGATTGAGAAGTCCCCAGATTAAGCAGAGTACTTACAGTGAGGAGTCCCCTCCTTGCCAGATGGGAGGCTGAAACCAGCTGTATTCTGAAATTTGAAAGAAGAAAGAATCTGTGAGCTGCTTTATAAAATGATCTCTTCCTCATTACCCTAATCAGCTAAGTATGCTAAAGGCTACTATCAGCTTTTTTCCTCTTTTAAATCGGGCACAAGAAATTGAAAGACTAATGAACGTTGAATTGAAAAGGATCACTTGGATCATCCAGATCCCATCCCTGGAACTCAGTAACAGACATTAGAGTAGAAGACACTATTTACCTTCTCTTCCATCTTTCTTGTTGCATGCTTCAGAACACAACATTTTCCAATGCCCTTTAAGCATTATATTTTAAGTCAGAACTATAATGTGCCATAATATAGAACAAGGGGACTGCTTATCTCAAGATTTCATTTCTTAAATAGAGTAGGCTCATGTCTGAAAATTATATTTCTTAGATGAAGCTCCTAGGTAAAACCGAGGAAATCAAGAACACCCAATTTATTCATTTGCCCTACTGGATCCTAGCCAAAAGTGTCATTGGTTGAAATCCTGAGTGCGTGAACAAGGTCCATTAATGAGCACAAGAGATACTAATAATACCTGTAGTATTAGCTTGTCCTGTCCACTTTCTTAGACATTGTAGTTGCCAGTCTTCAGTGCTGAGGAGTAAGATAAAAAGGGAAGGAACACATGGAAGGACTGAATAATGCATCCAAGGTCATACAAATGTACACGTGGCAGTCAGCAATTAGATCTATGCAACCTAAATATTAACATAGTGCATATGTTAAAGGAGTGTCCTTCTTTCGGTTGTTTCTTTTTGCTATTTTAAATGAGAAAATAACGCTAAGGTAGTACCCAGACTCTGGTCCTTATCAAGTTTTTAACTCAGTTTTGTTCAGGTAGGTCAAATTGGTAATATCATGCCACCTGTACACAAGTAGAATCTCTGAGTGTCCATGAACATGTCAAACTCCAGTTTAGTACTTAAATTCAGCTAGTATTTCTCATTACTATTTCCATGAGGTTTCTTTTCTTTTTAAGGAATGTTCTTTTTACAGTGACCTCTGTCAAAACTTAACAAATGAGGCGCGGCTTCATCAGCAAAGGCTTGGGATAGAGACTATTTGCTTTCTGGTAGGATAGGACAAACATTTACCTGGTCAACATGGAGCAATAGCACAATGGCTAACATATAAATAATCTAACAAAACATGATGGAAGCACTGATATTGCAAATATAAACCTTAGTTAATAATGAAGTGGAATGAAAATTACCATTTTCTGGCTATGGAGCACTCTGAGTGCAAAAGAACTTTGAGACCTAGCAGTCCCATAGTATGGGCCACATGTATGTTTTAAGGAAATGAAGAATTATGCAGTTATGGGTATAATGCATGTGTGACAAGAGCCTTTATCACCAGTAGATTGATCTTGTGGGAATTTGAGCCTTATCAGCTCTCAACATTTTTGTTATCAGTAGTAAAGAATAAAAATGGACTCCTAGTGCAAGAGACAAGACCAGAAAAATCTCCCACCCCCACCTCCCACAAATAAAAAAAAAATAATGCCTAGGAGGCCTTTGTTTTGGAGGAATAGCTGTGTTAAAAATGTTACTTTTCACTATCTGGTATGTCTGCCTCGCATGTAACATCCCTGCTTTGCACGCCAGATGAAAGTCACATCTGTGGCTCCATTTGTCTAACAACCAGTTTTTCCTGCGGGCTCTCTAATACTTACCCTGGGGGGAGTTTGTAGACCTTATCTAAGAGGATGAATTACTTTGTTGTGGCTTTGACATGCTCTTTAAACAATATTCAAAAACCATCTGAAACCACATTATATAAAGAGGATCTTTTTTGTGAGTCTCGGTGGAGAAAACAAGAATGAGAAATTTCCCTATTCCATTTTCTGGCTTTGCCCTTTTTCCTAGCCAAGAGCTAGGAAGCTGTTTGAGTCATAAGGCTCAGTAATTAATATTAAAACAAGCAAACGCAAATCTAAAAGTCTTTCTGCTGCTTTTCAGTGTCCTTATTTACCTGTTTGCCTCGTCATTTGAATGGCTCCCAGACCAGCATGTATTTAAGTGGTGTCCTCCTTCCATTGGTATTTGCTATACAGATCACAGAATACATTACTTATCTGACAGAATAATTTAATCCTTGTTCTTTAAACCACTTATTGAAAAATGCTTCTACCATTCCTGCTTTAAGCCCTGCCCTGATTTCTCCAACCCTGTTCTGTGAGCTTGCAGGATATATAAGGTGGCTAGTGGGTGATGTGGCAGAGTGTTGACCTACTGGGAGCTGATAGCTCACTTAAAGTTGAACCCAAAGCACTCTCAGGAGCTGGTTTTCAGTGCTGAGCCTCTCAGTGATTTACGGCGGTCGTTAATGCTCTTGCATTAGTTGAAATGGAAAGTGATAGAGAATTATGATGCCAGGTTTGATTGCCATTTTCAATAGGAGTTTATCTCTGATTACAGAAGAATTTCTATTTTCAGAAAATTACCTGTCGAAATCTTTGTGAGAATAGTCCTAGGGAGTGACAGCCTTTGAGTAGCCACCCAAAGGAACTGGCAAAAGGCAGTCCCACTATCTCACACTGTCCCAGCAATGCAACCCAGCCTCTGACCTGAAGAAACTGGGACAGAAACCAGAGGGTAGTTCTTCCTCCTCATCTCCTTGGGGCATGCCTGCAGTTTGGTGATGTAAATATCAGCCTGTAATGAGTCAGGCTTGAGATCACCCGTGTGTTTAATTCCTGGGACTTAGCTTTAGAATTTTGGTTCACTTTTATAGGCAAATACACTGAATTTTCATGTCAAAACTTCTCCCCTTCTTGAAAATAATTATTATGTTTACAACAGTAACAGCAGCAGCCAAATTTTCAAAAAGGAAACCTTTTTGTTGTTTTGAGGGCTGGGAATGAATGATTTTTTTGTAACATTAAGTCTCCACTTGGCCTTGGCAGGGAAATACCATACTGCTGCTGGAACAAAACACAGAAATAAGTTGTTCAGGTTTGACATACCTTTAGCTTTCCAGCATTCTGGAGTATCCCCAAGGCCCCATGGAAACCAGATGTATTCCTGCTGCAACAATTAACGTAACCAGCCCTTGGAGGAAGTGAACGTTTTGAGGAGGGGAAACATTACAGTATTTTCTTTTGGAAAATTCCACTATTGACATGAAAAACAGCAGGGTGACAGCAAAGATGGATTGCAAATTTTGACAGTACCGACAGGTAAATATTGGCTTTGTGCAAACAAGTTTCTATAAATAACCCGTCTACTCCAGAAACTCCACAGATGGCAGCAGAGCTGCCGGGGTATTGATTTGCCCACTGTGCTCAGTGCAGAAAAGCACAGCTGTCAGCTTTGCTGTTCTTCTCATTCTGAGTGTTGCTTCTGTTCCTGCTGAGAGCTGTGTGCCTGGTTCATCATTTTTCTTTGGCAAATAGAGATGAAGATTAAGAGTCCAAAAGAAATAATTTGAAAGAAAAACCTGCCAAAACAGTGAGGAATAAATGAATAAATGTGGAGAGTAACTATAGAGAATGCTGTGTATATATATATATATATTTATTCCACACACCATAACCCAGCACAAACCTGTCTCTCTTGTTCACTCTGTATCAGGTAATTTAGTACAGCTCACAGAAGTGCTCTACAGTGGTCCAGGAGACCATGGAGTCTTGAAGGGCAAGAAAAGCTTATGAGGAAAAGGTAGAGAGTTTGTGCGCTATGGGGACTAACAGGCAGAGGTTAGAGTTGAGCAGTAGAATCTGGTACTATCTTTTGAGTGGCCTTGGGAAGTTCTGCCAAAAATCCCTAGCAGCTGGAGGTGATTTATAAATAAATGCCAGCCAAACAGACAAACACTTAAAATTGTTGTAATTAGGTTTTTGGCTTGTATGACCAATTTGAGGGTAGCCTGAATCACAGGATTATGATTTTCAGACAGTAGAGTCAGCCAGTGCAACCACCGTCTCATTAACAAAAGTGTTGATTTGCAGGCATAATATCTGAAATTGCTGTTTAAAGGAATGTCTTAGATAGACTTCATAATCTCAGTTCCGTAAAAACGTTTGCTTGTGGTGCAGGTTCATTCCAAGGGCTCAGCAGCAGCAGAACTGTATTATCTCCTGGGGCAGACAGTGCTTATGCCATTTGAAGGCATTTTTCTTCTGTTTTTCTGTGTAATTTCTGTGTAGTTACACAGTCAGACCAGAAAATGAAAGTTCCTGTGCCATTATAGCTACATCTGCATCGGGAATTTTGCCTAGAATTACTGAGTGCAGCTTTTTCTTGTTATTTTGTCTTGTGTGCTGACTTTGGGCTTTTTAATTATTATTATTTGTTTGGTTTGGGTTTTTCTTTTTACAATTAGCTTGCATGGTTTAAGTGGTAAAAATTAAGAAGTTGAGATCTGGCCTAGTTAAAGTAGATGGTTATGTAGGTTTTTTTAAATTTATTTATTCATTTTTTGGATCTTAAGTTTGGGTGGTAGGAGCTGGATTTCAGTTCTCCTCCTGAACCCTGCAGGACAGCTGTCCAGCAGCTTCCAGCAGATTTCCTTCTGGTGGAAGGAAGAAGTTAACAGTTAACGGCACCTTGAAGTGCTTACCTGGATAGAGGCCCAGGTCAGTTCATTTGTCCTATTTCTCCCTGAGTTCTAAATTATTACAGGAAAAAGATAATTCAATCCATGAAAAATATAAATCAAGAGTTATGTGCTTACCTAAAATTCAAACTTGATGTGATTCTGTCTCCAGTTTGGAAAAAAAGAGAGTTGTCAAATGAGAAAGGAATTTTCCCAAGATAGACCAGGAATCTTTTCTGGGAGAAGAACATTAAAAAACTAGGCTGTGAAAAGGACCATGCAAATACCTTAGAATTTTTTTAGATAATTTGCATTACTTTCAACTATTATTTATAGTGATTACTATACAAACTAGATAGTTCTTAAGCAGTAGGTCATAAGAAGTTGTCAGCAGGAGATTTCCATATGAGTTACAGAATGTTACTGGGCTGAAGAAGCTGGATGTTTGCCATTTCTGGAGTGTCTGTGTATCTATTGCCTTCAGTTTTTTAAAAAGTATTTTTAAATTTTGGGTAAGGAATCTTGCATTTATCTTGCAGAAGTTACATTGTTCCATCCAAAGGTCTTCTTTTCCCACACTAGAATTAGAATAATGAAATAATAGAACACATGATATTTGTCGGAAGGGGCCTTAAAGATCATCCAGTTTCAAACCTTCTGCTATAGGCAGGGACACCTCCCACTAGACCAGGATGCTCAAGGCTCCCAGTTTATTCTACTGAAACCTCTCATGATGATACATAAGAAGGAAGGAACTCTTTGAAGTGTTAAGAAAACGAATGTTTTCTAGGGTTAGCAATTAAGACACAAAATGAAATTTTGTGTCCAGAAATTTCAGAGCATTTGCGTTAATTTGGTGAAAAAAAAAACCTGGCAGAAACAATCTTGGCTTCTAAGTTGTAGGTCAAGAAATTCAGAAATACAAAGACAGACAAGCTTGTGTTGTGTGTGTGTCTGTGTGCAGTTGCCGCTTGTGATTGTAACTAAGCCTTACGCAGCTCATACTGACACTAGGATACCAGCATCCTACTACATCCCTGCCAGCTTCTCGAGAGCTTTGTGAGTTTAGATGCTGTATTCTTCATCTTTCACAGCTAGATGAGTGTGTTGAGGTATGCAAACTACAAACTGATCTGAAAATGTTATGCTAAAGGTTTAAATGCTGAATGTATTTCACAATTTTTGTTAGATTTTTCTCTCTTATGTTATGTAAATATATCATTTTACTCTAACTACTTAATCTCAAGCTGTCCCTGAAATCAGAGTCCACTGTCTATTTTGAAATCTCACTTTTCATGTCACAGATTCAACTGAGCAATAAAATATCAATTTGTGTCCGCGCAGAGAAGGAGGGGGAAAAGGGCATCCTCTAAGAGTATAATGCAATGTGATGTCAGTTGCCACTGCCTTGTATTACTTAGAGGTTTAGTGACCTGAGAGCTACCATTTCCACGCTCTCTCATTTGAAGTACAGCTCATGACATTTTCATTGTACTGTTATTACAGTCTTTTTT
This sequence comes from Clamator glandarius, assembly GCA_033459285.1. Taxonomy (NCBI): domain Eukaryota; kingdom Metazoa; phylum Chordata; class Aves; order Cuculiformes; family Cuculidae; genus Clamator; species Clamator glandarius. The sequence goes on from JAUNZM010000702.1 coordinate 253,752, forward strand.
CTTAAACCTGACCTAGAGGAAGAAAGGGAAGAGTTATGTATTCAAAGTAAGAAACATCAGAGTATTCCCAGTAGCCAGTCAGAACTTCAGCTGGCATTAATTCTGATAACTGTGTGGTGGGTCATGTGGACTGTTTCCATGGCTAGCCACCCGCCTGTCTCTGAATATTCATGGATAATTACAGACCTCTCTTAGATCTTTTTTTTCTTCATTTTTTTTAGATGATGTGTTTATGTTTTCTAGTAGATAATAGTCAACAATGCAAAGCCAGTGGTGTAGGATGCAGTGTTATTGTAATAGCTGTATCAGAGGTAATTTTCCATTACAACAGCAAGGTTGATGGGAACCTCAGAAATGTTGGGCAAGAGCATGAAATTAAATTACAAGGTAGAAAGTGATCACCTCTGCTGAATGTAGTCACCTAAATAATCTTAACAGCCTGTCTGCAGTGTGTCTCTGCTAAAGCAAAGCAACTATTAGGTTTTAAATTAATATCATTGAGGTTTTGCCGCATTAAGTTCCTTATTTAAGTCACTGAAGTTGCTCCTAGTTTATGACTATTGGATCAGAAAACTGGAAGAGAAAAGTGGATAATTTTCATTGGGATTAATTTTAAGTCAAATTCTCAGAATTAAAGGAAATGTCTGCATTACCAATTAAATAAAAATACATATATTATCCATTGATAAATACAAGCAAGCAATGTTTAAATTTCAGAATGAACTAAGTCTACATGTGTGTGCAGTACTGTACATGTATATACATTAGCAACAGATCTGTACATCCTCTGTAGTGTTTTCTTGGGACAATGAGTTTTCATATCTCTCTGTCAAAACATGTTATACGTTACAGCAAGCTAATGTTTTCCTAAGTTAATCACTAATTTGCCTGTGTATCAGTAAATACGTTGCTATGGGCACTGTAATAGCAGAACTGAGAGATGAGCTTTTGCCTGGTTGGAGCTGAAAAATGCCTATTTTTACTCGTGAACCCACTTGCTCAATCACAAATGAGGATAAGAGGATAAAGAAGCATGTTCCACCGCCTCTTTAAAATGTATTTATAGAAACATTTTTCATACGTACTTTTCAATATGCAGATAATATTTACTATATGCTCATTACTTGTACTGTTTGGACAAAGCTATCTTAGTTAGGCTTCACATTTCTTCACCAGATTGTTTTACAAATTGTGGTTTCCTACATGTGATCAGCAAGGAGAAATCACATACCTTTCTTCACTCCATTTGAGGTATTGCTGAGTCCCATTATTTAACATTTAATACTTTCCTTAAAATATGCCATGCTTCCAGAACACTGCATAATAAGCTACTTAGTTGTGTAGATTTAACTCCCAGACTGACTCTTGTTCCTTATTTGCTTTTTTTTGAAAGAAAGAAGATTAACCTATATAAATGGAACATCATTATGGTTTATTTTGTTTGCATATGCGGTAATGAGGCTTTGACCTATATTTATGGCATGTGGTGTGCTCTTGCCCTGTATCTGGATAATGAATGACAGAAGCATTGATGTGCGTTGACCTCTTTTTTACATGTTTTTTTATTTTCTTTACATGTAAGGGAAATACTAAGGTACAAAGCTTCAGATGAATCCTGATACAATCTATATGAAAAAAACACTAAAGAAACTATTGAAGCACAATGTCTGATACATGAAGTTATTTGGAAAGTACATAATGGGCAAATCTGGGGTCTGCATTTAAGTCTTTTGGGGTTTTTTTTCATATAATAAGTGTTCATGGACAAGGTTATACAACTAGAAGTTGCATCCTTTAATCTGTATCTGTTTCAAAAGGTGTTCTTATCAAATTTGATCTGAGTTAACAAATGGTTCTTAGTGACTGACTTTCTCTGGATACTACAGAAAGTCAAATGAAATTGCTATGTGTGAGTCTTCAGCCTGTTACTGTTCTGAAGACAGTGACTCTCAATAAATGTATTTGAAAACATAGGCACTATGCTCCTTCCTGATGGCCTTTCGTTCCCTGACAGTGATGCTGTATTGATGTGTTGAGGGAAGTGCACATGTACAGCCTCTATTAACACTAATGCTCTTTACAGTTCAATAGGAGAATATAAGCCTGTAGGACTCAATGACATATTTTTCCTCACTAATATTACTGTCAGAGCTACACATTTTCCCCCTTAAAAAATACTGCCAAGGTAAACAGGTTTTTGAAGAAACTTACCTAAACTAAAATAAATCCGTTACTTCTGAGCAGAGCTGGAGAGCGGTCTGGAGCACAGGGGAGTTGGGAGCAGCTTAGGGACCTGGCACTGTTTGGTCAGGGGAAAAGGAAGCTAACGGGAGATCTCATTGCTCTCTGCAGTCCCTGAAAGGGGGTTGTGGTGAGGTGGGTGTTGATCTCTTCTCCCAAGTAACAAGTGACACAATGAGAGGAAACGGCCTCAATTTGAGTCAGGAGAGGTTTAGACTAGATATGAGGAAAAATTCCTTCACTGAAGGAGGGTTGTCAAGCACTGGAAGAGGCTGCCTAGGGAAGTGATGGAGTCGCCATCCCTGGAAGGATATAAAAACTGTGTGTATGTGGTGCCTAGGGACATGGCATGGTTTATTGGTGGAGTTGACAGTGCTGGGTTAAGGGTTGGACTTTATGATCTTAGAGTTGTTTTCCAACCTAAACAATTCTATGTTTTTATGATTATTCTGACGTAGTTGGTTACACAGTAGGTCTAGGCACTGTAAGCACAACATGGAAGAAAAAGAATTATTGAAGATACTTGGTATTGAAACCAATATGATACTTCAGTTCCATTATATGTTTGAAAGTTTGTTGTCAATAGTGATATGTAATTAAAAAATAAAAACTGAAAGAAGGAGCCTTTCTAGAGGAGGAAATAGGTCCCTTTGTCCTTCAACGATCTGTTTTTAAATTGCTGTCCAACAACACTATGAGGTTTTAATATGTCTAGAAACAACTACTGTGTATAACTTACTCTAAATTGGCACATACATCAACAGCACGAAAAAATGTTCACACCTCTGGGAAACTAAGCTAAAAGGTCACTTTTCCGACAAATTCATAAGCTGGCAAAAACAAACCTAGCTTTCCTCTGAATTTTTAATAGCTTTCCTTTTTCTGTGTGAAGTCCAGAGGGCAATACTCTGTAGCATAAAGGCACCATCTGAACGATCCAATGAGTGTTTCACACAGATTGGTGTGCATTTGTTCATCTGCTTAAGTTTAAGTTTGTTTGAATTAGCATGTCATGGGTTTGATAGGTATGTTCAGCAGCTCTACTTATTTTTAATCTTAGGCCATTTGTATGGTATTTGAAGGCTTCCCACAAAGCTTTTATTCTGCAGAAGAAAAATGCCTGGAAGGGCTTCAGTTGAAGACTGAAAACATCAGAAAATGCAGTAGGATATGGATGTTTTGATGCCTATATGGGGCCTCAGGAAAGGTTATTTAATTAAGAATTTTAGGTGAGAAGCAGCTAGTAAGAATGTTAGCATAACTGGAAACCAACATAAGTTATCAGCCAGGTGTCAGAAAACATCCCTTAGTTCACAGGAAAATGTGTGGTTCAAATTTGTTCTTTCAGTTTTAGGTATAATGTTTGCAAAACGCTTTGAACAGTAAATTGTATATAGCCATACATATGTCACAAAGACTTTTTCCTGTGCTGCACTACAGAGAGGTTAACAGGTGATTACACATTTCTTTCAGCTTTTCTTTTCTCCTTTGTTTCTAATACAGCCTTTATCAAGGCATTGAGGTTCTGATACACGATTTTTTAGTACATCCTGAAAAACCTGCTGTGTTCAATAAGCTCTGTAGGAAGGATGACTGCAATCAGCAGTGAGTCCTCTGGCCTCACTTTGTTGATCATACTCTTTCTGAGGCACGGGAGGAGGTCTTTCTGATTGATCTTTCAGAGTCTAGGTCCTACCTTCTAGAGGGCTTTAACTATCCGGACTAGGATTTCTGATAGGTGAAGCTTTAAATCAGGAGCCAAGACAATTCAGCTGATTTTTGTCTACCGGCTTCTTTGAGCAGCCAGGTGAATGAATAGTGTCTAACTTTAATAGTCTTCCTACTGCTGCCAGCAGACCTCATACAGGTGGGTAGTAAAGATGATCTTCCCTGCTCTCCGCCCTCCCTCTCCCCCTCTTTTCTTTATGCTGCTACTTTTTGGACAAATAATTGGAAATGGAGGTATCACTCTTCTGTGGTAATTTTCTTGATTGAACTTGGCATGCTAGGAATCTTGAGGCAAATAGGTGTGGAATTTTCACAAGGACATGTCTTGTTGTCTGTAATTGCTTGAAGCCTAAAGGAGACCTGGATGAAGTTAACTTTTCACAGTTTCTATGAAAGAAAGAAGTACAGATTTGTATTTTTATTTAAAGAGCCATGGGTGAAGCAAGCAGACAGGTTATTTTATTTCAAATAGAATATGTTCTGCTTCCAGTTCTGCTTCACCCATTTAAATTACTTTTGCTCAAGATACTGATAGTACTATAATGGAAACATGTTTATAATAGAAACAGTTGAAAACATCTTGTTTTATTTTAAGTACACCTCACAGTATGGTTCCTCGTGTTCCTCACTTGATTGACTAACTTCCTATCTACCAGGATATGTGATTTTTTTATTTTGAGGGATGAGTAAATAATTTGTTCAGGGTTCTCATGGCAGGGGATTTAAATATTCTCTCATTTCACACAACTAGGACTATTTAGAAATATGAACTTAGGTATTTGAATTAAAATTTTTTTATGGAACTATGGTCATCTAAAGGTGGCTGTGGTGGTTAGCTGTCCTGTGTTAAACTGAGCCGTGTTTTTAATATCTATTCCTAAAATGGACTGGGAAGAAGAATCCTTTGCCTTTGAAATCTGTAAATCTGTTGCCTCTGATATGTCTGTATACTGTGAGTTATCATTTTCATGCACAGAAACAAACAGGTGAATGCCAAGATCAGTACTTAACAGAAGCACATTACAACCAGTGAAAACTGGGCTGGGGTGGCGCCTGTACACACTTGTGCCAAATTAATTACTTAGTTGCTGTGATTTTTTACTGATTCAGTTAAATGGTTCCCATTCCTACTCTGAACTTCTGAATGTTATACACTGATACCACATATTCTTGTACCACATGGGAGGGTATTAAATTACCGCTACAGATTCCCTTCGTATCTGTACACCTTCCCCCTCACTTATTTAACCTACTCATTATAACTCCTCTTCTTCAGTAATATGGTAGCCAACCATTCAGTCTATTGAGTATGTAAGACAGATGATGAAATTCCTTTTCACTGACCTAGAGTGAGGAAGTGCTTGAAATAACCCAGTGTCTATTGGATAAGAAATCCCAGAATAACAAGACTCTTGGGATATGACCCCAAGCTTGTTTTAAAGATGCTTGCAGGATTTGTCATGTGCAGTGGGATTCTTTGGGTTTTTTTCTTTTTTTAGGGTTGCTTTCAAGTGAGAATTTTTGTGTAACATGAGGAAATCTTAATACTGTATGGTGCCACCATACTCTGTATTGGTTCTGGGTTTTCAAAGGGCTAGTAGCACTTTTGTTGCAGAGGATGAGTCTTTTTTTCTAGATCGTGAGGCATGTTGGAGTCATTGTGGGAGTTGATCAGGGGCCTAAACCTTGCTGTCCAGTGTCATGACCAGCTCCACAGGGAATCCACAACATCTGGCATAGGTTGTGCAGGTGCTCCCAGTACTCCCATGGTGGCATCTGGAAGTCACTGACAGATTGTGAGTCCTATAAACTCTTGAAACCTATCCCCTTTTAACAGCATCTCCTGGAATTTTTTCAGAGAAAAAAAATTAATTATGTATTTTGTGTATTTTCTCAGTGGAGATACATACTCTTGGCAATGAGTATTTGTTTATGTTGTTATTAGCACACCCCATCCCCAAACTCATCTGGCATTATCATCAACTTCATCATCTCTGGAACACTGTTATTGCTGCTCCTGTGATTACTCTGGAGGACAAATATAGGTTTATTTAATAATAAACTCAAGAGATATTATTGCTGTTTACTGTAGTCATTCATAGAGTGAGTGATCTGCTGGCTGTCATGTTCTTGAGGAAGAAGAGGTACAAAAATTGGACTAACAACCAACATGTTGACAACTAAGAGTTCAATGTAAGGAATCTGTAACTACTAGGCTGCAGAGAATTAGCTCTCTGCATCTAAGATCAGAAGAAAACTTTTCTATAATTACTTAAAGCATGATAAACCTCTCCATCAAGGATTGGCGTAGTAGACAGGTAATAGACCACACAGACTTCCTGACACATGACTTCTCTATATAGTGACTTTATGAGGTGAGAAGTCATTTGGAATTAATGCTTTTCTGCACTATTTGTAAGTATGTTGTGATGATTATCACCTGACTCATTCTTATAGGAACATGCTTCCACAGGTTCTAGATCTTCTATTCTTAACTGTTTGTTCCTACTCTTTAACAAAGCCTGGACCTTTTGTTACCAACAGAAAAGACCAGTGATTGTCCAGATCTCCAGGCTGACAGATTATTTTTAGATAGCTCTTTCATCTTGCTTTGGAGCAGGAAAATCTGGAAAATGTGATAAGATCATTTTTCATAATTTAGTGAGGATTACTAGAAGAAATTTTATCAGAATCTAGATGTTCCTGGGAGATTGCAGCAGCCATTTACCACCTCTTTTCCAGTCCAAGGTGATAACAAGGCATGGGGTTCCATATCGTAGTGGAACAGTACCTGGAAAATCGCTCATTCTGATAAGTATATATACCAACAAAGTGAAGAGGCCATTAAAAACAAGAATAAAAGACATTTCAAACAGCAACATAATATAATTACAGTGAAAAATACACTACTGTGATTAGAATCACCAATTCTGTTGGTCAGGTACTTCATATATGCACTTTTCCTGTCATCTCATTTAGTAGTTATAAGACTTCCAGATTGCAGAATTTCACTGTAATGTAGCACAATTACTTGGTCTTAGCTAAATGTGTCCCCATTAAGTTGAATTTATGCTAATTCTGTCCTAGTTAAACTGTAGACAATGTTATTGGCTGCACTTCTAAATTGCTTTCCTAGGAGACATCCCATTAAATAAGTAATGCACCCAACGTATAGTATAATGAATTACATTTTCACTTAAGCTTAATACGTTTTACATCTGTAATCAGGATAGAATTATGTGCCCTGTGGATGACAAAAGACTTCTTTGCTCATGTTGTCCAGTTCTCAGTGGTATGTGATTTGTCCAGATAATTTTTAAATAGCCTGTGCTATTTGTTCCGTTTGTGTTGGAAGATCATTCCACAGTCTGACTTTTTTCTAATATTTAGCTGGAATGTTGCTTTCTCCTTTTTTCAGTTTTATCCTCCCAGTTATTGTCCTCACAGACCACTCATATGCCAAGAGCATTTGGGAACCAATACATTCAAATAAACTCCTGTAATTGTCTGGACAATCTCACTAAAACCAGAATGACTCGGTGAATTTGACTACAAAATTTGCCCTTTTGTTCGTTACAGATTTTGGTCGCTTGTTTCAGATTACATATTCCTTTCATTCTGTGACGGCTCTTTATGCCAGCTGCATCCAGGAGGAGCATTGTCCTCTATTCTCATTTTAGGTATTGGCAGCCCTCACTGTGAGGAGGAAAAGGAAGCAGAAGGTGTTTTACCAATGCAAACACTGCCCTCCAGCATGATGTGTTAAGCCTTTTAAAAGATCAGCATGTCAAATAACATGGATATAAAAAATACTGTTTTCCAGCAGGCCAAGCTTGATTATAGTTCATATAGTAACAGAGTGAATTGTAATGATGATGATTTTAGGGACAAAGGTTTAGTCCCTCCGAAGTTCTCTTGATCTCCTTTTGTAAGCAAACAGCTTACAAATGTGTTCATATGTTCGAGTGCAGGTCATGCAGTCATAGGGAACTGTGCAAAGACAGTAAATGGTGAGAGACCAGAGAGCTGCAGGGCAGAACAACCTCAAACTGGCAAATCAGGAGTGTTGGCTAATCTGCTTCATATGCCAAAAGAGATGGCCAGCGTGGAGCACTAGATTGAATATCGGGCTGTGTTAAAGACTTTGAATGAGAGATTAATTGTCTTTGAAGAAAGGTAAAAGTTTTCAAGCCACTTGTACCCTAGCCACTTAGAAAGAAATATAGCTATCTGCTACAGAACCAGCATATGCTTTCCATTCATGCTGTCTGAAGAGAAGTCAAACAACTATTCCCAGAGAGCACAACAGAAAGCTGTCATATACAAACCCTGTGAGTTGTAAGCTTGATCCACAAAATCTTTTCAAGTGTAGCAAGAAACATAATGATGCTTAGTTGGTTTCAGAATGTCATAGAAGGGATCTTCCCTAGTGAAACTGGAAGTAATACAAGTTTAGTAAGCAAGAATTCTTCAAGAAGATAATTAAATAAGAAAGATTTCTTTGCATCTTATTTTCCCTTCTTACTGATTTTTAAACCTTCATAGCAATTTGAGAAATTGACCATTTGAAAGGCTAGTTGTTGTCATAGAGAGGTGATTCACTGGAGGCAAAGCTGTCGTTCTAGTGATGGGTGGCAGCATGTGTTACACTAAGTGTTGGCAAAAACAGTGGTTCAAGGACTCTCCTCACCTGTTTCCCCAAATACATACATTTTTGATAGATGATATTCTGTAGTTTCTCTATTTTCATAGACTGATACCTCTACTGTTTAATATTCATTATTAGTTTATCATCAGAACTAGCAGGACTTTACAGAATTCAGTCTTAAGAGTGGTTGAACGTTTGCTAGGCTCCATTTACACTGAGAAACAGTGGCTTGTGTAACAGCGCATGTGTAGAAGGAGAGGCATAATAGTGAAGAGGTCAGAAAAAAGGACTGGTAAAATACTATTGTATAAATAACAAGATGATGATTGGGAGTGTTCTCTCAATCTCGTGTTCAGTCTAGGTGGCAGAAACAGGAGTGTGGACTGGTAGGGTGTGGAGACAGGTTGCGCACCCATCTTCCTGGGAAGCTTGTGGAATAAACTTTGAGCTGTTAGATAAAATAAATGGCTGAAAATGGCAAGGAGTGAGCTACTTGCCAGTGCAGCATGGCATTCATATTTAGATTCCAAAAAACAGTTTTGGAAAGCTCTGGAGGGGATGATATTAGAGATTATAGGTTTGATATCTGAAGAGCAAAATTAATAATAGAGGGAAAAAATGACAACTGCGTACATATGACAAAGGTAGATGCTGGGATAACATATTTTACTGTGGCAGACAGTAAAATATGTTATCCCAGCACATCATTATACCATCAAGCTCAGAACCTATATTCTTCCATATGCAATTTCAAATGTCCTCTGCCAGTCATGTTATTGACATTCTCTGTCTTGGATCACACCACCATTAATGCATTTGCAGATGGGTAGAGAAAAATTGCAGCTAGCTCAGTTTTGGATTTTGAACTTCATTTTAAAATCCTCTCCAAACCCAGCAACTAGCTAACCTGAGAAAACACACCTTACCACTTTTGTGGCAAAGACTTGGGAGAACAATATTGCAGGGCAGGCTTGGAGCAGGTCTAAAAAGCATGTGTGAGCCTGTATTACTCTATCTTGGCACCTTACATCCATGCAGATCGATCCAAGTGTTGGCAAAGAAGGATTTATGTGGGAAGAAAGGCTGCCTAAAGCAGCATCTGTATCTTGAATATGTTCCCACTGTAATACCTCGCTTTCAGCATGAATGCACTCCCACCTATGGCTAAGACTTAAAATGGGCCCTTTTTATTATATGTGCATGTGTCTAGGTGTGCATTAATTCCTTTCTGATGGTCATTTCTATTATTTGTACTGTAGGTAAATATCTTTATTGGGATGTATTTCCTACATTCACCATAAAAATTATGTAGCCACAAAATGATGTACCATTTCTCATAGAAGATGAGCTCTGTTCTTCTTGTAGGCAGTTTTGACTGGGGAGGAGGGAATTCTTCAGGAACTGCCTCATGTACAGCATAGCACACAGAGCCAGCTGTAAGATAGAATAACTGTTTTGACCTTGTCAAGTGAAAGATATGTAATGGATGGGAGAGGGATCTTAAACAGAGAAAGAGGGAATTTTGGTTAGAAGCATTAGACCTCTTCCCCAATCCTTTAGCAAGAATGTGAAGTTTGTTCCATTTTGTTATGATTTCCCCAATTTTTATGCATTTTTTTGCAATTTACTTCTGCTGAGTATAGTTCCTGAAGGCCCATTATAGATTGTTAAGGGTTATTTCTAAAATTGAATTAATGGAGATATAAAGGCTGATAATTAGTCACCTTGAGAGATGGATTCCCTGCCTCTCAATGTCTGCCCATCTTAGCCAGATGCGAGTCTGAGCTGATTTAGGTATCTGTAACTTAGTGAGATTGGTGCACATGTAACTGAAAAATACAGTGACCTTTTCTAGGGAGCAGTTCCAACTAGTTGATCTAGTGGTCCCATCTGAACTAAAAGGGTCTGAATCTTCCATGTCAAATTATGAGGACTGAAGAAAATGGAATGAGGTTATTGTTCTAATGCATTAAAAATAGAATTTAAAGGGTTTATTAGGTATTGCACTCAGTTTTTCTCAAGCTAAAGAGCAAAATTTGGACACTGTCATGTAACAGAGATGGACATTTGTCCTTTGGCCACAGCACTCTGCAATATTAGCCATAGCTGGACAATGACAGCAGCTGCACCTCATTCTACTGTTGGAAACAATCTCAGTTCAGACAAGGACAAGAAAAAAAGAACTCTTATGACAAATGATGTTTGACACAGCATTCCTGTTAAAAGCAGAAAGATAAAACATAGTTCTGAGGCCTGTTCCCTCAAGTGTTTCCTCAGCATGGTGGCTCATGATGTAGCAAAATCTCTACAAAGTAGATCACATATAACTTTTGGCTTGACTAGATATAAGCTGGCCAAAACTTTATTGGGATAAATTAATGCCATTAATTGTACTCCTGTGGAGCTAAGCTTATTTACTCCAAAAGAGAGTTTTGCCAAACGTATTACAGCAGTTGCAGCAAAAAATGTTAGCAGTTAGGACAGTCCTGCTCTAAAATGTGTTTTAACATTGCACCATCTTATCTAATGAATGTCTATCTCTGCTGTGGGTACTGGTTAACTAATGTAATTTTCCTTTTCTTTTCACTCCTGTGTGAGAAGACTGCACAAATCTGCTCTGTGTGTAATATAATGTGTGCAATTGCTAGTGAGCATCAGATTTTGGAGCTTCAGGCTCAGCAGCCAGTTTGTTCCACTTAGGAGAGATTTCAGAGCATGAAAGCAAGGGAATCAGCCAGACCTAAGTGCCCCTGCCAGTGCCCAATGGTATGTTTGTTACTATGACCTTTATGATGATAAATGTACAGATAGTAGCTGACGCTGTCACATGTACAAACCACGTTCACAAGTTCCAGATTAGCTCCTGTTTGAATGGAACTATTTTACTAGACAATGGGCAGACAATGGTTGGAGGGATGGGGTGCTGATATGGGCCTTCCACCTGCTGTCCAGGAGCATGCTGCGGATGCTGTGGTGCAGCTGAACTCCTGTGGAGATGAGTGGGAGGCTTCTGAGGTAGTAGGTGTCAGGGAGGAAACTTCTCTGAAACACCTAATAAAGGGTCCACTGAGAAGGCATTGCGACTGGCAGCCCAACTGAAGTGCCTCTATACAAATGCACAAAGCTTGGATAACAAACAGGAGGAGCTGGAAGCTACCATGCTACTAGAAAGCTATGATCTAGTTGCCATCACAGTAACACAGTGGGACCAACCCCATGACTGGAGTGTGGCTATCGATGGCTACAAGCTGTTCAGAAGGAAAAACTGGGAAGGAGGGTTGGAGACGTTGCCATCTATGTCAGGAAAGAGATAGAATGTGAAGAACTGTCATTGAAGAGTAGCCACGAACAGGTTGAAAGCTTGTGGGTCAGAATAAAAGACCAAGGAACCAACGGGAACCTTGTGGTTGATGTATACTACAGGCTGCCAACTGATGAAGCCTTCTTCCTCCAGCTACAGGAGGCTTCACGCTCGCAAGATCTCTTCCTACTCATGGACTTCAACCATCTCAGTATATGCTAGAAAAGTAGCATGGCAAGCTGTGGGCAATCCAGGAGACTCCTGGACTCCTGGACCCACCCGAGGGGATGCAGTACTGGACCTGATGGTCACTAATATGAGTGAACTCATCAGTGACATTAGGATCGGAGGCAGCCTGGGCTGCAGTGATCACACATTGGTGGAGTTCAAGGTCCAGAGGAATATAAGACAGGTGAGGATTATAGTCAGGACCCTAAATTTCAGGAAAGCAGACTTCCAGCTCTTCAAGGAGTTACGCAGTAGGAACCCCTGGGACATGGTCCTCAGGGACAAGGGAGCAGAACAGAGCTGGCAAGTATTTCAGAATGCTTTCCATGAGGCACAAGAGCACTCAGTCCCCAGATGTAGGAAGTCAAGCAGGAAAGAGACCTGCGTGGCTGAGTCAAAGTCAAGAAGAGGGAACTGTGCAGGCAAGGACAGGGAACCTGGGACGTGTATAGGGATGCTGCCTAGTTATGTAGGGATGAGGTCATGAAGGCCAAGGTACAGCTGGAGCTGAACTTGGCAAGGGAAGTAAAGACTAACAATAAAGGTTTCTACAGGTATGTCAGTCAGAAGAGGAAGGTTAAAGAGAGTGTACCCCCACTAACTGTTGAAAATGGTGACATGGTATCAACAGAGAAGGCTGAGGTACTTAATTTTTTTACCTCAGTCTTCACTGACAACTGGTTTCCTCCCTGGATCACAGGACAGCAAGATGGTGACCAGGGGGGTAAACCCTCTCCCACTATAGAAGAGGATCAGGTTCATGATCACCTGAGGAACCTGAACATATATAATATGTCTATGGGATCTGATGAGATGCATTCCAGAGTCCTGAGGGAATTGGCAGATGTGTTTGCCAAGCCACTTTCCATGATATTTGAAAAGTCATGGCAGTCAGGAGAAGTCCCTGGTGACTGGAAGAAGGGTACCATTGTGCCTATTTTTAAGAAGGGTACAAAAGACCTGTCAGGCTCACCTCTGTGCCTGGGAAGATCATGGAACAGATCCTCCTAGAAGCCATGCTAAAGCACATGGAGGTGATTAATGGCAACTAGCATGGCTTCACCAGAGGCAAATCCTGTGTGACCAACTTATTGGCTTTCTATAGTGGGGTAACCACAGCAGTGAACATGGGAAAACCAAAGGATATGATATATCTGGACTTGTGTAAAGCCTTTGACACGGTCCCCCACAACATCTATCTCTTTAAATTGGAGAAGAATGGATTTGATGAGTGGAATGTTCAGTGGATAAGAAACTAGTTGGATGGTCGTATTCAAATAGTAGTTGTCAATGGCTCGAAGTCCAGATGGAGATCCGTGATTACTGATGTCCCTCAGGGGTACCATTCGAGGACAGGCTGAGGAAGTTGAGGTTGTTCAGTCTGGAGAAGAGAAGGCTCCAAGGAGATCTTATAGCAACCTTCCAGAACCTGAAGGGGTCCTACAGGAAAGCTGGGGAGGGACTTTTTACAAAAGCTTGTAGTGATAGGACTAGGGGCAATGCATATAAACTGGAGAGTGATGAGGCACTGGAACAGGTTGCCTAGGGATATTGCCGATGCCCCATCCCTGAAGCTGTTCAAGGCCAGGCTGGATGGGACCTTGGGCAGCCTGATCTAGTGGGAACTGGATGATCTTTAAGGTCCCTTCCAACCCAAACTATTCCATGATTCTACTATTGCAGTTATTTGTGGTGACTGCAATAAAATAAGCATGTCTGCCAAACACCTGAGATGATAAATAACATCATCACTGGGCAAAAATCCATGTGTGCTTCTGGTTACAGAAGGTGTAAAGGAACATTATGATTTGCATTTCCTGTTTTATCAAACTGCTGGGAACTACCAAAAATAATACAACATGATATGCCTGAAATAGCATCATTTATTTCACTGCTCTGACACATAGAGGTTGCACAGAAAGAACTGATTCGTGCATTCCTTTCCTTCCTGAGGAACTCTAACAGCTTTCTCACAGTAAAAATGGCTGTAAAATTCTTTTCAGATTAGAGTGCTCTGGACATGTCTGAAAAATACCTCATTTTCATTTAAAAAATAGACGTGTGAAAGATAATAGCAGTTTACTACTTCTTTTTTTTTAAAAAAAAAAAAAGACAAAGATAGCAAACTGGCAGATGATCATTGTAAAAGCCCATAGGATAGGTTCTGTATTGACAGAAACAAGCATCTCTATTTCCACTATGGGCTGTGTGAACAGCTGTTAGGCAAGTTGTGAATCTTCATGAATCTTACCTTCCTTGCTCAAAAAAAAAAAAAAAAGTAGCAAAACCCTTTCCTTCTTGACCGGTGTAGGCACTGTGAGCCTCTCTGCCCAGACCCAGGTTCTTTCTGCTGTTGTGAGGACAGAGAAGGATACATCTTTTTGCCAATACTTTTCTTAACACCTGATGAAGAACAAGAGTCTGTTTCTCTTTTAACATCAAAATAATTACTTAGCTTTCAACTGGAAGTCAAATACAGTACATCACCGTCTCACTGTGATAGTTTCATGTAGCAGCACCCTTTGGGGAGTATTCTGCAACCGAATTAGCCAGTTGTCATGCCCCCCAGATCTCTTGTCAAATGGGTATCCCAGAGTTTATGGGAGAAAAGCCTTTTAATTAGCTCTTCTCTGCATAGATATTCCTTGATTCTTGTTACCTGAACATCATATTTTAGAAAGAAATTTATTTAGAAAGAGGAAAAAGTATACTATAAAATTCCTAATGGTCCTTTGCATCCAAGCGGGAGTTCAGGTCACAAGAGACCAGTATGAACCCAGATGATGTAGTAGCAGCCAGAGTGCAGAAGTTATGGTGGGAGTCTGATGAGGTTAATTTTTTTATGTACTGCGGAACAAAAGGAGAAAAATTCATGCTGACCTAGCTAAGGCAGTAGTTGTATATGTATTTGTGTGGTAAGCAACAGCAGCGGGAGGAAGACTGAGGAGGAAGCAAGAATAAGTAAACCAAGATTGATTTATCAGCTCTGAATTGTTCATCTGTATTCCATTCTTCACTGTGCTGCAGAGAAGAACAGTGCTGCCACTGTGGTTGGGGAACAGAGAGGGGGAGGAAGGTGATACCTATCACAGGAACCAAAAGTGTTTAATTTTCCAGAGGCTCTGATTAAACAAATGTTGCTGCTGCCTGGCAGCCCTTGCAGGCATTTTTTTGGAACAGAATTAATCAGGAGGTAATTTGTCTGCTGCAATGAGCAGGATGGCTTGGCGGCACAGTCTTGTTGAAGACTTATTTTCTGAGTTTCCTGGGAGCAGCCATATTTTCTAAACTTCCTTATCTGCCTAAGGCAATGCCACCGGCTTTCCTAAGGATAGGGAATTTGCTATTTGCTATTGATGGGCATAGGCGGGGCAAAGGACAGCCACAAATAGTGATGTATGACCATTGTTAAGTTGATTATGGAGCCCTGGTAATTACAAAGGAGAGAGAAGGTCAAAAGGAGTGACCCACAGGACTGATGTAAGGACTGCTGATGCAGTCCTGTGCAGAAATAAATGGTGCTGAAAAGGGTTAGGTTCTGCCTCACACATATTCATGGAAACAGTTTCACTGCTGATGCTGCCTCAAGTGAATAGGGGCTGAAAGGGCCAGGAGAGAAGTGACTTGCATTTAAGTGATATCTAGGCTTGAGCAAGGTAGGAACTGGGCATAGACGTGCCAGCACTATGTGTAGACAAGGTTGTCTGTGTTTCACCTGTTTGCCTAATTGAGGTTTGCCTGTTCTATTAATCACTTTTATATTGTAATTACCCCTTTAGTGACCTTTCCAGTTAACCCTTGTGCAACTACAAGGGCCTCAATCACAACTCAGCAGAGTGCAGATTGCCCCAGCCACTGGGGGAAGCTCCTCTTCTGTGTGATATTTTCTGAACTTCCTAAGCACATAGAAAAGGAGTCATGTGAAATAATTACTGTGTCCTGCAAGGCATAAAACTATATTTCTTTGCTTTTGTTCTCATTATATACAGTGACAGAATGGGCCTCATAATAGTGGTGCAGCAGTTCTGCACCTAAGTTATCCTTTGCCCTTTTCCTTTTACCTGTTCTTTTCTTACAAATTCTACGTGATTCTACCTTCTAGTGTATGTGTGTTGTGGTTATAAAAGATAAGTGACAGTACAGAAAATAAATGCTCTGTATGAGCTTGCAGTGACCCCACTGTCCAGGAGGGGTAAAGGCACAGGTTAATTAAGCACACCACTTATAGGAGTGATTATAAAATCTTAATACCACTCTGTGAAGGGCATGTGTATTATAAAAGTCTTATTTCTACTGTGAATTATGAAGTTTAAAAATGCCTTCTTGCAACTGAAATGTAGTCTGCTTGATTAACCTTTTCTCCAAAAGTCCAGGGCTCATGGGGAAAGAAAGATTAATTCTAGCTGATGTAAAACAACTATAGGAATGACTTAACATTCCTAGTGGTGAAACTGTTGTCATTTTAACACCTTTTGACTCTGCGAGACTTGAGCTAAATATTGTCAGCCATATAAAGGTAGGAATCTCACTCTAGCAGTGTCCTTGACCTCCTTTTTTCCAGGCCTGTGGAGCTACGAGATAAGAGGGGACCTTAAAGATCTGATATTCTGTTGTCTAGGAAACCTTTTAGTGGCCTGAGACTTGAGGTTTTGCCTCTCTTGGGATGGACTCTAGGCTCGATGTCTGATTTGTTAGTTTGGAAGTTTCACTAATTTCTAGTGGAAATAAAAGAAAATATTGTTTATTGTTTCAGTAAAGATAATGGGAATATTACTTAATCAATTGTCTTCATAAAATAAAGCAGGAGTTACTGCAGTGCCTGTGGAATTGGGATGGATGTATGGATAAAGTCACATAGATCTATGAGTGGGGGCCAAGTGATATCATCAAAGCCAGTTCTTCTCATGTCTGTCATATAGCTATCACCTTGGTTTCTGTAGCACACAGCCACAAATATGGTGACAGATTTCCCTCTCAGCTGTACTTAGACACATTTGCATTGTACTCGAAAGCCTAAAATAGGAGGTGCTCTCGGTTGGCCAATTCTTTGAGCGTCCAATTTCCCCTGCTCTTGCCTTTGATAAGATGGAAACTGAAAATTTAACTTCTGCTCCCTCCAATGAGTGAATTTAGTAAATCTGAAAGAGATGTCATTAAATATGCAGGTTTATCAGTTCCTTGAAATGTAAAGCTGTCTGTCCTCTCTAGCATTCTATTTTCTGTCCAGTGGAGCCTAAAACTTGCTTTACTCTGCCAGGGAAATGTAAAATGAAGGGGGAAAATGTGCAACACACTCTATTGAACTCTTTTGATAATATAAGCTATTTTGCAGCCTTTGGAATAAAATATTCTCTGTATACCAAAGAGAACCTCCTTTTCAGACAGGAACTCCTCAGCAGGGCATTCACATGTGCATCAGAGATGCTAATGCTGTAGCCACATTTTTTCTGTACAACCAATGTGTGTTCAGAGTGTTGGTTTTTACACTTTAGAACGGGCTTCCTGATGGTTTAGAAGGAAAATATTAAACGTCTCTGTCACTCCTACTTATGCTACAGTCATTCAGAGTAGCAGCTTGCCTTTTCTGATATTAAAGAAGGAAAAAAGAGAAACAGAAAGAAGAATTTTAGGGGTACCACTATTATGTGTGTGTCATCTTTCAGGTGTAGTACTTACTTGAGGATAAGCAAAGTGTCTCTGGAAAAGCACAATGCCAGAGGAGGACAAGGCATGTAAAAGGGCTCAACAAACACAGCTAGCTTAACGTAACAAGTGATGATAAGTTGAACTACGTAAGGGAATACTGCTTGTAGGAGCCCATGGTTAAAAGGCTCTGCCTTGGCCCATCAAGAGAGGCTGTCCCTCTGTGCCACCATACTCTGCTGCTTTGCAAGAGATGCTTGCTGTCTGTGAGCATGCAGATACTTTTCCATTCCTTCAAGCCAGAGCCTCCGTTGCAATGGGGAATGTGCAGCAATCCCTTTGCTCCAGCTGACATCTGTCCCTTTCACCCCATAAGCTTTCAGCATCCTTGTGAACAGCAAGAAGTCCTTCTCTCCCTTTTTCAGAAAGACCTTTTAAAGAAAGGTGTTGAGGGAGTGGAGTATTTATTAGGCAATAAAAAACAGTAATCTAAGAAGAATGAAGTTGATAGAGGTACTGCAGATGCTTACTACAATATCTTACGTTGTGGGAGTGGGAGGAGGGATTTGGGATTGCATGAGAAGCAGTGAGTAGAAGCTGTTTGACCCAGCAGGCTGAGAGGTGCAGGAGGAAGAGCTTGACCCAGGTTTTATCTCTGAATAAGGGGGAGTGGTTGTCAGGTGCCCCCTTAGAAATGCTGGCTAGTTGGAGTGCTGGGAAGAAATGTGTGGAGGGTGCCTGCTGGCTCTGCTGCTCCCTGCCCCATTCGGATGTTAATGATCCAAGGGCTGGCAGGGCATGGTGATCCCACAGCTACAGCTGTGGCACCCTAAACCTTATCCTCGCAGGCTCGCTTTATGCTGGTACGGGAAATGATGCACTTCCTGAAGAGGCACTGTGCCCTAATAATAAAAACAATAATAATATTTTTCAGCAATAAAAATGCACTTGTTTTATGTACTGGGACCCTGAGATTAGTCTTACCCAGTAATACCCTCCACCAGCAGGCTTCTTAAATAAGGCACAAAGAACATAGAGGGAAAAGTATGATAATTTACATCCTTTTTATTCCGCACCATAGGCACATCACAACAGGGCTCCTGCTCCCTCTCGTCACCTTCCCTTCCCTGAGCAAAGTGAGGTTCCTCCCACCTGCCCACAACCCTTCAGTGAGCGTGAGCACAACTCCCACACAAGTGTCTCTGCCAGAGTTTCAGCTGCTGGTGCTGCTTCCATGCGCAGGCTGCTCTGGTTGCTGGGCTCAGGGAGCTGATTTTTAAGCTGTCTGTTGAGGTTTTTTTCTTATCTTGCTTAGCAGCATTTGGCTATTGATTTGTGCTCCCTCATGAACACCCACGTCCCAATTTAGGGTGGCAAATGATGCCTAAACACAGAGGGAAGCTGAAAGCAGAAGGAGCTTCTTGGTCAGGTGCAAAGTTTGCATGATTGGTAGCCTTTGTCCATAGTCCCACAGACCACATCAACTTTCCTGCTAGACTCTTGGTGGTCATCCCATACCCACATAGTCTGAACAGACACCTGAGTGTCCTCCAGTTTCTAAAAGCCTAATAGGAGCTGAGGGCATTTTGACTTAACAGGTTTGCGTATTGTGGATATGTTTGGTAGGTATCACCCACCACTCTGGAGATGTTACCTACCATAGAAAGTCTCCTGTCCATATGCTGATTTTGCTACTCAGTTTCACATCTTTTCACTACTTGCCACAATTAATAATAATAGGATTTGTTATTAATTAATCATCCTATTAATAATAGGATACCATCCTATTATTAATCAATAGAGTATGCATGGAAGTGTCAGCGGCAGCTCTGCGCTGACTAACATATTAGAAACTGACTATTTGGATTTTTTTTTCCAGGCCATCTATATCTGATGTTCTGTTGTTAATTTGTTACAGATTAAGTAGCTTCTATCTTCAGATGAGGAAATGTTCCTGATGCCTCCTTTTTACTGACAATTCCTTGTTCATGACTTCCTTTATTTTAAGAAATTGATCTGGAGGCACAAGCAGGAAAAGAAAAAGAATTAAAATGACAAATTGACCAAAAGGATGAAAATGACAAATAATATGTGGGCTTTGCTCTTCCAAAAATCCAAGAATAAATAAAGCTTCTGTTAAAGTACTTTGAGGAGGAGGTTGATGATAATTTATCTGGCCTTTTTCAATGTGAGATCTCTAACTTCCTTAGATAAATGTTTTAAATGTCCTAAAATCTAGCTCATGTTAACAAAAGCACCTCAAAATAAATTTTACTTGCCTGATTTTGTGAATGGGAGATTGAGATAAGGAAAAGTAATTCATGTCAATTGATAATGCCTGGGTTTATATATATATATATATATATATAATTGCAATAACAGTCCACATTCAAGCCTTTTGCATGCTTGACCTATACATACATGTAGATTGGCTTATTTACAATAGTCCTTGCTGTCTGATGTTTTTAAGGCCACTGCATGTTGCCTTTCAGAATATACTGGTTTTTGAACAGAGCTGTAACCAGGTTCTTAAATCTTAAGTCGGTTGTCCAGTGGGACTTCTCAGATGTTTCTAGCTAGACATAAGTACTTCTTTTCAGTCTTTTGATCTGTTTCTCTCTCCTCAAGCTTTATCCTACTTTGTAGAAGGGTGCAGGATGAGTTTAAATTTTAAGGAACCTGAACTGTTTCCTAGTCTTGCTCAGGTTGGTTACAGTAACACCGAGGTCAGTTTGGCCCCCCATTTTCTCTTTTTGTTATCTCATTTTGATAGGCACCCTATGACAGTAGAAAGCAGTTCTGAAAACTGGTGTAAACTAGGGATTTTTATTGCTGACAGAAGACGTGCGTGAACTTAGGCCCAGATGAAGACTCTCTATGGGCATGGGGAGCTGTACTGATTTCCTCTTGCTTGGTGAAGTTAGGCTTGCATGCCTATCTGAACAAAACCTGTTTGAGCAGTGGCACTTTCCTTATCTTTGCTCAAGCCCTGTTAAATATCCGACTATTTCTTTTGCAGCCACAGGACCCTGTTGTGCATGCAGTGAAAAGGTGGCCTGATTTGAACAGCTGTTTTCTCTGCAGCTTTGGCCTCCTGCAGTTGCCAACCATGCCGCAGGGCAGCCAGGGCCAGGGTCCACGTGGCAGCCATGCACCAAGGGGCTCCAGGCACAATACGCCATTAGGGAATTTGCTGGCTTGTTTTTCAACTGGTACCTTTCTCAACGGAATGCAATGCATCTCTGCTAATAGAGATCTTCCTGATGAGCAACTCTGTTGGTTGTATTTTTAGCATCCTGTTAGGATGCGCTCGCATCCAGACTTGCTTTGTTGCTATCTCAGTCAGTGATGCTAGCTGATAATTTGGAGAAAACATTTTAGTTGCCAATTGTGTTTTTTATGTCATTGATTGACTTCGGGCTGTGAGTTTTATGAGCAATGTACAGCAGATGCCCAAAGAATGCTGGTTCAGAACGGGCATGCGTCTGGTCATTTGTGAAGGCAAGGACCTAGGTGTTGTACCCAACAACTGAAGGACCCTCCACCCATTGTTTTTGTTGCAGTGCAGTGCAGGCCTGAGTCTATATCAGAAGCTATGCTAGGTACGTTTGCTGTGAATGCTAAATAAGAAAACTACGAGTTTGTTTTAGTTGGGAAATATTAACCTATCTTTGGGTTCTATCCTGCTGTTCGTGGAGCTGTCTGTGTCAAGTAGCAGCTCTGAGGACCTCGGTTTACATGGATGACAGCAAGCAACTGACTGACATTTCGTACTTTCAACTCAAGAATCTTTTCTTTTAAAAATGGTGCTACTCAGCCCAGATTTCTATTTAAATAGTTTAATACCTTCCTAAGGAGCTCTAATAGGTAGCTTTGCCCCACCCATTTCCTTCTGACAACTTTCAAAAATGGGAACAAAGCTAATAACAATGTTTTGCACCTACATAAGTACTTTTATGTGATTAACTCAGGTATGCATTATAAATGTTGGAAGGGTCTTGTAGTCTTACTGTGAGATAAATGTAGTGAATGCTTTTCTACCTACTCCACCGCAGAGACAACATGACACATGAAGCAGATGCATTCTGCTGTTTGGTCTCAAGATAAAACTTTGGTTTATGGGGTACGAAGGAGCCTTGTGGAGTGTCAGAATTAATTTCACTCCAGTAATATTCTAATGCGTAGCCTGTATGTACCACGCTTAAATGCTGAGGCAGTACTCTGATACAGTTATGCACAATGCTGGATCAAGATAGAAGCTTCTTGGTTTTACCTGTACAAACAATAACGGCAGTTGTCTGAGCCCTCTCTATAGGCTGTCTCTCCAGCAACCACTGCTTTTCTCTGCTTGGTCAATAACTGCTGTGAGTTGCAACACCAACTCTGTTAAGGTCACATTTAGTTTGGCAAAGATTCCTGATGAACAAAAGAAGTTTGTAGGGCCTCTGTGCAGATCTGAGGATGCTAAATGCCACAGATCAGTCAGCTTTCGGATTGTGATGCTTAGCTGGATTGATTGATTGATTGATTGATTGATTGATTGATTGATTGATTTGATTTGAAGCTCAGCCCTAGTGTTTTGTGTTCCTGTAGATCACTGATACCCTCCAAAAAAAAACCCAGCACAACGTATTCTGAGCTCTGCTCCTCCCCCAGAAGAGAGGGATCTGAGGAAGCTGGAATTGTAAGCACATTTTGGGCCCCCAACGTGCGGGTGCTGATGGCAGGTGAAATGGCAGGAGGTATTTCTCCTCCTTATGACAGCAGACAGCAGCAATGCCTCCTACGAGCCATTTCTCCTGCCTCCTTAGCTCAGTCCTCCATGGAAACCAGCCATCCAGCACTTGCTGCCCCTCACCACTGGGCCCCTGGGCACTTCGCCCGATTCACAGCTGCCATGGGGAGCTGCAAGTTTTCTCTCTCCTACTATAATAGCATCCTTATGAGGCTTCCCCCAGCCTGTATCTCCTCTGCAATAGAAAGTTACATGTTTACGCGTGTGGCTTATGCTGTGGTATTTGGGTTCATTTAGTATGCTCCTGCAAGTGCATCTTAACTCTATAATGAAAAAAGGAAGGAAAAAAAAAAAAGATGGTCTGGGAAATCCTAGTCTCTAGCAGGAGTTAGAAGAAAATAAAAACATGAAATGGTTTTGTATGGGAAAATTGTTCTCGATGAACTAGCTGTGCAGCAGTGTGGGGCAGTGTCAGTGCAGGCACCTGCCTTCTGCTGAACATACTTGGGATTGCTTAGACAACACTGGGAAATCTCAAATTTTCATTGGAAAGCTAGTGATAAGGGTAGTCTGTTTAGACAAAATGCCAGAGATAGCTGACTGTTCTCAACAGTTTTTAGTCTTGAAGTGGTTTTGATGCAGAGGGGTGGGGATTGGGGGTGGTCGAAAAGAGTCTGGTGCTTAAATATTGAGTGTACGTTATTTTACAGAAAGTATCCATTCTGTATTGGTGCCAGGTTCATCCAGGCTTACAATTTTTATACTAAAAATTTGGTAGAATTTTATTCCAGATGTGTTTTACACAGTCATATCCAAGTTAGGCTTTCGTCACCTTTCTTTCCTTGAATCTTTAATACCATCCCATGGCTATACAGCCCTGAGAATACCAGCACCCTCCCACATGCTGTGCCCTGCCTCTATCCAGTGGTTTCCCCTTGAGTCTGTCACATGCTGTCTGTGAGTGCTTCATACACAGAAACACAGGTTGAATCATTCCCACCAATCTTTCCCTTACAGGAATTTCCTCCCTCTTTCTGCCTAGCTTCCAGTAAAATAGTAGATGATGTTTACAGAAGCTTTTGCTTTCATTGCTTCATGTATTCTTGCCATGCTCTAATCACAAAATAGAAGATTCAAAAGGGGGAATAGCATCCACATGTCTTTAGCCTCAGTTATAGTTACCAACATGTGAAACAGGTGTCTGAACACACTGTATTTGTGCCTCTGGACCATGTTCAGTCTAGCATTTTGTCTCTCATTTGGTTTCTTTTTGGACCTGCGCAAATATACCAAAAGTAATCTTTTGTGTAGTCATGTGTGAGGCAGTAGGGGATTTCAGAATGAGTCTGATACTTTATGTTGTTAACTGCTGCAATCTGCACTACACAGAATTCGACTCTAGCCTTTCAAATGAAAACAAATAGCTTGCATTTAATTCTAAATGTATCTTCTGTCCCAAAACACAAAGTAAATAGTCATGGATACGTAGGAAAGGAGGAGTCTGCTGCCTTATTAGAAATGTAGATTAATGACAATATGGGAAGAATTGCACTAATTTACAACAATGTAAAAAGCAATGCAATGGTAGCATGCAAGTTACCAGAGAAAGGGTCTTTCATCATCAGAAGATTGTAAGCCTTTCTCTGTCATCCATAACTCACTAGTTGGTTAGTGGAAATAACACTATTTTAAGACATTATTTGCCCTCCTAGGCAAGATCGATATGTTTCTGGAGATATGTGTGTTTCTGTGTATGTCACTGGTAGTTTCAAATCAATAGTGGGAAGTAAACTTCAAGCCAAATACTGCAATCTTGTCTTAATCCTTCTGTGAGAAAATTTCATTTGACTTTGATTTAATATGAGTGAAGGGAACAGAAGAAAAACAAAAGTGAGAATGTGGTATTGACATAATATTCAGTGGAGGAAAAAAGTGTAATTTTTTCAGATGCTTGCTATACATGTAGTGAAAGGGATGGAGCAGTGGAACCAATCTTTGTAGGTCTGATAGTCACTGATATGTCTTTAATTAAAATTTCATATAGCTGTAAGTGGCTTGCCTTGTGCTCATGGAAGCGTATCCTGTTCCTGAACTGAAGAATTGGGTAACCTAATCAGATTGTTCCATTCCTAATTTCTCTGGATGGGAGATCAGATTTGTAATCAAAGTGAGATGATTGAATGCTTTTGGATGGTTGATGTTAGTATTAGGTGTCAGATAAATCATTAGTGTCTGTTCTGGGGAGTAGTTTATTTTTCTTTACTGTGTATAGATCCCCAAAAAGCTTCACTTTGATCTGGGGGAGAAAAGATTGCTTCTTTGTAGCAATCGAAAATACAGGTCTCTGAAGCCATAAACCATTCTAATGCAGATTTTAGAATGAGATATGGCAAAACATGTCATCTGTGCTTTTTCTTCTTCTAAGAATATCCTAGTTGAATTCCTTATATGCTTGGTTACATGCCATAACTCAAGGGGAAAAATAGTATGCATTGTTCCTATTTACATGGCCAGCACAGTAATGATGTAACTACCTGAGGGAAAGATCTCATTGGACTAGATTTCACAAATTCAGAAATTTCCAAAGGTATTACTCAATAATTTCAGAACACTTTAAAGTGGCAATGAAAACATTTTTCCTTTGACATGGGCATTTTATACATGTTTGGCAGTCCCAATCAGATTTTGCTTTGTAATAGTCCTGACAGCATTCTTGATGATCTGTCAAGTCAGTAATTTGAGAGCTCCAGATTTACAGAATAATTTTTATAGTTAGCATATAACAAGTCACAATGGATTCAGTCTTTTCACTGCTTTGTATATCTTTGTGAATTATTCAGTTAATTCATGCAACTATTTTTATTCTTGTGGCACTGACTGGACTCTTTGATATCAATAGAACTATAACTTGAAATAGTGATTAGTACGAGATATGCAAAAATCTGGTACTTTGTAGACTGCTTTCTGCAGTGACATGAATGTGAAAACAAGGGTTTATCTAAAAGTTCTTAGAGCTTTTTTGTTGAAAATTATGATACATAATAACACGTGGGTTCATTCAGAGACATAGCACATCTACACAGCTGCCTTTTTGCGTGGTTCCTAGATGTTCAGCCCAATCACTTGCCTTAAAAGAAAGGACATGCAAATAACAGGAATGAATGAAACTGTCCAACACAAATGTCCTGAACGTTTGGCTTATGGATTCGTCAGGAAAACCTAAGTGTGTAATCTAGTCTCCAATTTGGAGAACTGAATCCAAAAATGAATAGTCAGTGTTTCTGATTGCTTTTGTTAGGTGGAAACTTCAGAAATTTTGCTTTTTTAATAAAATAGAACGTCAAAAAAAAGAGGTTGCATTGAATTAGTGAACGCTATTTAAGTGAAGTCCAGAAAAACAAAAGCTGAAGCTTCTAACTTCTACTTATAATTTTCTTTTCCTTTGTTCATGTGAATAACACATAAAATGTAAGGTGATACTTTAAGCAACCAAATTGGGAATTTTACTGTTTGAGTGATGGGCCAACTTTTGGACTTGCTGGAGAAACACATAAGTATGAGCAAAGCAGGGCAAAGTTACAGAGCTTTTGCATATCGAGTTTAATGAAGATGAACAATTTTCACAGGCACATCTTCTCTCTTAAAAATGTATATGGGAAAAATCGAAAAGTTTCATTTCTCAGATTCCTGAACAGAGACATATTTTTGAGGCACTGTAAGAATGGTTTAATCAGCTAATTCCTAAATTATTTATTTTATTCCATAGAAGCTATCAGTATTTCAGCTTCTGTTCAATATCAAGGAAAAGTAAACATGAAAGTAATTACTCAGGATGAAAGGGACAATGCGAGCAAGGACAGTGGCAGGTTTGAACCATGTGCAATTCCATATGGCCATTCATACCTCGGTCAGGACAGACCTCAACAGAATTGTTTGCACTGCTAAAAGAGCCTGGAGATCTTTTCAGAAATGCAGCTAGTCACAATTTTATTTTATTTTTATCTCAGATAAAAGAGATGATGTGAAGTTGTCATGCAAAGTGTTATTCTTTGATTTCTCAGATGTACTGTGCAACGTTTCCAGCCTCTTCTGTTCCCCTTTTTTAAATATATTGGCTCCCCCAGTTTTCCTGTTTGCTTTCCTGTTTTTCTTCCCATTCAAAGAATCTTTTTCTGATCATTAATACTCAGAACTTGAGGTTTTGGGGTTTTACACTTCCCTATGGGAAAAACTACCTATTAGAGTCTTGTCCTTCTTTCCTCCTGTAGAGCCAGCTGTTTGCCAATATATTACAGGTAATTTTCATTTAGTGTATGCCATTTAATATAATTGTGTATTTTAAAGGAAGAAGCACCCAAATGTATGTTCTTAATCATGGGTAACTCTCATATTACTTTCCTTTAGAATTCACAAGTGTGTTATTTGACATGTTAATTTTTACATTGGTGTATGACTAAGGATACAAATATCTCCTCATTTATCACCCTCCCTTTATTTAACATTTTGTTTGAGAAGATCAGTACATTTTGTCTGTGAAAAAGCCCTGGATTAAATGCCACCCACAAATGATTTTCTGCATGTTTTATTTTGCCAAAGGAGGTTGTCAGACATTGGAGGAAATAATGTAACATCGGCTGACCTAAGACTTCAATTAACTAACAAGGAAGTTTACAAAAACTGTCATGTTAACTTTGCACATCATTTTACTGGAGCAGAAACACTTTGTCACACAGCACTTATTTCTTGCTCGGCTTACCGCAGGGCAGAAAGCACAAACAGGAAAGACATTTATTCCTTATTTCTGATGTAAATAGGATTCTGCAAATATTAGATGTGGATAAGAGGTTTCCTGTCTATCAGTCATTCCTGTTTTAGCCCAATGCAACCCAAATAAGTGGTATTTGACTTGTGTGTGTAGATTAGCATTGTTTTGAATGGAACTCTCAGATCTGAGATTAGTATCTGGTTTTAGCCTTGCAAGCTGCCAGTCTACTGCTTCATGTTGTGTTTTACTAAAATAGTTGAAAAAGTTATGGACAGCATTTACATGTTTTTTTGATGATGATTCTAAATTCACCTGTATTTTAAGTATGTAAAAGACTGTTCATTTCCCTTTCAATTGTTATCAATTTTACCCTCACCTCAGGCCAGTCCTTGAGGAAGATTACCCTTCAGTCAGCTGCTTTCTGAGACATACTTTTATAGTAAATATGTAAGTTCCCCTCATTTTACTCTTTCTTTCCTTTTAACTGATCTTATAATAAAATCTCATTTCTTCTTTTCCTTCAGGCTTCAATATTCTATTGAAATGCATCTATCAGATCCACAGTCTCTTTTTTCCCTTCGAACTTCTCCATCCTTTCATTTATTTTGCTACAAGATGTCAACTAGACACATTTTTCCATGTTTGTAATGTCCTTCCTACTAGCTGCCTTTCTTTTTCATTTGTCTACTCCAATCTATTGACATCCATTGTCAAAATCATCTTCTTGCCCATTCCTTTAGCCACATTAGCCTTCAGCAGCATTTTTGGTAGCCTTTTGTCTTTTTCAGTCTTTTTCAAGCTGCTTTTTCCTCACAGCCAAAGTCTCTGCCACTATTCCGATCTTTAGCTGAGCAAATAAATAGTAATGTTGAAAAAGCACCAGAGGCCTCCATGGTATCCAGATCTTCTCTATCAGGATCTGTGAATCTAAGGGGAAAATAATCTTTGCAGCAACAGAATCTTGGGAGCTACTTTGAAAAGTGCCAAGGCAAGCTGTGGCTTTTCCTGCAGAGGCAGAGTATCCTAGGGAAGTAATGTAACGGAGTCCATTCTCACTGAACACAATTTACAAAATGCTTGCATCCAATAGCAGGATTAGTCAGGAATCTTTTGCCAGGAACTGGACTTTGTTTGGCTTCTTCAGTTGCAGTTACTCCTGAGACTCCTTCCTTGCTTTTTTTGCAGCCTCATTTTGTTTTAGGTTGCTCACCTGTCTCATGCTCATGGCCCTGGGACTGTTGTTCCTCCTTTCTTACAAGAATGTGATGAATCCTCTATCCTTTCTGTTACAGTCTTGGATTGAAGACAGTCTCAGCCCATCAGTTGCCAGGAACTGTTTCCTGCACCTGTGACTCATTAGTAAAGAAAATATAAAAAAACGTATCTGCTCTGAAATACAAAACAATTGTGCGCTTCGCTTTATCTTTCAGCCTTTCTTCACCAGCTGATCTTCTGGATCTCAGGATCCAGTGCACAGTCAAGCTCCTTCGGCTTTTTTTCCCTTTTTCCCTCACTAGAAGGCAGGAGATTTATTTGGGCTTTGAACAAGCTTCCATAGAGTTCTATTACTACAGCATTAAGTGTTTGAACACCTGCTATAAAACTTTTAAACATCTTATTGTGGAACGGCTATCACATCTCCTACCTTTTAGATCCATTGTCACATCATTTGTTCATGCTAGATATTCCTTTAAACTGATCAGAACCATTGCATTGTTTCACGTCTCTTTTCTGCAGACTGAAAGATCATGGAATTGTTTGGTTTGAAAGGGACCTCAGAGATCCAACACATCCTTGAACAATTCCAGGGATAGTACATGCATGAGTTCTCTCAGCAACCTGTTTCAGTGACTGACCACCCTCATAGCATAGAATGTCTTCCTTATATCTAATCTAAATCTACCTTCTTTCATTTTAAAACTATTACACCTTATCCTCCCACTGCATGTCCTTGTAAAACGTCCCTCTCAAGGTTTCTTATAGGCCCCTTTATGTACTGGAAGGCTACTATAACGTGACCCCAGAGCCTTCTTTGGTTTGAACAACTGCAGGTCTCTCAGCCTATCTTCATAGGAAAGGTGTTCCATCCCTCTGATCATCTTCATGGACCTCCTCTGATCCCATGCCTACAGGTCCATGTCTTTCCTGTGCTAAGGGCTCCAGAGCTGGATGCAGTGCTCCAGGTAGGGTCTCACCAGAGCAGAGCAGAGGGCATCTGCCTCTGATGGCATCCCTTCCCTCCAGCATGTTGACCATGCAGCATAGCTTGATGCCATCAGCAAACTTGCGCAGAGTGCACTTGATCTCAAGGTTCACGTCACCAATAAAAATGTTAAATATATCAGTCCCAGTACTGACTCCTGCAGAACAATACTTGTCACTGGTCTCCACTTGGACATCGAGCTGTTGACTGCAACTGTTTTGAGTGCAACCAGCCAGCCAATTCCTTGTTCACCAAGTGGTCTATCCATCAAATCCATGTCTCTCCAGTTTACAGACAAGGATGTCATGTGGGTCAGTGTCAAATTCTTTGCACAAGTCCAGGTGGATTACATCAGTTGCTCTTCCCTTGTCCATCAACTCTGTGAAACCATTGTAGAAGATAGCTTGTTTCATACTAGAAGGATATGATCACAAGCAAAAATGTTGAGAAAGGAAAAAAAAGAAAATCACAACACTAGCAGCACAAACTTTTTTTCACAATGGGTTTTAAATTCTGCAGAAATTAAAAAGCTTATACCTGCTAAATCCTCTGACAGCCACTTTCTCACCCTGCTGCCTGAAAATGAGTCAACTAATTATTCTTCTGACCGTCTATGTCCAGACAGCTTAGAGTTCCCTCTTTATCACTGGCTACAGTAGCTGCCCTTGTGTTCTGGAATAGTTAATAATATTTGGGGGTTTGGGGCGGGGGGGTTTAATTCTAGAGTACACAGACTGTAATAGAAAAATGTAATCTGGAATTTTGGAGTCTCTTGTCAATGATTAGATTGTGCCAGCACTGAGTTTAGATTTGCTTATATAATATGGCATGTTTGGATTAGTGTTCTAAAATAATGTGGAGTGAAGTCTTGATTCTGGCTGTGATTGAGAGACTAGTGTAGTGAATTCACAGACTACAATATGTGGAGGTAAGGGGGGAAAACAGTATTAAATTATCTTCCAAGGACCTTGAAGTCTCTCAGGATGACTATTCTGAGTACTCTGAAAATATAAGCATTGATCTATTTAAGACCATTTATCCTTTGGAACAGTCTAAAAAATTCTCTTGAATTACCTGGTGCACACGTTAAACTTGTAAAGTTTTCATTAAAGGAGCTGACAGGTTGCTTGTAAACTGAAATAATTTCCTTTCCCTTCAGAATTAGATTTTCTTTATGGCCTGCTTTGTGAGTAAATGCTGTTCATTAAGAGTGATTTGGCTGTTTCATTCTACAACCTTATTTTTGCCTGCTCTGTGGATTTAACTGAAGGAAATACCTTCATGACTGAAATGATCAAGCTGGACCTCAATCACCAAATGGTGTTTTCTCCTTCATTTTTTTACCTTGTGTAAACCAAGCTGCTTCTTTTCAGCAACATTTAGATAGGAAGGAAACTAGGTATGAATTCTATATGATTGATTTGCAAAAAGATATCTTTCCAGCAGTTTTCTGTCTGTTATCTTCCTGATTTTTGAATGGCGTGTAAAAAACTAGTGAATGAAGCCTTAAAACCTCTCACATCTCAGATGCTTCAAATCTGGTTGTGGAAGGAAGCTCTGGATATAGTGGAGTCTAGTGGCTGCTTTTTTATCACGTGCCACAATGAGATTGGGGAATATTACCTTGCGGTGCTTGCTAATTTTGAGACAAATTAGGAAAGCACTGAACTAAGCACATCATTGTAACGTGGGCCTGTCTGCAGAAGAGAGGTGGACTGTCAAGATTAATGACAATGAATTAGCATAACATACTGACACACATGACCCCCTGAGTCACCAAGCAGCAGTGTAACACATGCCTCAAGATACTAGAGTACAACTTAGGGGTTGTGGTGTTCTTGCTGCTGTGAGAGGGTCATTACATGTGAAACTATTACATGGTTATTCAAGTGAAATGCTGATATCGTGGGGAAGTTACGGGAAGGGTTCATCTCCTGTCTGTTGCTCCATGGGTGGGTTGTTGTGAACATCCAGTTCTTCATGCTGTTTTAGGGAAGGTTTCTGAGAAGACTGATGCTGTGAGTTCACAGAAATAGTGTATTTTGCGAGTGGAAGGCTCAGACTTAAAAGCTTGCAGGCAATGGCAGGTGTCTGAGACATCAACCTGTCTTCTCCAATCAGTGCCAAGGACAAACTTTGCATTGGTATGGGGTAAGCAGAGTAGAGTGGTCTATGCTTTCTGTAGTTGCAAACAAGCTGCTGAAATGTGGTAGAGAATACCTTTAATTTCATTGTAAGGTCAGACACACGGGGAGGAAAGGTCGATGCTGTCTCTCAGACAGCAGTATTGAAAAGCCGGCAAGTCAGCTTTGGAAACTGAAGAGATTGGAAGTTTTTGGCAGTGATTCCCAAATACTCCAGAGGCTCAATGCAATCAGCAGCTTTGACATTTTGGCCAGCTACTTAAATAGTGTTGGCCACAAACTTTACAAGGCAAGTGGTCACCACCTTATGTCCTGGGCCTGTGGCATATGCTTCCTGCCTTCTGCCTCGGGAGCAAGGGAAGCCTCTAAACCAAGGAGCTCTTTGATGACACCCTGTGAATAACTTTTCAGATCATAGCAAAAAAGAGGCGTTTGCATGTTAACCACAACACTGAGTACCAGAGAAGGGAGACAAGGGTTTCTACAAAATTTTGCAGCTAAGTATAAATGACAGTGCCCTAGGTCTACTAAACTTGAAAGTCCTTTGTGTCGTTTAGCCAAGAATGAGCACTGCTTCATATGGATAATTCAGAGATCAAACTGAAAAGAAGATTCACATACCTGCAGCTCCTTAAAATACAGTATTTATTTATTTGTTTGTCCATTTATTTTATGGGGAAAACTACTTGTAGCGGCTGTTTCCCCAGTGTGAGTGCCTGAATTTAGGAAACCAAATCTGTATTTTAGCAACAAAACACCAGATCTGTACAGATACTTGGATAAATGCATGGAACTGGAACAGGGTGCATGCATTAGCGATTGCAGGACTCTATTTGCTTGCAAGTCTGCAAATATCAAGGAGGTACCTTAGCGATTGTTAATATAACAGTATAGTATGATTAGTTTAGCAGGTACACTATGCCTGTCTGCTTAAAATTGCAGTAATTTGTTTGCTTTCTAATGGCCAGGGAATTTGATCCCAAGAGCAGTAGTAGGGCTTACATGTTTGAATTAAGTTACCTGCTTCTGCATATTGCTTTTGCATACTGCAGAAATGATGACTGCAGGCTGACTGGAAAACCATATGTAATAAAGCAGTCTGGCACAACTTCTCACAACTTTTCTCAGGCCTGAGAAAGCAGAAGCAAGGCCGGAGATTGAATGTCACATCCTCTGTGAGGGTGGAAACTTAAACCAAGTTCGCTGGGAGCTCAAGCAGTAGGCTTAGGAGGTAGTAATAACTGAATATGTTTTCAACAGGAAAGATTTACAGTCTCTCCCTTCTTCTGCATTCCAGGCTCTATTATGGTAGTTAATAATAATTAATCCTAATTAGTAGTGTATAAATATATAAAATATAAATTAAAATTAATTAGCAGTAATTAGTAGTCATTGGCAAGAAGGTAGAAAGAGGAATATATTTTTAAACATTCAACTTCTCACTGGGTTTGTCTGCTTCATTTTTTCCCAGTATTCTTTGATGACATTTCCTAAGCCTGTTTAGGTATTAAACCAAGACCCAGTGAACATAGTAGGAGTATGTGACTTGCCTTATAGAGCAGTGGAATGATCCATCAGCATGCAGGTGTTATGGTTGTTTGGCTTCAGGTTTGTTATTGCCAAGTGTGACAGCACGTTCTCTAGTAGGATTGGTGTGGTCTGATGAGAGCACTCTGAATGCAGTTAAAGAGGTGTTAGTCTTTCTAAGGAGCTGGGTGGCAATAAATAGGAATTCATCTCTCAAATAGGGAAGTAGCTGATTCATGCTGGTAACTTTGGTTCTAGAGCTAAGTAACTTTTTTGGAGGGATTTAGCCACATATGACCAGTGTCTGAGAACCAGTACTTCTGTATACGATATGAACAGTATGCAGGTGTAGAGTACAGAATTCAGTGTTGCTTTTTGTCGTCAAACTAAGATGCAGAAGACTTACTTGAATACACCGTGATGTGTACCTGTTAGGTTTTGTAGGTGTGGAAGGAGCAGAGCTAAGCTTTGTCTGGGCTGTGTTTGCAAGATTTATCAAGAGTAGGATCTTGATCGCAAGGGTGTTTTCAAGGTAAGACCCTAGCCAAGTAAATGTGGCTAGGCTCTCTCATCCAGGGGATGGAAATGTGACAAAGGGATTTGCTGTCCACCTGACCCAACATCCAGAATCATAGAATCGTACAATGGTTTACATGTGAGAAGCATCATCCTCCTCTTGAAGTAGATCTCTGGTATGAATACGGTCCCTGTAGTAAGGATGGAGATTATCTTCAGTTTCTTAATTGCTTAGTTTCACCTGCTGGACATGTCTAAAAGAAGTGCTTAGATAACATCAGGGAAAGAAGATACATCTCAGGAAGCTAAAGTAGAAGACATAGTGGAGGCAATGAGAGTTAGAAGACTGAGGCAACACATGTGAAGCAATGAAATATTTATGTGAAAAAACACATCTTCAGAATGATTAGGGAACCTCTGAGGGGTTGAGCTTCTGTTTTAAGATACATGGTGAAGATGAAACAATAAAGGAAAATTAACACTGCAGAAAAAGCTTTTGCTCTCTGTGTAGCTGTTAATTTCTGTCACAACTACTTTGATACCAGGGGGGTGTTATTGTTTCCTACTGCTTTTTAGCTGTTGGATTTGGGTGGCATGAGCCTTTCTAAGTCTGATAAATTTTTTTTTCACAGCATAAGATAAATATTTCAATGGTGTAATTTGCACCAGCACCAAGGAAATGAGTCGAGGATTGCAGAGACACAGACAGTAGTCTGTGATATGTATTTACTTGAACTAGAGCCAAGGAATCCTCCTTAGTTAACTGTGTCTCAACAGTTTCCTTCTGATAAAACAATTAATATGCAGTAGATGGCTGTAGCCCAGCCACCCTTCATTCTTATGTTTTTGGTTTGCATTGTTTATGGTATTACCTTAAAAGCAATCCTGTAATATCCTTGGCAAATTGATCTTTCTCTCTTTCCTGACTAATGGTCTCTTTAGCAAGTTCTCTTTCCTTCACTGTGTATGGCCATATTGTGCCTGCAGGGTACATATGACTTTGTTAGAATCACAGCATGGTTGAGGTTGGCGGGGACCTCTGGTCCAGCCCCACTGTTCAAGCAAGGCCACCTAGAGCCAATTGCCAAGGACTATGTCCAGATGTATGTGTGCCTATCCCTGATGTGACAAGAGCATCATCTCAGCTCAGAATGCAGAAAAGCAACGCTACTGCTGCTGTGAGCACACAAACCACGGACTGAGCAGGACTTGGAATCCTGTAACCAACAACTGTAATTTAGCTGTCTAGGGAGACAGCCAAGCAATAAATGACAACCTCCCCACCACTCCTCCCAAAATAATAATTTTCTTGTTACAGAGCAAATGATCTTTTGCTGTAAGGTGTTAAGCCCTGTCAAAAGTTTGCTTATTTTCTGATTGTGCTACTGTGAAATTTTCATGAGACAAATAGTACTAATCGTCTTCCATACTTAGAAACCTTACTGTGACCCAGGATAAGGTTTGAAGCAAAAAAACACAGCAAGTGTTAATCACTGGTTTTCTTTTACTTTCCTTGTCAACTGCAGGTAATGCAGGTAGTGAAAGAACAGATAATGAGAGCGCTTACTACCAAGCCTAGCTCGTTGGATCAATTCAAGAGCAAACTTCAGAATCTCAGTTACACAGAAATACTGAAAATACGCCAGTCTGAAAGAATGAACCAAGAAGATTTCCAATCTCGTCCAATTCTGTAAGTACTGTCTTCTCTCCTCATTTGTTTATACATGGAAGGATTAACAAATGTGAGCAACATTTGTGAGCTCTTCAGGAAGAACCCAAGGACAAAAGCTGTCTAGGGAGCCCTGCTCAAAAGCAGTAGTGCAGTATCTGCTTGAAGTGCATTACGTTTTCTTCTGATTGGAATCATAACTTTCTTTGAGATCAGTTAAACTTGATTTCAGCAAAACCCTGCTGGGACTCACAAGAACTTATTTGTATGAAACAATGCTTTGACATTTCCTAGCTTTGCATGACTGTGCATATGAACCTGTCTTTGGTGCTGGTTGTGGCTTTTTAAAAAAACAAACAAACACACACCAGAACTTTATTTTCTGACCAAGGGCCTTTAAAAATTCCAATTGTCAGTTCTCTGTATGAGACAGGGAGAAGTCTAAAAGAAGAGGAGCCAGTACAAACTGATATTGTGTAGGACTGTCCTTGTTTATAGCATTATATTTGGTGTTAATAACAAGAAGTTCACAGAATCACAGAATAACAAGGTTGGAAGAGACCCACTGGATCGTCGAGTCCAACCATTCCCACCAATCCCTAAATCATGCCCCTAAGTACCTCATCCACCCTCACCTTAAACACCTCCAGGGACGGTGACTCAACCACCTCCCTGGGCAGACCGTTCCAATGCCTAACCACCCTTTCCGTGAAGAATTTTTTCGTTATCTCAAGCCTAAATCTCCCCTGGCGGAGCTTGAGGCCATTCCCTCTCGTCCTCTCCCCTGTCGCTTGGGAGAAGAGGCCAGCACCCTCCTCTCCACAACCTCCCTTCAGGGAGTTGTAGAGAGTAATAAGGTCTCCCTCAGCCTCCTCTTCTCCAGGCTAAACAACCCCAGCTCTCCCAGTTGCTCCTCATAAGATTTGTTCTCCAGCCCCTTCACCAGCTTTGTTGCTCTTCTCTGGACTCGCTCCAGAGCCACAACATCCTTCTTGTGGTGAAGGGCCCAGAACTGAACACAGGATTCGAGGTGCAGTCTCACTAGTGCTGAGTACAGAGGGAGAATAACCTCCCTGGACCTACTGGTCACGCCATTTCTGATACAGGCTAAGATGCCATTGGCCTTTTTGGCCACCTGGGCACACTGCTGGCTCATGTTCAGTCAGCTGTCAACCAACACCCCCAGGTCCTTCTCCTCCAGGCAACTTTCCAGCCAGGCTTCTCCTAGTCTGTACCTCTGCTTAGGGTTGTTGTGCCCCAAGTGCAGGACCCGGCATTTGGCCTTGTTAAACCTCATGCCGTTGGTCTCAGCCCAGCAGTCCAGCCTATTCAAGTCCCTTTGCAGAGCCTCCCTACCCTTCAGCAGATTGGCACTTCCACCCAGCTTGGTGTTATCTGCAAACTTGCTAAGGGAGCACTCGATGCCTTCATTCAGGTCGTTGATAAAGACATTAAATAGGACTGGACCCAGGACTGAGCCCTGGGGAACCCCACTTGTCACTGGCCTCCAGCTGGATTTAGCTCCATTTACCACCACCAGAAGGACCAGGAAGGTCCAGGAAGACCACATCCACAGCCTTTCCCTCATCCAAGAGTCTAGTCACTCAGTCATGGAAGGTGATCAGATTACTCTGGCAAGACCTGCCTTTCATGAACCCGTGTTGACTAGGTCTGATCACCCGGTTCTCTTGCAAGTGCTTTTTGATAGAATTCAAGATCACCTGCTCCATGACTTTCCCCGGTACCGAGGTCAGACTGACAGGCCTGTAGTTCCCCGGATCCTCCCTGCGCCCCTTCTTATAGATGGGCACGACATCAGCCAGCCTCCAGTCCAATGGAACCTCCCCAGTCATCCAGGACTGCTGGAAGATGATGGAAAGGGGTTTGGCCAGCACATCCGCCAGTTCCCTCAAAACTCTTGGGTGGACTCCATCTGGCCCCGTAGACTTGTGGGCATCTAGCTGGGCAAGCAAGTCTCTAACCACCTCCTCTTGGATCGTGGGAACCTCGTTCTGCTCCTCCAGCCCCTGGGGTTGTGCACAGAGGGAACAATTTTCCTTACTGTTAAAGACTGAGGCAAAGTAGGCATTGAGTACTTCAGCCTTGTCTTCGTCCCTTGTTACTCTTGCTCCCTCTGCATCTACTAGGGACTGGAGATTCTCCCTAGTCCTCCTTTTACTGTTGATGTATTTGTAGAAAGACTTTTTATTGTCTTTCACAGTCTTGGCCAATCTGATTTCTAGTTGGGCCTTAGCCCTCCTGACTTTTTCCCTGCACAGTCTCACTTCCTCCCTATAGTCCACCCAGGATGCCTGCCCCTTCCTCCAAAGCTCATAGACCTTCCTTTTCCTATTGATGTCTCTTAGGACCTCCCTACTCAACCATGCTTGTTTCTTACCCCACCGGCTACTTTTCCGGAACTTGGGGATGGCTTTCTCCTGAGCTGCTAGGAGTTCCATTTTGAAGAGCACCCAGCCCTCATGGACACCTTTGCCCTCAAGGAGCGCCTGCCATGGGACTTTTCCGACCAGCCTTCTGAACAATCCAAAGTCTGCTCTCTGAAAGTTGAGGGCGACTGTTCTGCTAACCTCCACCTTCTTCATCTCACCCCGCACCGAGAACTCTATCATCTCATGATCGCTTTGCCCCAAGCGTCCTCCAACCTTCACATCCCCCACCAGTCCTTCTCTGTTCACAAACAGCAGGTCCAGGAGGGCACCGTCCCTTGTCGGTTCGCTCACCAGCTGTGTGAGGAAATTGTCTTCCACACACTCCAGGAAACTCTGGGACTGCTTCCTTTCTGCTGTATTATACTCCCAGCCTATATCCAGGAAATTGAAGTCTCCCACAAGGACTAGAGGTAGCGATTTTGAGACTACACTCAGTTGTTTGTAGAAGAGCTTGTCAGTTGCTTCTTCTTGGCTGGGTGGTCTATAGCAGACTCCCATCACAATACTTGCCTACTCATGGGCTCCTCTGATTTTCACCCACAGGCACTCAGTTCCATCTTGACTGTAGTCCAGTTCGAGGGTATCAAAGCCCTCTCTAACATAGAGGGCTGCCTCACCTCCTCTTGTGCCCTTCCTGTCTTTCCTGAAGAGTTTATACCCCACCTTGGGTACGCTCCAGTTGTACAAGTCATCCCACCGTCTCCGCAATGGCAATGACATCGTAGTCTCCTTGCCCTACCACAGCTTCCAGCTCCTCCTTCTTATTTCCCATGCTGCGTGCATTAGTGTATTAGGGCTTCTCCCCAACTGAGCAGTCCTTGACTTAACTAAGGCCACAGTGCCAGTTTGCTGCCTACCATCCCCAGGTGCACTCACCCCCTCTTGCTTAGTGGTGATATACCGGCAGGCATCGCCAGCACACCACCCTTTTGCCTCTGAAGTCTCACCTTCAGGCTCACTCCCACCCTGCCTGGCCTCCATCCCCTCCCCCCTCACATCTAGTTTAAAGCTCGATTTATGAACTTAACTAGGTTTTTGGTGAGGGCTTTTGTCCCCCTAGGAGACAGGTGTGTCCCATCCCTAGTAAGAAAGCCTGGGGGTGCGTGGGCCTCCCCATGATTAAAGAACCCAAAGCCCCTCTTCTCACACCAGTCCCTAAGCCATTCATTAACCAGTTTCTTATTCCTCATTTCATGCTCCTGATTCCTTAGTACTGGGATGGAGTTGAATATTACCTGTGCCCCAGAGCCCTCGATTATTCTCCCAAGTGCCTTTTAATGGCTTTAGGCCTTCTACGTTCTATTTCTTCATTACCAATTTGAAAAACTAAGAGCGGGTAGTAGTCGGTGTCTTTGACCAGGGAAGGGAGCTTTCTAGTAACTTCCCTCACTGATGCTCCCGGCAAGCAGCAGACCTCCCTGTGGAGCGGGTCCGGCCTACAGATGGGACCCTCCATTCCTTTGAGAAGGGAATCCCCCAAGACAATCACCCTCCTCTTCTTTTTAACCGAGGATGCTTTTAAGGCTGTGGGAGGATGAAGGAGTTTTGGAAACATTTCTAGGCTGTGGGTGCAGCCCTCTTCATCATTAGGGCTAGGGTGCACCCTCAGCACCTCATATTTGTTCCCCAGAGAGATCTGGGGGTTAATTGCCTGGGTGGGGGGAGCAGGTTTCCTTCTCCGGGCAGGAACCTGCTGCCATTCCCCCTCTCTGTCTCTCCCATCCTTGCAGCTTACCGGTGGGTGGTGCTCAGCCTCACTAGCTCCGGCAGCCTGTGAGAGGGTCCTGCTCCACTCGTCTATCTCCCTCTCACACTCAATCTCTTCTGACCGTGCTCCAGCCCCTCCCTGCTCGCCCAAACTGCCGCTCAAACCGCCTTGTTTAATGTGCCCCACTCCTCTTCGCCTGTGCTCCCTAAGGGCCGTTTAAATCCCCCGCGGAAGCTTCCAGGACCGCTCCCTCCCGTCAGGCACCGCGCGGGAGCGGCCGTTGAGCCCAGAGCCCAGCGCCGATCTCCCAATCAAGTTTTTTTAGGCTTTTCCCCGTTCAGGAAAGCACCCAGCCGCCTATGGCCACCCCTACTACAGAACTCACCGTCCTGTCGCTGGATGCAGCTGAATAAGTTACTTATTTGTAAATGATAATGTTCCGGCAGCTGGCCAATGGGATTCTTATTTCCATGTTGTTTACTGGAAAGCAGCAAATGCTAATATTGCCACCATAGGTTCTTCCGATTTCTCAGAATATCCTTTGTTCTGTTATATGAAAAATAGAGGCTGTACTTGGCTCTGGACCAAGTCCAGGCTTGTGGCTTAACTGGTGGCACAGGACAGATGCAGACTCTGTGGTGTGCAAATGATATGCTGAGAATAGCAGGAACCTTTTGAGATCAACAGAGAAATGGTGAGGACTACAGAAGCGTCAGCTGAAATGTCACGAAACCTTGACCCTGTTTCAAGTGGAATGGCTTATGATTTTCCAAATCTCCTTTGCAAAGCAAAGATATAGAGATTGGTTTGGACCAGTGTTTAGGTGCAGGATGCTCATTTTGATTTGTTTCTAGAGGATACAGTTGTCCAAGTAGAAACTCTGGGGACACATTCCTCCAGGGACAGGAGGGCAGCAGCAGAAGCATGAGCTCAGCAGGATTACCCACTTAAATTTTAATCATACCCATGTGGATCAAAGGAGGAATGCTTCTTTTATGTTTTCAATGTATTAGAAGATAGGACCTAATGCCCAATTAGAACTGATGTCATTCATAGTAATGTATCAATTAAAAAGATACAAATGGTTCCAGTCAGTTTTGCATCATCACACTTCTGAGAAATCCCCTGCCAATCCCCTGCAATGTTTAGTGGTTCGAAGCTGCTCAGTACTTGTTACCAAAGCTTCTTGTTTTTCCTGCTTTCCCTATGAATCAAATGTTTTAAGTATGATACAGGTCAAATATTTATATTCTTTTGCACTATAATCTAGCCGCATGAAGCTCACCAGTGCCCTCTGCAAGCTCTAGGAGAAGCCTGGCTGGAAAGCTGCCAGGAGGAGAAGGACCTGGGGGTGTTGGTTGACAGCCGACTGAACATGAGCCAGCAGTGTGCCCAGGTGGCCAAGAAGGCCACTGGCATCTTGGCTTGTATCCAAAACGGTGTAACCAGCAGGTCCAGGGAGGTTATTCTCCCTCTGTACTCGGCACTGGTGAGACCGCACCTTGAGTACTGTGTTCAGTTCTGGGCCCCTCACCACAAGAGGGATGTTGTGGCTCTGGAGCGAGTCCAGAGAAGAGCAACAAAGCTGGTGAAGGGGCTGGAGAACAAATCTTATGAGGAGCAACTGGGAGAGCTGGGGTTGTTTAGCCTGGAGAAGAGGAGGCTGAGGGGAGACCTTATTACTCTCTACAATTACCTGAAAGGAGGTTGTGGAGAGGAGGGAGCTGGCCTCTTCTCCCAAGTGACAGGGGAGAGGACGAGAGGGAATGGCCTCAAGCTCCGCCAGGGGAGATTTAGGCTTGAGATTAGGAAAAAGTTCTTTACGGAGAGGGTGGTTAGGCATTGGAACGGTCTGCCCAGGGAGGTGGTTGAGTCACCGTCCCTGGAGGTGTTTAAGGTGAGGGTGGATGAGGTACTTAGGGGCATGATTTAGGGATTGGTAGGAATGGTTGGACTCGACGATCCAGTGGGTCTCTTCCAACCTGGTTATTCTGTGATTCTGTGATTCTCTATATTTCCAGCGCCACTCTGGCTAGCTGCCGTGTCTCCTACCCCATCATGAAATGAGTGAAACAGCTAACAGAAATAGTTAAAAGCAACTGAAGTGCTACCAGAGACTTCAGATTCAGAACAAAGGCTAAGCCTAAAGGCTATAAAGGCTAAGTAAATCAATAAGGTGTTTAAGCAATCACAAATGCATTTGCAGAGATTTAAGTCTATGTATTTGCATTTTGATTGCATCCATGATCACTTATTTTTGACTGAAAAGAAACAGTTCTTTAATTTTCCCCTTTGATTTGATTCCCTGTACTGAACTGTCTCAAATTGCATAGATGGCACAACTGATGGAAGTACAGAATGACAGCCGCATTGTGGGAAGCAAGACTGAGTGAAAAGAGCAATCATGGCTGGGCTGTATATTTTAAAGCCTTGCAGATATGCTAAAAGAGATTGCGCACAATGGTGAATGTAAAGTTAGCAGGCCTTGTTTAATTCTGCATGAATATAGCAATCAGATGATGGGGTTTCCTGCCTTGAACCTGACAGAAGTCTTTCTTCTGCTGTTCATTGTATGAAGCACTGAAGTTTAAAGTTTTTAGGCTGCTGGATGAAAGAAACTTCAGTTAAGTTGGACCTCAATGTAAGCTGGGAAGTGTTGCCTTAGATCCTCACAACTACAGCCACCTTGCTTTGCAAGTATACTTTTATATGAGCATGGTTATATCATGTGAGATGAAGTTTTTTTAGTTGCTACTTTTGATTAAGGAGAATAGAAAGTCCTTTAGAACAGAATCACTTCAAGATTCTGGGGTCATTATTGATCATCCAGACCGCCATTCCACAATGAGATGATGAAGTGTCACTGGTACATTTAGAATGGCTGTGGAAGAATCCTGTGGGCCTGTAGAGGACCAGGTATCTACTTGACATGTTAAGTGCAAAAGGGATGGGTTAACACTGGATAAAAGTCTGGCATCCAAGTGGAGACTTGCTGGTTAAAGGAAAGTTAATGTCATCTAGGGAGTCTTTGCTATGTACCATCTGTGTGAAAATCAGCA
Organism: Clamator glandarius; assembly: GCA_033459285.1. Taxonomy (NCBI): domain Eukaryota; kingdom Metazoa; phylum Chordata; class Aves; order Cuculiformes; family Cuculidae; genus Clamator; species Clamator glandarius. The sequence goes on from JAUNZM010000702.1 coordinate 296,317, forward strand.
ACTTACAGGGAAATAGAGGAAGAGATGTGGATGCTTTTTGGCTTTTCATCTTACAGATTTCTCTGACACATTAGAAAGAGTCACTAATGCCTTCCCTGAATGCATGAAGTGATTAGGAGTGGGCATAGCTACCAGCCAAAAAGATAAAAGGACAAAATACATTAAAGGAGTACTGGGATTACTCTTCTGTTGTGTTGTAATGGTTTAAATGTCTGTAATATGCCTCATTCTGGAAGGAAAACAGCTAACAAGAAAGAGTCTTAACTATAAGCTGGAAAGGTAAAAGTTGGAGACAGATATAGCTGGTGCTGAAGAAGAACTTGTATCATTTCAATAATTTAAAAATAATTTCTAAAGATTTTCACATTTGCCAGCAATTCAGGTCTGCTATTTTAAAAGCAAGTAATTGATGTCAGTATTGCCTATAGTGCCAAGATCAGTGAGATGAGAAAATCAGAGTTCGTGTATATTACTGTGTAGTTCCCTCAATCCTCCTCTCTCACCAGCCCACTAACTTTTGTCATTCTTATATGACAAGAGCACAGTAGGAAACTGATAGCAGTTTTTAAACCCACTATTTCCTTAGACTTTCTGATTTTGTTTTCTCTTTCTTTGCAAGGCATAAACTTTCTGAAGGAAATAAAAAGATTCAAAGAAGGACGTCTTTTGTTTAACTTTGGTTTGATTGTTCTGCCCCATTTCTGTCACCTTGAAGTGGTTGAACAGAAACCTTGGCAATGAGGGGCACTAAATGGCAGGATTATCTTGCAAAAATAAGTCTGGAGTCATGATATCTGAAAAACAGCTGAAAACCATACAAATCAGACTAACAATGTGTTGGCATGAGCTGCTGAGGACAGTAAGTGCAGGTGACCATGGCAAGGATTGGAGTAACATCCAAAGTCACTGAGGACTGCTTCTCCATGGAATAGAGTCATCTCTACAACCTCTGTGTGTTCAAGTATGGGGACTATAAAACAGAAAAGAGTACTACCTCTGAGCTTCATGGTTTTTAGAAAATTTTGTAGAGAGATTCCAGCACATCAGCAAATAGGCAGATGTCCCTTTTTTCCTACCTCCCTTATCCCTATGGAAAGTCTGCCTGATACAGTGAAGTACTTCAGAGAGACCTGTTTATTTTTTAATTGGTTAAAAATACCTCTTTTCCTCTGGTTTGTAAAGGGCAGATGGACTTCAGAGGGCAGAAAAGGAAATACCGTGAGCAAACAGTCAGATGTTAATGTGCTGGATGACCCATTCATTTTTGGTTTTTTCAGCAGTGACTTACAACTATGATGTTATATCTTTAACACCTATTTAATGATAACCATCCGATTTTTGAATTAAACTCCCCAAATATCAAACTAATGTTTATATAAGTCTTGGATGTTTGAAATCAGTACAGCTGGAGATTTAGTCTGCAGCCTGGCCTTCTTACTTCTCCTCAGCCCCTGCTCCCAGCTTTTACCTGAGGAATGGGGGAAACTCATCAGCTCAGTAAAGGCAAGACAATTATTCATGCACAAAATTCTTTTAATCACAGGATTTAACCATTCAGCATATTCATATCTCAGTTTCCAATGAGAAAACACCAGTGCTTGAAAATTGTCCTACAGGACTAATAATAATTCCAAAAGGTGGCCTGTTTCTATAGTTACAATGCTTCCTTGATTTTTGACCAGCTAGATTTTCACTGCTTGTAAATATGCAGTGGATTATGCATCAGGAACTCCAACCATGTTGTTAATACCTGGAGGAAGGATGGCATTTTTGTTTAAAGGCCTGATCTTTCTAGCAGAGGACTTTCTAGCAAAGATGTAGGATCCAAATGAATGTGGAAATCAGCAGAGACTGGGCTGCCTAAGTTTTCAAGAAGACAGAAATTTTTGCTGTCTCCATGGGATACCACAGCTTTGCTTCCTTTTGATGATGATTGCTGGAACATACTGCCAGACAGAATGATTTTTGGTATTACCTAATTTGCACAGCAATGCAAAATTATGTATCTGACACACTTCATATTTTATAAATCCTCTGCACATTCAGTTATTTTTTTCATCTTACTAGGCTTGCTGTTGAGTTGATGTTTAAACCTGTCTTTTTTTGTATTCTTAATGAATCTAAATGAGGACATAACTGATAAATTCAGACATCTGTGAATCCGTGTGATGGTGCATGAAGTAAAACTTAAAATATTATGTGCATACGTTTCCTGCCTAGTTCTTGACATGTTGAACTCTTATTGAAGTAGGATGTAGAAAACTAATTTTCTGAAGGATATATAATATTATTTCTAAATGCACTATGGGTTTCTGTAGTCCTGGGCAAGGGTAAAGTTTGATCCTCGAACAGTCCGTGGTCATGAGTTAGTCTTCCACAAAATTCTGATAATAATGAATTAATTGAATGGCATGAAATTAAGAACAAGCATATAGGGCTGGTCATTATTTTAGCTTATTGGCATTGTGTACCATTTTTTATCATTGTTTCAAAATGTGTTTTAGCCTTCTTGTGTTGTCTTAAACAGTAGTGCTATTAAGGTATACCAGCAGAGGATCATGCAACAAAAGGGGACAGACCCTCAGATAAGATTCGCAGTGCTCCTGTGATGCCACAGGAAAACCTTTTTGATGCATTATAACAAGCATTATTTTTAGAAGACTAAAGTAAGAAACAAGTAATTTAGGCCTGAGTCATACACTGATTTCGTAACATCTAAAACAGAGATATACTGACTCCCATTCTTTGTTGTAAGAAAGAACATTTTTTCTGGAGCAGACTAGATTCTGACCTGGGCATGCCTCTGAATCTTGTCCCCTTCAAACTCCTTGCAGAAACATCTTGTGAGACTCTGTCTCAGAGGAAAGATGATGATCTTTGATTAAATTTGACAAGTGCCTACTTTCTCTCTTCCCAAGGGAACTTAAAGAGAAGATTCAGCCTGAGATCTTAGAACTGATCAAGCAGCAACGTCTAAATCGACTTGTGGAGGGCACCTGCTTTAGGAAGCTCAACAGTCGGCGTCGACAAGGTACAGCTCAGACTGCCTAGTCTGGCTTTTTATTGTCACTTCTGCCTAAAAGTTGAGATGAGGAATACTACTTTTACCATCAAAATCCTTGGTTGTAGTGCTGTCTTGACTACTTTTACCAGGGGACATCTGAAAACACCTCCAAGCTACAGTTCTAGAATTTTCTGTGTTTCCCTGGAACTGGTTTTGGCTTTATCACACAGATCATGTGGAACAAGTCCAGCATTTGAGAAAAATCTCATCAGCAATCTTGCACTCAGAACTGAGTATTTTGCTTTCTGCCTGGGTATCCAAGCTTCATGTTCGTATTAAAACAAAATCTCTGCTTCTGCAGGAAGAGCACATGAAACTTAGCATAGAGAGATTTTTAATTTCTCAGACTTAGACTACCTTTATGTTTTTGATGAGCTTATTCTGGACCCCTTCCTCTGGTAGTGACTGTCCTTGGTTTTTGTCTTATATTACCATATACATTAAATGTATTATGGTGTTTAAAGAAACTTTTTAAAAGTACTTGGATCAGTCATCTGTGTACCTTTAGATGAATACTTGATTGACATGAGAAGATTATTTTGCTAATCCTTTGAGTCATTGCTCAGCACTAGATTTACAGCTCATCTTATATAGTCAAACTTTCTATAGTTCTTTTCCCCTCAGAGAGGCACACTTCTTTCTCTGGACAAAATAGGTGGGATACAGTGTAAATATAGTAGATTAATTAGAGTTGTATCCAAAAATTTCCCTTTGGAATCCCGATTTTATGAGCATTCAGATTCTAACTTATATTGTATTTACAGTGGAAAAAATGGTAAGGTTATAGAAGCTAAAAGTAAGAACTGACAAAGGTCATTATTTAAGACAATCAGATCAATTGGGGGAAACATCTTTCTTCACAGAAAGAAGTATCCCCACAGTGTCTCCTTCCTTAGGAACAAGAAGGCAATTTTCTTTACGGTAGGAAATTTATTTTGGAAAATTTCAAAGCCTTTATGAAAGGATTGAGTTGCAGAAAAATGTGATGCTTTGTCATCTCTGTCAAGCCTACAAACACCCTTAAGTGTTGTGCATGCTGTATGTTAGACTCCCTGTATTCCCTGACAAAAAGTGTAAATTATTCCCCTGGGAGTAACGGAGGGAGAAAACACAACCATTATAGAAGATGATGATGCATGAGGCCACCAGGATTAAACTCAGTTAGATCTAATACTGTGTGATCTAATGAAGGATTATGGTTTGTAAATAACAAGAATGCTTGGTGTATAAGCTATTCAACTGGGATCCTTTTTTAGGTATGTACAGTGCCTGGCACAGTCCAAATAGCAAATAGTGGCAAATAGCACAATGCAGAAGCTTTCTTGAAACCAGCCTTTATCCTCGGGGACTCCTGTATCCCAAGCAGAGCAAGCTGTAAGACCAGGTCTGTTATGATGTCAAGAAGTAGGAGGTAAGGAGAAATGGATGGAGGACCAGAGGTTTAGCTAGTGATACTAAACAGTGAAACAGTCAAGCTTTCAGACAAGTCTCTGAGTGTCCTGATAAAAAGAATACAAGCCTCAGTTCCTGAGTCTATCTTCTGCTACCCTTACCCCACCTCCCCATCTCCTCTCCTCCAAACCACTTCTGTGTGTGCTACCTGGGGCTTTAGGAGCTCCACCACCTCCCCACTGCTCCCACTGAATTTTGTTTGCCATGGAGCATTACCAAGACACTCAAGGATTGTGACCCAGGTTGATGTGGAGCTGAAACGGAAAAGGGGAGTGCTGTGAGGCATCATAACTTGCCTGTGATATGGCAACCTACTTCTAAGACTAGCAAGATCAGGTAGATGTTTTACTTCAGTATGTATACTGCTTCTTTCTTATGATTCCTTTTTTCCCCCTGAGATGATCATGGAACAACTGTCACAAATCTACAGATTATACAAGAAGAACCTGAACATGCCATATATAGGAGAAGCTGAAAGCATTAAATTGCCCATTAAAAAAATAATTAACAAGCATTATCCCATGATAAAGACTCCAGAGCAAACTTCTGTTAACACTGTTGTTTGAACATGTGGTAGTAATTTAAAAAAAATGAGTAGGGAGTTGACAGTCTCTAATGGCCTTTTGAGAAGACGTGAAACACTTTCATATATACGTGATACCGGAAAACCTTAGGTCCAACAAATCATTCATTGGAGGGATGCTGAAGGTATCTGTGTGAGGTATGTTTAGTCAAATCTCTGCCTTTTGCATTGTAGCACAGGGTAATCATCAGCAGGATCTCTCTCTAGCTGAAATTCAGAAATATCATTGTTTTCCCAGTGGTATTCTTAGCACTTTCGAAGCATACATGGCCTTTCCCTTGTAAGGTTTCATAGGAGAACTGCAGCACTAACTCCTGTTTTCATTAATCATTCTTAATCAGTTGGAAATTAAATAAGAACATATAGCCTGCCCTTATGGTCATTGTTGAACAGCAGATCATGAAGCTCTGCAAATCCCTATTTTGTTCTGTGAACATCAGCTGACGGAAAGACCTCTTCAGCTTTGTCATTCCTTAGTTAATTCCTAAAAGAAAGGGGAGAATAGTAAAGCAAAAGCCTGCAAAGCACTTTACAACCCTAAAAAATATTATTTCTAGTAGAGCTAAGGAGCAGATAAAGGCATTTTATTGAGGATAATAGATCGTTCTGGTGCTGTCATCCTGTACATTTGAGCTTTATGTTGCTTAGTGCACTCTTGAAAACGACTTCCCCTTATATCTTTATAAAGAGTATAAAGAAATTGTGTGCTATTGAAGTGAATTTGCAGCCAAAGATGAGGTTTCCTGAACAGTAATTTTTGGAAGATGAGGAAAACCTGGTGATACACATCATTAAATTGAAAACACAAGGCACCATGGAAGTAACCTCAACAAAGAAGCTTAAATTGAAACAAAACATCAGTGAAGATGGGTTTTCCATCTTTTGTCAGGATAAGTAACTCACACTTCTGAACAAGAAAACACACCCTTTGTCTTTTTCTGCCAAGCCTCTTTGCTCCTGCTAATCTATCCCACCCTCCATAGTCCCATAAAAATAAATATTCTGTGAGTGCATGACTTGATAAGAGGAAATTTTTAACCAAATATACCTGTAATATTTCCACGGGTCAGTTATTCACCGGTCATTTGTAAGGCTTGCTGGCTTTCATCTAAGCAGTTAGGACCAGTTTGAGTGAAAATCTGTCACTACAGCTGGATTAGAAAAAGACAACACAATGAAAGAAAAAGGGTAATTCCATGTACATATATCTGAAAACTACATTAATACGTATGTTTTCACCAATCTGTCTAAAAGTGTGTCCCTGTTGCTAAATCCGAGAGAAAGATTTTCTTTGAACCAAAAAATTCTTTAGGAATCTGGAACATATCTTGATATAAAATGTATGGTCTCAGACTTTTGTCTGTGCTTATCTAAGCTATTTTCTCTCCAGATTCTAACTATAGAGCGCTTCTGTATTAACCATAACATATCTTTACATAGGATAACATTGTTAAGGGCATATGGGTCATGCACTTGGAAACACACTATGTGAATGCCAAGCACACTGTAGCCCAACAGTAAAATGTTCTATGCCCTACTGTTTGGTCACAGCTTTGAATATTACAGTTCTAGTAAAATTCTAGCTGATTTTGTTACTTGTTGGTTTTGGGTTTGTTTTTTTTTAACCTCATTTACAATATTTAGCAGTGTGCTGAAATATATTTAACCCACTGGCTGCTCTAGCAATTATGTGACAATCAGAGCAATGTTTTGAAACCTTTTCAGGTTACAAAGAAAAGAATGATTAATTCTGTTTCCCAAAGTAGACTCTCTAGCACCTTAATTTGATTCCACCAGTGGTTAGTGAGCTAAAAGACACGAGGACTCACCAGAAAATATAAAAAACGCCCCAGTAGGTAACTCTGAGTTGGTTGTAGAAACAAGGGTTATTTCCCATCACTGATATGCTGATCACCCTCCTTCAGCCTAGCTGATGCAATCATTTAGCGGCTGAGGGAACCTCATTAGTTCCATTTGTAGGTTTCATTTAAGGGTTTTTCCCCTTGACAGCAAGACTGTGGCACAACAGCAGTTATTAGTGAGCCCACAGGAGAATTGCTCCGGACATGCTTCAAGCGACAGTCTATGGCTATTACTTCTTTAATTAACCTTGGATTATGGGGAATTGCTGTGAAAGACTCCACAGGCCTTCAATGCTAGAGTTTCTTCCCATAAACCCTCCCTTTCCCAGAAAAGAAGACAGACATTTTCACTGAGGGCATTTTCCCTCTTTTGTAATTGGAGCATGTAATTGAAACAGAACCAAGATTACTAAAACACTATAACCCCTAGGAGGTTAAAGAATCAAACTTTTTCAATCTCTTGCTAAAAATACCAGCCCCATTTGTGCTAAACTGAAAGGAATATATGCTCTTTTTTTCAGTTGCACCACCTTCCTGGACAGGTTATTGAGAAGGTAGTGAGACCATGTGGGCTTTTATTAGGAAAATAATTATTGTTTTAATATTAGAGTTTGAAAGACATATTCTTTTGTACAGCCTAATAAGCAATGAGGTTGCAGTTAAAACCGGACTTGAATGCTTCCTGCTACAGTTACTAAAGGCTTTTCTTTAGGTTGGCAAGGGACATGATGGTCTGCCGTCAGATTCAACGGGTGTGGTTTTTTAAGTGTCAGGTTTGGATATGGTTCTTTTAGAGTTTCCTTTAAAAGGTATGAATCTAGAAAAGTTTGAGCCTTTGCCAGTGATTTGTAAGGTCTTCTGAAACATTTTTGTAGAAGGGGCTGCATACTTAAAAAGTGGTTTGAAAGGGGATGGGGAGGGGGTGTTTCTCAAACAGTTTTACCCACCATGACAAAGAAATGTAAAAGGGCATGTGGAAGCCCAGTTTAGTCATTCAAAGCTGAATTGGCTTTCCCTGTGTTTGATTGCATTGCATTTTAAATGGCTGACCAAGGGACTGGAGAGTATCTTTTAGAATAAAGTTTGGTCCATAAAGCCAATACTTTACTAATGGAGCCAAGAAGTCCTAACTAACACTCCAAACAAGTTCATATATCCTGCCTCTGGTGGTTCTTAGATGTTTTACTGAACTGTGCTTCTGTTTGCTCCTGGCGATTGCAGCATCGCAGAGCTGTATCAGTGTTAACATATACCCAAAACTGTCCCTTAAGCTGCTGCTTGGCACAGCATTAGTGCTGCCAGCAGACAGAGAAGCACAGAGGCAGAGAAGCTATCTGCCCCCCACCACTGGCATTTTAACATCCAGCCTTGCTCTGGGCGTTTGGAGATTTATAGCTTGGATGTAACAAGATTGTATTTTTGACAGGTTAACATTGCGTCTTCTATTTATTAAAAAGAAAGTGCTCTGACAAGGAAAGGTAACCTCGTTCTTGCCATTTCAGAAAAGGAATCATAGAGTCACTAGGTTGGAAAAGACCCCCAGGATAATCGAGTCCAACCATTCCCACCAACCATTGAACCATGCCCCTCAGCACCTCATCCACCCATCTTTTAAATACCTCCAGGGATGGTGACCAAAACCACTTCCCTGGGCAGCCTGTTCCAATGCCCAGTGACCATTTCTGTGAAAAATTTCTTTCTGACATCCAGCCTGAACCTCCCCTGGCAGAGCTTGAGGCCATTCCCTCTTGTCCTGTCCCCTGTCACTAGGGAGAAGAGGCCAGCACCCTTCTCTCTACAACCTCCTTTCAGGGAGTTGTAGAGAGCAATAAGGTCTCCTGTCAGCCTCCTCTTCTCCAGGCTAAAAAACCCCAATTCTCTCAGCTGTTCCTCATAAGGCCTGTTCTCCAGCCCCTTCACCAGCTCTGTTGTTCTTCTCTGGACTCGCTCCAGAGCCTCAACATCCTTCTTGTGGTGAGGGGCCCAGAACTGAACACAGTATTTGAGAGACGGTCTCACCAGTGCTGAGTACAGAGGGAGAATAACCTCCCTGGACCTGCTGGTCACGCCGTTTTGGATACAAGCCAAGATGCCATTGGCCTTCTGGGCCACCTGGGCACACTGCTGGCTCATGTTCAGTTGGCTGTCAACCAACACCCCCAGGTCCTTCTCCTCCTGGCAGCTTTCCAGCCAGACTTCTCCTAGTCTGTAGCACTGCATAGGGTTGTTGTGCCACAATGCAGGACCCAGCATTTGGCTTTATTAAACCTCATGTCGTTGGTCTCAGCCCAATGGTCCAGCCTGTTCAGATCCTTTTGCAGAGCCTCCTGACCCTCCAGCAGATCCACACTTCCACCCAGATTAGTGTCGTCTGCAAACTTGCTAAGGGCGCACTCGATGCCTCCATCCAGGTCATTGATAAAGACATTGAACAGGGCTGGACCTAGGACTGAGCCCTGGGGAACCCCACTTGTAACTGGCCTCCAGCTGGAGTTAACTCCATTTATAACCACTTTCTGGGCCCGGCCATCCAACCAGTTTTCCACCCAGGAGAGTGCGCCCCTGTCCAGGCCAGAGACTGACAGTTTCCAAAGCAGAATGCTGTGAGAAACTGTGTCAAAGGCTTTACTGAAGTCCAAGAAGATACATCCACAGCCTTTCCCTCATCCAAGAGTCTAGTCACTCTGTCATAGAAGGTTATCAGGTTAGTTTGGCAAGACCTGCCTTTCGTGAATCTGTGTTGACTGGGCCTGATCATCCGATTCTCTTGCTGGAATTGGCAAGCACCACCCTCGCATGCTAGGCAGTGCAGTGGCCTGCCTCTCCAAAGGTAATTTTCTTTGTGGTAGCAGATTTTAACAGCTATTGTTAGGGAGAATTAGATCTTGTGAAGCAGGAGTTGGCAGGAGATGTAAATACACACAAAGGGCTAAATTGCAAACTGGAGTGTAACTTCATGATCACACGTATATTTGTGACCATGCAAAGCGCTGAGTTATCTGCAGAAGACAGTTAACACCTGCTCTTTTAATCTTTGCATTTTCGTTATGTCCAGTCCCTCCATACATATGAGGATGCTCTCCCATGTATGTAAAAAGATGTGAGTCATAATTTTTATAAAGTATAGGATATTTCAAATGTATCAGGTTTTGAGTGTCCCACACAATGCAGCTGTCAGGACTTAATTTTCACATATCAGGTGCTAAAAATTAAGCTTTTGTAGATACATTAAAGTTGTCCGCTCAAAGCAGTGGTTCCTTTGCCAGTCTGAAGGTATATAGTAACCTGTAAAAAATAAGACTATTGTTTCTTGCTATTTATTTTTGGACCCAATGACTAAGTCAATAAAAAAATCGTAAATTAATGCCAGCTTCCTTTAATCAAGAAAAATTATTGAGCAAAGTCCCTGTCCTCCTTTCCATACACCCCAAACATTTCTTCTTCTGAATGAAAAAAGACAGTTCTTCACTGTAGTGGCTCTTTTGAGTAAGCTTTCTCCTATGCTATTGATGAAGCTGATGAAGACATGTTAGTGACAGTGTTTAATGTGTTTATTTTAACAGATAAATTTTGGTATTGTCGACTTTCACCTAATCACAAGGTCTTACACTATGGAGACTTGGAAGAAAGCCCCCAGGGAGAAGTTCCCCATGATTCCTTGCAAGATAAGTGTAAGTCATGCACATAGATTGCGCTACTTTTACTTCTTTTATGCTAGTTCCTCTTTGTAGCTTGTAGTAAGATTCTCTTAACATATTACATAATCAGCAGCTCTACTTACGAAGATAGATAGTAGAAGATATTTCCTCCTCCACTCAAGCACTACTCTCCTGGTTTTGGCAAGTGTGTCTGAGAACTGAGCGCAGCTGTCCAATGAGTTTATAATTTCATTCAGCTTGAAATGTTATTCCTTTCATGGGGAGGAACAGTTTATTTTCATTGCTCATCTAACTGCAGATGTCAAAAATACTAGGGCATATTCAGAAGCACTTCCTGTCCATTGAGACAGATGTTTCTTCTGTAGCAAACAGTTGATTTACTGGAGAAGAAATCCATGGCAGGCAGAGGTCTTTTTCATTATAGAGTGGACATAAAGATGATAAGTTGCTGTGAACAGTATTGAGAGGATCTCTTTGTTACTGCGTAACCAAGTGGGAGAGGACATGCCTCTGTGACATCTCCTAACAGGGGATTTATCAGGATATTTTTAATTTATAAAACTAATTTTGAAGCCATTCACAAAATTGACACTTTCATTATAATTTCTCCTTTGTTCTTCAACATAAGTTGCAGAAGTTTAACCTGTGATCCTGGGAAAGTTTTTTAACCAGTGCATTTTTGTCATGAGAAAGTGACTTCCAAGAAGTCAAGCATTAAATAAGGAATAATTACTTTTTGTTCTTTTCTGAGCCTCCGTTCGTAATAAATGCCATTCTTGGCATTATAAAATTAGACACAGTGATACAAGTAATTCCCTTGGTAGCTCCACTTCTTTCATGGAATGGAATAAAGACAAGTTTTTCAGAAGGTGGAAATACTTCCAGCTAGAAAATTGAGAAGGGAGAAAAATCAGTGATTTAAACCTTCCAGTATATTGGTAGAACAAATACTTGTTCCTCTTTCGTGCTCCCCTAACCTGTCTCCAGGCAGCGCATTTTAAAATTTCTAAGTTGGAAAGTGGAAGAGCATGTCTGATGCTGGAGCCCTGGCAGTTCAAAGTCACGTTCCCTTGTTGTCATTGGCTTGTAGGATGGGCTCACATTGCTGCATTGACATTGGAAGAGGCTGCTTTTCTGGACGAGGCTTAAAGAAATAGCCCTTGAATGTTACAGTAGCACCGGAATGACAGAAGAATGAAGGTCATGCTTGAACTGTTGGCACAGTTATGAGACCAGCAGTTCCCAGATTTGTTTGTACTGAGGACGATTCCATGCTCAAAGCCCTGACCCTGACTGCAGCTTCATCTTGCATCTGCATTTTCTGTAGGCTCTTGAGTCTACTTGGGAATGTAAGAATCCCATGGGGACAGAAGGGTCCTACTTTAAAAACCACTGAGCAAGACCCATGTGTTCCCTGTGCATGCCTGCTTGCCTGCAGAGCAGTTACTGATGCAGTTAGAGAAAGATATAGTTATTTCATCAATATCTCAGATTTTCAGGCTGTGAAACACAGGAGATTTACTACAGTGCCACCCACATTAGAGTTTACTTAAACAGAGTTTAAACAGAGAATATTGTGGCATACAAGATTATAAAGTGGCACTCTTATTCAAAAAGTGCTAGGCCAAACTGGCTTTGGAATTTTACAGAACTCTCTCCTCTCCTATATCTCTTCTTGATCAAAAAGTAGGGTAGTGTCAGAAACATAAAAAGTCAGCAGGGCCACAGCAGGAAATGCTGAGACTAAAGGCAGGAGAGGTTGAGTAGTGAAGGACCAAATAGATTACATTTCTTCTAGTTTTTGATGGAAAGAAAGCCCATTAAAAAAGTCTGTTATGTCCCATACTATCCATTTGACCATAATGCTGAGGTAATCTGTTATAAAATACTGTTGCTGTAACCAGTAGAAGAGAAAACACATTTTGCCTCTCTAATATTTCCATTAGAGTTTTTAAAGAACTGGACAGTAACAGATTTTCATAGTATTATACTGTTCTATATATGTGATACTTTTCTGCAGCCACAGGGATAATGGCTTATTTATAGATTGTAGAAACTGTCACTCACTGACCATATTGTATTGTGGAAAACTGACTTCCACTTGAAACTCAGAGAAATTTATTTTTACGTTTTAGTGACCTCACTCTCTGAGTGAGTCTGAGTGGCAGCAGCTTCCAACATTTTTTTTCTTACCTTTGTTTTTTCTCTTCAGTGATTTCTGATCATTTCAAATATTAAAGCAGTTGGAATGGATCACTATAAGCCTTAGTAGCCCTTATTCCTATTAGCACTAGAAAGCAACTAAACTGCTGATGGAGTGGAGTAAAAAGCTATTTGAAAAATTCAGAGGCATTAACGGAAGAGCAACAGCATCGAGTGAGGTAGGGTCCAACTTGCCCAGCATCCTCTCTTCAGCAGAGACTTTAGCGGATGCCTAGGAAAGAGCAACAAAAAGGCAGGCATTGTAAGGCAGAAAACTGTATGTTTTATAGATACATGAGCATACATAAAAACTATCTAAACACGGGTCCACATCTATATGAAACAGGTGGGATAAAACATACTCAGATTTTTATCCAGATGCCTGAAATTTTGTCAAATCCCTCATTCGTATTTTAGTTATTTTCTTACAGCAGGCTGGAAATGCCAAAGGAGGTAGCAATTTTAACCCATTAGTCTTGCCTCTGTTTAGACTTAGTAGCTTTCACACAGCTTGTTTATAACTAATTTTCTGGATTTTGGTTTTGTTTCTTTTTAATGCAGTGCCGGTGGCAGATATAAAAGCTGTTGTGACTGGGAAAGACTGCCCTCACATGAAGGAGAAAGGAGCTCTTAAACAAAACAAGGTATGATTCTCAAGTTGTTATGAACATGCACCCTGCAGGATACAAAGCTTGGTAACTTGACAGGTATTTCTCATTCTAGCCTGCCACCTTTCTGTGTATGCATACATGCTCTTTTTCACCTCAGACCATTTGAGTTAAATTACTGGGACAGCCTACCCTCCTGTAGTCAGATTTCATGGCAGGCATGCATTGTGATACGCCCAGAGCACATTAGGATAGTCTTTAGTAGTGACGGCTTCTATCTGTAAAGCAAAGCAGCTTTGACTGCTGCTACAGAGCAGACTAGCACTGACTGTTAGTACCTACTCCTGTATTGTCTCTGATAAATAACTAGTTTGTTCCAGCTATATTCTCTGATGAGCTGGCGTACAGTGAACACTGGCACATGCCAAAATTGGAATTAATGTCCAACTTCAGGTCCAGTCAGGTAGAAAAACAGCTGCCAGCAGAAGGATGTAAGGTAAATGCTGGGCAATTAATGAGGTGTGTAAGGATGTGTTCAGCAATGCACTTGGGAAAAATGTGTAGGAGGCAATGGTCAGCTTAAATTAGATTTATGCTACCTTTCAGAGTTTCAGATCAAGAACTGTAAACTGACAGTAAGGACTCAAATTGTATAGTGCCAGAATCTTGCCGATTTTTTGTTAGTAAGAATTGCTGCCACAGCAAGAAGAAATTGAGGAACTGGCAAAGGCTGACATCTTTAGTGATGAAGGTCTTCAGACTGTATTGTATGAGGTATATTCATAAGTTTTCTATCAGGACATGCTGTCTGACCTTACAAGAAAGACTGAGACTCTAGTGGTGTTCAGTCTAACCTAGAACCTGGTTTCCATACCTTGAGGTATGGAAACCAGGTCAGAGGATTTGAATCAGAATTTCTAGTTGTCTAAAACTGAGAAGTCTTGGGTCCAAAAAACAAGAAAGAGGTTTTGATGGACAATATAGTGAAGTTAAGAATTCCTGCTTCAACATTTTAAAAATAAAAATGCCTGCATTTGTGATCAAATAAATACTGGAAAAACCAATTGTGATGGGAATCATAGAAAATGAAAAGCTACTGGCGAAAGTACATCATGCAACTGTTGCGGCTTCATAGCTGCAACTTTTCTTTCCTTAACTACATGCAGATATGCAGAGAATCTCAAGTATAGTTGGCATTTGCTTCTTACACACTCAAGTTGCTTTAAGTATCTTAGGATACCGTCAACTCCTTTCAGCATTGGTTTTACATGGTTGGAAATGAAAAAGTCAAGCCAAGCAAAGAAAAGAAATCCCAGGAGTATTTTTTCTTGTTGATTTTCTAAATCAGGGCACTAACAAACACACACACACACACACACACACACACACACACACACACACACACACACACACAAGATTTCATAGAATTTCTACCTTGTGTCACAGCTGAACCATCAACATCATTTGGCTGGAGCATTTCTATGATGCATAGAGAGTATTTTTAGTGCTTCCTTATCTTATCACTGATACATGCACAGAAAAATGAAAGATAGGAAGATGGAAAGCAGTGGGTGGCAGTGATGGAAATGTGTCATCTTTATGGAGCAGTAATGTCTAGATAGTATTTAATGCTAAATAGCAATGCTGCAGATCAGTTTGTCCTCAGCTGTTAACACTGCCCCATTTCAACAGGTAAAATTGCTTTGGACTGGCATAAAACTTCTGACTGAGAATGTGGAGATCAGGAGTTGATAGGCAACATGGGTGCTTCCATCGTTGAAGCATTCCATTTGTCACTCAGGCAACAGTAATTCTGATGGTTTTACTGTTTCTGGTGTGGTGCAGGTGTTTTGATGTTTTGGGTTGGGTTTGAGTTTTTTTTTAATTCCTCAATTCCTAGTTTCTTCCCCTGAGAATAACAGAATTTGTAAAATTAGTTGTCACCCCAATCAAGCTGTCGTGTGCAATACTGCAACTGACATCATATGAATAACATATCATTGTTTGCAGAGTATCAAGTTAATGTGGACAAAGAAATGAAAATTGAAAAAAAAAAACCACCACTGTCAGGCACAGAATGCAGTTTGGCTGAGTTTGGTGTATGAAACCTTTCACTTCCTGAAATTTCACAATTGGTGATATATTTTTATAAGGCCTCTTCATCCTGTGCTTTCTTTGGACTTATACAATGGCCACCTAAATGTTTATTCATTGGCAGAAAAGAAAATTGAATGGCAAAGTGCCACTGCTATGAACATAGCTGAAATTGGCAGAATATCCATAACAAAGGCTTCAGCATCTCTTCCTTTCCCTTTGCCGGCACAGGCCATTATTCTTCCAGTAGGAACGTTTAGAAATAAATAAAAGTTAACTGAATTGGAATTTGCATGCATATGCAGCTGGAACGAATTGATAGGGCCAGACCTGAATCCATTGTTGTTCATCTTCCATGTGTTTTTAAATTAGTTTTAATTTTAAAGTCCTCATTTCTAACTCCTGAGTAATATTAATGAATTTCAAAGAAATGAAATCTATTAGATTTTGCAGCCTTCAAAAGAAAGCATGAGAGAAGAATTTGGGAGAAACATTTCCATGTATTTTTAAGTGTTCTCTTATTGCCTTTTATATGTTGATGTGGCAAGCTTCATGTTTGGTGCCTTTTTATTCAACAGAAATGGTTCTGTTCACTTTTCTGTTGAATGCAGTCTCCCCTCCCCTCTCCAACTTGTGAAAAGGCTGGAGCAGAAAATAACTTTGAGAAAGGTTGTGAAGTAGAACAGAAAAGGGAGGAGTAAACCATAGGTGGCTGACAGAGACTGACCAGTTCTCCTTTAGGAATTGCCAGTTCCTCAAAATCAACTCTCATCGATGGGGAATGTAATAAAACCAGGTGGACAGGTCAGACAGCTCAACCACTAAGACCATCATCAGTATGGAGGGCCAGCAGGCAGCTCCAGCTCCTTAGGCTTCTCCTTTCCTTGACAGTTTGCTGTGCATGAGATGACAGAGATGCTGACACCTGGAAGCTGTAATTCCTGAACTTTTAGCCTCCAGAGCAGCCAGTGAAGAAGCTGTACTGGAGTCAGGGCTGCCCAACTCCCATTTTCCCCCATTAAGGGAATCTTGTTGCTCTAAATGTATCTCTTTCTCATTCACTGCCTGACTGGGAATGACCCAACCTGTGGCTCCCCAGTATATTCCTCTTTCAGGCAGGGTTTTTCTCTTCTTTTTCTTTCTTTGAGATGAACAAAAACTTCGACCCTTGGAATTTCTCAATGGACAAATAAATAGGGGCCAGGTCTATTGGATTGTTGTTGGCCTTCATGAAATTCAGGAACAGCATAGTAAAGTACTACAGGCCCTGTTTTCAATGACATATTTTATTTTCACAACCTCACTTGCATGACTTGGCATGTTTCATCAGTAATTTATAACGCCCTGTAAGGAGATAATGCCAGGTTTGTGTGGGCAGAGGTAAATTTGTCTCTGTAATGAGGGACGTCACTCTTAACAAGGTGTGGCTGAGAGACGTGCCTAAAACCCAAGAGGCTGTGCGAGCTGGGAGCCATTTGTTTGCTGAGTGTGCCAACACTGTTAGTACCTTCAGCTTCCCTGGGAATTTAACATAGACAGAGTTGTCTCCTGTGGCCTGGCAATATAGCAAGTTGGACTTAGTAACTACACTCAAGGAATCCAAGAAATTCCCATGACAGGCCTGACTTCTCATCATCCAAGATTATCCCTAAGGATTGTAAGTGTTATGATTCAGATTCTGCTCTTAATCACAGAAGTTCAAAAATGAAATAACCCTTACCGAAATCGAAAGGTCTATGGCAATTTCAGACCAGGAGATCAGGGGTGGAAATCTAGAGCAATGTATATTCTTCCATTTAGAAACTTAACGTAGCAAATTTAAGAAGCCATGCTCTTGTCGCTGCTGGCAGTGTAGGGACTGAGAGTCAGCAAAGGCAATCGTTGTTATGGGGCTCAGGAATCCACGAGGCAAAAAGACGAGGACATACAATACAGATCATAGTTTTGAGTCAGCCCTCTCTTCTGTAGCCAGGTACTTTTCCACAGAGTTATTATATCCGTATCAGCTAGCTCACAGGTTGTGAATGGCACTTGTAGTCATGCATGCAGTACCCATGATAACGTAACATCTTTACATGCTCACTACTGACCAGTGGAAGTTCATTATTTATACAGATTTGTTGGTTTTCCCTGTAGGAACCCAAGTCCAGGTGACTTTTAAGGAAGGTCAGTGCCTGATGAATTCATTTGGCATTTTGAAATTCCAGCTTCGGTGCTGAGAAAGAAAAATATTTTTTCCTTTACAGAGATTCATTTGGGTCTTTAAGTAACCCAGATAGTTCAGTTTGACTGAGGCTGCTGAATCTTGTTCATGTAGAAACAAAATGACAGAAACCTCTGGAGGATGAATAATTTATTAGATTTCCAGCAGTGAAGAGAGCATAAGTATATACCAGGAGATTAACTGTCCTGGCAAGATTTTTGATATAGGGAATCAAACCTTGCAGAACTCTGTAAATTGAATCTATACACATTAAAAAAAATGTGGGTCATCATGAAGTGTTTGTTGCAAGTATACTACTACACACTACATTGATTTTAGTCCTCACCATTGCCTAGCTCAGATTTAAACTCAAGTGCTAAAGTAATCCATGACCGAATGAACTACAGTTGGCACTGTGGGGAGTGAATTTGTTTTGACTGAAGCATCTGTGATGGGGTTCTTACTGTGCCAGTCTGTTGCAGTGGTCTGGTACTACTGCAGCTTTCGCCAGACAGGATGGTGCCATAACCTATTTTTCCACTTATTTTGGAGAATAAGTGGTAGGAAAGGAAGACAGACCTGAATGTATGAATGCCTTTCTCATGCAGCATTAATATGTGTGTGTTTGTACTGTTCCAGGAGGTGCTAGAGCTTGCTTTCTCTATATTGTATGACTCAAGTGGCCAGTTGAATTTCATTGCTCCAGACAAGCATGAGGTAAGTCAAATTCAGAGTACAGAAATTTCTTTGAAGCCCTCTTAGTTGCTTTATGGTAACATGCAGCTTTTTAAGAATATAAGAATGGTGATCCTGGTACAGAGTACGATTCAATCTAAATCTGTGTCATATCTCACAGCAAACTGAAAGCAGAGGAGTTAGTATGTGAACAAGACATTCTGCAATTTTCAGGCATATCCTGAACCACAAGAGGGACATGTTTTGTATTTGTACATTATAGACCACATGGGGGCCAAATTAAAGATCAGTAGTTCTAAGCCCTACTGAAATTTGAGTCATAAGTAGGAGAACGAATAGAGCTTGGGCAGACCTCACAGTTGCACAGGCGTTGCTTGCTATTTCCAGGTGTAATAAAGATTTTTCTGCTCTGCTCTACTTTAGACAGTGGAGAATTTTTCTGTGTGTTCACTTTAGTGAACTTCAGTTCAACACTGATGATTTGTACAGCCAAGCTCTTACAGAATCACTGCCATCCTCAGCTCATCTTGACTATGCCAGCATAATCAAGGAAGATTATACCATCATTGGGTCTCAATTTGAGTCAAGGACTTGTGTTCTCCAGAATGAAATATCCCATTATTCTTAGTTTCACATTGCTTAAGAGCATTCATGTCAGGTAATCATGGAAGGTCATCTCTGTTGCATCTCCACAGGGGAGTGTTTTGTAATGGGTTTCACTTGTATAAAGACAATGTAAATACCGATAGTAAGGCAGAATGACAGTCCCTTCCCTGTTCCCTTCTCTACCTGAAAATGCAAGGAAATAAGGAAATAAACAACATCATCAGAAGGTGATAGAACTAATTTACCTAATTATGTGGAAGCATTGGATGTGTTTTTTTTCAAAGAACTTCCACGTAAAGACTTAGCAGGATGCACTATATTAAAAAATAAATAAGGGGTTTATTTTCTTATTTCTAAAGCAACAAGAGCTGGTGTTCCATTTGCACATTTATTTTGTGGTATCACATTTGGTCTCAGTTCAAGGCACTGCATTAAGATAATGAAACACGGAAGATTGCATTATACTGTAGTGTTATTAAAGTGCATGAAATTGCTTTACAAGTGAAGTGTATTTAGTTACACAGCTTCAACATTTGCTGCTCTGGATTAAAACCTTCAAATAAATGTTAATTTTAGGAGAGGAAAAAAGGTTATGCTCATTTGGGTTTTCCTGGGGATTAATATTTCAGTGTCATTTTCAAGTATGTTCATTGCAGAGAAAGAGTTGCTGGTCAATTTTCATGTAAGAGAAAGTAGCAGTAGGAGCCCAGGCATAATGAACCATTAGACATATAGGTCTTAGTAAAGCATGATTGTCTTCATCCTGTGAACTGAACATATGTAGCTCCTTTCTGATATCAAGTCTTCAGAAACTGAATTCTGGACTGTTTCAGCTCATAAGAGCAAATGGTCATGAAAATCAACAAATTTTTCGAGCCACTTGTATCCCAAACATATATCTACAAGTGTAGATTTAAGTGGTTCAGATTTTCAAAAACTACTACTGCACTCCATTGATGGGCAGTAGCATTGTGAGATGCACTAACCCAATTGCTCATGATTGTGTTAACACACGTACTATCTTTATTTCTTTATTTTGGTTTTGTGCGGTTTCTTTCAAACATAATTAATATGAACAGAAAAACAGACAGAGGCAGGAGCCTCTGCTGCTACTTGACAGTTCCCAAGTGAATGTTTTTAAAAGGGCATCTCACTTCCTCATTACTTTTCCATGGCCTGCAGAAGAGTGAGTTGCAATTAAAGTAAGAAGTATGAGTGTTCAGAGGAAGCACCCACAAGGAAAAGCAACTAGCATGTTATGAAGCTCACAGCTTTTCATCAAAGTACCTGAGGTGCCTGTCAATAGAAGTGCTAGATTAGCAGCATTATCAAGTTGGGAGATTGATGGGTGACATCTCAAGATTTGGAAAGCTTTGTGTGAAGCACCAGGAATGATGTTAGTACGTAACAATTTCAGGTCAGACTTACAGGGGGTTTTTTAAGTACTTCTGCAGTCCTTGTGATTGTAGAGTGACACTGGAATTGGGAATTGACTGTGTCCTAAAAACAAAAAATTGAAGTAGGTTAATAGGATAATTCAAGTTGTAAGGAACCTTGAGGATGAACCCAGTCTGACCTCCTGGTCAAAGCAGGTCATTTATGAGCTCAGACCAGTTTGCTCAGGGCTGCATTCAGGTGGATGAAGCATCCACAGCCTTTTTAGTTGTCAGGTTATACTGACTTGACTCACAAGGTATTTCTTTAATAAAATATCATTACTGAACTAGTAGCATTGAGATTTGGACCTCATTCTTGCACTTAAGTCTGGCAATAGCCTTAGCCATCTGTTGACACTTCCTGCTAGCCAGAGGATTCAGCACAGTGAGATCACTCCATCATATTTGTTTTTCATTTAAATACTAATAGGTGGTTTCACCTACACAGCAAAAAGATGAATTAATCGTATCCTTGATTTTTGACAGAGGAACTGATGAGGAAGGCTATAATTAGGTTTCATTGGAGTTTTATGAAAATGAATCTGTAGTAAATTAATTTTTCAGTGACTCTTAGTCTGTTTTGCATATTAAAAAGAGAAAAGCTTCTGAATGAATGCCTCTCTTTTTCCACCATCTCATTAGGATTTCAGTCTGCTCAAAATGTACAGGAGTTTAATTAGATGCACTTGCCAATATGGATATTAGAGAGGAAGCCCCTTTTCCAGGCCATTGCACTCATATGAATTGTGGCTAGAATTTCGTTTCTGTGGGCCCCAAGTGAGATATATCTGGAAGATAAGAGAACTGTGGTTCTGTTTTCTGGCTCACTGAGATTCCTCCCCAGAGAAAGCTCTGGCTGTACTCACTGAGCAGGTGATGGACGATTCACATCAGGGACTGCATCTGTTGAATGGATGCTCTGCACTTCTGTAAGCTGAGCAGAGCCTTTTGCCTTTCTATTCCTTTCCTCAGAGTGAATTCTGTAAAAACTTGCCCAAAGAAAGTTATCATCAATCATAAAAATTGTAGTCTGTTCAAAAATAATTACATTTTTAGGATAGCTTCTTTCTTTTCCTGATGGTCCGTGTACATTCCATAAAAATTGCATGCTTTAAAATCTTCAGTGGCACACTGGCAGCCTAGAATAGGCAGGCTAAGTTGCTGATTTAGTACATGTTAGCAGAACAGCCTGAACCTTAAAGTTTCTTCCATATAGTTGATTTGATATTAAAGCTACAACTTCGCTTACCCTGGGTGAAATCCTAGTTCTGCTACTATTTTATTACTGACTTAAATGGATCGGATTTCAGTTTGGATGCTGAAGTGCATTAACCATCCTGTTTTTAAAATATGCCCTTTTTCTGGAAGAAGAGATATCCCAAGAGGGGGTTTTCTCTCTCTTCCTTAAAAACAATCCTCATTTCTGCTGTAGGATGAAGTCAACCATGGCTATCTTTAAACTTGGCGATATCATGTAGCAAATGGTCAGCTAAATTTAAAATCCATTTTTTTGACATGAAATCTAGCAGAAGTATTTGTATGATAGAAATGCAATTACAGTTGATTTAATTTTCTCCTGCAAACTAGGCCACAAGTTCATGATTCAATTCTTTATTTTCAGATTATAACGTTTGAGTACTTCTCTTCATAGTTGAATAAATAGCTTGCAGTAATAAGTGAAAGTGACTTATTTGATAGGAGCTGACTCTAGATCACCAATCTCCCTTGAGTTTGTTGCTTATTTAAAATATTTATTTGGCCTATGTTTATCACATACTGTCATCTGTTGGGAAAGATGGCATCTCCTATTAGGAAAAAGCTAACAGTAAGGAAGAGGTTTTAGAGGCCAGTTCAGCATCTGTGGCATTTAGAATTACACCAGGTAGCTTGGCATTTAATTTCATGAGGGAAACAGCACTGACTGACTCTGTAGTTTTCACAATGTGTTATTTTGTGTGAAGTAGTGGTAAAGGAGGCATAGATATGTAAGTAAGAGCCTATCTTTGTGTAGGAATTGGTATTTCTTAACGTATAGGGAAGTAAACCATGATAAAACTAGATGGCTGGCACAAGATTTCTTATAGAAATTGTCCAGAATGATTTAAGGGGGGATGCATTTCACCTAACTTAGCTGTCTTGGAATTAAAAGTTTGGGATAAGGTAATCAGGCTTCTTCTTTTACTGGGGAAACAGAAGGAGATGGGGATAAGAAGATAATTCCAGAGTTTTGTTTATGTGAGTTGTCGTTCTTTCTTCCATAATTATCAAAGAATATTCAACAATAAGTTCAGAGGAGGTAGCAAATTGTCAACCAACTGCATACTGTCATTTCTTGCCATTTTGGGGGAATTGTTTTTCCATTTTCTGAGCAGCTCAGTGGAAGCTTCTTCATGATACTAGGTATTAAAATGAATCAACCTCATTTTAGGTCTCTTTCTCAGTTATTGTGGGAGGAATAACTGTAGAGAACCAGGCCAGATAAGCAGTTTGTGTATGGAAAGTCTATTAATGATAGTTTTTGTCTTTTTCCTGTGTAGTATTGTGTATGGACCGATGGACTGAACGCCCTCCTTGGGAAGGATATGTTGAGTGACCTAACACGGAATGACTTAGACACGCTGCTCAGCATGGAGATAAAGCTGCGCCTCCTTGACCTGGAAAACATACAGATCCCAGATGCTCCCCCACCTATCCCAAAGGAGCCCAGCAACTATGACTTTGTTTATGACTGTAACTGAGGCTGCCACTGAAACTTTCTTCAAAACTGGAAATATTATAACTGGAGAGATATTATAAAAAAAAAAAAAGAAGCGTGTGAGGAAAGAAAGAAACTCACTTGTGCACCTTGGATTTGGCTTTGGGTAGGGGTGTAGAAACACTTGCATTCCTCCCTGCATCCCTTCCTTCCCCATTCCCATCTTCCCCATTGCTCATCCAAATCCACATTGCTTTCATTAACTTGTAATTGCAGGCTGTTGGCTTTGCTTAAGGCAAAGACTGCCACTAAGAAGCACCCTCCCAAGGACTTTTTTTACATTTTTAATACTGGACTATGTTATCAAACTGCATGCCTGTGAAACCCACCTGGCAGGGCAGAGGCTTTAACTGGAAAGAGGAGGGAGGTAGAGAGCTGAAGCAGCTACTGTAAGCAGAAGATTTCCCCAGACACTCCCAAGAGTCTGCTCACAACTGAATTTAATGCAATGACAAAAATCGTTAACTGCTTCCCTGTGCTTGCACCATTCATCACTGTCATTTTTCTTTCCACTGTCATCTCGACTCTTGCCACCAGCCTTCACCCAACCCATCGGCTCCCAGAATGGAAAGTCTGCAGGTTTTTGCTGTACCATATGCTGTAATGCTGCAACAGCTTTTAACTTCTTTTCCTCCCAGCTCTTAAATAGCCCCACACTAGCAGATCACTCACACAAACTGTGTATGAAGCCACTATTGTGTCCCATCCCTGTAGCATTCCCTAAGCCTCAGTTGCCTCTAAAATTGGCTTGTTGCTGTTCAAAGTGATTTTTTTTTTCTTGGTCCAAAGTTCAACAGTAATTTCCACAAATTAATTATAGCTGCCAAACATCCAGGTTTACATTGTTGTCATTGCTACAGTGTTAGAAATTTGCAAGGGAATTTTTTTTGTACGGGTTCTAATTTTTTTATTTTATTTGTTTTGCCAAACAAATATATTTAATGAAAACTAATTTCATTGTGAGTACTTTTAGGGGACAATATTTTTAATTAATTTCCATCTGGAACATATGCCCTGAAGGGAAAAAATAATATTTCCCTTCAACATCACTGTTGAATAAAAATCTGAGTTGTGATGATTCTTGGAACTTTGTTTTTCATCTTAAGTTGTCTTTTATTCTTTATGGTTCCTAGCAATTCTGAAGATTTTTGGTACAAAGAGGGGAGGGAAGTGTGGAACCTTTCTTATCTGAATCTGGTTTAATTTAATTGTTTGTGGTGACAAGGATGAGATGCATCTAGAGATCTCCATTGCCATGGGTACATGAGCCTTCCTATAAGAAGGACGCTTTGTGAAATCCAAAATCACAGCATACTGATACGCTCATGGTCATTTTAAGGCTGCCGCCTTTACTGTGTTTGCTGGAGTAATTCTTGTCCTGTATTTCCATTTCCTTCACTGAGAGCAGTTTTGGTTGCAGCAGATCAGTACTAGGTAAGTTTGGCCTCTGCAGGATGGATTCCCTCCCTCCTCGTGTTCTTTTAAGTGTTTCACAAGTTCAGTATCTCTTACTCCAAAAGTGCTGGGTCTAGATCTAGAGGAACCTGTCAGCCCTTTCCCTCCCATCGCCCATGGTGAAGACAGATGTTTGTTTGCTTGAATTCCTCTCCTACTCCGACCCAGCTGAAAAAGACTGTGGAGGGATTTTATCAGAAGTTATGCTCGTGAGCAACCTAGAGGGTGGTTCCAGTTTAGACAGACACAGACGATCTCAAGGGAGGTGACCTTTGCTCCATCCAGCTGGCTCTGGAGCAAACATGTGGACTGACCTCACACCAGGTGAGGAGAGAAATGATGTCCTGCAGGTGAATTCATAGAATCATAGAATCACCAGGTTGGAAGAGAGCCTCCGGATCATCGAGTCCAACCATTCCCACCAATCTCTAAACCATGCCCCTCAGTACCTCATCCACCCGCACCTTAAACACCTCCAGGGAAGGCGAGTCAACCACCTCCCTGGGCAGACCGTTCCATTGCCTAATGACCCTTCCAGTGAAGAATTTTTCCTTATGTTGAGCGTGAACCTCCCCTGGCGGAGCTTGAGGCCATTCCCTCTTGTCCTGTCACTTGGGAGAAGAGGCCAGCTCCCTCCTCTCCACAACCTCCCTTCAGATAGTTGTAGAAAGCAATAAGGTCTCCCCTTCTCTTCTCCAGGCTAAAAAAACCCAGTTAACTCAGCTGTTCCTCATAAGGCCTGTGCTCCAGCCCCTTCACCAGCTTTGTCGCTCTTCTCTGGACTCGCTCCAGAGCCACAACATCCTTCTTGTGGTGAGGGGCCCAGAACTGAACACAGGATTCAAGGTGCGGTCTCACTAGTGCTGAGTACAGAGGGAGAATAACCTCCCTGGACCTGCTGGTCACGCCGTTTTGGATACAAGCCAAGATGCTGTTGGCCTTCTTGGCCACCTGGGCACACTGCTGGCTCATGTTCAGTTGGCTGTCAACCAACACCCCCGGGTCCTTCTCCTCCAGGCAGCTTTCTAGACAGACTTCTAGTCTGTAGCTCTGCTTAGGGTTGTTGTGCCCCAAGTGCAGGACCCGACATTTGGCCTTGTTAAACCTCATGTCGTTGGTCTCAGCCCAGTGGTCCAGCCTGTTCAGATCCCTTTACAGAGCCTCCTTACCCTTCAGCAGATTGGCACTTCCACCCAGCTTAGTGTTGTCTGCAAACTCGCTAAGGGTGCACTCGATGCCTTCATCCAGGTCATTGATAAAGCCATTAAACAGGGCTGGACCCAGGACTGAGCCCTGGGGAACCCCACTTGTAAACTGGCCTCCAGATGGAGTAAACTCCATTTACCACCACTCTCTGGGCCCGGTCGTCCAACCAGTTCTCCACCCAGGAGAGTGTGCGCCCGTCCAGGCCAGAGGCCGACAGTTTCCAAAGCAGAATGCTATGAGAAACTGTATCAAAGACTTTACTAAAGTCCAAGAAGACTACATCCACAGCCTTTCCCTCATCCAAGAGTCTAGTCACTTTGTCACAGAAGGACATCAGGTTAGTTTGGCAAGACCTGCCTTTCGTGAACCCATGTTGACTGGGCCTGATCACCCTCTTCTCTTGCAAGTGCTTCTTGATAGCACTCAAGATCACCTGCTCCATGACTTTCCCTGGTACTGAGGTCAGACTGACAGGCCAGTAGTTCCTCGGGTCCTCCTTGTGCCGCTTCTTATAGATGGGCACGACATCAGACAGCCTCCAGTCTAGTGGAACCTCCCCTGTCATCCAGGACTGTTAGAAGATGATGGAAAGGGGTTTGGCCAGCACATCTGCCAGTTCCCTCAAAACTCTTGGGTGGACTCCATCTGGCCCCATAGACTTGTGGGCGTCTAGCCAGGCAAGCAAGTCTCTAACCACCTCCTCTTGGATCATGGGAACCTCGTTCTGCTCCTCCAGCCCCTGGGGTTGTGCACAGAGGGAACAACTTTCCTTACTATTAAAGAATGAAGCAAAGTAGGCTTTGAGTACTTCAGCCTTGTCTTCATCCCCAGTTACTCTTGTTCCCTCTGCATCTACTAGGGACTGCAGATTCTCCCTAGTCCTCCTTTTACTGTTGATATATTTGTAGAAAGATTTTTTTATTGTCTTTCACAGTCTTGGCCAATCTGATTTCTAGTTGGGCCTTAGCCCTCCTGATTTTTTCCCTGCACGTTCTCGCTTCCTCCCTATAGTCCACCCAGGATGCCTGCCCCTTCCTCCAGAGGTCGTAGACCTTCCTCTTCCTATTGATGTCTCTTAGGACCTCCCTACTCAACCATGCTGGTTTCTTACCCTGCCGGCTACTTTTCCGGAACTTGGGGACGGCTTTCTCCTGAGCTGCTAGGAGTTCCTTCTTGGAGAGCGCCCAGCCCTCATGGACTCCCTTGCCCTTAAGAAGCGCTTCCCATGGGACTTTTCCGACCAGCCTTCTGAACAGTCCAAAGTCTGGTCTCTGAAAGTTGAGCACAACTGTTCTGCTAACCTCCTTCTTCATCGCACCCGGCATGGAGAACTCTATCATCTCATGATCACTTTGCCCCAGGCGTCCTACAGCCCTCACATGCCCCACAAGGCCTTCTCTGTTCACAAACAGCAGGTCCAGGAGGGCACCGTCCCTTGTCGGTTCGCTCACCAGCTGTGTGAGGAAGTTGTCTTCCAGACACTCCAGGAACCTCTGGGACTGCTTCCTTTCTGCTGTATTATACTCCCAGCCTATATCCAGGAAATTGAAGTCTCCCACAAGGACCAGAGGTAGCGATTTTGAGACTACACTCAGTTGTTTGTAGAAGAGCTCATCAGCTGCTTCTTCTTGGCTGGGTGGTCTATAGCAGACTCCCATCACAACATCTGCCTGCCTGTGGGCTCCTCTGGTTTTTACCCACACTCAGTCCCTTCCTGACCGTAGTCCAGTTCGAGGGTATCAAAGCCCTCTCTAACATAGAGGGCTACCCCGCCTCCTCTTCTGCCCTTCCTGTCCTTCCTAAAGAGTTTATACCCCACCATGAGGACGCTCCAGTTGTATGAGTCATCCCACCACGTCTCCGCAATGGCAATGACATTGTAGTCTCCTTGCCGTACCACAGATTCCAGCTTCTCCTTCTTATTTCCCATGCTGCGTGCATTGGGGTAAATGCACTTCAGCTGGGCTGGCAAATCTACAGCCCTCGTAATAGGATTTCTTCCCAATTGAGTGGTCCTTGGGTTGACTAAGGCCACAATGCCAGTTTGCTGCCTACCATCCCCAGACGCACTCGCTCCCTCATGCTTAGTGGTGATATACCGGCAGGCATCGCCAGCACACCACCCCTTTGCCTCTGAAGTCTCACCTCCAGGCTCACTCCCATCCTGCCTGGCCTCCATCCCCTCCCCCATCACATCTAGCATAAGGGTCCTAAGGAAAGTGCCTTCCTGAAGTTGTCTTTGCAGTATTTCATGTACACCTTGATGTAGCAGGAGATATAAGTTGGTTTAGGTGGTAATGGATGGTAAACTAAGTTAAAAAGAAACACTAGAGTTGGAAGTTACACTGGACTGTAGCCTGAGAGAAGACTCTGAATGAGAACAGGGATGTGCAACAGGAGATGTGGAAGTTAGAGTTGTTTTATTCTCCACAGCCTTGTCAGAATGGTCAGGAATGAATAGAAGCAAAGGCATCTGGGGAATTTTGGAGGGGTCTTGGGGGTGATGAATGGAGGTAGAAACACATTTCTTGACAAGACACTGATGCTACCTTTTGTCTGCATGAAGACAAGACTCGAAGCAGAACAGAAAATCTGAGTTGTTTTATTAATCTCCCTGACCCAGCTGGATAGCTTGGTGGTGTGTAACCTTTGCTTTTTATTTACAGACTGCAGAGCTCGTGCTTCAGATGAGTATTGCTCACTGTCAAAAGAAACACCTTTCACTCCTAAATGATAAGAGCCAAGCACTGCCAGATCAGTGGCAATCTGATGCCATGATCTTAGCAGGTAGGTGTCTGCAAGATGATCAGAAAGGAGCAAACAAAAACTCTTCTCTGTGGGACAACTTGAGCAGGAGGGAAAGGTTAGACTTGCCTCCCTCACTAAGGTAAGTGCCCCAGATTGCACACCAAGAGCCCAAAGGAGGCGGTGGGAGAAGAGTTGGCAACCCGGTACTATGTGTTTAGCACCACCCTGTGCTCATCTGCATTACCCCAAGGTATATGAGCACCACTGGGGCAATGTGGGGCTACTGAAAGTGAAACGCTGGCAGCTGGCTCTCTCCTTACACTCCCTCAGGCTTTGTGCAAGGAGGTGACTTAGACAAGCAACCTCCCTCTTTCCCTGGGACCCCACAGGATGGACACAGGCTGACTGTGGGGATCCAGGTCTGCAGCACTGTTGTGTGGCTCTAGTTCACTGCTTTCTGCAGCTCTGCCTTACAGGAACTCCATCTCCTCGCACGGCTCAGATCTTTGTATGGGTTATGCATCGTGTAGGATGGTTGCATGAGCAGGCCTGCTAAATTTGTCTACCCCCACGTGTCCCACCCTGCCATAAGAAAGAAGAGGCTTGAGAGATGCGTTGGCGTAATAGTCCATGCAGCTATTTTAAAAGCACTCTCACAGCAACACGAATGGCTGTGGTGCAAATAAGAATCCTGCCTTCAGTTTCTAGAGCTGTCATACAGACTCACTTCACCATTATGAAATTTAAAAAACAATGTTTAATGATGAACAAGTGTCCTGCTGTTTCCCATTCATCTAAAAAAATGAGAATGAAAATGGCAAATTCATTTGCTCACAGTGTTGTGTGTTCTGGAAAAGCTTTTAAGTCTTCGTGTTCAAGGGGCTGCAGCAGAAAAAAAAAATTAGTATTGAAGTTTCTGGTATAATTTTAAAACATTAAGTGGGTGCTTATTGCTTGTAAAAGCCATAAAGGGGAGAGAGGACAAAAAAAAAAGTCTTAATTTTAGCTTCTGTTTTTGAAATTACTTTGCTTTTGAAAGTGAATATGTTCTTTTACCAGAAAACTTGAATCAAGAAAAATATGTATCTTTTCAAGTCAACTGCTTGCCCTGCTTGTAAGGACAAGGAGAAGAACAGCAATGCTAAGTAATCCTGCACAAAAGCAAACTATGTGTCAGAGCAAGACCTTGCACTCTAGGCTTTCATTACTGCTTTTCAGAAGCAATTCTTTTTTCACTATGGAGAACTCTTTTATTAAACCTCAGCTTGCAGGGAAAATAACATTCTTTTGCAAAGAGGCAGGTAGATGATGACTGTTTTCTAGATTGCAAAATGACCATGCAAGATCATGATTACTTCATTTGTGAAATCTCCTCGTGTCTTCATGCCCTACCCAGGATTGCATTTTGCTTGCCCAGGGCACTTGCTACCAACATTTCTCTCCCATCAGTAGTCTTCCGTAATACCAGCATGGCACTGAACAGCTCTTAGAAGGGAGAAGGATGAAAGAGAGGAGAAACAAGAAACACCTCTGAATGCCAGTCTGATTTTTGAGTTCTTGTCATCACATTCAACTACAATGATCACAGGTGGCTCTGATGCGCCCAGCTCTACAGTAGTGCAGGCTGTTGATCGTGAGTAATAACCACAATGGAAGATGCTGGGATTAAGACACACTTGTACTGTTATATCCTCTGTCTCTCTCTTTTGTTGTTGCTGCTGCACTGACAAGTAAATGCCATTAGCTTCATTGTCATGTGAAAGTCATTCATCTAAGGAGTGTAACAGGATGAATGTGAGATTCTAGCCCCTTCTTGTTTCATTCTTCTTGAGAGTTAAAATAAAATAAAACAAAATAAAATAAAATAAATCTAGCCCTTACTGACCTCAGAATATCTTATCTGCCAGAAGCAAACATGGAATATTAAGCATCTGACAGAAGAAAAGAGCCTTTCCCCTCATAACAGCATCAAGGAGCAGGAAGTGAAAAGGATTTTCCTTTTCCCCCTCAAACACAGCTCCACAACCTCTGCATGCTACTGAGGGTAAAATCCCTGCAAACTCTAGAAGGCATTTATATGACAGAGTTTTTGTCACCACTGGCTGAGCTGTCATCAGTTTCCCCAGAGCTTGCTAAATCAGGATGAGACTCACTCAGTGCTCTCTCCCTCCCTAGATGATAATTATATTTTAATACCCCATGCAGCAGAAAAGTCTTGGTTTCAGGTTGGTAAACAGGCACCTAAATTTAGGTGAGTGCTTACGGCTCTAGCTGGATCAGGGCCGGCATGAGCAAAAACACAATTTTACCTGTTACTGAGTTTTTGCTACATGCTTGGAGGCAATGCAAGTAATGACTTTTCTGCCTGACGTGTAATTGGATTGGGTACCTATGGTTGCTTCAGGAGGCTGAACAAGATGCCGCCTGATTGATTATTCAATGTTTCTCCAGCTGCCTCGCGCATCTCTGCGACTTGGACAGAGGTAAAAGGATTGAAACAGGAACCCCTTGTTGTGTGAAATTAGGCTGAAGCTTGAGAGGAGAGTGGTGTCAAAAGCACAAGTTTTTTAGGGCAGGACAAGGTATAAAATGGATCTTGGAAGAGCCATGAATTTTTGTAACAAGGTGATTTCAAAGTGCTGATTCAGGGAATGCTGTCCTATGACAGCCTCATGAGGACAAGGTTAAAAAGAACTAGAGACAGTTTCAAACTAATTTACTACCATATTTTCACATTTTATTTTGCTTCTAGCTGGGAGGCCTTAAAGGTCTCTGAAGAGCAGAGGTGGTCTGGTGATGTTTAGCTTGCAGGGACACATGTAGGGAAACATTTTGTTAACCATCCTTCTCCAAGTGGAGACGTTAGGATCAGAAGCAAAAGAGTTTCTGGAATTTAGGTGTTTTTTCAACAGAGAATCATTCAGCTTTAGTGTAGCCACCTCACCGGAGGTGCCATGTGGAGAGAAGTAGCTGTTATGGCTGGACACTGTCTTGGAAGAGCCAAACATGCCTCCTCGTATTGTGAGGCTCACCCAAACCCTCTCTCATTCTATTTGCCTCTTGTTTATAGAATATTTCCTATAAGATGGTTAGAAGGTTTCCTATGGGATGGTCAGAAGGCTGGGGGACCCAGTGCTTCCTGTTCCAAGTAGGCTTTGAGTTTCAGCCTGACAATGGTATGGCCATAAGACACCAGTGCATGTAAAGGTTGGGAGGGAAAAAGAGACTTCTAATGTAATTTTGCCTAGATGTGCAGCCAAAGGTAGGCTTGCTTTCTCATGACACTTAAGGATGTCTTGAATGACTTTATTTCAATTGTCATTAGAGGATTTTGCAGCTTGATTGAGCGCTGCAGTTAAACTCTCCCTTGATGACACCTCGTGAGTCTAATTTTAATCTTGTAGGCAACATGGTGTTCAGCCTAAACTGATTATGTTTTGAGACTCCTCTGGGTTGTTGTAAGGGGGAGGGAGGCTGGATGTCTTTTGCTTAATAACAGCCAGTGGCTTTTTTTTTTTTTTTTTTTGTGAGGTAGGTATGTAACCACTCAGTTTCTCTTGAAATGCCTCCCCTACCCGCTCACCTCCCCCAAGGGTGAAAGCCCTCTGGAGACCATTGTGATCCCACTGGCAGGCCACATGCAAGTTGGAGGCTGAGCCTGTGGGCCTTCAGTCCCTACCAGTTAGCAAGGAGTTTATTGTGTCAGGGTATTTTTTGAAGAAGTCAGGAAAAGTAATGTAGGAATCTGCCAGACATCAAAAAAAAAGTTTTCTGTAGATGCTTAAAATAAGGACACCAATGATACGGGTGTGATGTGGTGATGTGTTGTGCAAAGCTTCTGAGTGCTTGCATCTTTCCCAGAGGAAAATGGCTCATCCACAGGGTTTTCCCAGGGCACAGCTTCCTGCTTTCCCCCTCACCCCAGCAGCAGAAGCCTGGTGCATTTGAAAATCTTAGAGATGAAAGCAGGGAAACAAATGAAAGGTTTCTCTGCCACGAGTATGACATTTAAAGGGTGCCAGTAGGAGTATTTCAACTGTATTTCACCCTCATTGGTCCCTCTGCACATACTGCTTGACTCATGATACCCTCAGTCAGACTCTACCCTCTGTCAGTCTCCGACCTTTCTCAAAGCCCTGGCTCTCGTCTTTGTGTCCTCATCCTAGGGAAGGTGCAGTGATACCTTACACCTATCCACCATTTCACTGACCACAGTTAGCCTAAGTGCAACGCAGCCTAGCCAGCTTTGACATCAACATCTGTCTCATGTGCTTGGTTTTCTGGTCACTGTTATGATTCGAGGTCCATTAAAAAACAAGGTCGAGGCACTAAATGAGGTGGCTTGTGGATGGCTTCTCCAACATCTGATAAGGTTTTTTTCAGCCCAAGCTTTTCCTCCATTGAGGAACTTATGCTGAGTTTTCCATGCTGATCTTCATAAAACCTGTAAGAGTTAACCATTTCCAAGCTTCCAACTTCTCATCAGATCTGACAGCTCACAAACAGACACAAGCATGCACATACAGGGTACAAGTGCTTCAGATCCATTTCTCCAGAAAACCAGGCTGAAACTAGCACATTCACAGCTGGGCAGGGTTCTCCGGTGGGCAGCATTGAGGTGAAAGTGGATGGAGGAAATCAGAGCTGGGGACATTTTAGTGGAGGCTGGCAGATTAGCAGGGCTGCATGGTGTTTCCATCACCTTGAATCCACTGGAAGAAGCCGCACAGGGAGAGAAGCACTGAGCTGGCCAGGAAAGGTATGGTGGAACAAACTTCCATCAGAAACTGCGACTGAAGTAAAATGAGCACACACACAAAATCTGAGAATTTAGCTGTACTGCAGATTTGGGAAAGGAAACCGAGAAGCTGAAGCAGCAAAACTGGCTGCTCACTTGACTTTTGGATTGCCACAGATCATGGTTCTCCTTCTGTAATGAATTAGTATTTCAGGGCCCCCTTTTAGTCCTAAGATTTAAAGTGCTGTAGGAAGTTGTAACTGAAAAAAAAAACCATGATTTTTTTTTTTTTTTAAATTTTCACTTTCTATTAGAAATCATGTGGCTTTCTTTCCCCCCACCAGGAAAGAAGGCAAATTGCAGTAGTCTGTGTACCCGCCCCCTGATCAGAAATTCTGGCCCAGAACCTCCATCACCAGACCTGCATTGCCTGAGGAAAACCATCCTGCCTGCCAATATAGATGACTCGCTGTAAAAAGGTACATGTAAAAAGCCCATCAACAGTAACTCACACAGAATGAACTGCAGTATTTTCATATTTTACATTTCTGGCAAACTGGTTTGATGAAAAATGCAGCCCTCAACTTTTGTGCCATATGAGTCAAAACTGTACTTGTGGGGGAAAAAAAAAGAAGGAAAGAAAGTTGTAAGTGCCTTAATTGGTTTAGTTTTAATCAAACCCAAGTCACTTTTAAATTCCCTGACTTCAGGAGGCTTTTCAGTGATGGGCTTGTGAAGACAGGTTCCTGAATTAAGCTGATTGGTCAAGTGACTGGCAAGTATTCATTCAGATTATCTGGGCTGGAAAAAAGAAAGAAAGTGTTGTAGGCTTAATAACTTCGTTCATGCAGAGCAAAGCCAGCAGTGCTGCTGTGGTCAGCCTAGACCTGAGCACTAACTTGTGCTCAATGGCCTGCCTGAAAGATGTCCCATCTACCCCAGGACAGTCAGCAAGCACCTACCTTGCCATGCAAGCCCTCGCCAGCAGGGAATTGCTGCCTGCAATTTTCTAGTGCTTTCCACAGTGCAGTTTTGAAGAGTTTTATGCAATGAGGAGCAAGCCCGTCAAACAGGCAGGAGGAGGAGGGGAACTACTTGCTTCTCCTTTTTTGATGAAGCTTGATAGACCTTTGATGCTGAGTTTTGCAGGGACCAGTACAATGGCACTGCAGGGCCTTTTAAAACTGATCCCTGAGCAAAGGCATTGACAGGTGAGCTAGCATGTTGTCTAACTGGAGCAGTGTTCTGAAGGAGGTGGTTTGAGTGCCTTTGCACCATCTGTCTGGTGCACTGTGAGTGCTCAAGAAGTGACTTTGCCTTGTGGGAGCCATCCACAGGCATCCAGTTACTCCTGACTTGTGCTGCTGAGTGGTGCTGCTGTCTAGGAAAGTTGTCCTGGGGGACCAAGTAGTTCCTTCTGCCATCAGCATCCCCACAGTGTGCCAGCTCCACACGCTCTCCGCCAGGTCCAGGAGCCGAAAGGTGTCTCCTTTGGGCCATGGCATTGCTGGATGAGGCTGAAGTTGCACTTCTCATGCAGTAGAAAGAAGGAAGGCCTGTCTGCAACTGCCAGGTTGGCCAGCTTCCTGATGGAAATTAGTAGCTTAGTGCTGCTGAGACCGTCTTGTGTTACTAATGGCGTATCAGGGCGCCCAAGATACTGTAGGAGCACAATTTTATAGTGCGTATTGGAAAAGAAAAAAAATCATAGTATAGTGAGATGAGAACTTGTAGGTGTTCCCCGTTTGTTAATGGACTCGTAATTCTCTTGCTGACACAATAGCACATTAAAAAGGAATTTTCCAGGCTCTTGAACCTGTCAGTGAAGGCCCATTCCCATTAACCTTCTTTATACTTTCCCAGCTTCTAAAGCTCACCGATACAGACTCCCGTGGGCAACTATCCCTGTCTCCCAGACAGTTTGTAACGCACCTTGTCTTCTCCCAGCACACCCTGACTGGTAAATGCAGAGGTTACAGCTCCCACCATTTTGAACTTGGACAAAACCATAGCCCTGTGGCAGTGTTATCAAATATGAGCTGGAAGCACAGCATGAGGAATCTTTTGGTCTAGGATGTATTTGGATGCCCGCATCCCAGCTGAAGACATTAAATGTTGTTTCCATTACTGCTGTGGTAAGGATTTGAGCCAGGCTGTGGATTACCCCTGAAAAATCCTGGAATGAAAAACAGAAGCTAATCTTTTGAGAGACAGGTATGCTTATCTTCAAGAAAAGAACTGTGTTAGTAATGTAACAGAGGCTTTGATTCTACTGTTGCAATGAAGATAATAAATATTTGTCTCTGAAAGAAAGAGGTGGATATGAAGATGATGAAACAGATGTGCATGACTGCAGTGACAGGTGCTGAATAACTCATAAGTAGAATCCAGGGACTTAGTGATGACATCAGGAAATTTAATCTCTTGCATGAGCTGTTCCCTGCACACAGAGAGAATCAGGACTGTTCTGTCCCGGCAATTCCCCCTGGTATGAGCACGAAGAATAGCTTGCAGCAGCCTGTCACACTTGGGACAAATGCAGGATTAATAGTGTTTCATGTTGGCCTGTACCCTACCTGCTTCATTGTGGTCTGAACCTCCAGGGCATGGGAAGGTCTTATTAATTAATTTTCTTAATTCAAGCAGCTGTAACTGATTTATGTGCAGTCTAGGGCCTGACCCTGCAGGGTGTGAGCTCACATTGGTGAGGCGTACAGCTTTCCAATTCCCCAGCAGAGGGGAATTACTGGATCTTACGCTGCAGCATAAGCAGCAAGGGCATTTGAAAAACTGTGTTATTTTTTCCCCAGTGAAGCTATTATGTGGCATTTGTTTCTCATCAGTGCTGCAGATTCAGCCTAGCCAGAATTCACCTTTCTAGAGATGACTGCATGCTTGGTTTCTTTCATGGGTGACTGCATGGTCTGGAAAAAGATGGGGAAAAAGAATGTCAGGAGGAACAGGGGATTTTGCTGCTTGAGGATGCAAGGGATGAATCGTCCTTCTCACCAGAGGAGGCAGAGACACGGCCTTTCAGTGAAGGCTTGAGCTGGTCCCTGTCAAATGCTCTTTCAGCTCAGAGCACCTTGTTCCCAGGCCTGCTGTAGTGACCATCCTGCTTCTAGTGCAGGAAACAATAATTCCCAGGGATAGTTCTAGTAAGTGTGTGCATACCGTGCCCACTGCATGGACAGGAGCTGACATTGTGATCTTTTTTCTTTCTTTCAGGCAGTACCCCAATGTTGGGTGACACTTGGGAAGCTGAGGGGCTGAGCATTGGAAATGTAAGTAGGGCTGGCAGCTGAAGTTCAGCAGTCTCTGCCCTCCCTGGACAGTAAGACCAGTAGGTGAGATGGATAGAGCGTTCAAAGGGTCACAGAACCTTTCCCACTCATAGCTGAATCACCAAAGAAATAAAGTACCCAAACAATCAGGCAATATTTTAAAATGAACAATAACAATAATCCCTTGTCTTGCTGAGATTGCAGCTCCCAAGCTTAGTTTGCTGCTTAACCTCTCCACTGCCGGCAGGGATGAGCACACATCCAGGCAGAGTCCCTCCAGCCCTACATGCACAGCTTCCCTGCAGGGATAACTGCCTCTTCCATACAGGGGCATAATCTTGCTCAGGCAGCTCGTGAGCAAGCCCAGCAAACCTTGGCAAAGATAGCTGTTGGAGGAGCCAATGCCCTGACCCAGTGCAACACACCTCTGCCATGACCACTATGTTCTGGGATGGAGAGCAAAGTGCCCCTTGCATCCCTCAGGACAGTGCCTGAAGTAAACAATCACATTCATTTACGTTTCTCTATCTAGTTTGTGAGACAAGATAAAAGTACAAACAGCCATGAAAATGATGTTTATTTATTAGCACCAAAATTAACTTTTAAAATGGAGGGAGACCAATCCTCTCAAGCCCCTCAAGTTGAAGGCCTGCTCCTTGAAATGCGTAATAAAGCATTTCAAGATTGTCCTTTTGAATACAGACTGAATCTTTCCTTCCCCTTGTATTGTGGAGATGCCAAACCCCCCCCCCCGCCTTGAATTAACTGTTGCAGATAGATAAACTAACAGATAACATCTTGTTTTCTGTAGTCAAGAGGAAATAGAATTTACTTCTTTTTTTTCTCTCCCTGTAAATGTGACCAAAGTAATGCCTTTCAAGACAGGAGTCTTTTCTCCCAGGATGCATACACGTATGAGTGCATGTGGAGTCTTCCTTTGGCAAAAACAGACAGTAATACTGCCTGTCTCACTACCCACCTCTAAAAATGCTGAAAGCATGTATTTATGTTACAGTAATATTGCTCTATGTTATGTCTCAAGTGCCCCAAAACAGAAGCTGGCACCTTTATGAAATTAGGAAAGCCGTAGCTAACTGCATACAGGCAAAATGAACTATTAGGGCAAATGTAGTAAGCAGCCTCTGTTGGAAGGGTTACTTTCTCTCAGAAATGCCTTAAGAGAAAACTATGATGCAAGGGGAAGCTTTGAACATCGGTGCCCTTGGCCAGCTGATATGGAGAGGCAGGCAACACTGCCAAAAAGGCTGAGGACCCACCTGTCATGTCCTGAAGGTCAAACATTACTGTTTGAGTATGCCAAGGGGAGAGAAGTCCAAAGTAAAGGCAAGAATGGAAAGAATTTGTAACATATTTACTTTATAATCAGTGGCAATTAGCAGGTCAGATTTTAGCGATTGAGGTCTTGGGCCAGTGTATCCCAGCAATCCAGTGGTTTAAAATTTGCCATATATGGGGGGAAGGATGCAGCTGGAAATCTTGCTGGCTATCCTTCCTACTGCAAAGCCATAGAGCACTTCATACATCACATATTCACTGTGTTCTGCTTTATCTTGCTGAGAAAAAGGGAATGATTTATTTTAACATGTGTACTGAGAACTCCCACCATTTGTTAATCTTTCCTGGTGTTTCAGTCTGTTTTCTTATGGCCTGCTTGCTCACTAGCTGCACTGGAAGAAGTGTAAACCATATTCAGAGAGCCTGAACAGCAGCTTGACAGTAGTGTGTAGGGGACAAGCCAAAGAGCCTGCACCTCTAGGGCAAGCGAATACACCTCTGACTTTGTCTCTGAATGCTCTCCTAACAGATACAGCTAAACATGGAGGAGCTGTTGTGGTCCACAGTATCCTCCCTCCTTTGTCCTGGGTACAAACATCTAGTGTCCTCTGCAGTAAAGAAGCCCACCATGCTAGGGGAGACCTTTAGGGAGGTGGATCCCCCTCAGAGATGCAGAGGTGCACCAAGGATGC
Source organism: Clamator glandarius (assembly GCA_033459285.1). Taxonomy (NCBI): domain Eukaryota; kingdom Metazoa; phylum Chordata; class Aves; order Cuculiformes; family Cuculidae; genus Clamator; species Clamator glandarius. Next base: position 334,956 of record JAUNZM010000702.1, read on the forward strand.
TATTATGAGCACTGTGTAGGCAAAGTAGAATCTTGGGAGCCTATATTCTTGGCAGGAACAGGATTGGGTCACCTCTCTGGAAACACAAGCAGTTGCCTGATAAATATAGCCAGAGAGTTTTAGATAAAAGTTACTGCTTACCTTCATCTGTAGCAACTGTAGTTAGTTATTTTTTGCTAGTCATCAAAAGAAACGGCTAGATTAAAGCAAAGGAATTATGTAGACACATGAATTATTAATTTTTCCATCACAAATTCTTACCTAAAATAGCATTATGCACCAAATACATCTCGGGCGAATGCTCTTTATTTTTGAAGGGCTGGAAATGACACCAGCTTCAGGGAATGGAAATAGTTTCATCATACTCGTACATCCTAAACACACCTGAGCAACTTTCCTGTACCTATTTGGCATCCAATCATTCTTAATGTCTGTATGCAACTTCTGCCACAGCAAGGCTTCTGGGTTTTGGCTGCTCATCTTAAAAGGCTTCACTGGGATTTGATTTTCAGAAGGTCAGTGCTAAGCATTTGCCAAAATCCAGCTGTCAGGAGGGAATCAGAGAACCAAACACTGAAACACAGATAGTCACTTCTGGGCAGGAATGTGACTGACTGTGTCTTTCCTACCTCTTCTCACTTCCTCACCATTAAGTGCTCAGGAACTTGCAGCATGGGATCATTAAAATTTCTTAACCAACTTTTATGGTTTCACATCAGAGCTCTGAGGCAAGAGACTTCCTTTCTGGAGGACTCTCGAGGCAGGCATTTGGTACAGAGGACTACAGAGTGTGAAAAGGGGAAGGCTCAGGTAGAAGAAAAACACCAGTGAGACCTAGACACCCAGATCACCGCAAAGATGCATAAATAACTTTGTTTATTGTGGCTAGGGCTCCTAGGCTTACCCCTCTGGGTGTTAAGCCCAGCCATGCGGATGGGACTCTGTGCTCACTTCTGATCCAGTCCAAAAGAAACTTTCTTCTAATGCCTGCCTGGCTCCTAATATGAAATCAAATTCCCTATCTCACACATTATCTTTTATCTGGACTTTTACAAACACTACTATCGCTGTATCACTCAGAGGCAAGGTTATTCAGACTCCCTGCTGGGAATCTGCAGCATCACCTCTGCACAGAAAGAAGTGCACCCATAGACTGCAAATAGAGATGTTTCCAATATGCATGGAATAGATTTGGATGTACTCAGCTATGTAATTATTATCATTTCTTCTTCCTAGAAGACATTTCTTGGTGCCTGATCACTGCTAGAAGGGGCTGCTGGTTTGTGTTCAAATCAGAACCCAGAGCTTTTCAAAACATGCCTGTTTTCTTCCTTGGCTTTATGTGAAGGAAATTTAGTGAAGAGTGACAGACTTGCTGCTGGGGTGTCTGCCTGCCACCTTTCTGTGAGAATGAGAGAGACCCTTTGTTCAGTCCCCAAAATGAATTTTCACTTATTCATCCTTCAGGAACCATGGAGAGATTCACTTTTCCTTAGGGTGGTTAAGTTTGGAGAATGAAAGTCACTCAGTCCCCACTTTGTTGATATTCTGGGTATAGTTAGACCAAAGTGTTTACTCAGGTATTTTCATTTTGAGAAATGTCTCTGCTGAGGGGAAGGAGTTTTATTGAAGGTGATTTAACACCTGCAAACTTTATTGTTAATTGATGTTAGTTGCTTTAAATATACATAAAAGGTGAGTCTAAATGATGAATAGTGGTGAACAAGTAACTGGGAGAAGTAATGCACAAAATCTCTAGTTTTAATTCTTATATTTTTTAAGCCAGGAAGATGGAGGAATTACTACTTATCTGTCATGCTTCAGTACAATCCTGAGTTTTCCCTGGGCAGGGAAAGCCTGAACCACTTTTTTTTTTTTTTTTTTTTGTGGCTGTGGATGTATCTTTTAAGAAAAAGGTGGTGTGACTTGGAACACTTCTTTACCATGGCAGGCAGATTGTTTCGCAAGGCAGAAGATTGCCTGCTCATTTTGTCTGAACAATTTAGTTGGCTAGACTTTGCTAATGCATATGCCTATACCCCTTGTATTTAATAAACCTTGTACCCAGCACATATCAGGGTCCAAAAAGGATTCAGCAACTCATTGTAAGATATTACAGCTCTTTTTTATGCAGAGTGAGAGCAGAAAGGTTTCAGAAAGGTATTATAAGCAAGTGAACATTTATCTGAAATGCTATTTATGTTTCATTGAATTGGCTGAAAAGGCAAGCAGAAGGCCAATAATGAGCGAGGAAGTCAGGCAGGCAGACAACCATCCCACTGCACATAAAGGACAGTATCATGATGGATGATTTAATGACTCCAATGGCTGCAGAGAGCTCAGAGACCAGGTGGAAATATCACACATTCAAGGAAAAGCTACAGTGGAGAAAATATGTGATACTATGCCTGCTTCTCCCTTGCTCATAGTTTGGTGGTCCTTGTGCTGCTGGTTTTGATTCTCAAGAGGCCATTCCTCATTGTGACAGTAGGAGTTATGCCTACCTTCTCCAGGTCCAGGGCACTTTTGGGATGAATTAACTCATCACATTTGCATTGAGCCCCAACCACTCTCCTTACCACATCCCTCAGAATGAGTGTGAACAAGTGCTATTGTGTTTAAATGAGTATTTTCTCTAATGTCCTAATTTCTGGAATGAGCCAGAAAAAAAAAGAAAATAAAGCACTGAGTCTGAAGCCAAGAAGAGATAAATCTGGGGGACATCCAGTCAGCCTAAGGAAGGAAAAAGAAGGCCAAAAGGTTTTCTGAATGCAAAGCCATTTTGGAGAGGCACATTTCTGTTTTATGGTGAGGTAACTATAAACAGTGGTAATTAAAACCAGCTGCCCATGTCCTTTTCTCATATATATGCAAGACTATTAGACATTAACATAAAATCTGCTGCAAGTGAAAAGACAGACAAGTGCAAATAAGCCCTCCATGAATTTTCAGTGATAGATCTGAAAGATCAAGTGTAAGGGCTGACCTCATGCCTTAGTTTGGCTTCTCTGTAAAAGACCAGATTATCAGTGAGGTCAGTGCAATCTTTACTGACTGCAACCTCAGTTTGTTTGAGTCAGTGGCTATGTAGCACTTTGAGTACTTTCATACCGCCTGACTTCCCCATAGAGCATGAAAACTCTGCACATGGCTGGTTGACCAGTGACTTGCTTAATTATATTTGAAAAATCAGCTTGCTTTGCATCTGCATATTAATCTGTGGATGATGGATGCTATCTCTGCAGGGCCATTTTGCTGATGGAAACTGTCCAGCTCACCTGCAGGTCTTTTATTATTGAAATCAGTGAAACATCTCCTTAGAAAGAGTAAAAATGAAATCCCTCAACCTAATATTGAACTGTGAAGTGCCATCAGCAGTATGTATCTTGTGCGGGTCCCATTTCTAAGCATAGAAGTCCCAATATAAGACTCAAACAATATATTTAAATAATTTTGTGAACTTTGGTATACGTTAAAAACACCTCCAATGGCATTTGCCAATGTTCCCTAACCCAAACACTGGGAGTAACTATCTTTTATTGGAACATGTTTTGTGTTGAGATCAAGAGGCTGTTGAGCTTCATTTCTTTTATTTACATTACTGGAGGAAAGATCAAACAGAACAAATGTAATCAAACATTTATTTTTCTTCTCCTTTAACATCACAGCACTCCCCTTGTAAACACTTAGCACCTGACAGCATCTGGGGCAAGCTGTTCCCCCCTTCACCACAGCTTCAATCAGTGCTAAACCAGAAGTCTTACAGGGGGTTATATTTCTGACAAAATCAGATGCAATAGCAATAGCTCTGCAGGGATTGATGTAGACTGGATTTTGCCTTGCCTAGCAGGCTACTAGCTATTTATGGCAAGACAATAATTGGAGAAAAACACCATCACGCTGAATTGGTAATGCTTGGCTCTTACTTGCTTGGTATTTAAGTGAGTACCCAAATTGTAGAGCAGCACAGAGTCCATCCCAGGCTTCCTGACTTATATTTACAGCTGCCTCTGAGTGGCTCTGTAATCTAAGGTCTCTAACTAAGTCTTTATAATTAGTCCTTTATCACCAATGTTGCCACACCCTTTTGCTCCTTAATGGCCAAAGTTGTTTCTTTTGTCCAAATAACAACAAAAATTAGGTGTTCTTGAGATTTGAAAAGGCTCACACTTGTGCCTACCCAACTCAAACTGTAAAGCCTGTGTGGGTAAGGTTACTTCTGAATGTATAAGGTTATCTACACATACTAAGAACAGAACAGCTAGGGTTTTTTCCTGCACTAAACCCGATTAACTAAGGAAATGTACTGCCTTGCCAACAAGAGAGTTGTATTTTTCATGGGTACCCTATCTGAAAGCCCTCAGAGACTTGTTCCCACGTTTTGTTAGACTCAAAACTGAAGTAAGTCACGTTAGTTATCTATGTTTCCAAGAGCAGAGATATCAACAGCTCTTGCAAGCCAAGACAGTTAATTTCATCAAAGGGTAGAGAATAAAGGATAATCATCTCAGCTACAGCTTGGCAATAGATTGGAACAACTTTTGAGATAGGAGCATAGGAAAATATTGGTTTAAATGCTTTCTTTGCAGCTTTGAATGACAATGAGATGTAGGGAGTCTGAAATAGATGCATAACTTGAACTGCAAGCAGAAACTGATAAGGAAACTGGGGCAGAGGGAATGACTCAGTTGGCTGTGGTGCAGTAGCAAATCCACATGGGGCTTTGGAAATGTTCATCTGTGCCAGTGATAATGCACCAACCACGGAGATGATTATGACAGTCAGAGAAATTCAGAAAGCAGTAATGAAAAATAACTAACGCAATGAACCAATGGGAACTTCAGAGTCAAAGGGCACAAAGGACGATGTTTTGAAAATAAAAGGAAGAAAAGAGACTGAGAGGATCTTTGATCTAAAAGCTTTTTCCTGCAGGTTTTATCTTTCCAGACACAAAAATACAAGGCTTATGTCTATTCCCTTAAGAACTGAACAACACGTCAAAGAGGAGTGAGAGAGGGAGAGAATGTTTTCCAAGATCACATTTAATCATCATAAAAATGCATACATGAATGTGACAAAGAAAGAAAAAAGGCATATATCTTAAAAACAAATATGCAACAGAAATCTAACCAAATAGTAAAAAAACCCACAGTGCAGTAATTTGTGCAGCATCTTGGACAGAACAGGTAAATAGTCACTGCCAGCTGATCTCCTTTCATCAGGTGACTATTCCATATTTCAAGGGACTGTTTCCCTTTTTCAACAAAGTGGTCCTTAATCCTGACAGAACACATATCAATGTCCTGCTCTGGGGCTTCATGAAAGTATTTTCCATTCTCTTTTCTTTTCAAAGGCTTTTTTTTTTTTCAATGTATTTGCTATATGCATAAACCAGTCTGTAGGGTGCCACTATAGAAAGCATCTCATTTCACAGTTCTAGTGGCAATCATATGAAAGTGTCCCTTTGGGGAAAAAGGTGATGCTTAAATTGTATTTAAGCCCTTGTTCAGAAAATCAGAAATCCTAACTCAAGTCCATTGCATTTTTTACCAGGGACAGCAACAGTGGAGACCGAAAACTTACCTGTTCCCCACATTGTTTGTCACCACCACAACCCTCCAAGCCAGTGTACACTAGGTGTCAGGAACTAATATGAAAGTACAAGAAATGAAGGAGGGTTGTTGGTCCTACAAACCCCAGCAACCACACTCCTCCTCTTGGGATCATCCACGGGGGTTGTATTTCTTAACTAGCTATGCATATGCCCTGCTGCCATATGCTCTGTCTTCATGGAAAATCAGATTATGTTCTGCTTGACTATATCTGCTTTGTCTCAGGTTTTTGGGAGCCATGCATCTGAGCAAGGTTTTCTCAGCTATGCCTAAATTGAGAAAGGGCTGAGGGTACAGCTGGAGAACTTGAGTTGGGAGTTACCAAGTGGGACACATCATGGTCCAATAGCCCCTTACAGCCCTCTTTGGTGACCCCTAACTAAAGCCCTCTGCTATGTGGTGTGTCCTCCACGTGTTACAGTTACTACTGGCCTGCAAGTGGGAATAAGATAACCAGCATTTAGTTCTGCAGACCCTCATGTGTGGCAAAATTCCCTTGGAAACATAAACTGAAAGAATGTAATAATCTTGTGCATCAAGCAGGCCGAGATAAGCGATACCCTCAGCATGTTCAGGCATCCTGAGAGCAAACTGCAGAGGACCTTCCTTCATGGCAGTCATAGAATCATTGAATCACCAGGTTGGAAAAGACCCATGGAATCATTGAGTCCAACTATTCCTATCAATCAATAACCATGTCCCTCAGCACCTCGTCCACCCATCCTTTAAACACCTCCAGGGACGGTGACTCAACCACCTCCCTGGGCAGCCTCTGTCAGTGCCCAATGACCCTTTCTGTGAAAAATTTTTTCCTAATGTCCAGCCTGAATTTCAGTGTTTTACTGAAACCCTACAGAGAAAACAATGCACGTCCTTCCTTTTTTTTGTGTGCTGAATAGGGGAAGATGTATGTCATCCCATTTCCTTGGCAGGAAGCAGCAGTCTTTGTGAAGAGGTATATATGATCATATAACCATAGGATGGTTTGGGTTGGAAGGGACCTTAAAGATCCAATCCCCCTGTCATGGGGAGGGACACTTTCCACTAGATGAGGTTGCTCAAAGCCTCATCCAGTCTGGCTTTGAACACCTCCAGGGATGGCACATTCACAACTTTCTGGCCAACATTTTCCAGGGACTTGACACCCTCACAGTAAAAAATGTCTTCCTAATAGTTAATCTAAATCTCCCCTCTTTTATCTTAAAACCATTACCCTTCATCCTATCACTGCACGCCTCGATAAAGAGCCCCTCCCCAGCTTTCCTATAGGTCCCTTTAAGTGCTGGTGGGGTTCTATAAGGTCTCCCAGGAGCCTTTTCTCCTCTAGGCTAGACAAGCCCAACTCTCTCAGCCCACCCTCATGTGGGAGGTGCTCCAGCCCTCTGTTCATCTTCATGGCCCTCATCTGGACTCAATCTAACAGATTCACGTCTTTCTTGTGCTGAGGACACCACAGCTGGACCCAGTACTCCAGGTGAAGTCTTATGAGAGTGGAGTAGAGGAACAAAATCCCCCCCCTCGATCTGCTTACCACACTTATTTTGATGCAGCCTAGGATACAACTGTCTTTCTGGGCTGCAAATGCACACTGCTGTCTGTTGTAGAGCTTCTCATCCACAGACGCCCCCAAGCCCTTCTCTTCAGGACTACCCTCAATCCGTTCTCTGCTCAGCCTGTATTTGTACTTGGGGTTGCGTCAACCCAGGTGCAGGACTGTCATGATGTATATATGCATTTATTTTTACTGTATTTATTATGACTAGTCCAAATTCAGCCTTGAAAAAAATCCAGCTGACCCTACATCATCTTCTGTCTAGCAGTCTGACCTGTGTGTCTGTGGAGCTGGGTTATTGCCAGAGCACTGCAGGTTTCTCATCTGCAAAAGGTGGTGTCCTCACCGCACCTTCAGCTCTGCACAGTCCTCACCCCATCTTCAGGAGTGACATATGGACACCTGGAGGAAGGCAAAATGTTTGTGGCATTCTCAACTTCATTTTGGTGTATACTGCTGCAGGTACTTGGAGGGGCTTCTAGGAGCATCTTTGCAGAGTTCATTCCTGCAGCCCACTTGGCTCTCATGCTCCCTCAAGGCAAGTATCAGGGCCCTGGGGCATCTGTGGGCAGTAACAGCTCTAACCAGCTCTGCCTGGGAGACCCACCCTGACACCCTGCCCAGGGCCCAGGAGTTTCATTGCAGCTCAGCCCTGAGCACCTGGTCCCTACCAGAGCTACACTCTCCTGTATCCTGCCTGGACCTGGTGCGAGCCTGGGATGCAAATACATTGTAAAAACAAGGGAGCAGTGGAGACAAAGATGCTTGTGAGCTATATGGTGACCCTGCCAGACCTTTTTAGGTAGGGAACATCCCATCGTTTTCGGGTACTTTGCAGAGACCATAGCTCTGGTCTCCCATCGCTCCTGCTGCCACTGTTTCTAGGTAGGCAGCATCTCCCGAGTCACGCTTGTCCAGGTCTATTTCCTCAGATTAGATGTTTTACACAAGCCTAAAGAAAGCATTTTTGACCAAATCCTTTCCTTTGGGATAGATCTAATGTGGTTTTCTACCTCCCACTAAAACCGTTCTTAAGAGACAGTCATGTGCTCCTTCAGTGCTATACCAAGACAACTTTAGGCCTTGCTGTCTTAAGGACTTGGAAGTAATAAAAAAATCTACTTGGTGAAAGGCAGGTTTTGCTATCTGATTTGAGTGGGAAGGAGAAAGACTTAACACCGTGTGTGTGTGTCACCTTCCCAGCTGGCCTCTAAATCTATACGTGCAAATCCATGCATGTTTCAAAAGCTTTGGGGTTTTCTTTAATTGGTTTAAGACATTGGCTAAGCATAAGATATAGTGAAAACCAGCTCTGTATTACACACCATTCTGGGTTATCTCACCACTCCTTCCTCAGCCTGAAATTAAAGAAAATAACACAGACGATTACAGGCTAGAGCTGTATCCTTTGCAGGTTTACATGCCTGGGAGCAGCTTGGGATCTATCTATATACTTTATAAGTGCCATTATTTAGATTTGTATTTTGCTATGGATATGAAGAGGAAACCATTCCAAAGACCTCTCTGCTAGGAAGGTTTTTCTTGACTATTATTAGCACTCTGCTTTTGCAGCAAGTGCTCATGAGCCAATATGCAGAATTTAAAGGACTTCAAAGTGTCATTGGGAACCAAGTCATATGCAAGTTAAAAAGGGTTTAATGGAGCTGCAGTCACTGTAGCACAGTGTCTTTTTATAGCAAGTTCTTACAGCATTAAGAAAAACATCCTGCAGACTTCAGTAGGATTGGCATATGGATAAGGTACTTTGCACTATGATTTTTGTTTATCTACTATTGAAAAACACCAAATCCCACATTGCTAGCTATAGGGAGAATGATAAGTAGGAACAGATCTACAAAACTCAGGCAACAGCTATAACCTCCATTTTGGGTTGGCATTTTTCTTTTGTAGAAGAGTATTGTACATGTGGAAGCCAATGGCTTGATTTTGAGAATGGAGATATGCAGTGATTTGTATTCACACTGAAGCTTTTAACAGTCTTATTCCACCCCTCCCATCAAGCTACTAGATTATATTATCATTATCACAAAGCAAATTTTGCTTATTAAAGTTGAGGCAAAATTTCCAGGACTGTCTTTGAAGATGTCATAGATCAGGCTTACACAGAAAAGAAGTGGCTTGCAAAAACCCACATTAAATACTAAAGTTGACCTGATCCCTGTGCTGTCATCTTGATCTGCAGGAATGTCTGAAGATTTGGTAGGGAATCACTGAGTTTAATATATTCTCTATTTTCACTTTTAGAACACCATTTATGACTCTCCTTTAATTATGCCCAGGAAGCATGTAGGGATGCCAGATGAAATTTCATTGCCCCTTAGCAACCCATGACGAGAGCCCACCCACTTCTGAAAGAGCCAGGCAAGGAGTGGAAAAGAAAGAGAACCTGTGGCCTGGTGCAGGGGTAAAAGACTTGCCCAGCTTTATTAAAAAAGACAGAAGCAGAGGTGGGATGTGGCTTTAGCTCTCCAGATCCTCAGCACAACACCATATCCCTATAGCTATCCTTGTATCCACACTATCTGGGATTTAGCTGTTTGGGCTTGTTCCACCTCTTAAGCAATGTCATTTAAACATGTTTTATTCTCTGCTTTTGCTTCAGGCTGGGAAGCGATGGGTTTCTGCCCTGTCTGAGGGAATTAAAAAAAAGAGACAAGGAAACCTTTAGTCATCATGACTGCCAAAGCAGGAAAAGATCAGGATTTTTCAAGTCTCACAGGCAGCTGGAGGCTGCAAATGAACACGTTCAAAGCTGATGAGAACACAGATTCAGGTCCTGCTTCTGCCCTTATGCCAGCAGCTGCCTTCTGTCCCCCTACCTCAACCATGGCAGAACTGAAGCCCCAGCAAAACCTCAGCATGGGAGCCCCATGGCTGCAGTGCCCCATCCCTTCCAGCCCTGCAGCTCTGGTCCAAGCAGCATTTTTCCTTTATTTTTCATGCCCAATCCTCCTGAACAGAAACCCTAGTGAAAAAAATCTTACAGAAGAAGCCAGAGAGATATTTTTTTTCTTATCTGCGGAGGAGGGCAGAGAAGCGACAGCAGGGTAGGGGGGAGGGTTTGGGAAGTGGCTTTTTTTTTTTTTTTTTTTTTGCAACACTAGTTGTTCAGGGGAGTGTCTTGTGTTATTAATGCTGAGTGGCTCCGGCAGCTACTGTGGTTTAAGGTCGTTAGTCATCCGCTGCTGCTGCAGGAGACACGAGAGCGCTGTGCCAGAGCTGTTCGTGCAACCCTTGTGGTCGTCCCAGGCCAGCAGGTTGGGAAGAGCTGCAAATGGGGCAGTGGGGGTTGCATGAGGGTGCAGAGAGCAGCTTGGGGCTGTGGAACATCCTCCCAGCCTGGTCATGGGGTGCCCCTGTGTATGGGACTCACCGGGGAGTGTTGTGGGTGGTTGCACAGCTGCCCTGGATGGCTTGAGAGGGTCTGAGGGTTGTGGAACAGCAGGGGCCAGAAAAGCACCTGCAGTATGTGTATGCAGGATCCTCTGTGCACTCTGTGAGAGTGCAGAGATTTGTCCCAAACTGGGAAGAAATCTTGCACTACACATAGCCACATAGGCATGCGAGTTGCCTTTCTACTCGAGTTGCTAATGAGACCAGGATGCTACCTGAACATTAAGGGAATACAAATCCATATGCACCCTTCCTACCTCATTTCTTCCTTCTTTCCTTTCTGTAGGATGAGGGAGTCTAGGCAAACATTCCTTAACTTATTCTGTATCCTCTGGCTCCTGCTTCTGCTGAAGACTCTCTCTTCTTCCCCACTCCCCCATGGAAATGACCCACCGACCCCTGCACTCTCCTCTGGGCTGTACAAAGGACACACCTGTGTTGGTATGTACTCAAGTTTTGTTTGCCTAATGGAATAGTTCATTTATTACTCCACAGGAGCTAAGAATGGCTATGCACATCATAAATCACTCCTTTATCTATTTCTAAGGCTGTACTGAAAAGTACTCGTAGTCTTTGGTGAAATATTCACTGAAGAATTTGCAAGGCCAGCATGGGGTCCAGAGTTATTTTATGATTTTGTTTTTGAGTGGCTGCTTCCCAAAGTTCATGTTTTTGTTCTGCGGGGAATGGCGTCTACCAAGGTGGCTTTAACAGCCCTAGGTCTAGCACCTGGAAACAAGGCGTTACGGGGTCTAAGCATTTGTTAGGGTTCACAATGTGTTTCGTTTAATTGCAGAACATCATGGTTTCCTCAGACTCACTCAGAGTCTCCTTACTGATTTCCTTGCCTATTGGAATGGGGGAAACTATTAAAAATAGTTGGTCCATCCTTGGGCCAGAGTCCTTTGTGGTCTTGATAGTCATCTCTATATAATCAAGTTAGAAGGGCTGTTACATCATATTTTCTTTTCTTTTTGTGCGCAAGCACATGCATCTGCATGTCCTGTGCTGAAGTGGGGTGAATGTGTTTTGTCAACTCCCTGTTGTGTGACTTCACGCTGATCTCCACAGAGGCCTCAGCTGACTAAGTTGTTCCCAAAGCGAAACCAGTAACACCAAAGTCCATGTGAACTGTGGGTATCTCAGCATCAAAAATAGTTGGCATGAGACTCTATACCTAGGAAGATGCAGTAGCTTGTATTTTTTTATGTGAGCAAATGTTAAATTATGGATATGTCTTATGTATTGGATCTTAGCTTTTTAGGGCACTTCTGTGCCATTAACTTGAACCCTGTCACAATTCTTCATCTTTCAGAAGGAAATATTTCCTTTCAGCCCTAAATTATTTTCACTGTGGCTTAAGGAACACAAGTGGAAACAATAATCCTAAACTTGATAAAAATAAGGTTTTGCCTCACTTCTGAGCCATCTACATTGCTCCTGCAGGTTTTGGTAGCAGTGAGGCAGAGTAAACCTAAAGTGGAGTGAGGCTTGTGGAGCCTCTGTCAGTCCTAAGCCACCAGCCAAAAAACGAGAGCGAGTTGTGTAAAGCAGAAATGCATGTCAGGGAAAGACCTTGTTTGGGTGAGCATCCACACAAGCAGTGACTGAGCAGCTGCCAGAATGAGAGGGAAGTGGTGCTTTTTAATGGTGAGATCTTTAGGCAGCTAAAGTTTTGATGGCACAGGAAAGGTAGTGGTTATTTAGATGTCAGATGTGAAATTTGTTTGCCTTTTGTCCCAGCAAAGCTCTAAATTCCTAAGGGGATGCACAGGGCATTGAAGTTGCCTTGTACAAGCTAAATTGTGGGATATTATTTTTTTTCATCACAGTGGGAAGAAAGCTGCACCAGCCATGCTACTGGAACCACCAACCATCTCCCCAGCATATTTGTTCAGTGGGGAGACCCCAAAAAACTTGCCTTCCATACCAGTTGCTCTCCCTTCAGTTAAAAGCAACCATGTGAGCTCAAGTCAGGACCAAACCAGACTATCCAGACCTCTGTAAGCCACGAGCTAAAAACAAAGAGTGCAGAGATTCAAACTTCATGGTGCAGTCCTGGCAGGGAGGGCTGGTGACTGCACACTGTCAGGCTGCTCCCTGCAAGCCCACATGGCCCCTTCTGGGGTTTCACTGATTAGCTGGTCTCTTCATTAACTCTTGGAAACACTGACAAGCCATCTGTTTCTCTTCCTATCACACGTGGAAAGGGAAAGCATGAAAGAACTGATGGTCGCACTTCCTGTGTCATGGAGCAGGGGTAATGTCAGTTCTTGTGGCTGACTTGGTAACCAGCCCTCTTAGGAGCAGAAATTAAGATGAGATGTAGGAAGAAGATTGTGATTTACTTTCAACAGCTCGACTCCAGACTCTGCTGCCTCAGGTTGACATCTGGGAAGGCACTGGGCGAAAGACATGAGAACTTTTTCTGTCTTCTTGATCTTATTGATCAAGGCAGAATTTTTAATGTGAGAAATGCCTACTGCTAAATGTATATGAGATTTTCCTGGAGAAATGGACATTTGCATGCAGGTTAAGTGTATGGTGAGGTGTCAAATCTTTCCAAGCTACTTGCCTCTCTTTTCTGAGGGAAAAGAGGTAGCTGTACATTAAATAGTCATCACTGGCCACTCCTGCGTGTGTACCACCTGTACGATTTAGATTGTTGTGGTAGTAGGCAAAGCCAGTAAGAAAACAGATGCTCTTAAAGTAACAAAACCAAAAAAATATTTTCTGTTAAGCCTTTCCACTGAAAATATTACACTTATTGAAGAAATGTGGAGAAATTATATGACAGCAGAGTGAAATGTAGCTCTGGTACATCCATTGAATGTGATACTACTTGGTTGCTTTGTATTTCTGTTCCTCTTGCTAGCTGTGCTCCCTGGGTAGTCACCATCTGCCCCCATATATTCTGGCTGTAGATGGGAAAGCAGCTGGACGCTTCAAGGAACTCCCCTGCTCTTAGCACATCCTGGGAAATGCATATTGGGTAGGCATCTGTATGCCAATATGCAGTAGGGATGGAGGAGAGGAGAGTATTTGTCCAGTGAGGTGCCACAGCAGGGTGAACAATTCAGACAACTCATGGAGAGAGGCTGGCCAAAACTTTTCTGCTTTCAGACTGTTACTTCCCTAAAAAAAAGGTGACTTCTTTTACAGTAAACTTAATTGTGTTGGAAAACATTTAGACAGAAGTTTTGATCAGCCTCAAACTATAGAAAAAGTCATATCATTTTTGCTTTATTTTCTTGAAAAAAAATGGCTGCTTCATTCAAAGTGTTTCATAAATGATTCAGTGTAAAAATAAAACATCTGGAAAGTGTTGCCACCTAAAAAGGAATTTAATACTACTGGCTTTTAGAATTATAAAAAAAGAGGGGGAAAGGACCTGTCAGTAATCCTCCTGACCACAAGGTCAGATGTAGTATACCTAAGCAATTCCTAACTGTCCCCAACCTGCTCATAAACAGATACATGGTCTTTCTTTGGCCCTGTCACTAGAAAAATTTTCCCAATATGTGACAATCTCTTCCCTCTATCAGTGTTTCCTGCCTCCACAGGTTGGAAAAATGTCCCTTCTTTTTGCATACCATGAAATCAGCTCAAGCTTTTCCTCTGGGCCTCTCAGCCACTTTGCATATGATATATTCTTCTGCTTTTTCCTTATAATAGATAAAAGGGCTTTAGGACGTTTTCCTGTATGCAAAGACCCTTACAGCTGTTTCATCTCATGTAAAGGTGGTCAGTGAGTTTTTGTTTTGTGCACTGGTTTGGGAGCTGGTTGCTTGGTCTGGTTTTCAACTCTGCTTTTGTTACTGACTGGCAATATGGCTTAAGGACATTGTTCACAATGGGACCTAGAAACCCTTTTGGTATGTGCAGCCTGACAATTTCAGTGAGGCATCCTGAGAACAACACACTGTATTTTTCTCTCAAAATTTAAGTATGGCTAAGCCCTTCAGATATTCAAGAGTTTGAGTTTTCTCATGTGTTAAATGAGGAAAACACTACCCATTTCAAAGCAAGAAAAATTATAAGCAAGTTAATTTTACCCAAAGACAGTACAGTAACACTGGGAACTGTTGACACTGGTGTTACTGTTTCATAGCATCTTAGATCATGTTCTTCTACTATTTCTGATTATTTTGTAAGGTTTTAGACCACACGCCCCACCACCCCAAATTATGACAGAGCCTTTAAAGTGCCTTTGCTAATTGTCCTGTTCTCTAGCAAAGGTGACTTCAGAATTATTTGAAGGAACCTCAGAAATGGCAGAAGCTGCTCTGGAGGACAAGATAACAGGGGAGACACTGAAAGACAGGAGGGAACTGCTGTAATAATCTTTCTCCAACATGGTGCAGAAAGGAAATTTTGGGAATTACGGAACAGTCGGTTAAATATTAGTTCCTAGAAACATACTGCAACAGTTAATAAAACTTTACAAAAGCATGTTTTAAAAGGAAATATAAGTAAAAGCCTCACTGGATTTATCAAGGAGAAACAGTGTCAGATAAATCTAAGTTTCTTTGCTGATGAGACAATGACCTATAGACACAGAAGAGATAGTAGACATTACAGCTGGACTTCTGGCACCACTTCAGCACTAAACTAATGGCTGAGAAATATATGACAGGGCAGGACAAAACTGGTGGGTTGCCTTGTTCAGAGAGTAATTACAAGTGGAAAGTAATTCCTTAAGTGGAAAGATGTACAAAAGGAGGTCATTCTTGGACTTCCATTTTACCCATACTATCATTGCATGTTTTAATTAGCCAAGGTAAAGGAATAGTGTGCTATTAAATTAGCAGCTCATATAAAGCTGAAAAGGTTGCAAGTACAGTGGAGGGCAGGACTGAATTCAAAACAATTTTGAAAACTTGAAGGGCTTGCACCCCTCCTCCACCCACCAAAGGATCAATACAATATGGGTATGTTGAAGGTACTTCAGCAGCAGTTGTAAATGATACATTTAGCGAATAAAGAACAACAGCTTGAGTGACATCCCTAGGGAAGATCATCTGGGTTTGTAGTGGCACAATGATGGCATGCTGTCACGAAGAACGCACATAGTGCGTACACCAAGACATGTGAACAGAAGTTAGCCTGCAAGATGTGAAGCAACCCACTATATTCCTCAGCATTGACAAAGTCTCAGAGGAATTTCTGCCTTCCTTTTGGGGGCTGTGTATCCAGAATGATGCAGAGCGACAGGAGGTTCTGGAGAAAAACAAGCAGAGTATAAAGACTGAATAAATTAGAGTTAATCAGTCTAGAGAAGAAAAATTTGAGAAAAGGCGTGATCGCTGTCCTCAAAAACATTGAAGACTTCTCGGTGTTACTAACAGTTAAGTAAGAAATAAGAGAAATGGATACCAGTAATGACATTCAAGTTAGGAAGAAAAATTTTAATGGTAGTGATAAGTGACCACTGTCATTAGTTTCTGAGAAGGCTGTAGAAGACCTTACTAGAGATCTTAACGAATCTGCGTCTACCCTGTCCCTTTCAAACAGCATTTCTGACCTAGCATTTGCTTTCATAAAATTACTTCCTCCAGGCCAGTTTTTTGGGAGTTCTGTGCTTTGACCATGAGAACCACTGGCAAATAGCAGGGTTTATTTATTTTCTCCCCAGAAGCAAGCTGCTCAGCTCTTTTGGCAATTAACTTTGGCTGCCCTTTTTGGAATGAAGTGATTAGTCAGGGTGTGTTCAATACAGCTGGACAGCGGCACTTTCCATCTTCTTTGCTACTAAGTGGGTCAGCAGCCAGGGAAGCAAATTTCCCCATCTTTGTGCTCAGTATAATGCCATTCTCAGCAACCTTTGCGGGTCACCTCTTCTGTTCACCTAAGAGCACATAACTCCTAGTGTATGAAGAGGCATGGTTTCGAAACATACTTCCAGCGTTGATTCTGTTAAAGAACAGATATTTCCAAATTTCTCAGCAGCCTAAAACACTAACTTCTCCCTGTGTTGATTTGTGTGGTAGTCAATGTCATCAACAGTTTGCCTCTGTCTAGCTGTGCATGAATGCAGGGATGAAATATGCCCTGTGGAGTGGCAGTAGGACTGGTGGCGTTTGGAGTTCGCTCTATCTTCACACAATGGAACAAGCCAAATGAAGTTGGAAGCTTTTAATAACTGTGCTCAGACATAGTGGCTGTGCATGCATTGTCTGGGAAGGCACCATGACAGAACATATAATTTACAGCTCAATGAGTTCTGAAAAAAAGGCCATAGCCAATATCTATGTAGCACCACAATGTATTTTACTTTCAAAGGCTGGGGTTGACTTTGGTTACAGCTAAATCAATGCCAAGCTGCAGCACCTCTGTTTGCTTCACCAATGTTGCTTAATTTACACAGTGACGAAATTTGGCCTGATGATCCCTAATAAATACCAAATTTGACCATAATATTTTTCCTATAACTGTACTTGGGGTAGAAGAACCACAGGCATGTGAGTAGTAAGGTAAAGATACTAAAGCAACTCTTAAATATTTATACATGGATTCGTATTTTTCAAAAACTGATGGTAAAAAAACTTGATTTTCAAGATCACCCCAAATTTTACTGAAAGATTATGGCTATAAAATGCAAATATATTTATTGATAACAATAAAAAGGTATGCTTAGTACCTCCACATATATGTGTGTGTGTAAATACACACTTATGTATTTGTGTGTACATTTGTTGTGTATTTGTGTACATGGACAGTCTTGTACATTTCACATTACTAATCCTTGCTCTTAGTTTTCTCTTATTTATTTAGTTGCGATTGTCTTTTTAGTTGTTGACTCCCTTAATGTGTATGCTTCCCACTCTTGTTCAAATGCTAGCCCTGTAAAGAACTTCAGATATACAGTTTTAGGAACTGTATATCTGAAAAAAGTTTCATGCATTTGGAATTTTTAAACGGTCAAGCCTTTGTGACAAGGATGAAATTATCCAGTTACATTAACTCCCCCTGCCACTATTCAGACTTCTGTAAATTTTCAATACCCTTTCCTGACTTGGAAAATTAAAATATGTTAATGGGCATGTACGCTCACTTTTTTCTATTAATTAATGCAGAAAACATTTTCATTGGAAATTCCTGGGGTTATAGATTTTGTTAAATAGGGCTCTTTAAAGTGTAATATAGGAAACGCTAGGGATACATAAAACTGAATTTTCTGTACCAGCCTAACTGTATCAGAGGCCTCATCAAGTGCCTTAAGGAAACAATAATAAATGAATGGAGCTCTGAAGTCAGAGATTCTAAAGTGTCTCACTGCCATTGCATGAGCAACAGAAATTAAAACGGATGTTCCAGGGCTTGTTGTTTTTTTTAATAGAGGTACAATGCACTCAAATTAATTGCTATACTGATAATATTTTAAAAGTGCCTTTAAACAGTATACTGTGTGTAATTTTATGCATAGTAATGGGTTTCAGAATAATGTACCATTTAGCATTTCAAAGTCATTTTATGACACTTAGCAAATTTAGAGGGAAAAGGTCTTGCATATGCCAACATATTTGACTATGGATACCTATAATTATATTCCATCACTTCAATATCTCTAGGAAATACCTTAACACTGCAAATGGAATAGGAAGCAAAGTCTGAGTTAGAAGACACAGAAATCCCTTTCTAAATTACCTTTCAAAGTAACAAGTCCTCTTGATGTATATGGGAAAATAACTGTTCTAGCTTTGCATATACAATTACGTCATTTGAGCTGAATTCCACTCTGGAATGAAGTCTTGAGGCTATAAAGGGCTATTCTTGAAAAGTATCAGTGTTGTGCTGAGAAGCAGCAGAAGGTGGCAAAATGGTTATTGAAAAGTATGAGGAAAGGAATATATAGTGAAAAGAGAACATCCCTGTATTGTACTTTGGCGTATCCACTGTTTGCCTGTACCTAGAACAACCATGTGAACGTCCCCATCACAGAGGAGAAAACTTTATTTCGTACTAGCTCCCCATGTGAATGCTCTTATTTCAAATGGGGCTGTTTTGTTCCAGACTGAACTATAACTGGATTAGATAAATGTAGACGGAGGTGTTTTTGTGCCAGATCAACAACATCTGCCTGAGAAGTAGCAGTATCATCTTTTGTGGACAGTCTCTGGGGACTCCTAATCTAAAAGCCTTAAGAGATGCACTGGAGCCTGTGATTATCTATAAATGGAAGAAGCAAAGACTGTTTTGGGAAAACCTCCATCTTCTGTATAAACCAGGACTATGATAGATGGGTTCATTTATACAGGGCCTTGCTTCTGCAGACAGGTATTTCAGGCAGAGGTTTGCTGCATCACCAAGCAAGGCTCTGGCTCCTGCTCCACCAGGAGCAAGCAGGGTGACCACAGCCTGGACTGCAGGGTTTGTGGAGCGTTGTCTGTGTCCAAGGCCACTTTTCTGGGCTTCTTTCCCCCTTTTGTTTAATTTCTGCCTGGGGAACAGTGATATGAGTGGAAGGGTGAGAAAGACCCCCAGCACCCAGGAATCTAAGCAAAGGATGACAAAGCAGGATGTGCCATGTGCCAGAAATCCCATTTAACAGAATTTTACTCAGACAGATACATCTACAAATCTGAAACTTGGTTTCACTATCCAGACACTTCTTGACATCCTTAGGTAGGATTCTAATTATAGAGCCTTTCAAACATGTATGGTAGAAGTGGATTAAGTTAAATAGTCTGCTCAAACTGCCAGAAGCTTCACAGCTAAGAAATAAATTTCTCTAGCTCTGATTGTATTATTCGGATATGATTTTTTTTCCTGAGCTTATTGGAAATGTCATTTTATTATTACACATTTTTTTTCAAATACGTGGAGAAAAGTACTTCCTGACATGTGAGTTTTCAGATTACTGCTGCTGAGTGAAATGGTTATGGTTTTCTCTTATCTCTTCAGAAATTAATTGCAGATAAGGCAAACTATCACTAAATGAGACAGGCTTTTTATTAATACCAGAGTCTAGTTTCTAATGGCTGTTAGGCATTATAATACCAATTCCTTCCAGAGGAAACATCCTTCAGACTGTCAAGGCATTGAAACCCATTATTGGACTGAGAGTGGAGTCAATTTCTTGAAATTTGTGTCTGAAAAAAAACAGTTGCAACTATAAAAAATTTAGAGCTTTTTTTAACCTTTAATTATGAAACCTATCTACATTACCTCATATGTGCCCAGCTCATGATGAGAAATAAATTGTGTCTAAGTATCTACTAAATTAAGAGCAAGCAATAGCTGCTAATGACTGTCTGGATCTGGAAGTGCTTTTCTACTGGTGTCAGAGTAATAAGTTTATACTTATTACACATTGCAAGTAATTAAAGCTGTGAGATTTCAACAGGCAAAGATGGCTGATTTCCCTCCTTCTTTTTTTAGCTAACTAATTTTTTCCCAGTTCTAGAGAGCAGAATTAAGACCCATTAAAGGCTAGGATAAGCGGTTAGCAGGGAGATTTCTGTTTATTGCCTTCAAGGGTAGTGTCTTCTTATGCTGCACCCAGCAGTGAATTCTTTTTCTGCCATGAAATCCAGATATATATCATATAATCATATGTATACATAATCTTTTACATATATATAAAATATATACATGATAAATCTCTCATATATATGCCAACTCAACATGAGCCAGCAACATGCGACTGCAGCACAGAAAAACCAACCATGTCCTGCGCTGCATCAAAAGAAGTGTGACCATCAGGTTGAGGGAAGTGATTCTCCCCCTCTAGTCCACTTTTGTGAAACCTCCACTGCAGTATTGCCATCAGTTCTGGAGTCCTCAGCACAGAAGGGACATAGATCTGTTAAAATGAGTCCAGAGGAGGGCCACAAGGATGGTCAGAGGGCCGGAGCACCTCCCCTGTGAGGACAGGCTGAGGTGGTTGGGTTTAATTAGTGTAGAGAAGAGGAGGCTCCAGGGAGACCTTATAGCAGCCTTCCAATACTTAAAGGGGACCTACAGGAAAGCTGGGGAGGGACTTATCTTGTGAAGCATAGCATTTCACCTGGAATAACTACATTTACAGGGTAGTATTTTAATAACTGAAGTGTGGTCTGTGAGTGCCCAAGATGGGGAGGGTATAATAGTGTGACCAAAAGCCATGTCTCTGACAGTAAAGGCTAGTTTATGAAATAAAACATTTTTAAGTTCAGTTCTGTGGGTCTTTCCCAAGTAGTTAGGCTGTTATTATTGTTATTTATATTCATATAGCATCTAGTAGCCTAAGGTACTACATTAAGTAATACACAAACTTAGCAGTGGCTCCATTAATTCTCACGCGAAGCAAAACTCCCTTTGGGCCTGGTTCAATAGACACAAAAGTGTCTTAACTGACTTAATCAACATGAAAAATTCCCATTTAATTGCTAGGAGACTGCTCTGTGAGTAGGGTTACCTGCATGACTGTTTCTTTTTGAGCTAAACTCAAAATAGACATTTCTGCCCCACCCCTCGTGGTCTGACAAACATGAGAGAGAAACTCATATGTTCAGTAGAGAGTGTCTTCTTGTATACTAGGCAAATTGAAAACACCAAGGGTATTTTTATCATCAACCGAACTCTTTGGACTTGAAGCAGTCAGGCTGCTTGTCCATATGCCCCTTTCTCTGCACTGGCTCTACTGGAGGCAAGAAGACCTTGCTGTGATAATGAAAATGAGAGCCATGTAGGCAACATCTGAGTCAGAAAGAGACGAGCCTCTTTGCACCTCCATACTGAGGCAAAGCATTAGGCAGGCTGCTGAGCCTACGCTTGGGGTAAATAACTCTATTTCATTGTAAAAGTGGTACACTGAGGTATGGCAGGGCCAGAGCCAAGCTCTTGCCATACTTGCTGGGGAAGGTGTGGGGCCATGTTGTGAGCCGGTCTCTCCTATTGCACGAGGGTCAACTTATTGCGTCAAAATTTTTATCAGGCCAGCTTTTACACTGAACCAAAATCTCTCCTTGTAGCCCTGGAGCTGACATTTTAGCACCTGATGGTGGTTTAACTGAAAGCAGAGACATTGCAGAGGTCGCTTTCTGCTCGCGTCTGGGGCAGACGTGCCAAGACAGGAAGCATAAGCTGTGGTGCAGGTGGTGAGGGGAGGCAGGCAGCCACATCCCACTCCCACTAGCAGCAGCTTGTAAGCTTTATTGCAGTGGCACACACCTCTGGTCCCTTCAGAGAATGAAGAGGTGCCACAGGTGGGAGATAGACTTTTAGGAAGCTGGACCCATCCAGAGCCCCCAGTTCCAGTGCTGTTTGATAGGGCTGCCCGGCAAGTGGGTTGGGCAGGAGGGGCAGCTGAGGGAGACTGGGGGAGCTGGGGACCAAGAAAGGATTCCGTCCTCACTGTGAAGTGTGCTGGCTGGCCCTGGCTGAAGGTACAGAAGTGCTGTGTTTTGCAACACAGACATGATGAGAGTAATTTCTCTCTGCTGCAGTCAGTAACACTGTCAGCTCCCTGGTGTGACGGGTTACTGAGACTCGGGACATGACATTCTAGGTTCCTCTGGTTTTCACTGGTCTCCCATGTCTCAGCTCATACCTGTTCTTGCAGTGGGTGCCGTTCCCTCATTTTGCATTCAAGCTTGCAATTTCACAGTCTGGTCCTACTCCTCAGTTCACACTGGCATCTGCTCTGTAGCTGTTGCCCACTTGTCCTGTTGCCCTGTGTTCAGTTCTGCTTCAGCCTTTGTTTTGAGGACTTGCCTGCCCTCTCAGCTCTTCTAGCCACTGAAGCATCTTCCTGTGCTAACATTGCTAACAGAATCAAAGAATCACAGAATCACAGAATAACCAGGTTGGAAGAGACCCACTGGATCGTCGAGTCCAACCATTCCCACCAGTCCCTAAATCATGCTCCTAAGCACCTCATCTACCCTAACCTTAAACACCTTCAGGGACGGTGACTCAACCACCTCCCTCACAGTCTTCTGAGTTTCTTTCTCTTCTCCTTATCTTTACCTCTTGTGGACTCCTGCCAAGTGCAGGTACGTCCTCATTTGTAGTTTCCTCAAGCTTATGGTGAAAAAGAATGAGAGGTAAACCAGCAAAAGCTGTTCCTGTAGAAAACATCAAATGACTAGCTGCTTCCCATCTTTCTGCTTGGACTCCTTTTTGTCTTTCTGACTCCTGGGTAGTAAGATTGTTAGATGAAGGCTTGACCTTGGTTAGAGAAGAAAAGCAGACACAGGAAGAATATGTGGTTCTGTGGTTAAGTCATCATTTTGGTATTTAATTTTTCTGAGCCTTCACCTTCATGAATAAAACAGACACAGAAGGCAGGAGAAGGGTAGTTTTGGTTGTCTGTGCATTGCTACTGTGTACCAATAATTCGGCCTTGTAAGGATCAAGTTATGCAGTGCCTTTTAGATGTGTTTCTGGCATGTTTCAAAAACGTACGCTGCCATCTCGGTGCTAAGTGATGGAGTCAGTCCATTGTGGTTATGTTCATGTTACCCTTGCAAACAACTCAGGGTCGCTTTCCTGTCTCTGGGGCCAGCGCAAGGCATGGCTTGCAAACAAACAGCTGCAGTCTCTTGCACAGCTCAACTCCCCCTCCCTTGACTGGGTGTCTTTGTCCAAAGGTGCTCTGGAGACTGGTCTCTAGCACAAGCACAAGCATTGTTTTGGGCATGGCAGGGGTTAATCTGTGCCAAGGCACCTGCTGGTTGTTTAGCAGGGCCCAGGCAGCCCTGGGTTGTTCTTCCAGGGCAAGTCCTGAGCGTGCTTTACCCTCCAATTTGAATGGCTCCTTTATGTTTTTGTTTTGTTTTGATCCTTGTTATTCCACTTTTTTTGTCTGTTTATGAGCTATTATGTTTGAATTAACTGTTAAGTACTTGGGCTAACATGTGGCTGTTTGGGGGGGGGGGGGGGGGAGAGGAGGAGAGGGGCAGGGAGAAGAAATTCCGTGCTTCAGGGTTTTTTCTTGGTTGTATCTGTCTCCATTTATTCGCCTATTCTTTTAAGCTGACTGGAGGTAATGGCTCTTAACATGCTTTACAAATTACTCTGCAGAGGACTGTAAGAGAGTGTTTTGTTTAGTAAGGATGGAGAAGTGGGCTTTTATCCCTGCAAAAGAGGTACGAGTTCACTGTAATTTCCACTGGATTGTTGTATTCGGAATGGAAGAAGTAATAGAAGACTCAGAGGTATTGGACTTACTGCAAGTTCCAATTGCATTATCTCTGGTTTGACTTGCCGTTTGATCCATAGGAGCGTGAAAATTATTCACATTGGAAAACATCCCTTTGATTTAATAGCGCATAGGCAGAGGTACTTGGAAGGAATTTAAAAGCTCACTTAGAAGAGTTGTGCCAGTCTGAAAATCCTAAACATTAATGCCCTTGAGCTTTGGAAAAAGATGGATCTGCATCCACATCCAAATGCTGTAGCTCACCTCCTTACTAGCTTGTGTCAGATCTAATCCTGAGAGCTGCAATTTCTTGCAGCAGGGAGGAAACAGGGTTCAGGTGCAGGGATTTTAAAAAAGAAATCTTTATTCAGGCCTCTGGAAACTGATGTCTTGCTCCCTGTCTCCTGACTGCCTGTGATACCTACCTCTGTTACACAAGCTCTGAATCCAGGCTGGGACCTTCGCTCTGGCTGCCAAGTCTTAGTATTTTAGTCAGATCACCAAATGTGGCTTCTTTATAAAATGTTGAAGCTACTGCAGAGAAAGTACGATGCTGGCCTACAGCAATTTAAAATTGTCTTGAAATGAACGAGTTTTGGTGGATTTTGGATGATTGTTATGTGGGGATCACACTGAACCTACTTCATTCCAAAAATACCAGAAAAAGTGCTGTACCTCTCAAGAAACGATTCAGTATGGTGTGCATGCTCTTGGGTCTCATCCACAGCTAGTCCAAGGAGCATCTAGGCTTTAGCATTGCTCACACCTAGACTAGCAATAAGAAGTAACCAGCTTCATAGTCACAGGAAATGGGTTTTTTTCCAACCACAAGAGGGAGAGCAGAATGAAATCCCGAGACATTTCTGCTTTAGCAAATATGTAGCTGGGCCCAGCAGTCAATTGTAACAGTGGCAGTCCCCTTGCTGCTTGACTTTCAACCTTGAAAGAATGGGAAAATGTTTTTTTTTCAGGAGCAACACGCAGTGCTGTAAAAGCCAGGCTGTTCCTCTGGCATCAGCATCTTTTCTGTGATAACTTGCGGGCCTAGAGTAAAGGCAGAAATTCACAGATGTTTTTCCCCTTGAACATTGTTCTGCCATGGACTGTCTTAGGAAATGAAACGTCCAGTGATGCCTGAAATGCTTCTGTGGTGCAGAGGGCTTTATCACACTTTGCAGATAACTATATTCGCTCTTTTTATTTGTTTGAAGGATGCGTGCTTGTGGTGTCTGTAATTGAACAGCTTGCGCAGTGGCACAACAGTACAGTAAAGGCAGCCATGGAGAGACTATGCACCTACACACCTGGTAAGTACCGAATAATATGCCTTATGTTATGTTGGTACTGAGGTATTTCTCTGTTAATTAAAAATTCACACATGGAATCTTGAAAAAGCTTTATCCACTTCTTGTACAGCATCTCAGATTAATGTAACTGAAAGATAGCAAGGTGCTATCTTCTGGGGAGTCAGTGGCTCACTTGGCCTCAGAGCTGGGATTTTGTCCTAAAGTTAGAGTGAATGAGGTTGTATTAAGCCCACATGCATGCAATTACCCTTCTTCTCCCCTTTGTTTCTTTGTTAGCAGCTTAAGAATATGTTCACTATATGCTCAACTACTCCCCTTTCTTGTCGATATGCGTCTTTATAGCAGCTGTGAAGATGAAAATAATTTCAGCAGGTATAGGAGTCGTTATTGTAAAAATCTCAAAAATGAGCTGAGGTTGACAATGTGTAAGATGTGAACATTTGGTCTGCACAGAAAAGGTATTGAAATGTAACTGATAATACAAATTTCTAAACTGATAGCTGTTCTTTATGAATAAATGTACTCTCCTTTTTCTGCACCTTATTTTATCTGCCCAAAGGAGCTTATGTGTCCAAATGCACATTGTATAGAAAACAGTTTGAATGCCAGAATAGCTTTGTGCCTCAAAGATGAATCCTAGAACTATTTGATTAGCTAGATCTCACATTCATGACATGTTTTTAATACTCTGAATTTAAAAAAAAATCTTAAGACACTTCATTAAAAAGTCATTTATATAGCACTTCATTGTATTTCTGAGAAATCATTTTGCTCTGTAGACCCCCCAGTCTTCATGGAAGATGCATATAGAATATTAATATGCTCCTTTCCAAAAGAGGATTTCCTGATGCTGGATGGAGCAGGGAGATAACTGCTAGGATTCATTCATTGATAGAATGAAACTTATCTGATTTCTGTTCCATAAGTTATATCCTCAGTGTTTTAAATTACAGGCACATAACTGTGAAGTTACAATTAGAAGCACTGATCCTGCTATTAAAATACAATTTTCTTCTTTAAAATATGACGTGCTAGCTCTGTGTTCATGATTCACTCAGTGGACCTTGTTTCACTGACATATCAAGATACTTCTTTTCAGCTGCCATCCTTTACACGCATAAGATCCTATTATTTCTTTAGTTAAAGCTATATAATCCAGTTACCATCTATGAAATGCATGGATACACCCAATAGAATAAAACTGACCCTGAACTTGAAACGAGTGAAAAATCCTATGGATTTGTGTGGGAACCACAATGTAACCCAATTTATCATCTCTCAGGAGGTGAATGCTGCAGCCCAGCAGGAATCAACAGCTTCCTCTTGCTGCTTGAAACAATAGAAAAGCTTTGGATGCTCACAAGGAACAAGCCTACAAAAGCAGGTCACACCATTTCACCTGAAGGAACAATTTCATCATTATTATTCACATGCCAACAACTGATTGCAAGAGTAACAGCAAGAAATTAATGACGATGGAGCTTTTCCTAGGGCCAGAAGAGGAATAATAACTCATGTGGTTTTTTTAATGACCTCCTATAATTTCAATTACAATCAAGTTGGTGTCAGATCAAGCCTTCAGTGAAGTTATACGCCGTACAAGTACAAAAAATGTTCAGAGAAAAAGAGAGAGAAAAATTCGGTTCCCATCAGTCCCACTCAGTACCCTAGGCTGTGTAGAAAACAGTCACATCCTCATTTATATTCAAATAATTGCAATGTGTGTGATTCAAGCGACATGGCCAATAAGCCCATGAAAATAATAACAATAACATGATGACTGAAGGAGGCTGTTGAGCAGACAGAAAGGCTAGGTCTGGGGGAATGGGTAGTATTTATGGTTTAAGAGATGTTGTTAGCAAGAATGTATGTTTACCTGGATACTGGCTGGCTGCCTGATGAAAAAGAAGCGTCTGATACCCAAAATGTTCTTTGAAACTGTCTGCCTCTGGTGTTGCCTCTTAGTCATGCTCTGCTTCTGTGTCGGCCACTGCTGTGTAAACACCTTAGAGTTCAAGTGGAAATGGCAAAATGATTAATACCATCTCTCTTGCAAATATTTATCCTCTGGGATTCAGCCAGAATTTGTTTCTAGGACTATGAAGCAATAGAAGAAAACCTTCTGGATTTTTATCACTCAAGAACAGGGCGATTTAGGGGATCTCCTTTATGTGAAGCAGGGCAAAGGCACTCTAAATTTTAATTTATACTCTAAATTTATACTCTAAATTTTCCCTAAATTTTCCAGTATTTTGTTTCATTTAAACTCTTGTTCTGCCCTTGAACACTCAAAGTTATTCATCATTTTCTCCCTCTCTCTCCTTCTCCTTTCTGACTTACATACTTTCTTCCTAAAAGAGCTTGCTTTCTGCAAATCCTCATCTAGTGTGTCTTAGCAGAGCTAGGGGTTTGTGAACGCATGAATGCAGACTGGATTAGAGGGTAAGTCCTGTATACCCTGCCCACGTCTTGGATCTGTTTTGTGGGAAGCCAAAGTCTGAATTGCATCTCTGTCTTCCTAGAGGACTCCATGCACTGAATGATGATTTTATGTCATTTTTTACACCATGGGGTAATTACATGTCAAGCTTCCTGTATGCATAAGGAAATAGGCACTTAGAAATCGGTGTGACCAACAGACTCCAACATTGGCTCCCCAGAGCTGATGGCCAGGCAAACCCTTCCCTCCTTGCAGCCACCAGTACAGGTTAGAGCAGTCAGCTGGCTCCTCCAGGGCCACAAACATTATGGAAGCTAGCTGGCTTGGGAAACTCATAAAGAGACCATTGCCTGCAATGCACTGGGGAGATCTTGGGGAAATCGGCCACCTTCTCCTGTGGAGTACTACAGAGAGCCAGATGCCTTGCAGGCAAGCCTCAGCAGAGGGTGTTTTAATCAATGATGGTACCAAACACAGGTTTATTGATGTCTGTGATGTCTCTCCTTTTAGATGAACAAGAATAAAATCTAATTCTAGCCAGGAGACCAATTTTTAACTTGCAGATTGCTTCTAAAGAGCCAATAGAGAGGAGTCATGTAGCAAAGGAGGCAAAGAAATGAAGCTAATGACTAGATTGAAATAAAAAACCTGCCATGGGATGAGAAAAAATCAGCTATCATTGTTACAGAAGCTGCCTGCAACACTGCATGAGTAGGAGGGTGTTGAGGAAATTATCTTTTCATTCCCTGGTATGCCTTTCTGATCCCAGTCCTCCTTTCTTGAGCACAGGCTGCCAGTGAGGGTGTCTGGAGTCCTGGCAGGAGAGCAGCTGTGGGAGCAAAAGCATACCCATGCGTGTTGATAGAGTCAGTGTTCTGAGATTTTGTACTCTCCTTGGAGCACAACTACCGTCCTTGTCTGCAGCAGACCTCTGGCCCTGGACACATCCACCCTGACAGTGGTTAAAATTGAATATTCAGCCCAAATATGGAGGGGAAGGGATGTTTTTCTAAAGCTTTTCTTTGAGAAAGATGAGGATACTCTATGTTTTCTCCTCTAAGTACAGATAGTTATCAGTCTGGGTAATGGAGGTGCAAGAGAAAACAACATCTCTCAGGAATTTCAGGAGCTGTCAGTTTGTTGTCGCTGCACATGCATGAACCTGCCTCTTCATGAATTTTCACACCACCCCTGCTGAAACAAGCCCTGGCAATGCCTTTTCAGAATACATGCATGGTTAACCAGCTCTCATCTGTTCTGGCCAAGAAACAGCCAATTTTCCTTCATGAGAACTAATAGACCAGTGCTACCATCACATCTCTTGCAAGTGTCTTTGCTTCAATGAGGGAACCACTTTTTTTAATGACAGTACCTTAAAGAAATCTCTAATGAGAACATGAAGGGCATACTTTCACCTAGATTAAAGAAAGCCACCTAAGCCAGCATCTTGAGAAGACACACGGTTGCAGACTGTGAAAGGAAGCCAAATGAACTGTCAAATACTTGTTTGAATGCAATTACTCCTGAGCAACTCCTGCTCTACACAAAACATATTCTCTTAAGGCCGACAAACCCCCA
Organism: Clamator glandarius; assembly: GCA_033459285.1. Classification (NCBI taxonomy): domain Eukaryota; kingdom Metazoa; phylum Chordata; class Aves; order Cuculiformes; family Cuculidae; genus Clamator; species Clamator glandarius. Next base: position 363,985 of record JAUNZM010000702.1, read on the forward strand.
GAAGCTCCAAGGCAGCTCTAGCAGTAGCGTCATGCCCTACATCACTTTCTCCACTTTGATTTATGTATTTGTTTTCTTTCTCCTTGCAAACCTACCAAGCTGTTTGTTCAAACTGCTTAGCATGATTTCTTTTGACTTTTCCATGATGCCATAATCAGAACATTTAACAAATGCTAGTTGTCCTTTTTAGACTTTATCACGTGGCTTGCTTAACGCCAGAGAAGGGCTTTAGGCAAGGTTAGACATTCAAGTTTTCCCATTCTCTAGTGCTATACTGAGGTCATAGCTTCACATGCCTTCCCCTAAGATAAATGAGCGTTCACCTTAATGAGCCAACTCTTGCTGTGTTTTGACTGTTTTAAAACCAGTTTCACCATGTTTAATTACTTAATAAAATTTGTTTTCCAGAAAAAATGCAAGGTTTCTGTTATATACTTGCTGAACTTTATGGACCACACATAGCTGAACTGTAAGTATTATTGTGCTCTCTCAGGTCTTTGCTTAGTTTTTGCTTGACATGTAGAAGTGCAGGGGTTTCATTCTTAAAATCACATTGTTATTAAGCAAGAAGTGCTTGAGAATGATTGTGGTTTGGCATTTGGCACAGCTATTCCTGAGTGAATAAACACAGGCTGCCACTGGTAACCATTTTTTACTCCATTTGAATCTCAGATCAGGCCCACCTGATGTAATTACCTTTTGAAATTAAGCTTGTACAGCTGAGGGAGGAATTTGAATAACCCATGTGTGCAAGACAGGTTCTACAGAGTCACGCTACTGTAATACTTGTCTCTTACTTTGCCATCTACCTTTAATCAAGCTTTCTGATTGTCAACCCCTACACGCTCTCAGCCCCAACCTTGATACACGCTCTTGGGGAAGCCTACTAAGTAATATAAGTGATTAAAAGAATAAAATGTAGGTAATTTTATATATTCCTCTTTGAAAGTTCTTAGTTTAATTAACAGAGCTTTTGCTGGACCTACTTCCTCCCTTGGGTTTTAATTTTATTTTTAAAACTAGCCAAGGGACTGCAAAGTGCTTACAGGACTAAGCAGTGCTATAACCAACATTTTAATTTAAATCCTGATTATCCCAGAGGTGTCCCCCAAAAAGAAAGAAACAATCCTGATGATTGTACTTGGTGATTAAAGGTTAAGGATCTTTGAAGGATTTCTGGTTATTTTCTTGAGTTAATGATTGAACATTCATATGTGCCAAATTGCATATGCATTAACTTCAACCTTTAAATCTTTGTCAGACTTATGATTGATTAAAAAACAGAGCAGTCATAATGTATTTGGTTCAAGTGCTGCATATAGAGTACAGTGCCTTTTCATCATCCTGGGATCTAATTTTAAATGCTGAGTAGGATGCCATGGCAGAAAATCACTGGAACCCAACACTGTACTGTGTATCAATTACAGGTCACAGCGAAGCCAGCTGAGGTTATAGTTTGGTGTTGGGGAAACTTAACTTTTCATGGAAATAGCTTCTACTTTCAAGGACCCAGAGGAATATAGTAGTCTCGGTGCGGGGTGAGATGAAGAAGGTGGAGGTTAGCAGAACTCAACTTTCAGAGAGCAAACTTTGGGCTGTTCAGAAGGCTGGTCGGAAAAGTCCTATGGGAGGTGCTCCTTGAGGGCAAAGGTGTCCATGAGGGCTGGGCGCTCTTCAAGAAGGAAATCCTAGCAGCTCAGGAGAAAGCCGTCCCCAAGTTCCGGAAAAGTAGCCGGAGGGGTAAGAAACCAGCATGGTTGAGTAGGGAGGTCCTGAGAGACATCAATAGGAAGAGGAAGGTCTACGACCTCTGGAGGAAGGGGCAGGCATCCTGGGTGGACTATAGGGAGGAAGTGAGAACGTGCAGGGAAAAAGTCAGGAGGGTTAAAGCCCAACTAGAAATGCGATTGGCCAAGACTGTGAAAGACAACAAAAAGTCTTTCTACAAATACATCAACAGCAAAAGAAGGGCTAGGGAGAATCTCCAGTCCCTAGCAGGTGCAGAGGGAACAAGAGTAACAGGGGACGAAGACAAGGCTGAGGTGGTCAATGCCTACTTTGCCTCAGTCTTTAACAGTAAGGAAAATTGTTCCCTCTGTGCACAACCCCAGGGGTTGGATGAGAAGTATGAAATTCCCAATGTCCAAGAGGAGGTGGTTAGAGACTTGCTTGCCCAGCTAGACGCCCACAAATGTATGGGGCCGGATGGAGTCCACCCAAGAGTTTTGAGGGAATTGGCGGATGTGCTGGCCAAACCCCTTTCCATCATCTTCCAACAATCCTGGATGACTGGGGAAGTTCCACTGGACTGGAGGCTGGCTGATGTCGTGCCCATCTATAAGAAGGGGCGCAGGGAGGATCCAGGAAACTACAGGCCTGTCAGTCTCACCTCGGTACTGGGGAAAGTCATGGAGCGGGTGATCTTGAGTGCGATCATGAAGCACTTGCAAGAGAACCGGGTGATCAGGCCCAGTCAACACGGGTTCATGAAAGGCAGGTCTTGCCAGAGTAATCTGATCACCTTCTATGACTGAGTGACTAAACTCTTGGACAAGGGAAAGGCTGTGGATGTGGTCTTCCTGGACTTTAATAAAGCCTTTGATACAGTTTCTCACAGCATTCTGCTTCGGAAACTGTCGGCCTCTGGCCTGGACGGGCGCACACTCTCCTGGGTGAAAAACTGGTTGAATGACCAGGCCCAGAGGGTGGTGGTAAACGGAGTTAAATCCAGCTGGAGGCCAGTGACAAGTGGGGTTCCCCAGGGCTCAGTCCTGGGTCCAGTCCTGTTTAATGTCTTTATCAACGACCTGGATGAAGGCATTGAGTGCTCCCTTAGCAAGTTTGCAGATGACACCAAGCTGGGAGGAAGTGTGGATCTGCTGGAGGGTCGGGAGGCTCTGCAAAGGGACCTGAACAGGCTGGACTGCTGGGCTGAGACCAACGGCATGAGGTTTAACAAGGCCAAATGCCGGGTCCTGCACTTGGGGCACAACAACCCTAAGCAGAGGTTGCTCTAATCTCCAGACTAGGAGAAGTCTGGGTGGAAAGCTGCCAGGAGGAGAATGACCTGAGGGTGTTGGTTGACAGCTGACTGAACATGAGCCGGCAGTGTGCCCAGGTGGCCAAGAAGGCTAATGGCATCTTGGCCTGCATCAGGAACGGTGTGACCAGCAGGTCCAGGGAGGTTATTCTCCCTCTGTACTCAGCACTAGTGAGACCGCACCTCGAGTACTGTGTTCAGTTCTGGGCCCCTCACCACAAGAGGGATGTTGTGGCTCTGGAGCGAGTCCAGAGAAGGGCAACAAAGCTGGTGAAGGGGCTGGAGAACAAATCTTATGAGGTGCGACTGAGAGAGCTGGGGTTGTTTAGCCTGGAGAAGAGGAGGCTGAGGGGAGACCTTGTTACTCTCTACAACTACCTGAAGGGAGGTTGTGGAGAGGAGGGAGCTGGCCTCTTCTCCCAAGTGACAGGGGACAGGACGAGAGGGAATGGCCTCAAGCTCTGCCAGGGGAGATTTAGGCTTGAGATTAGGAAAAAATTCTTCACGGAGATGGTGGTTAGGCATTGGAACAGTCTGCCCAGGGAGGTGGTTGAGTCACCGTCCCTGGAGGTGTTTAAAGTGAGGGTGGATGAGGTACTTAGGGGCATGATTTAGGGATTGGTGGGAATGGTTGGACTCGACGATCCAGTGGGTCTCTTCCAACCTGGTGATTCTGTGATTCTGTGATTCTGTCTTTGTTTATGCACGATTTCCTTTAGCATAGACAAGGAAATGAATGCTGATGTGGTCTGCCATTCATTGAAGCTATGCAAACAAGATCCAGGACAACCACTTTGTCATCTCTACCCTCCTCCAAAGGTGAGCTGTGTTTCCACTTTTTCAAAGCTACTGATTCTGGAAGGTCTTTTTAGTTGGAACTGAACTTACGTATGGCAGCTTCCATTGCACACGCATTGTCTGGGAAATAAACTTCAAAATTTTGAGCATGGGCTCTCATAAAACACCCTTTTGAATGAAAGATATATAACACACATGGCTGTGTGGACCATGAACACTATGACTGTGGAAGAGTGGGAATCACAGGGCCAGATTCTCTTGTAACAATCTGTGTCAGAGAAGAGGCATAGGGAAACTAAAATCTCACTTAATATAGATTTTATTTTTAAGCAGTGCAATAACCCCAAATCAGAATCTCAGCTGAGGTTAATCTATGCCACCATGTTACCATGGCATGACAAGTAATCCCCACATTTCTTGATTTGCTGTGGCAGCCTTCATAGGCACTATTTAACTGCTGCAAAAACAGGTCTGTCTACCTGGCATTAGTCTACAGTGCAAGAGGTTTAAGCTAATATGCATAATCTTCTGCCACAGGCTGGAAACATACTTAGTTACCACCATTTTTTGATGTACAGTTACTTGCTACACCACAGTAGCTTGATTGTGTGTCCTAGACCTTAGCTACTCAGGCACGTACATATCTGCATAGGTGTCTAAACACATAGAGTTTGTTCAGGGATTTTTTTCTGATTGTGGCAGTTTTTTGGTTTCCCCCATCATGCAACCCTGGTCACACTAAAATCTGTGAGCGATAGTAGTTGTCCAGCAGTGTCATAAAGCAAGTGATTCACCCAGGCATCTATTTTTCTGAATCTCTTTACCTGCATCTGGATGGATAAAGACATATTTGTTTTCTAAATGTTTGCATAAGATGTTTTCCACAAGGCCTCATCCAACAGCCATTGAAATGAGTCAGAGCCTTTTTATGGGCTTTGGTGAACTGTGGTTCATCTCCAAGGTGGATTTTTTTTCTGCCAGTATTAAGACCTGGAAAAACACTTGCCTTCCAAGAATGGTAGTAACATTTGCTTTATAGCAGGTGTGTCCCCCATATGACTATTATGCTCCATGCTATGTCAACACAGACATATATGTATGTGCAACCAGGCAGAGGTAAAAGATTATGAACGCGGGCAGCAAAGAAGGCCCACATTAACTTGACTTAATTGGGATGTTGCCCAAACTTCATCGAACAGGTTCCTTCAGAAATTCTGTGTCTGAACTGGTAGAACAGTTCACGGGTCCTTCCATCCTTCCCCTGGTACATCAAAGCTACTCTAATTGCAAGCTCTCTTTACTCATCCCACAAACATTTTTGAGCTTTCAGCACTTTCTTGCCCCATAGTAGCATGTTTTTTCCCTCCTTTGCACTTGTAACAGTAGCAGAGACCCTATCAGTGACTGTGGGGCATTTTTATTTTTTAATGTGGAGTCCTGAAGGTAAAGGTGGGAATACAGCAAAGGCTGGCAGGTTCCCCCAAGCACATGGTAGCAGGTCACCCAGGAAGACAGCAGAAGCTGTCGCTATGGTTGGTGTATGTGCACTTCACTGCCAGCGCAAGAGTTAGATTTTCATATGGACTTGCTTGCTTGTATAGGAGAATAAAGAGAAGTAGAAACCACTCAACAGAAATGCACGGTGCCTTTTGGAGTGAAAGAGGATGTAGACAGAGAACTGCACTTAGAGTGGTGGACCTCTCTGGCTGCACAGTGAGCTAGGCTAGTTAGTCTGGACACAGGGACTGTTTAAACTGAAGTGGCTCCTGTACAGAAATTAAAAGATCTGTAGTGAAATGCTTGGCCTATCAACCAGAGGAGAAAGGATGCCACTTGTGGTGTTGTTATCAAATCTTTGGTTAGTTCTTCCCATCTCTAAGAGCAGATGTGGGACCAGGCTGTTGACTCCTTCCACCTTCAGCGATAGCTCCAGCCACTGCGCTGTCTGGAAGTAAAACAACTGACAATGAGGCTTTTTGGTTTTGTTTTTTAAACAAAATTCGAACTCTAATTTGCATAGTCTGAAGACAGTCCCTTTGAGTGAGTAGCTTATGCAAACTCTCTCTTCCAAAAGTGGTACTTAAATCCCTTTCTGTCAAGGTGTATTTGTTTCTCACAGGGAATAAGGGAACTCTACCAACAAAATTATATTCCTACCCCAACTGTGCCCTCCTTCTTAGCTCACTTAGTGCTCTGAGACAGCATGAAGAGGCTGGGGAGATGGGAGGAGAAGAGCAGTGCTTAAAGTTCATGCTCAAGTGGTTGACAAATTGCCCACAGTAACTCTATGACAAGTCAGACCGAGTAAAGATGAATTATAGGTGAAAAAAATGAATATACAGTCAGAGAAGCAGATGCATGAAATGCAGTTTACCTCACATTTTCTTCTTTGGTCTGTAATTTGATTTATGTCTTCAGTTATATGAGCTTACAAATGTTGGCAGTCCCCTGCCAAGTGTCTGAACAAGACTTTAATACTAATGACTGTTTTGTTCAACTCTATTGATTTTCAGGTACTTTGTTTATTCATTTAGACCTTTTGATTCCCATTTTCCCAGAATCACTATCATATTGGTACTGGTAAAAGGAATAAAATAAATACAGAGTTACTTGCCCTTATAAGGCAGTGTTTTAATTGTTCAGGTTTTAATTGCCTTTAAGAAGGCAAACATCAAAGTGTAGCTGCTTTTTCAGTCAATAGTTTATTTTGTGCTGTTTCTGTGATGTTTTTCTAGTGAGATCGTGTGTCTTGAGCAAAGGTGAGCTGCTGCTTCAGAGGCCTTGCAAACTACACTGCAAGCCAAATAAATGAAATGTACATTATATTACGTACTTACCCAGTCTCTGACAAATTAACTCAAATTAATTTTTTTTTGCCAACCTGCCTGGAGCCATTAGTGCTCTGTGATTATTCTAGGAGGCTTGGCTTTAATTAGGAATATAAAACACTGCTCCATTCACATGGAGCACAAAGCTCTCAGCATAGTCTGGAGGAAGAAAGTGTCTAGCCTGGGCAAGGGTGGCTCTTTTGTGATGGCTTTGCAGGTGCTTGTGCAAGACAGGCTGTCTCTCAACTGGGCAGACCCCTGGTGTTGATGTGGAAGAGTGGAAGGGGTACTTATGGCTCCTGGGTCACCAGCACGGCTGTGTGAGCAGATGTCACTTGTAATGGGGTCCTCTGAGCTCCTAATTGCCACCCGTGGCCCATAGAGCAGAGCCTGGGCCAGGCTGGAAATACAGGTGGATGTGCACGCATAGGCTCACCCACTCCGTGCTTCTTGCCCAACAAAACATTATCCTCTGCCCTTAGTATGAGGGTAGCAACACTGGGGACTCCTTAAAGTAAGGCAAAATCATATGTTGATCAGAATTTTAGGCTTACCACAGGCAGCTGAAAACTGGGCAGTATCTAAAGCTTCTTTAATATGCTTTGTGGTTTAAGCGGCATCAGCAGCAGATAATCTTACATTGTCTGCAGTAGCACTTCAAGACACTGACACTGGGTACAGATATCCAAGCTAGCTGGTTTAGTATGACTGGAATGTTTTTAGTCAAAAATATGTTATCAATTCACATGGTGGGAGACTTTCTGTGCCGCTGCCACTGATACAGGAACATGCCTCTAGCAGGCAGAAAGGGCTGAAATAGGGTGAAGGAGTTTAGGTGCTGCCTAGCAAGCTCCCCTTCTGGCCCTAGGAACAAGCAGGTTTGCAGATTATTCTCATCTTGTCTCTAGATTATTTTAAGCCAGCTGGCCTGTTCAGTTAAATGGCAATACTTCAGCTGATTTGGGGGCGGAGGGTGGCAGAACAATGGTTTGACTTCAGCACTTGAGTCCTGCTGCTGACAATCTCTTAAACAGTCTCTGTCAGAAGGAACTTGTTCTCTTCTTTGTGCCTTTCAGACTGTATTTCCTGCTCCCCATCACTTTTGTGTTCCAGATTATTAGAAGCTTTGTGGCTGCAGATTTTAGCTTAATCTCTAGTAGTAGGATTTTGCTGGGGGTCATATTATGTCAGAAAAAAATCCCCATATTTATACTAATGTCTTTTTTATCTTATTAAAATAAGCTTCATTGCCACAAGCACTCATGCTAGTCCATGTGCCTTCTGCCAGGTCTTTCACTGACTTTATAAAAAGCAATAGCCACAACCTTCATGCGACAGGACTGTGGCCAGCCTGCTCTTTGACACAGTAAGAGCCAAACAATTCTGGCAGGGAAAAAAAAAAACCAAACATTTGGGATTCCATAAAATGAAAATGCCCCTGCTGTTTTCTCTCATTCCTCTGTTTCTTTCAGTGAAACCGTGAACTGCTTCCCAGGAGGTGAGGCAGAACCAAACTCCAGGGAGGTGGGGGGATGGGACATTTCTTTGGCATTGCTGGTAAGAGCAGACTGCCAGCTAAAGGAAGATCTTGTGCCTGAGATCCGTTCCCTTCTTTTGAAATCATTGGCTGGAAAACAAGCATCTGGGAGGTAGGCTAGGTCCTGGGAACAAGATGCCCTCCTGTTAGCCTTTCCTTTTGGAAATAGGTAAAATCTACTGAAATGCGACTTGTTTCTGCTGCAGTCAGAACTGAGCCCTGGAGAAACAACCTATAGATAGATGAGTGATAGCAGAAGGCACAGTTTAAGCAGTAGCTCTTCCTCTTTCAGTTGTTTCTCACCATGATGAGCATGCATGCAAAAACTGCCTCAGGCAGGACCCCTGAAAATGAGTCTTGAGCAATCCTGAAGCACAGCAGCTTGTAGAGTTGGAGGCCAGCAGACAAAAGTGTGAGGGTGAGGAAGCTCATCGATGCTGGCTATGTTTTGCAGAGGCAAGCTTGGAAAAGTAAATCAAAATGTTTCATCCAGAACGCACAGAGTCCACATCCAAAAGAAACAATTGGCACAAAATGAGAAGAAGTCAGAGTAATTGCCTTGGGAGGAGAAAGGACTGAGTTAGGTTTTGCATGTTTTAGATCTGGGCTTGCAGGTAAGGTCCCTGTTTTGCATCCAGAGCTCATATCCTTTGGTTTGGCTGTCCCATGCAATCATAAAGATTCACTGTATGACCTCGGAAGGATGGAAAGTAGGAGCTGTAAAACAAAACCCAGTTTTGCCAGTGCTGCTAAACAAGTGTGCAGCATTTTTGTACCTTGGTATATGTACTCCTGGTAAAAGGATAATGAAAATGAGTTAGAAGGGAAATTTGAAGTGTTTTGTAAATATCTGCTGTCCTGGGAAAGAGCTGGCTAACAAGGGTGATAAATGAGAGAGAATTAGATTTGGTTTGTGTGCTTGTTTAGGATGAGAAATAGATCTGTTTGCGAAAAAAAAAAAAAAAATCATTACTGGGAATACATGGGCTCTGTGGAGAGCATTGAAAGTAGGCAGTGAATGAAATCCTAGTGACTCTCATGCCCTCAGCCCCATCCCTGGTGTGGATATCTTGTGTATGCCAGGCAGTGGGGCTGTGCCAATTTGGGCAGGTGGTGCTGGCTGTTCCCCAGGACCTCTGCACACCCTCCAGGCAGCAACTGCAGGTTCATCCATCAGCTGCTGGAGTCTAGGGACTCCCTTCTTTGGTGGTGTTTTCACAACCTGGGAAAGAGTAGAGGTTTCTTCCTAGCTGAATTGCAGCAAGAGAGATTGTGTGAGCTGTATGGCATTTGGCATCAGGCTTGAAATGATGGTGTCAGCCAGGGTGAACCAAGAAACCAAGAGTGGTTTCACTTGAATGAGTGTTTTCGGCTGCCAGTCCTCCAGAACGCACTATTATTTCAGAGAGAGCATTTACTACAAGGCGGGACAATTCCGCCTTTCCTCCTTTGCTTTCTGCTTCCCGCGAGCAATATTGCTGTAGCTGTCTGAAGCGTGTGCTTCTGATTCACTGCTGCTGAGAGCAAGAAAGGTTCCTTCTCTCCTGCCCAGCAGAAAGAGATCAATGAGTCTTACCTCTCTGGAAATTTCTCATGCACCATACTTAATTTTAAGGCATTTTTCTCATCTGAGCCTTGAGTTTTATAGCAGAAATGACAGCAGCTGGTAATGTACAACATAACTATGGCAAATGCAAGATGCATGTTTGGTTTAGGGGACAGCAGTTGCCCAGGGGGAAGAAACTAGGAAACAGTGTCTTGGCTCCTTCCTAGTATCTCTCATCTATTTATGGCATACCTAGATTTTCATAAGACCATAGACACAATGAATTAAACATATATTAAACATATATATTAATGTGACACATATATTAAAAAACAATAACTTAAAATTCTGTGTTCCTTGTGGCTTATTCTTATTTTTCCTTATCCCTCTACATTGTTCAATATAAATATTTGACCCTTCATAGTTAATTACTTGCTTTGATCACTGCCTGAATCAATTATAATGGCATGCTACATTTTATCCCTTGTAAAAAAAGAAAATGTTGGTAATTGTTCCTTTAAATGCAAATATATACTGCTTTAATATTCCAGGCTGGCATGCCTGCTGCTCAGTAAGGTTCCATGACTCAAAGGTTATTTTCTTTTTTTCAAAATGCTTTAACACTGCCACTTGGTGAAGCACACTTTTTGTTCTCATGTTGAGTTCCTGTAGCTCCAGCCAGATAAATATAAACTTGAGATGAACTTTACCTTGGAGCCCTGAGACCCCGTTGGTGTGAAGTTGGTGTGGTATTTATGTCCTTAGGCTGGGCTGTAGGAGATAATGATGGCAGGTCATTGTCAGCCAGAACAGTTTGTCCTCACTAACCATTTTGATCAGAAACAAAGTGCTAACGTGCTTGTGATACACCAGATTTTTTCTTTCATTTGGAACATTTAAAAAAGTAATTGATTTTTACCCCTTTTGTATTTTATTTCATTTTTTTCATTTATTTCATCCTCAAAGCCTATAGAGCAAAAGAATTTATTCCTTCTGGAAGAGGGCAAATGGGCAGTATTTTCAGCCTTCTTCATGCTGAATGCTGAGGGGAAAGACAGAGGCCATCACATAGTTACAGCCTTCACAGATATGACTGTTTGCAAAGGTGGCCTAATTAATGCAGGACAACATATGGGAATTATCATCACTGAGATGGAAGAATATTGTCTGAAAGTGAAAAGAGAGCAGCAGTGGGGAGCACACTAATGTTACCCTGCCAAAAGGGAATGCCTCTGCCTGAAGTTTTCGCTCACGTCTGCAAGCTAAGTTCATCTCAGGGACACTTGAGACTAGCTGTCTCATGAGCAAAACACCCATAGTACAAACTTTAGTCACCCTTCCAGGCCCTGGAGGTTCTTTTTTTTCTCTTCTTCTTTTTTTTTTTTATTTCTAAATTGAAGTTGTGAGATCATCTTTTCCTATGGGAAGATGTGGCCAGATTTAGATAGTACTGACAGAGTTGTTAAATAGTTGTTAAACTTTTTAGACTGCATGAGTGTATCTGGGACATCTCCTCACTTTCATGACTAGGAAGAGTCCTTGTGTCAGGAAAAGCAATGTGGTCCTACTGTGATGTGGTATGGGAAAAATTTCTTAAGGCCAGGAGTAAATGCTCAACAGCACAGTGCAGAAACAGTCCCTGCTTACTTCTCATGCCACAGCACTTAGCTAGGCAGAACCCAGGGCTGTGGACCAGATGGGCTGCAAAAGTAAACTGGTTGAGGTTTTTGCAATGGCAGAGCCTTAAGGAAGGCTCAAGAGCAGGACCTTGGTAGTGCTTGGTGGTTCCTGGCTGTGGTAAGTGGCCATCACTCTGTGCTCAACCACGGGCCTGCTGCACCACGTGTGGCACTTCCATCCTCCTTGAGTTCGTAGCACTGGTCTCTTACACTCATAGTTGGTGCCTCTTGCATAAATTTCCTCTCCTCCTTGAGAAGCATATGTGTAAAGGAGAAGGTATTTGGGGAGTTATCACCAGTAGTTGTAATCCAAGACCTTATGAGGGTCAACCTGCTCTCCTTTGATAAGGACGCCTTTCCAGATTCTTTTCTTGCAACAGTTCTCTCATTCTTCCTTTCCTGTTTAGGTTTAAGTACTTCATTTTGCAAGAATCCAGAAATGCTTTTTCAGCACAAATTTGCATGAGCTCAATAGAAAAGCAATCTTGCTGTGAGAACTTGCCTCCCAGTGCAGATATTCACAGTGCTAACCTTTCTAGATCCCAAGCAGGAGATTTACCTTCCAGAATCTGTTCCCTACTTTATGCCTTCCCATACACCAGCTGTACCCCTGCTGAGATGAACCTTAGCTGAGAATAGCCCTTATCCATGTAAGACCAAATGTTTCCTCTGTACCGTTCCACAGCAAGCCAGACCAGCATCACACTGGTAACTCTCTTTTGACCTCTAATGAATAAATTGTTCTTCAGCAGGCGTCACTGGAGAAAATCTGTCCTCTGCAGCTCATGTGGTGCAGTCAGGATATGAATCTCAGCTCTTTAACCCATCTGAACTTTTCCTTAGGAAAGAAATGATGCCCTGGAGCAAAATAAATGAACTCTCGTAACTGGAAATTCATAGGGGGTGATAGGATAATTGATTGTTAGTCCAATAAAAAGTAACTGCTGATGAGCTTGTGGACTCATACATCATTTTTGTGCTGTGACTGATATATTTTTTTTAAAAAAAAGGTAGAAAAAAGGGAAAAGAATTCACAGTGTACTGTGAGGCTGATCTGGTTTGGTTTTCTTTTGTTCTTGTTTCTCCAGGTGGGGCTGAGTACCGCAATAAGGAAGGCAAAAAGGATTATGAAGACTTCCAAGGATCTGGTAAGAAATCAGTGGCATTAGGATGTTTTACACTGTACTTTAATTCTATCAAGAGTTAGTACTCATTTATTTTGCATGATTGTGAACTCACTTATCATCACTGAATCGCATGCTGACTCACTCCTGCCCAGTATAGCATCTGCTCTATCAGGTGACACTGGAAAGAAGAAGAGGAAGGTAATAGACAAGAAATATGAAAGTATGGAGAGAGCAGAAAAAACTCATGAAAAATGCAGACTGCTTGTAGAGTAAGGATAACTGCCTATATCTGTCCAAGACATAAATTTGTGTCTCTTATTCATGCAGCAGCTGAGGATATAACCCATGAAGTCCGTAGAGCCGCTCCATGCTCAGGCCCTTGCTTGTACTAGCCCAACTCGCCTTTGGTGGGGGAGTCAGCCTTAAAAAAAAAATACAGATATAGATTTTCTTTAGAATTTTTCATGAAAGTAGGAATTTGCCAATCAGTCTTGCCCTGTGTGTTTTCATCCAGAGAAGCTTCCATCCTTCAAACTTCTTGTAGTATTTATTATCACTCCTCCTTGTTTCATGATTCTTCCTTGTCCCTTTTTGTCATCCCTGCCTCACCCTCGTAGTCACATATAAGAGGGAGCTCATGAACTGAGCTACCGTCTCAGGGCACAGTGACTGAATGCACTTTAAGTGGTCTGGAACACAAGCAATGGCCTAAATTCCAATTCTGCATTTTTTTCCTTTATTTTTGAGACACTGCCTTTGCTTCTAAACTTGAAAACTGGGATTTGAAATCTTTCTACCTCCACTACTTTTCAGACTTAGTGAGGCTCTCTAAAGGGTAGCAGAGAAGGGAAGAGCAGCTTTTATTCTGCTGGGTTTACTTATATGAGTCAGCTCTGCCACAGAGTTTGCTTCCAGTTGTCTTCAGGCACTTAATACAGAGCAAATGTTTTTGCTGTTTGTGAAGAAATTATTGATATTGCTTCTTCGTGAATCCTCACTGTGATGCTACTGACAAAAGTGAAAATTGAGATGCCTAATTAGCTTTTGGGCAAATGCCAAATTGCCAGGCCAGGAAAATAGACAATGCACTGGAGAGATGGGTCTCAGCTCCTGCAGAACAGCAACCAGGAGGATCTTACTCATTTTCCTTCCTGTTCAGTGATGTGCTACTGATGGCCTGAGATTTCCGTTCAAATTACATGAAATTTCTAATCCCCTTTTCCTGGAGTCTGAGACCCACTTAACATCTACAGCAAGATGCTCTGAGTTAAGGAGGTCCTCCTTGCTAGTCTAAGCCTGGGTGCAGGTGTGAGAGTGAAGAGTGATGAGTGTGCACCTGCTGCCTTCCAGGAGGCAGAGCGACTTTGTTACCTTGTGTGTGTTTCTGTCCTTGGCATATCAGGCTGTCCCCCTCATGTGTCCAGCGCCACCTGGCCTTTGATGTCCGTGCATGTTATGTCCTTGCAGACTGTCCTGAGTGTGGTGGCATGGTTGGCGTCTATCTTTGGGTGCAACAGGGTCTCCTTCCAACTCGCCTCATCTCTCCCGTACCCTCAAACCTGCTTGATGCTGTGATGCCCCTGTATCTTCCTTGCTATGTATCACAGTGCCTTTGGTGTCTTCCTGCTTCTACCTGGGTAGAAGCCAGAAGCTAGAAGCAGCAAGGCCTTGGTTATAGTTGGTTTTTTTCAGTCAATGTGTTTCTAAACCCACAATAGAAAGTCAGCCTAAATCAAAACAACTATCATGTGGTTGGTTTGGACTCTCCTGCAGTTATTCCTAGCAAGTATACTGTAATAACTCTTGCTGAAACATATTTTAAAATTAAAAAATTAAAATTAACAACATTTCTAGAGACATTACTCTCTCTTGCAACTTTCCCTTCAGCTGGGTTGTGGTTACTTTCATTTCAAATCCAGAAAAACAATGTAGTAAGAAACACAAAGGAAGATCTCCTGGAGGGTTTATTGCTCCTGCATAAGCCCCATATTCCAGAGTGGCAGCATGTCATGAAATGGTAAGAAAAGCACCTGCACAAACCGAACAGTGCCATATCATAGTCTGTTCATCTTCCTAGGCAAATACATGTGCTAGTGAAGAAGGGCCAAAGCAGGTGAGGTGCTCTTGCTGCTTGGGGAGAGGGTTGCCTGGCTGAATGTGTGGGTAGGAATCTAGAAAAGCCCTGTTTGTCATAGGACATCTCTGCATCCACATCAGTAGAGAAAGAAAAACATTCACCTAGCTTCTTTTATGCTGTGCCTCATGCTGAACAGAAACATCAGATTATGTCTGCTATTTTGTCTGATTTTTCCCTATTGCATGTTTGTGGAAAGCCTTTGGAAGAGACTCTTGCAAGTTAGCTGTCCTTGTCTTTGCTTGGCAGCTGTGTATGACTGCATAAAAAAGATTATGACTGTTGGTAATGGAAATGGAAGGTCGGTCTGTCTTTCAGGAGGATTGTATTTACTGAGCATTTCTTAGGTTCATTGTGGATTTGGAAAAAAGAAAAGATATTTTCTAGATTTAGAGATGCAGTGAAAGTGGCAACAACCCCCAAAAATTTAATAAATGTCTCCATTCATTAAAAGTAGTGAGCCATCTGTGAGACACTGGCTTAAATGAAACACCAATAAGCATTAAGGGTTCATTATTATTCTTTTTTGTAAAACCAATTAAAATAATTACAGAAATGTTATTAGAGAATGTTAACAGGCAATGAATAAAATATTCGTGTTATCAATTACGGTGAGCACCTCTAGCACTGACATTTCCTGTGGGTGAAGAAGATACTAAGAGGCATCTTTAAGCAATAGCAGTGAAAGAACAAGAGTCATGGCTGTAGCATTTAAAGAGAGAGGGCACCATGCATACAGTCCTGTGTGGCTAAATGTTGCCTGCAACTCAAAGCCTGACAGCAGAAGTGGGAAGCCACAAAGGAAACCAAAAGGAAATTGCAAGGCAGAGGGAGATATGAGCCTGTCTCCTGCCCAACCACTCATGTTACACAGGGGCAAGTAACATATATTCTCCAAAATTACATACTGCAGTTGTAGCCTGGGTCTGCTGGGGAGAGCCCTGTAGTGTCTGCTTACTTGCTTCTCCCAGTCATGCTTACACATTCACATGCAAAGGTTACCCTTTTTTTTTAACCCTATGCTCCCTGAAGCCTTTTGAGAAGAGAACAAGAATCATCCCTTAAAGAGCAGATGAGCTCCTGTCTTGCAGAACTACAAGCAGAGCCAAAGCATTACACTCAGACCTCAGTGCCTCACATACTGTGGCAACACATGGACTGGGAAGCCAGAGGCTGCTGTGCTCTGGGATGCTGCTGCAGTTGATCCTCAAAGCCCAGCTTTATTTCACCCATACCAGTTCCAGGGCACCACCATGCCAACTGTTACCACCAAAGTTAGGCAGGCTCTGGGGCTGCAGGATAGCCTTCCTTTGAAAGTAATGAAGATCCAGTCAGCAACAATTTTCAAATGACTAGCTGAGGAAAAGGCAAGAAAGATATTATTCTTCTTGCAGCAAAGGGTAGATTTGAAATGCAACCTGTGAGCAGAATGAAAAGTACGTTTATTATTTATTTATTTATTTATTGCAAGGCCTGTAGTCTGTCTGTCTGGCACAGTTTTGGCTCTGGATGCCTTAACTTCAAAGGCTTTGCATGCTGTGGCTTAGGCTGAAGTGAAAAGCCAACAGCTCAAATGAAGACATTGCAAATCTTAGCCTAATGGAAAGCTTTGAGAGCCTTTAGTGGTTTTTTGCAGGCAGTAGTACCTCCTACTTAGAGGAGGTGGGGGAAGTGGTTTCTTTCCTCTTTCCAGGAAGGTGTACACAGGTTTGCAAAGCTCTTTGAGAAAAGCTGGCATCCTTCTTGCATCCCTCTGGTGCTCTTTGCCTACGTGGCCATACACATATGTGCATACACAGAGACCAGAGAGGAGGTCTCATCCCAGCTGTGCTGCAGGATGCAGTCCCAAGGCAGTCAGGCTGGCAGGGAGATGGATACAGATGAATGAGGAAGAGCATGGGGTAGCTGGAGTTGCAACAGTAGGACCAGGTTGGTCTTTCAGCTCATGGAAAGGTACTGGTACCTGCTGCTTTTGACCACTTCTTTTGGGGTTGTGTTCTGGTTTCTCTTTTGACTCCCACCAACACACCCTCCACCTCATGGTCCTCTCTAAGCCAGTGTGACTCCAGGCTTGACATTTGAGTGTGTTGGAAAGACCTGAAGAGAGTAAATTGGTGGTGAGGTGTTGGAGGTTTCTTGTCTCTTGCCCCCCTGGCTTTCCTCTTTTTTTTTCTCCTTTGATTTTCCTATTGCATCTTTCAGAAAGTGCACTGTTGTGGCTCTGCCTCTGGCACTGCCATGGCTCCCACACAAGGTGCTACTCCCTTCACCTTGATGCTTGGTTGCTTCAGCCACCAGTGCAAACTTTAGCTGCCGTTTTTGGACCATGGGCTCTTTCCCATCCCTCTTCTCCACATCAAGATCCCGGTTGTTCATATTACTGTGGTTGACCTTCTCTGCTGGGCAGTGAGTGACACTCATCTCCATCACTCCTTGTTACTTGTCCAAGCAAACCCCTTTCTGCCTTCCCCAGAGCTGCAGGGCTTCCCCTATACACTGTGGCACCACCGCTCCACTGCCCTGCAGTGCCACCTCAAAATTCTTCTTCATCACAGGATAGCCTTCTTAAGTGCTATGGAAATAGAAATAATTACATTTCTTTGCATAAAGTTATGAGTATGTCCATCTGCTCCATATTTACATGCTGAAAGCTGCCTTAGTAAATACAGTTAATTAGACCGTGTACTAACTAGTGTTTTGTGGAATCAAACTCTATAACTCCGGTAAGGGTTATAAAGTAGGTATGCATTTATTCACCGGCAGGTGCGAGGGAGTAATCCTCCTAACTCACACACTGTACAATCTAACAAGCAGATAGTTAGAGTGTAAAGACATGCCTATTCATAAGCATCTATTACATATTCATGACCTTTCCCAGCTTCTTATTATAATTAGATTTGAGAAGCTCCTTCAATACTTGCGCAGGCGCGGTGTTGCAGTCTGGGGCTCAGGGCTGAAGTAGTCTTCATCTTCCTCATGAATTGTCCCTGAACCCAATCTTGTGCACAGTCACATTCTCATCCTGGTCGAGCTCCAAGACTGCAGAGACAGGTGCAGTCAGCTTTCTGCTGTTGTGCACATTTCAGCTTCCCCTTATCAGTGAATGTCTGCAAATGAGTTCCTCCCTTATCAACATCCAGGGTCTTCAAGGCCTTTACTAGCAGACAATGTGTATTTCAGAGAGCTAAGCCTTCTAAGTTTTTCTAACTTTTCCCCTATATCATATGCCCGCACATCACTAGCCTTCCATGTTTATAGACCACCTGAATGCCCTTAGTGTTTAAAGGCCACCTGAACTAAGAGTGAAGCCACATTAGCAGCATGTTTTGAGGTTGATTGCAGATTCAGCACAATATTCCCATAACTTGAATGTTAATTAGCTAGGTCTCTTTCAGCTTCTGAAACTTCATGGTTACCTAGAATCTCAACTGGACTGGCCTATGGTTGTGGTCTACCAACGTTGAAAAAGTTTGTTCTCCGGCAGCTGTCTTCTACAGCTTATATGTCTGTTGAAGACAGAGTCTAGTTATGAGATTTCCAGGTAAAAAAAATCTCATCAACAATCAAGGTCATTATATGTACATGTTGGTTCCTCCCATTTCTCCTCTCCTTGGCTTTGCTCCTGAGCTTCAGCTTATCCACAATGCCTGGAGCATGCAGAAAACAGCCTTAGGGCCCGCAGCGTGTTGCTTTCACTAATTTTGCACTATGTCAGATATATGGTTATATTTATTGAACATGAGAACAGTAATTTTTGCAAAGAGTGAAAACCATAACTTTGGTGCATGAGAGGAGACAGTTTCACAGGAGCTTCTTCCTGTTAATTTTACAGCTCTTTGAAATCAGGAGTAGTTGGTTTATAAAGTGTTCAGTCAAAATCCTTAAGCAGACTGCTGTGTCAGGTCTAAATCTTCTGGCACGTAGCATCCTTAAGGGGGTCATTGGAGTTTCAGATGTTTCTAAGTAGAAAATACATTATTTAGCTCCGAACTTTACTGACACAGCATATCCCAGGCTACACTGCCTCTATGAACTAATGCATCCTTCTTCTTTTATTTTCTTCCCCTCCAGAAGAGCTTCACGGGGTTCTCAAGTGTATGTGCATTTCCTCTTCTGGCTAACCTGTGTGAGAAGATTAAATAGTATGTATAAAGTTTTCAGTCCTTAGTCAGAAACAGAATATGGTATATTTGTTTCTTTCAAAAATCATCCTCAGTTAACAAAGCTTCCTATACTTCACTTCTGTTGGTTTTCTTCAAAAAAAAGCCCCACTGTCTGGATAGCATAGAAAGAAGTTGCACAGAGTTCAGGTAAGTTATATTCCTCAGAGGGAACCCTGTGCTTTTTCAATACTTGAAATATTTTCATAATTTCAGCAGGTCCCAGAGCACAAATATACAACCTAATCAAAGATACGACACATCCAAGTGGAAGCCAATTTTCTCCTGAGATTTCCTGAGCCCAAGAGACTTCTCACTTTCATTTGTTCCAGCCATTTGTGGTGTCCATGGTTCAGTGCAGTGGCAGTTGCAAGCACAGGGGAATCTCAAGGTGTTTAAGAAAGCCATCGGGATAGCAGGCAGGAAAAACAACCCAAGGCAGTGCTAACTTTGGGTCAGTTTCTGAGAAAGGCCAAGGATATCAGCTGGGCTATTACTCCTAGAGCATATTTGTCAATTTATTCCAATGAGTTGCAGGTGAAGTCAAAAAAATCTAAGACTAAATCAGTATTATCAGCACTATTTTTTGACAGATTTGACTTCTAAGACTTACTTGCTCACTGATTTCTACTCATTTAATTGAAATTGCAAATATCATGAGTTTATTTGGAACATACTGATTAACACGAAACATCTTGTAAGTGCTTTTGAAATGTAAGTCAGAACAAAATCTGAATTTGAGCCCTGTGATTTCAGACAGTGGAATGAGGAATGAAATTGTATATCATGTTGGATCAAATGCGTTCAGCTCTTTTGATCCCTTTCTCTCATGCACTCTCTCTGTTTTTTCTTTTTTCCTTCTGTAGCTACAAAAAATGTTTTCAGGTGGTCTGGATCTGTGCCATTTCCTTGCATCAGAACCTCGCTTCAGAGAAAAAGTAGCCAAAAGCAGCACATAGAAAGCAGCACATTGAAATTATCGATAACAGACAGAATGGTGTTTATAAGCCCCACCAGGAGTGCAAGTCACCTGTCTCCTCTTTATTTTTTCTTATCCTGATGCTCATGCAGTCTGAGGAACCTACTCTCATTGCATGTATTTGGCCTCTGAGCCAGGTTCAATATCTCTTATGAGTTCAAGAGGTCGGAAAAACTCAGAAAGAAAACTTTCCAAGGGAAGACTGATTAGCTTATCAGTCAAAGAGTGCTGCCTGCTGGGCCAAATATGAAAGGCTGCTCAGTGCAGGTGAGCTAAGCTGTGTCCCAGAGCCAAAGAGATGCCACACTTGGGCAGCACCACGTGAAAGCTAGCACATGGCCAAGCTAAAAGGGAAGGGGCATAGATCCAACACCATCATTTTAATATCTGCTTCAGGTACTGCTAAAATCTATAGGGTTTCTGGAAACAAAAATCATGGTGGAAAAAGAAAAGATGTCATTTTCAAAGCTTAATGCAAATAAGCACTGATCGGCTCCATTGAGGGCTCAGGTCTCCATTGCTGAAGTCAAGGTACAATGCTTTTCTGAATGCATTTTGAACATAGGCAGAAGTTTGTGGGACTAGACACAGAAATTACAAGATGAGACTGATCCATAGTTAAAGAACAAGGCCCCCTGTGAATTCAGCACGTGTGATCCTTCTTCATATTAAATTCACTTCTACCCAATAAAATAAGCTGCTTTTTATTGGGGTTTTTTGCTTTTTTGTTTGGGTTTTGGCGGCGGTTTTTTTTGTGTAGCTGCAGCCTTATTGACTTGAGGGGTTAATGTGAGAAAGAGTATTTGCCATTTGTCTTTAAGGAAAGGAGGTTAGCCTCCATCAGCATAAGGTTCCATTCTGCAGTTCTTTCCCCAGGTGGAAGGACTTCTGCCAGGCTGGTTGTAGTATTTATTTCCAAAACTATAGTTACTTTTACCACAGATTCGATGTCCTAATTTGTTTTAGAGACTGAAGCCATACATGAGCCATCAGCCTCACATCCAGAGCTCAGTCAGCAGATACTGAAAGAAATCAGAACTTGCTCCTTTGGACAGAATCTCTTTGCTGAAGTACAGGCACAGAGCTAAAACTGAGTATGGAGCCGCAAACAACATGCCAGTTATTATCTATTCTGTACTAATTTTTTTTTAAATTTCTGAATAGACTCCCTTCCATATGTTAACACTGCATTGATTGTTTCTGTTTTTTACAGCGTTATAAGAAATAAACTGCCTTTTGAAGATTTTGATGGAGATAAATTTAGTACTTTCCCGGTAAGCAAAGCCTTTCCTTTGGTACAGTAATCCCTTGATAATGAGAATGTTTATGGGATTCCTTCTACTTTCTGCGAAGCCCTATTCATTCATGTGAAAATAAGTATAGTAGTATAGTGAATGAGGGAGAGTTTTGTCATAAAAGGTGAGTCTTCTTCTGGATGAAAAAAACAATCATTCGTTTATACCAGCTGGGGAGATGCACACATATTGCTGTGCTCCCTGCAAGAGCAAATTGTTTTGCTGGTGAGTGGTTGGTTTACTGAATTAATAAGAAGTGAAGTAAAGTCATATAAAAACCCAAATTAAATTGCCAGCTTGTCTTATTTCTGCACCAAAGTGTGCAAGGTGCCATTTATTAAAGCTTAGCAAAGGGACTCTGGAATACAACCCATTTAATGGATTTTATTCCTATACCTCGAGTTAGATTTTCATTTTAGATATTTTAAATTAAAAGCACAAGAGTAACAATGAACATCCTATCTGTGTGCTTCTGGCTTTCAGACACTGAGGGGCTATCACTGGCGAGGCAGAGACTGCAATGACAAAAACACAACTGTGTATCCTGGCAGACGGTAAGACTTTTAATTATTGTAAAGAACTCCTAGTAATCGTGGCTTCTTGAAGAGTGAGCTCTATCTTCGGGTTTGGTCATAGTCTAAGAGAGCTCATCACTGCTCGTTGCTTGATTTCACTGTGGTGGAGATGAGAGAAGATGATCAAGACCACGTGTGGGGTTCATTAGACTGAGGGGTGGTTCCTATGTTTCTTTCTTTTCTCTGAAGCGTCTGCAGCCAAAATTGGTCAAACAGACGAAAGGTGGGGAGGGAAGCCAACCTTTGAGGGTTACAATCCATATGCCACTTGAGCTAATGTGGGCTGTGCCTACTTTAGGGTGTAGCAGGGCAGGAGGGTAAAACAGTGGTGCTTATGTCTGACTATTGAGCTCCAGCATCCAATCCTCATGTTATATTGGTGGAAAAATAAAGCTAAATATGTGCCCTTCTAAGTGAATATCTTTCAGATGAATACCTCGGTGCTGTCTGAGCATGAACTTCCATGCACAACACAAAAGGAGAGCGCAGCCAGTTGTAACAATGTGGTCTTCAACAAGAATTCCTGCTCTTGCTATTTTACCCTGTGCTCAAAAGGCTCTTTCAAAGATAAAGCTCTCTTCTGCCATGGGTTTATTAATACTTACCAGGACTCTAAAGCCTAGACATTAGCTGGCTTGTGACTAGATAAGCCAAGTTTAAGGGTGTGGACTTGGAAGAATTTTGTGCCCTCAGCCCGGACAGGACACTTGCATTAGCAGGAATGGGCTTACAATGTCCGTATGTAGTGACAGACAGAATAGATGGAGTCTCTCTGTAAGAGACCTGAGCTAATTATACTGTGTTATGGGCCAGAGCAAATCCTCATTACATGGCACTGAATTTAGAGTTAAAGTCTCAGTGGGTTTCAAAGAACATTGAAAAGGACAGGGAAAGGAAGTTAGTCTTAGAAACTTCCAGTATCAATTTTAAATTTATATTGCATTTTGTTAGGAAAAAAAGCTATCTCTCCTAGATTCAAACGGGGGAAAAAAACACCCTTCTGTGCAGAAAGGAATTTCTAATTATTGTATATTCTTAGTGAAAAATGGCACAAAGGATCTGATTTCCTCAAAATCCCTTCTTGCTCTGTTTTCTTTAACACTGTATACCTTGTTCTAACTCTGTTTCAGTCCTTATAATTGGGATGTGGAAAGTGACTCTAACTGTAATGGCATATGGGTAAGTAAATTAAGTTACATTTTATACTTCCTTCCTGATTGCTGCTTTTCTTTTTTTCTTCCTTTTGAATGAGTCTGCAAAGGTTTCTTTTTTATTTACTCTGGTTTATTAACTGATTTGAATTACTCCTATTTATTTACTTTCTTTGATACTTCAAGTAATAAAACTGTATTTATTAAAAAATAAGGAAACCAAGGGCAAGCAGTTATGAGTGAAGTTTGTTTATTCATGCTTATGATTATTTAAATTACAGCTATTATAATTAATTCAAATGTACATATGCTTATTAAAACAGTGTAATGGAAAACATCATTATTGTGATACAGTGACTCTTGCAGACAAACATTCAGGAAGAACTGAATTCTCAGCTTGTGTTTTGCACTGCCATTTTTCGGGCACCAGATAGATACTATAACGTGTCCCCTCTTTCCTCCGACAGGGTGTGGATCCAAAAGATGGAATTCCCTATGAGGAGAAATTCTGCAAAGGTAAATGTTTATAGTAAATGCAAAAATAATACATCTTTTGTATTAATTTTGTAAATATTTTAATATTTTCATAGTTGTTGCCAATGTAGGGGAAATGCAACTTCATGACGAAAGCAAAATGGCAATATATGTATATATTTTTTTATTAACTTCAGGATGGGGGAAAACAAAACATGAAAAGTACAGGTCACTGGGAGTTTCATGATAAAAGCCAGTTCAGTTATTAAGCTGAAAATGCATAGATCAGGAACAGCAGCAAACAGAGACATTACTTCTGTATTTTCTGCAGTATCTGAAGCCTAACCTAGAGAATTCAGGAGAGCAGTTTAATCTCTGTGTGTGTCCACTTTGACCCATTGCTGTAAATACCAGCAATCGCACCAGAAGTGATGCTGATCCTTATCTGGAGAAGGCCTTAAAGAGGTGAACTTATGGCATCGGCTGATCTGCCTGACAATGATGTAGATGCCTGCATAGGAACATATGCATGAATAACACCCCTACTAAACAGCCGTGACTACAGCTGCTGCTCACCTTGCCTTACATGTAAATCAGCATCTTGGAAATGAACCATTGCCTGGCAAGGCTTTTTGACATTTTTAGATGAAAGGCAATCTATAAATGCTAAGTAACATTAATTATAAACCAGCCAGATTGCGCTAGCAGAAATACTCATATGAGTAGCATGTCCGCAACCCAGTTCTGTTATAAGGAGCTTTGGGCAGTTTCCTGACTAATCCGATTTCCCTAAATGTTTAAGCAGTTTTTAATGCATATTCTATGGATAGTAAAAAAAGGCTGTGCAGCAGATCCTCTGCTGAAATAACACATCCATGCTTGAGTACAACCAAGACTTTTTCTGATTAACAAGACCTTTTCCTTTTTTGCATGCACAGTCCTTAGTTGTTTCTCTAGGGTTGTTGGCACATGCCTGCTAGACTTTGCTGCAGATGGAGTGAAAATCCCACTGCAGGGCCTGAACATTTCAGCCAGGTGAGAGGTAGTGTAGCCAGTCATCCCATGACTCCATTATCTGTCACTGCTGTTCCTTTCTAAGGGTTGCTCTGTAAGGGTCACTCTCCATCCTCTGTTTCAGTTTTCTCTTGCTGCTCGTGTGACTAATAAAATGCATTAATTAGATGCAGACTCGCAAGGAGTTGTGCTGTTGGGAGACTCAGCCGGCGCTCACTTCCACATCCCTCCTGAGTGGATGACTGTTACGCAGATGTCAGTGGTGAGAAATCATGTTCGGGTTGTTGAAACTCCTCTGCCATAGGCTGTCATTTGCTTTCTCCCCTGTGCCACAGGCTGCCAAAGGGGAACAACTGCAGAACACCTCATTGCACTGGAATTTATAGTCATGGTCTCATGTGTGTCAGTGCCCTCCCGCGGCTGCTCTTCTGAAGATAAAAAAGCATAGTCCTGTGCTACCGCCACTCCCCCAACATCTGTGCAATTGGGTCAGTGAAGAATTTGGCTTCGGTGCCCCAGTGCTGTGCCAAAGACACAAATCAGGACATCTGGCTTTCCACGCACATGCCTGCGGCTTAAGGAGAACCATGCTGTCTGTGGGATGAGTTTTGCCATTAGTGGGCTTATTGGTATGGCTCTCTGTTGTGCAAGTGTTGCAGAAGTAACCCTGCTGACAGTCCAGGAATGTCTGCTTTAGGCACCTGGCTTTGAAATGACATGTCCTGGATTGTTTTCCCTCATCTGTGGCATATGTGAGATAGATCTAGTAACTCCAGGGATCAGGCTCTACGGTTTGTTGCAGGCATTCAAGGGTCATCCAAGGGTTTATAAAGGACTCATCCTGAAGGGAAGTGTTTCTGTAGTGACCATAAAATGTCACTACTACACTGACTACGCCTATCTTTAGGCAGTGTCCCACTATTTCCCATTTTCAAACAACAACAAAATGCACCTGACTGTGAATTATGCTGAGCCTCAGCTGTTGCAGTTTATTGGCATGCAATGAAATAATTGAGGAGAAAAAAATGATTCCAGCAAATTGCATTTGCAAGGTGGAGATAAATGTGCAGGTATATTCCTCTCCTTTCCTGTTGTTTCTTATACCAAGCCAGTGTCGCTCCCTAGCCAGGGGGATCTATGCATTGTCCTTCTCTGTGCACGGGTCTGTTGCATGGGGATGAGCACATTGATTATCATTGCCCACCTTCCCTGGTAAAAATCTGCTACTCCTCAGCTGGTTTCTGTAGAAGGATGCGGATGATTTCTGGAGAATAATATTTTATTCAGAAATGTTAGTAGTTACAGTTCTGTTGGAGGTCTGAGACTTTTGTGTGTTTTCTGATTTAAATGTTGTGGATTAGCAATTGTTTTTCTTTGTTAAACATTTATGAGCAATGGTTAGGCAAATGACACTGATGACAGAGCTGATGATGAGCATAATGAATTAGCAGTAATGGTAATTGAGATTATCTTGTCTAATAAAGATGGAACTAATACTGATGGTGATCACAATTCTGGCAGTAATGCTGGTAGCAGAGCCATGTAGGCAAGAATAGTTTCAGACTATGTCAGCATTTTATTATCACCTTAATGAAGGTTTGGGAGGCATTTCTCTTGCCTGAAGCTTGCTGGTCCACCAGCTGGATGAGTCGAGGGCAGGTAATGGCATGCAGAGGCAGAAGCTTCAAGGTCAGGAGCGGGAGTGCAAATTACAAAGTGAGTTTTGATAGCACCTTGTTACTGTCTGATGGAGGTAGAGCAGCTTGCATGGGCAAGTAACTGAGGCTTTCTGTGTAAGGCTCAAGAAATAAATGCTTTCAGTGCTCAAATTCATCTGGTCAGCACGTGGGCAAGATCAAGGACTGGCTGGAAAGGGAGAAGTGGGATGATTTTCTTTGCAGAAAAGGCGGGTCCAGGTTAGAGCTAGTGCCCTTCACTAAGGCGAGGAAGACAGAGAGAGGTGTGTTCACTCTTTGGCCTTTTGCATTCAGTCCACTCACAGTATATAAAGTAAAATGAGTTAAGATACCACGGGAATTGGAGAAGCTAAATAAATCATATAAGTAAGTAAAAAAGAATGTCTGTCATACACCAGTACAAGGCACCATGGCTGGTGTCTGTTCTGAGCCCAGTAAGAAAGGCATTACTTAACATAGTACTTAACTGGAGATAGTAGAAGAGGGTAGAATAGGATCATATAGATAACCTTATGTCCCTTCATATGCTGAGCACTCCAAGGTGGGCAGCATCAGACAGACTTCTGACAGGGATACAGCACAGTAGGTTGATAGAAGAACTTGGAGTAGTCGGTTATAGCTACCCAGGACAGAGCAGGGCTGGACTAATTACCTTGCAGGAAATGCAGCCCTCCTACACCTAGCTGAGCTCTAAGGAGTGCACTGCATAGCCCCCTGGGTGTCTGAGGTGCATGAGGTGTGGGATAGGAAAGAGCAGGTTATTTTCTAGGGCTATTTGCAAGCTTTCCTACTGATCTGGAAAAAATACCACAGTTAAATAATAATGCAGAGATACAGAGAGTTCAGTGGTATAAAAAACCCTAGGATATGTATTTAAACTCTAACAAAAGTAATTTAATTTGCAGCTCACCTTAAGTAACAAAGATGTCAACTGAGCACAAAAGCACTAGCAAAAAAATTCCTGCGTTAATTCATACTTTGTCACTTCCTCTTGCTTATTCTCTGTGTCTTGCTCTCTGTAGAATGGCAGTAGCAGTAATTCAATTGCCTTGGGGTTGTGAAAGCAAGATACTGTTGTCTCTTGATGTGTAGTATTAAATACCACTGGCAGATGTCCTTCATCTGTGGGTTTAATTAACAAATTAACCAGCCTCAATCCTTCTTCAGTGCAAGGCCTTTCTCAAAGAGAATTTCAAAGCGGATCCAGGGATGGTTATGTGACCAGAGAGAGTATGGAGAGTCTATGTTCTAATGTGACAGAAAACATTCTTAATCTGGAACAACTATAAGAATTTGAAGCTGGGACTCTGAGAGCGGAGGATAAGGAATTAGCTTCACGTACCTTCTGTTCACCCGTGCTGTTAAACTCAGGACGCTTTGCTTTGATTCTGCCAAAATTTCCTTTATAAGACACATAGAAAAATTAGTTTGTCAAATGGTTTTCTCTACAGTCAATACTGAAGTCAGTTCAAAGATTTAATTTCCATTTCAAAGGAATCTCACCCCTGTACATGGAATTCCAAACAGGACTTCCCCCTATGCCCCATCTAGGATTCTTATCATGAGTACAAGGAAAAGGTTGTGTGCCTGTTAATTCAGATTTACTAACTGTATTGTTCTACTACTTTTACAATTTTCTATCATTTTATGTATCTATTTTACATACTTTATATATTTAATATATTTCTTATTTTTATTTATCTTTATACATGTTCACATATAAAAGTGTTTTAATATGTAAGTGTAAAGTAAAATTTACACTTGGTAACAGTGCTGGGGGCCATTCTGTTAATCAGCACCA
Source organism: Clamator glandarius (assembly GCA_033459285.1). Lineage (NCBI taxonomy): Eukaryota > Metazoa > Chordata > Aves > Cuculiformes > Cuculidae > Clamator > Clamator glandarius. The sequence continues at coordinate 391,820 of JAUNZM010000702.1, forward strand.
CATTAGCAACAGCTGTTAATTTCTGTTTTAAAGCTAATTAGGTGGGAAAATAATTTTCCAGGACAGACACTGAGAACTGAGTTAAGAGGCTCTACAGAATGGTTGCTTTCCCTGCTCTTGCTGCACACAATCTACCATGCAAAGTTCCAGTGATTATAAGTGAGCAAAGAAAGAGAAAGTGAATGAGCAATTTCCTTACTGAAGCATGCTCAAGATGTCACTTGAGTAACTGGATGATTAGCGCCAAGGTGACTAGGGGGGTATTTGTGTGGAACAGCTTCGGAATTCAGATGCCAGCACTATCATCTCAAAGTCTGTTGTTGGGAAGCTACTTTATAGTGGATTTTGGATTTCCTGGCCTAATCAGACTTACTGCCCTCCTAGTATTGGCCCCTCAAGGGTAATACACCCCCATGTAATCCAGTGCAGGGGAGCGTGCCCCTATCATACATTCCATGTCAAGGAATGCATCAAGTTGCATCATTCACTTGTCCTGTATCAAGTCTTTTTGTCAAGCTTTTACCTATGACACAGTCACAAATGCAATTATCACCCCTATTAGAGTATATTCTTTCCCCAAAACTCATAGGGAGATGCTACTTGGTGTGGAAAACGTCCATCACAAGGTGGACACATCTTTGAAAGCTATAGTGCAGCCATGTTATTTTTCCAATTTACAAAAAAAAACCAACAACCCAAAATAACCAGAAAAACAACCCGGTCTATGTAGCATTAAGAGCAGTCATGTGTACCTTGATTTTGAAGTTTTTGACCAACCTGGTATTGCTGAGTCCCAAAGTCTATCCTGCAGGGATCTAGCTGAGGTGCAGCAACACAGAGAAAGTTATATTGGGACCATCACTGAGGATACCTCGCTTCCTGCAGAGGCCGCCAAGCATATGTCTCTGTCCTTCAACCTGCCATCACTCCAGTAAATCCCCAAACACTCAGTGCAATTACATGAAGGGAATTATACATCTGTAAGAGGGGAATAAGTCAACTTTATTTCAGCTTTCTTCTTGTCAGTAGGGTTTGGCTTTGCTAGGGTTTTCTTCTTTTAAAAGGGTCAGCAAAGAATTGAAATGAACATTCGTTCCTTTGACCTGAAAATTTGGATACCAAAAATAAAGTGTAATGCAGTAGATGTGTACTTGATGAGCTTTAGCAAAGCAGAAGAAATACTGGGTTGGATATTTTTTTGAGGTGGATGGTTTTTGCAGAAAGCTAGTGTCGAAAATACTGGTGTGTCTAGCAATGGATATTGTGCTCCTGCTGCTTCGTCCATCTGCTTACAATTGACTTCCAAATAGCTACTAAATGCAGCATTTTTCTATTATATGTCTGGGACAGAAGCTTACTTTTAAATCTCAATTTAGAGACAATTTTGTCTGGAGATAAATGCACTGTATTTATACGCGTGCTGCAAATGATACCCTTTCCAGGAAGATGCATTTTAAAAATTCTTGGATCTCTAATTCATGCTGAATAAAGAGAAAAGTAAATTCCCCTTCTATATGTAATCCAGTAAATATCTATTTGCCCACAAACTCAAGGGATTCTCATGTTTCATTAAAGTAACTGTTTCATAGTATGTATTTCCTATTAAAAGAATTCAGCATTTCTTTAAATAAGAGTTCAGGATGTCCTGAATACTTATCCCACTGACTTCTTTTTTTGCACCACTAGAAAAAAAGAGGAGTTTGATCTCTGAAAACCTTATTAAAAACATTCTCTAGCTTCCCTTTAAATCCAGTGAATTGCAGGCAAGTTTCTCTCAGCTAATACTCTGATGACAAAGATGCTGCATTTTGGGGAAATAAGGTTATAATTTTGCTAATTTCAAACCTGTGTCCCTTGCAGTTTTGCAGAGTTGAAATGCCATACATGCTTTTAAAGAAGATAGACTATCCTCTCCTCAAGAGCTCTGAGGCTTGCTTATTTGTATATACTTAGAATAAGAAAGTTGTCTATGGTACTTAATGCTGGCACAAGGATTTGATCATTAAAGTCAGTATAAAAAAATTCTATTACTCTTCAAATGAAGAGATGCTTTAGTGCTTTCAGTGTTTCTCTTCCAAAGGCTTATATGACTGTTAGGTTTCCAGTGCCCTTTTGTGTCCTGATTTTGAAAATCTCCTGCCACAGCAACATGGAACCTTCTTGCATTTAAGCTAACTTGGTCAGTGCAGCTCAGTGTTTCTGCATTTAGCATCAGCCATAGCTTTGGCTGCCTAGTACAAGAGAAGTGAGAGGAGCTACGGAGACATATTTCAAGGTAGGATACATCCAGGGGGTGAGGACATTCCTTTGAAATGAGGCCATCTAGAGAATTTGAGGCTAAAATATGGCATTTGAAACTAGGCTGGAATAACTTTCTAATCATTCTCTGCTGGCATGTAGGCTGAAGCAGCCAGAATAGTCTAGAGAATGGTATTTAAACAAGACTGTGCTCACAAGATTTATAAGCTAAAAGTTGACATAGATCAACCTCTAGAGTGGGACAGATTTGCATCTCAGACTAAGTGAAATGCAGTCTGTTAGACCACGCTTTCCAAACTACATCATTGCAGAGTTTAAGGGTCTAGTATTCTTAAGAAATTTCCATTAACTACTCATCTTCACCCTTTGGTCCTGAAATATCTTCAAAAATCTGGCTTTAAGTGTTTTTCTGGAAGAGTGTCAATGCTAACCATATACACAGTTCTCAAATGCAGCTGTAATTCTGGGCTCAAATGTTCCTTTCCAATCTAATTTGCAACTCAATTAAGTTCTGGCTAATTCATATTTAAGCTGAGTTCACAGGGGGAAAAAGAACAGTTAAAAATTACTGGAACTCATCCAATGGAAATATTATTTTGGATTGCTAATAGGAAATAATGAGAGAACTGTTCATGGAAGGATTTGTTTTAAAAATATTTAATCACGTTATGGTGCTTTTAATACTCTTATATGAGGTGACTTCTAAGAGATCATATCTATAATTTGTTCAATGCTAAGTGACTATTTCAATATTACTGTTACCATTAATTCAAAGCTACAGGGAGGCAAATATTGCAAATGGCCAAGTCATACTGTGCCCCTCCACTTGTGTTCATAGCAGTGTCCTTGGCTTAAGTGCCTGCTTGCACACAAAACTATCAGACTGGAAGAAGGCAGATTTGGAAGCTCCCTCCAGCCTAAACAATAAATACATTAACATATACATATATATACATGTATCTACAGGGACACACAGGGACACACACGTAGGGATATATAGAGAGATAAGATATAGATGTATGAGAGAGAGAACCAACTGGAAGATAATTGAGACAGACCCATTTTCACCTTGGTAACTAATGCAGATCTACTGTAAGTAGGTCAAATATGCTGTTACAAGTTTTAAATTGGCATCTGCTGTGCATTAGCTGCTCAGAGCATGGCTTCAGGATTTCTCCTCTCCACCCTCCCTATCCCCTCTTTTCTCTCCTTTCCCTTTCCTGCACCTCCCCCCATCCTCAGACAGACAAAACCTTTAGTCATATACTCAAGGATAGTTCCCATTCAGCTAAATGATAATTTTCTAGGCTGAGGACTTGGTGAAAACTACAGGAATTAGCTCTTTTGTGACTCCTTGATTACCTCTGACCCTTCTGGAGAGAGAATTACTCACCTGCTTGCTATTTACAGCACTGAGGGTTTAAGGAAACCCCACAATTGCTTGAAAAGAAAATGAAGCTAATAAATTACAAAGGCTAAACCAGCCTATAAGTTCGTCAAATTTATGGTTTGACCTTCTTTTGGTTATTACCTTTTTCATCAACAGTTTTTTAGTGTGAGCACATTGGATTTATGCATTTGTCTTTGCAAGCGTACACCAACTGGAAGAAGCTCAAAATTTACTCCATGTTCTTGTCCTTCTGAAGTGATGCAATTCCTTGAGGCCATTATTCTTGCCTTTCACTATTTTTGACACATTCACAAATCAAAGTGGAAATGAATAGGGCACTATGTTTTGAATGTGCAACACAGCTGGCATCTGCATAGAGGCTTTAGCAGCGCTCAAAAAAAGCATTAGGGACTAATGCTAATAAAAGCAAAGAAGGGTAAATGTTGCATCTGTTTGTGTGGGAAGGTTATGGCAGACCATGTGTTTTTGTCTCTGGTCCCTGCCATGCTCAGGGGCCTTTCTGACTCCTTCTTCAGTGCTGTTTCCAAAATTTGTAGTGAGGACCAGGCAGAGGTTTTTAGGGGGTCAGATGCTCACAGTTCATTCTGCTGCAGAGGATAAGAGAGCTTTGAGTGAATTTGACATTATCCCTCTGCCATATATGTTGGGGGCATCATGCTGTCATCTCTTCCTGTGCCCAAGGACATCCACCTGTGGACAGGATGGATGCTGCAGCAAACAGCTGCCCCCTTGGTGTTACGAACCAGCAGTGTGTGCTCCACATCAGGAGGAGTTTTTGGCTCTTCAAGGATTAAAGGTGCCAGGAGATGTGATTCAGATGTCTCTTCTGATTTTCCTTCCTCCACCTCTTGATATACCCATATTACAAAAGTCAACTTTTTAAGTAGATGTGTTAAATAATTACTGCTACAGCTAAAGTAATAATTGCTGCAGGACTTTCTGCCTGTGAGGGTGAAAATGTGTTAATTTAAAAATTTCTCTTTCAGAAATCGTTTGCTAATCTCCCGATGGCTTTCACCAATGAGCTTGACTGGCCCCAATTCTCAGAGATCACGGGGTTTCTGAACTCCACCATTGGGTAAGACAACAGGTGGGCTGGCTGTCATGCAAGTCTCAAGGTCCCTCCAAGCCTGATAAAAATCAGCATTTTGAGTCTCTTAGGTTTTTCTCTTTCCCTCTTCCCTCTGTTTCATTTTTGCTGCTGAGACAGTGGAATGAATGGTAACCCCAGGATTATTTTGTGGTGTTCAATTTTTGGGGGTAATGTTTCTTCTCCTTTGGTTCTTTTCATGTGTAGAAGGGAGTAGTGAAAGGACAATTTGGAAGAGCCTGTGACCTATTTGCTCTGTTATGTTGCTCTGTTATGTTGGCTTATGTGGAGTTTAAAAAAAATAGTCATAATGTTGCAGATCATCTTTCTGGCCAGTATTAGGAGGCCCTTGACTCCTGCCAGACTTGAAGGATACAATCATCAACAGTACCTGATCTGATCTGAGTTTCAGATAATTTTCATGTTGTATGTCTAAGATAGGTTATGAATACAGTGAAATGCCAACCAAGCATGAGTAAAACCTAAGGAGGCTCTCTACCAACAGATTTAAAAGGTTGGCAGAACATGTTCTTTTCCAGGAAAAATAACTGTTGCACCGTACAGTTGCGCTTGTTGCTTCCTTTTTTCTCCCTTGCAAAAATCAAGCCCTCAGACTCAGCTTACAATCACAGGGTGTTATGCTTTAAGGTAGTGTGCTAGTTAACAAGCCAACAGAGATTGGTGCAGCCTCCTCTTTCAGAGTCAGCAGCAAAACTGACCTTTACAAATCTATTACAATGTCCAGCTACTCAATACATAGTATTTAGCTGGGCTTCAAAGAATCTGAAGTTCACAAGTGGTCAGAGCTTAGTATTGACCCTGAAGTTGTCAGTGATACGCTTTGGTTCAGTGTTCAGTTTTTAATCCCTTTTTTAATCTCTCCTATGTCTGGATGAAAAAAAAAGGGCTATTTGGGACTTCAAGGCATTTTTAAGGGCAGGATCTCAAAATCCCACACCACAATGACTAAGTATGGTGGAGACTGGCTGGCAATGTGAAGCAAGAGGCTCCCATTTACTCTGAGCCTGTAGGAACAGGCACAAACTGATGTGGTCCATGCCCATCTATCCCATGCCTTGATGCGAGAATACAGACATGATTTTTTAACTAATATCCTGTGACTGAGAAGGTCTGTTTGTTTCTCCTTGCCCAACCACCTGCTCTCCTGAAAACACAGAGTTTGGGCATTTCCTGTACAGCCCACTGCATGGTGACTGGATGATATTATCACACATTTCTGTGTAGGGAGTTACTTTTTATTGCTGGTTTCAAAACTTATCATTGTCTTCTGTTTCTTGCATTCATCCAAGCTGCCATTCTCAAGGCATTTAAGTTATCTGATTCCTTTGGTGTCTAAGATCAAGCACAAAATCACCAGCTTTGATAGAGATGACTATGTACTTGTGGCTGGGTGTGTGGTCTTCTCATCAGCTTCCCTTTGAGCTGTTATCCTTTTCATTTGCATTTTCATTTCTCTCAGCAATGCAAAGTAAGAGAGAGAACTAACCACAATCAAGCATAACCTGCTTTCAGATCAATCTGTCCAAGACTTATGGCATTAGGACATGAAAGCCCTGCCAATATTTCTTCTCTTTTATTTACTGTTCCATAACAACCAATTGAAAAGTCAAGTAGTGAGTAATCAACAGGATTGTTTTGATAAACTATATGTAACGAAAAGGTTTTTAATCACTTTATCTGAAAGACCAGGAAAAAAGCATCCTGGGTGGAACAATTTCAGAGAAGCTCTCCATAGTTTCTGAGAGGATATCTTCGCCTCCATTTTGGGCCACCCTCTTCAAGGTAAAAAGATTTATGACCATAAAAAAGAGAGGAGGTGAAACAGAAGTATAGACATAACTGGGACACAGAGCAGTTCAGAGATGTGAACATACTTAATTTTTAATATCAGCAGTGTTTTCATCAGTGTCATGTGAGTTTAGCAGCTTGCATTTTCTCAATTTATTTCAGAGGCTGGACAGACTCTCTATATCTGCGTTTACGCAGAAGAAATCGCTGTAATCACAGAGACTTACAGAACATTTCCCAAAATGGTATGTTAAGCTTTTTTCAATTTTTTTTTGCTCTGATACTTGATGCTGCGTTGATGAACATCTTCCAGGAACAAAACAAAACCCCTTCCTAATTGCATGCATTTGTTACAGAAAAGTAGAAAACAGCACTTATTGAATACAGCATGTTTTCTTCTGTCTCTGAGTAGGGAAGTGTGTGGCTTGATCACTTTTATCCACACACTAAGAATTTCCACTGAGCTAAAGAACAGCATACTCCACTGTAAGTCTATGGGGAGATTTTTTTGGCCATGACCAAAAGGGGAATTTCTGAGGCTTGACACTAGTAGTGATGGAGCTAAAAGTTGTGCCCTCTATCTCCTGTGAAGACTGTCACATTGGTCCCAGCTTGCTTTCACTCCCCTGCTCTGCAGTCCTGCAGAGGATGCCAGAAGAGTCCTACACTGGATGCCACAGTAGCATTGGGGACTAACAGAGCTGCCACACAGGCAGGCTGAGCTGGCATAAACCAGTCATCAGTCTTATAGTAAGTGTCCATGATGTCCTGTGACATCCTTTGGAGCTGGAGAGCAGCAAACAGAAGTCCTCTTGCAAAACTGGGGACATCGATGGTGCAGGCATATCAACATGCTCTTAGAACAGATTTTAAAGGAGTAACCAAGGGCACACAAGTAAAGCAAGTTTGGGACAAAATTATTTAATTAATTTTGTGAGGCTGGTTTAACATCTTTATATGAAATAGCATCCTGTGTTGGCAAGGGTATATGCAGCAGACCTAGTCTACCTAGGATAAAGAAAGTGTCTTGCATGGTACCTCACAAGAAGTGTTTGTGTCTGGTGAAGAAGACAAAGATTAATACAAGAAATAAGAGGTGGGTAGAGAACCAGCTAAGTAGGGAAGGACAGTGGGTTTGAGAGAGGAGCCATGCCCCTCACACATCTCTTTGGAGGTTAACATTGCTTAACATTTGGAGTGGTGACCTTAGAGCAAAGACCAAGGTGCATACTTGATGGTATCTGTGTAAAGTTGCAAAGTATTAACTATCCTGAAGTGGGCCACATCCTTTAACAGGAATAATTTGATGAGCTTGGGCACAGCAGTGACAGCAGTTGCAGCAAATACAGTTTTACGAAACATGCTTGTCAGAGCTAATGATGAGGCTCTTGTGTGTAAACTAGTGGCTGATCAGCCACAGTATTTTCTCTAGAGACATTCATTCCTCACATTGGACACAGATAACACCTTGCAATATAGTCCCCTTTGCCTAGAGAGGACCGACTTCGGTGGCAATAGATACAGACAAAGGCTTCAGGGAAGATTAGGATAATGGAGACTTTTGAAGGGATGTTAAGATACCTTGGCAATTGAGAAAAACAAAAATTAAAAAGGATTACAGTTTTGAATCCTTTTGAGGCATAAACACTATAGAATGTGAAGAATGGTTTAAACTGAAGGATAGCTCTAGTACATGAACATGGATTTTCATTAATCCTACCTTTGTTTGGAGTCGAAACTTAAAAACAAGGTTACTATCAAGGATGGAAAACCCACAATAGCCCTTAAAGCAGAGAAGTGGGAGTGAAAAAAAAGAAACCTTGAGTTGTTTCAAGACAGAGTGTGATTAAATTTGTCATATGGGTTGGATGAAGTGATGACTGTAGTCTCCCTTAGAAATTAAGGTTTATGATGTTAGCTTTTGTGTGTTGGATTAGGTGATATCCCCAACAGCAAGTTTAAAAGATACTTGATTATTCTGTGATTATCTCATTGTGTTTCTGTTGTATTTAATTAATTTTCATGCTTCAGAAAACTGGCTGCAGAAGCTGGAGAAAATGTATTCTCCTTGGGTAGATAATTTGGCTCTATAGGATTCTCTTCCTTTCCAACACATGAGTTATGCTGGCTGCAAGTGAAGAGCACTGCTGCCCCAAGTGCCACGTAGAAATTGCCTTAAATGCTTGGGATTTCCTGTGAGTTTTAGGATCAGAAAAAGTCTGCCCAGGCCCCATCCTCCAACGGAGATCTTAGCAGGCAGAAGAGGTTGCACAGACAGGTAGCATGATGCAAGGATCACTTCCAGGCCTAGGTGGGTATTTGCACCTAAAATAATTGCCTTCTGGTGCCAGCACTGATGTCTCTCGCAATGCTTCTCATACACCTTCCTCCATCTTGTGGCACACATGGTGCTCCTGAGGTTTCAGGTCCTCTGCACACATGTTTTACAATGTGTTTGGTGTCATGGGTTGGACATTTCTGACTTTCTTATCTGTAAGTCGCAGGGCACTAGAGTTGGTGGTTCCCATTATTGCAGTACCCTAGATGTGCTTTATGGTGAGAGAATGAAAAAAAAGGCCAAACTAGATGGCTAATGAATGACTAGGTGTCAATGGTTCTTGTCATTTATATACGGTTCATCTCAGTACCTGATATCTTATTACCTTGTTCTGCTCTCTTTTTATTAAAGGGTGTTGTACTTTCTGCTTTTCCTTTTTCCCAATTCCCTCACATACCTTAAAAAAAAATAAAATCTCTCACTGTATGCATCCGTCCTTTTTCTCTCCACATATCTCCTTTCCACTTACACTACAGACACCTGCAGGCTATAAAAAGAGGTGAGCCTATGTCAGGGCAAAAGACTCTGAAGAAAATTGGGAAAGGAATTTAAAGAAGGGAAAAATTACATGTGATAGAAAAATCCCAGGATATCTTCCTTCAGTATCTTCTCTTAATCATCAAACTGACACCTCATTTTAAAGGTTTGCTTTTATTGCCTCATTTGGTGTAATAGTTTCTCTGAGTGGGAGGATTTAAAAGCCCACTCTCAGCGTTAGTAAAGCAAAGATCTGGCCACCAGCCTGACCTAACCTCAGCTGGGAGAACTTAACTTTGAAAATGAAGCTTCATAGCCTCACATATATGCAATAAGAGGATGAGACACTAGACAGACGGGGAAGGTGTGCAGCCGAGAGCCAGAGCCCGGGGGATCAAAAGCGATGCTCACCCCTAGTTCCTCACAGAAGTACCAGCACTGTGTCAGAGCTCAGCAAGGAGGGGCTTTGCCCCATTGCCCTGCTCAGGACATAGATCTTTGCCCTGGAGAATGGCTTTTCTGACCTTGGTGCTGGTGGGATTTCTGCCTTCCCTTTCTTAAAAAATCCCTTCATCCCTTGGAGATGGTGAATGCTTCCCTCCTCTACAGCTGGTTGCAGGGTAGGGTGTTCAGCTAGGGCCAGGGAGGGTGCCCCTCAGCTCTCCATTTATGTTACCCATGGCCCATGAATGTATTCACATCAGAATTTCTGATGCTCATTTGGGGTGACCAGATTTACATCTCACAAGATATTGGATTGATAATCCATAATAAATCTATTCCCTGCCACCGTTACTGCTCTCAGCTAGTGGTTGCGCAAGAAGCAGCTTCCAGTCCTAACCAATGTTTTCCACCAAAGTGGCTTGCTGAACAATTTTCTATGGATAATTTTTATTGTTTCATTGTTTTCAGTATGGTTTTGGTGTCTTGCCATCCAGCAGTTTCATACAGGTTTCTAGCTCATGTGCTGTATCTGCTGACTGAGTGACTGCAGTCCTCAGTGTGAGGGCCAGGTGTGAATGCTCAGGTTCAGAGCTAAAAAGCTCTTCTAAAACTTCTCCATGTGTTGTTCAAGCATGTGTTGAAGATCCCTTATTTTGAGAGAAGCATCTTGACAGTAAAATCAATTGCTAAAAATGTGCAAAAAAATAGATAAACACAGGAAAAGTGAATACCTTCAGAATTTCTAAATAATTACAGAACAATCTTCTGATTGTCGTCCATTTTTTTGCATGAGATACTTGGATAATATATGCTATTTCAAAACACAGGTATTGTATAACCCGTTGTCATTTGTATTCTGATTTACCCCTTTGGGATTCTTGCTTTTGACCAGAAAAATTAGGCCTTGTTAACACAGGCTGTGTCTCACTGAGCAATCAAGAACCAGATATCTCACAGTGGCTTCAAAACCAGTTGAGAAATAATAACTTTTTCTTTCTTTGGCTGTCTTGGAAATTCTTTATTTGGATGTCTTGGATATTCTAGTCCACCTGGAGTTCATTTGAGGAAAACCACAGACATTTTTCTTTGCAACATTACATTCTCCATTGCCTTCACAGCAGAAGGGAACAAAAGATTAGAAGCTATTCTTGGCCATGAAGCACTTTTGGTACTATGTGGACCAAGGCTTTTTCTCTGCCCATTAGTGCTGCTCTTCGTCAGACACACAAAGTCTAAAGCAAGAAAATGAAATTCAGCTCAGGTATGCCAATATTTATGAAACTTGGTGTTGCTCACAAGTGGAAGCAAACCCAACTCTGACTCCTCTACCAAAATTAAAAAAAAACAGACTGCTCTGAAAATGTTTGGAAAGCAGCAAAGAGGAGGGCAGAGGAGACTCAGTAATAGCTGCCAGGACTTTCAACAGTGTAAGGCATAACCATTCTGCCTCATCTCCTTCTCTCTCTTTGAATGTTTTCATTACAAATTGCATCCCTTATCACAAAAAAATCCTTAAAGACTCAATTTACCCATGGAAACAGCTCTCTAAAAAAAACCCAGAACTTAATTTTCTTGATATTTTTACTTGATTTGTAACTGTGCTAACGCTTTCCACAGTGCTGCTACCTGTGCTTGTGGATTTAATAAAATACACACCTCAGAACAGCCTCTTGGTTTTTTTGTAAACACATTTTTCATTTCTAGAGATCACAATAGTTTATTTCTGCTAGAACTGCAGCCCCAGCCTGGGGAGACACGTGACAGAATGGCTTAAGAGAGGGGTTTTGAACTTTAGCTGAAGGAAAGACTATTAAACAGAAAAAAAAAAATCGATTGGTGGCAGTTATGTTCCAAGCCATATTTTCTAAGGAGTTTTGGGACTCTTATTCTACTGAAAAGAGATTCTCAACAGAAGGGCTTGAATGGACCAGCAACCCTCAGGAGAGAATCAGCAGATAGATATATTCATTTTTATCTTGGGAGAACAGGATTATTTAAAACATAAAGGATTCCTTGATATAGGCGGTTGGCACCACTGTGAGTGACAATAACAAAGGCACCACTGTAAAAATGCGAAGTGTATTATTGCTACCTTAGGGGTTTATCTCTTAGATCTTTCCCCTATGCCAATCCAGCAGGGATTTAATGATATTCTGTCCACAAGTTTCCCCTCAAGAGCTGCAGGGAGGATGGATTTGCTCCTCAAAGCAAACTTCACACAGTACAAAAAAAGAGGAGAAGAGAGAGACCAGGGAAGAGCTGAGTGAAGGATAGAGGGAATGTAATAAAAGAGGAGAAGGAGTGAGGAAAGAGGAGAGAGCAAAAATACTGCAAACCAAATACAAGTACAACCTACAGGGCCTGCTTCTCTGAAGTTTATGTTTCAGTACATTGCTCTGTGGTAAGCTTCTAGGAATTGCAGTCCTAGTCTAATCTTGAAAAAAAGCATAAAGCCTTTTTTGGCCTCTCATTACTCTCACTCTTGCACTGCAGGTGATGGAGTTTGATTTGTGCTCTGTGGATAGTTGGGATGAATGTGCACACCCTTTAAAGACCTGCTAGTAATTTTTATGCATAAAAGGTGTCCTAACTGGGAATGATTTTCTCATTCAAGACCTAAATTAAAGATTATAGATGCTCACAGATGCTTAGGTGTTGCTTTCTTTTCCTGGAGGAGGGAAGATTTGCATCCAATCATTTGGGTGAACTGCCATTAAAATGCAGAGCTTCTTGAGAGGGTTGCAGCTGGCCTAGTAGTTGTATTCTTAAGTCTGCCGTTCACGGAGTGAGCAATGCAGACACCCAAATGTAGAGGTCTAGTGCTATTTAAGATATTTTACAGTATCTTTCCCACTTCCAGCTGCCTCTCCAGAAGTGCACAATCTCTCAGGCATCCCGTGTTGTATCTGCCAGCATTGCTGCAGGTGTCTTGGATACTCTGGGATGTCAAAAATGGCACTTGGTGCCTATGTTTAGGACCTGAATCAGTCCCAATATGGCATAGCTGTGAGACACTTACTCTCTTAAGAAGAGCGAGAACAGTTCCCTTTGCAGTTTATAGGGAAAGTTAAAAGTAGATCGACTGTTGATAAGTCAGGTTGGCAGGTCTACAAGACTCTACTGTGTTCAACAGATGGAAAGAAGCAGTCAGATCTAAATCAAAAGCCAGATCCAAACAATTCAGCATTTAAAAGTATTTGATTTTCTACAGCCTCAAGTGTGGGGCTCAGGTAAGAAGCAGCAGGTCCCTGGATCTAACTTTTCTTCCTAATGCCAGTACCCAAAACTGTTACAGAGGCGACACATTGCATTTTCATTTTTAATGAAATTCTTGGAAATATACAATGAAACTGTATGAAATTTTATTTGTCACTATAACATTGTTGCATAATTTCTCTTATTCCCACTATGTGTGATCAGGTGGTTCTTCAGGAAACCTCCTCTATTTAATAAAAAGGTGAGTGTTTAATGGGATTTGAATGCTTCTGTTGCTGCAGTCCTACTTCTTTGAAAGAAACAAGGAATATTATCCATAATTAGTCTAAAAAGTGCAACTTCCCTTGACCATTGTGCTCTGAAGTGCTGACTGTTTCTTTTCTGGTTTAAATTTGAATAAAAAAACATTTTAAATTGTGGATGTCCCCATCTCCAAGGCCTTGATCTTGGCCTAGCTAAGCCAACAGAGCATTTCCAGTAATTTTGGGGAAAAGATTAAACCTTTCCTTATATTTGTACTTTGTGTCCCCCTAATTGTGTTACTCCTGATTTGAAGCAATGTAGGTAGACATGAGCAGGTCCTCTGTGTTATTTCCATGTGGATACGACTGAATAGCTAGTGGATTGTGACAGGCGGCAACTCTCCTTTGCAGATGAATTTGGGTGAGCTGCAGGGCATTTGGGTTTGGTTTAGTTTGCTTGATGCTGATATAGTTTACATCCTAAGGGATTTATTGTTCTCTCTTGCAGAAGAAGTGGAATGAATCTTGCTCTTTAGCACTGAATTTCAAACCACATCCTGATTTGATCTTGAACCCAAACCTACAGATAAACTTAATTGCCAGCCAAATGTAGTTGTCTTCTCTCATCTCTGATTAAAATCTTCCCATCTCGATTTATGTCTGTGCCCCCAGATGAAACTACTTGATTTGGCTTCTGGATAATACAGAGAAGATGGAAAGCCAGCAGGAAAAACAGTGAAAAGACAAGTCCATGAGGGGCAAAGGGGAATAGTGAAAAAAAGTATATTTAAGAAACTTAACTAAAATATGAAACTATAGAAGAGAAATGACCCACGAAAAAAAAAAAAAAAAAAAAGAGCAGCCCTCTCGCAAACATAGAAGCACAATCATTTGAGCATCTGAGCACTGGCCAGATCTAAGTGAGCTAAATCAAAATGTGATCTCATGCAAGCATATTGTGTGATTCAGACACTGAGAATGTATTTTACCCATTAATATAGCTGTGTATTCTCTTTTAGCTTGGCCAGAAACCAGCTGTTGGACAATCCAGCCATAGTTATCTACGCTACAATTGGGAATGATGTCTGCAATGGGTAAGTCATAAACCAATTTAACATTTATATCATAAATATGACTTCTTTAGAGTAATGCTGGCTACTTGGACATGTACATCCCAGTGTTTTGCACTTCCCTGTAATAGTATTTTTCTTTGCTATTGATGTGTGTTTCATTTTTACTTTTCTGCTTAAAATACTGGGTTTTGCCTTAAGCTGCATTCATTGTAGCCACCTACCAGTCTCCACTCAGAGTTTATATTTCTTTCTATTACAAGCTGGTGACAAAGTGACCAATGACATTTCTGAAGTAGAATGTTTTCAACTTGGCAGATGAAATGAAAAGTATAACAACAACGGGGGGGGGGGGGGGAAAGGAGTTTAAAAGAATCTTACCCTGCACGTCACCTCCTGTGAGGAGGTAGAGTATGACTTGCTTACCTTTCCTGAAGAATGACAATGGTGTCCCCTGTCGAAGTCTATTTGCACCGTGCCTCTTCTGCATGCTGCCCGCAGTCTCTGCTGTGCTCTCCTGATGAGGTGTTCTGTCTTTCTGGCTTTAATCACATCATAAGCTCAGCAGGAGAATGAACTGAAGCTTTCAGAACTAATAGTTCTGGTATTATCCATTAGTGATGCTCACAGGGATGCTAAGAGGTCACTAGCTGGATTCTTCCCTTCCTCCCGGTAGTGGGAAGGCAGAAAACACCTTGCAACCAGGGCAATGCACAGCACACCCATACCTCAGTTTCGGTCCAAGCGTAACATTATTTTCACTATGATGAATCTGCAGGTTTCTTTTTAAGCAAAAGAAATAAATCTCACTTATGTGGAGACTTTCAAAACACTCAATCAATGATGCACACTCAGCTGAGTCCTCTTCCGAAGCTTTTGAAATGTCTCACCTGCAGGTTGTATAATGAATCTGGAGCTATTATGCGGGCTGTCAGATCTTGCCATTAAAATATCACCAGTCTGATATCTTAAAACTTTGCTTAACAGCAAGTGCTTATGTTGAAACTTTGCACATTGGGTGTTGTGCTCCAGATGGGGATGGCCAAAGCCCAGGTAGGGTTTTCTTTGACACTGCAGCACCTGGTAACCCTCAGCCAGCGCAGAAGTGGGACCACAAGGGCCAGCTTTAAGGTCCTTCCCTGGCACCACCATCTCCCTGGCTGCATGCAGGCAGCAAACAGAAATAAGTCCCATGAAACCTTTGCTCTTGGCATCTCCCTGTGGTACTTGTGCTTTCTCTGCACCTCTGCCCAGAGCTGCCAAATTTGCCCTCAGCGCCATCCTGCTATTATAGGAAGAATGTACAAATCCTCAAAAGTAATGCACCACCCTCTGACTGAGTGGGAAAAGCAGTCACAGATCTCTTACTACTTGTGGACAAGACTCTCCTGAGCATCTGTTTATTGAGAAGCTTATGGAGCTTACAATGACCCATGGGACTATGAGGCACCCCTCTGCTCCAAAACAGAACCTTCACTGAAGTCTGTGGCTCCTGCAACCAAGACTTTTGAAGTGTCTTCTCCCAGGCTTCGCCCAATCTCTGTTGTGTACAAATTTCAATTCTGCTGTTTCACTGGCTTTGCTAAAAGCACCTCTTTTTCCTTTGTTTTATTCCTCATACTGCAGGTTATTCCTTTCACTTCCTCTGTCTCTAACACTGCTTTCTATTCTTCACTGAATTAGAAAGAAATTTTCCACAAAATTAAACCATTTTGGCCTTGTCTCACTCATCTTTATGATCCAAAACAGTATTTATTACTCCGAACTCTGGTGGTTTTTAATCCCTGTGTCCATTACCTGGCAGAGACACTTTCTTCTGCTCAAATTCTCTCTGCTCTCTGTTTACTTCCAAAACATTTACAGCATCAAAAAGAGGCTATCAAGCTGTAGTGATCCCTGTGACTCCAACAAGGAAAGATACTGCAGCTTCTGTAGCAACATGCTGTTTCCATCAAGTGGGATGTAAAGCAGAGAGAGATTTTTTCAGTGACCAGTCACAGTGTGTAACTGCCCTGTCTCTGGTGTACCCACAGAGGTTACAGAGGATGCAGAGCATCCAGTGAGCTTGACTAGGGTTTGATAAATAAAAACCTCTTCAAGGACAGCTTAAAATTGCAGTAATAGAGCCTTTCTGGCCTTATCCTGTATTTTACCTTCAAAGGAGAGCAGTGCACTGAGCACACCTGAGACACAGCTCTTAGCCAAAGCATTGTTAAAATGCTGATATTTCATCCCATGTAAAGAGCAGGGCAATGAGTAATATGGACATTTGTAGAGGAGAAAGATAATGAAATTGGCAGCCTGTGTTACACATTCCCTGTAGTCTCCATACTGTAGCGTCCGAACAGGAGGGTTAGAAAAATAAAGACAGATGGCAATGATATCTCTCAGCCCACTGAGGTGCAAATGTGGGACACAGACCTGGAACAAAAAAAAATTTAGACAAGAAAATAATGAGCACCAGCCATCTCACATGCTGTACAATTACGGCCCGTATTAGTTGTGTTTGGAGTAAGGCACCGTGTCTCCAGCCTCTCTTTCCCAGCTTCATAGTCATGGCATCTGCAGCAAAGAGAAAGGTGGCAGCAGCAAAGCAGGGTGAGCAGGCAGCCACCAGGAAGGGAACTTGAACAAAGTAGCACTGGCACCAGCAAGAGCATAAATTTCCTTTATCATAAGGCACGGAGCTCTCCCTAAAACACCCAAATCCAATGCAATAAGAATCCTAATATTAACGTCTGCTTTCTGTGCTTTGACACAATGAACTGTGGCCAGCATCAACTTATAGATGTCCCAGCTGGAAAGATGCTGTCACTGGCTGCTGCCTCCCAGGGAGACTGTGGGAAGGTACCACAACAAGTCCCGGTCCTGACCCAGGCACCTTGAGTCCTTATGGGAGAGCCCAAAATGAACATGGCTACAAGACGGTTTGCTTCTTGGTTGATTTTAATTTCATAGCTTGGCATGGAACAACAGTGTAAAGAAATGCACAGAAATACCTGCATGACCTCAGCAGAGAATGGCAAGAGAAAGTGAAGTCATGAATGTCACATTAATTTCAGCTCCCACTGACGTGTTTACTTGTGGCTAAGACCTTACATCAGAGCAGTATTTTGAAATCGAGTTCTGCAACACCTATAGACAAAATTAAGTAATTTAAAGGCAAAACCACAGTCATATCTCAACAGTACCTTGCTTGGATGGCTGTCAGAAGGAGAAGCCTGAATCTTAATGCTGTTTTCAGTTCTTCCTAACCACAAAGTCTCAAATGCTTCAGCAGACATACTGCATTAAGATAAATTTCTGGGCCCAGGGAACTCATCTAATTATTATACTGTGTGTAAAATGCAGCCTACTGAAGAATCCCAAATCCTTGCTAGGGATCGTAGTTCTCCCTCACGGGACTTGGCACATACACACACCCCTGATGGAGCACCATCATGTCTGATGTGTCAAGACAGAATGATACTTCTGAAAGCTCTTGCTTCTAACAGTGTTCACTGGCAAGAAATCCTACTTCATTCCCCAGCAGCTCACTTGACACTACAAGCATCAAGTTGTCCTTCTTTTACCCATGGGAAGTCATGGAAGATATTAAAGGAGTCTCCCAGGGAAAGGACCTGGATGGAGCCTGTTGGCTGCTAAGCTGAATGCTTCCCTACAAAGCCCACAAGCAGAAAATGTGGGAAATTCTAGTACAATAAGGATGGATGTTAGTGCAACCTTATACACTACTTGGAAGGACATCTTTATTCTTGAGGAACAAAGTCAGCTGCTCAGTGGGTCCTGAGGATTCTCTCTGAAAGTATTGGTGCAGCTGAGCTGCATCACCAAGGCAAGACCAAAACTGTCATGAGAGCCTGCTTCCCAAGGTGCTTAATCCCTGCCATGCATGGCCCACATGTGTTGATGTGCTCCAAATCCCAGCAATGCTGCTAATTCTGGGAGCTCATTTAAGGGCTTATGTTGCAAATATTTCAAAAAAAGGCAGCTTATGGATTTACATACTTCGCTTTGCCTGCCTAAAGGGGCCCCAGGTGGCCCTGGAGCCACCTGGGGTTTGTAGAATTGCAACCTTCTTTCCATCCCTCCAGCTCTTTGCTCTGAGAGAGGGCAATGAGGTATCTCCAGACAATGGGAGGTTTTTACCAGAGGTGGCCCTGCTCTGCCTCCCAAGTGTTGCCAGAGTGGGGCCTTGTGGAGCTGGGGTCTTCCCTATGTCAGAGATCCATGATGGGATGGGATGGGATGGGATGGGATGGTCTCCTTAGTGCTGTGTTCACCCAGTTGCTTATAGCTTTTGTTACAGATGTGTAGCTTGAGACCATGGCAATAGCTCTCAGGGGAAGAGTCAGTGAACACTTTTTCTGTAACGAAGTGATTGTTTTAATAACAGAACTAGGGCAGTGTTCTCTAGGCAGCCTGGGGTGTTTTCCTTGTTTGTTTTTCTTACGTAAGATGAAATTTATTTCAACTTTAGGATTCCATTTTTCCTCCCCCTGCAGCATTTGCAGCTAAATGCAAGAGGGGAAGGTTAAACCTGAGTCTGGGACTCTGGCTCGAAGAAGGTTCATATCTTCCAGTGAGCCACAAAACATAGGCGTTCAGCCTATGTGGGACACTTACACAGGTCTTGTACCCTAATGAACCATTCTGAGGATTATTTTATCTTAAATGCCATGTCCCTCCAGCCTCCCACATTTGCCCAGACTCCTCACTGGTCTCCACAGAATCACACAGAATGACCAGGTTGGAAGAGACCCACTGGATCGTCGAGTCCAACCATTCCCACCAATCCCTAAATCATGCTCCTAAGCACCTCATCTACCCTAACCTTAAACACCTCCAGGGAGGGTGACTCAACCACCTCCCTGGGCAGACTGTTCCAATGCCTAACCACCCTCTCTGTGAAGAATTTCTTCCTAATCTCAAGCCTAAATCTCCCCTGGCGGAGCTTGAGGCCATTCCCTCTCGTCCTGTCCCCTGTCACTTGGGAGAAGAGGCCAGCTCCCTCCTCTCCACAACCTCCCTTCAGGTAGTTGTAGAGAGTAATAAGGTCTCCCCTCAGCCTCCTCTTCTCCAGGCTGAACAACCCCGGCTCTCCCAGTTGCTCCTCATAAGATTTGTTCTCCAGCCCCTTCACCAGCTTTGTTGCTCTTCTCTGGACTCGCTCCAGAGCCACAACATCCTTCTTGTGGTGAGGGGACCAGAACTGAACACAGTACTCGAGGTGCAGTCTCACCAGTGCCGAGTACAGGGGGAGAATAACCTCCCTGGACCTGCTGGTAACGCCGTTCCTGATACAAGCCAAGATGCCATTGGCCTTCTTGGCCACCTGGGCACACTGCTGGCTCATGTTCAGTCAGCTGTCAACCAACACCCCCAGGTCCTTCTCCTCCTGGCAGCTTTCCAGCCAGGCTTCTCCTAGTCTGTACCTCTGCTTAGGGTTGTTGTGCCCCAAGTGCAGGACCCGGCATTTGGCCTTGTTAAACCTCATGCCGTTGGTCTCAGCCCAGCAGTCCAGCCTGTTCAGGTCCCTTTGCAGAGCCTCCCGACCCTCCAGCAGATCCACACTTCCTCCCAGCTAGGTGTCATCTGCAAACTTGCTAAGGGAGGACTCATTGCCTTCATCCAGGTCGTTGATAAAGACATTAAACAGGACTGGACCCAGCACTGAGCCCTGGGGAACCCCACTTGTCACTGGCCTCCAGCTGGATTTAACTCCATTTACCACCACCCTCTGGGCCCGGTCATTCAACCAGTTTTTCACCCAGGAGAGCGTGCACCCGTCCAGGCCAGAGGCCGACAGTTTCCGAAGCAGAATGCTGTGAGAAACTGTATCAAAGGCTTTACTGCAGTCCAGGAAAACCACATCCACAGCCTTTCCCTCGTCCAAGAGTTTAGTCACTTGGTCATAGAAGGTGATCAGATTAGTCTGGCAAGACCTGCCTTTCATGAACCCGTGTTGACTGGGCCTGATCACCTGGTTCTCTTGCAAGTGCTTCACGATCGCACTCAAGATCACCCGCTCCATGACTTTCCCTGGTACCGAGGTCAGGCTGACAGGCCTGTAGTTTCCCGGATCCTCCCTGCGCCCCTTCTTATAGATGGGCATGACATCAGCCAGCCTCCAGTCCAGTGGAATCTCCCCAGTCATCCAGGACTGCTGGAAGATGATGGAAAGGGGTTTGGCCAGC
This sequence comes from Clamator glandarius, assembly GCA_033459285.1. Taxonomy (NCBI): domain Eukaryota; kingdom Metazoa; phylum Chordata; class Aves; order Cuculiformes; family Cuculidae; genus Clamator; species Clamator glandarius. The sequence goes on from JAUNZM010000702.1 coordinate 412,373, forward strand.
ACATCCGCCAGTTCCCTCAAAACTCTTGGGTGGACTCCATCCGGCCCCATAGACTTGTGGGCATCTAGCTGGGCAAGCAAGTCTCTAACCACCTCCTCTTGGACCTTGGGAATCTCATACTTCTCTTCCAACCCTTGGGGTTGTGCACAGAGGGAACAATTTTCCTTACTGTTAAAGACTGAGGCAAAGTAGGCTTTGAGTACTTCAGCCTTGTCTTCGTCCCCTGTTACTGTTGTTCCCTCTGCATCTACTAGGGACTGGGCTAACCCACAACAGGAGACCACTTTATAAAAAAAGGGATGCATCTGTCTGTTTTTAGCAGGGAGAGTGGTTACTCCAAGCGAGATTTCTATAATATATCACTTATGATTTGCAATAAGAACGAGAGACTGAAACACATAGCATCATTTTAATGTGGTTTTATTTAGTTCACTTAGTGTCAAAGAGCACCAAAGAAGAAAATGTCACTGTTTCAGGTGCCGTTTTGGGAGTACAGTATTACCTGACAATGTCCTGTTGGCATCTTGTTTTGCAGGAACCGTGACACACTGGCTCACATGACTACACCCAAAGAAATGCTCTCCAATGTGGTACAAGCTTTGCGATACTTGGACTCCCATCTTCCAAATGGCAGCCATGTTATTTTAACAGGCTTGGTAGATGGTCGCTTCCTCTGGGATAATCTGCATAACAGATACCATCCTCTGGGTAAACACGAGATGTTGTCGAGTTCCTCCTGGTTATCTGCCTAGTGTGTTGCCTTCTGCCCTAAATAATTTATGAATCTAATGACAATTTCAAGCAAACCTGATGAAGTTGGGAAGGTCTGAGAAATATGAATTTGCTCATCTATGCAGGCATATCCACTTCCCTCCTTGACAGCAAAATTGTTTCTCCCTCTTAAGACTAAACTCTCCTAGGTAAATGCAAACCTCAGGGTATATACAGCCACCTTCAATCTTTCCTTCAGCTTTGCAATCCCTGCATTTGTTTGGAGGGTGAGACACACTTAAATGGATACAATATCGGTCATGCACTTTGGAGATTGGTGCAGATTGTGATGACTAAGCCTGTGTGCAAGAGGAATCGGCTATGAAAGGCCAGAGAGGGATGTGGAAGAAGCAAAAGTGTATCTGCATGCTGTGAGGACACGTGTGCCTTAGCAGGAAGGATGCATCTGTGCTCTCTCTGTTGCAATGTGGCTCTCATGATAGAAGGGTAACCAGGGGTGGGTGTTGAGGGTCCTGGAGTACCTCTTCCCACCAAGGGGTCTAGTGTATGGTAGATGGATAGACCTGCAAAATGAAGTTACATTTGGCACATGAAGTTTCCCTCTCTGTGCTTCCCAGGTCAGCTGAACAGGGACATCACATACAGTCAACTCTATTCTTTCCTTGACTGCCTCCAGGTAAGGTCTCTGTCTGTTAGCTTATGAGCTCATCTTTCCTCTTGGCCCGCTGCTAAATCCCCACTCCCCATGCCTGTCCAGGTGAGCCCCTGCAGTGGCTGGTTGACCCCTAACGAGACCCTCAGGAATTTGACTTCAGAGGTGAGTCTTGACAAGGCTGCATGGGATCATCCCCTTGCATAGACCCGCTTCCAATAAGCCGATAGGCCTAACATCTCAAAGACAAGATGACAGCATGCTTTATTCTTCCAGAGGTGAGGAGAAGATGTGGAAACAACCCAACTCATCTTTTCAAACACCTTTCAGGTTCTGGGAGGCAGATAAGTTAAGGGATTCATAAATGTATTCCCTTTCCACCCTCTCAGCTGCCAAAATTTATTTTCAATGGATGCAGTCTCCCTGAGACAAAACTGTTCAGGTTCATGTTCTTCAAGGAGAAAACATACCTTACAAGAAAGAAAAGGCTTGTGAATCAAATATCTGTGAGTACAAAAAGCCAGCTGCATAGATTTTGCTAGCAGCAGGAGCAGGTCCTGAGAGCAAGAGCCTTACCCTGTCTTCATTTGGGATTTGTGCTAATCTTCCTCAAACACGTTTCTGCGGACTTAATCGCCAGATGGTGTGACCAAGGAGTATCCAGACTCAGTGCAGGAATGGGAACAGGCAGAACAGAGATGTCTTAAAACTCACCCTAAAAATCTGGCTGCAGAAGTGAATGCCACATAATAGCAGCCACATATTCCCCTATGGTACAAGCTGATTTTTTATCCCAGCAGTCCCCTGCAGACATGTAAAAGAGCCAGTAATGAAATACTGTCAAAGGTGTCATCTCTGTGTACAATTGCATTAATGCTTGCATTTACTAAACCAAAAAATACGGTCTTAGTTTCACCACAGCATACATATCTGTTTCATTTTATGTCCTGTCCCTCTTGACTTCAGAGGAGGCAATTAAACACTCTCCTAAACTGCAGGATTGCATCTTACATATTCATACCAACAACAGAACATACAGCATACGTAACTTTTGTTCCTGAACAATTCATACGTCTGCAGGGTATAAATTAATCTTCTTTTTGAGCTCCTGTCTGAAGCTAATTGTCTATGTTATTATCCAAACTGCACAATTTAAATATTTAGGAGACCTTGATCTCTGTTACAGCTGTAGAAATCACACTGGATATATCATTTACGTAGATGTTCAGTGGAGGTAATATACTCTGTTGAAAGTAAGAGCAGAATTTTGTCTGCATAGATAAGCATTAGCACCCACAACATAGTAGCCAGAAGGAAAATGGGAAAGGAGAACATTTTTCTTGTAGAAAAGAAACTGTTTTCTTTAAGAGGAACGAAAATGGCTGGAGTGCCACTCATCAAGAGGCCTCCAAAACCAAAAAATTCAGATTATTTATATATGCATAGAGATGCTACTAAAAGAGGTCTCCAGTAAAATAATCATATGCTGTATTAAACTTATTATATCAGCTGAGACCTGTAATGATGTATTGTATGGGGAGCTGGGGAGCCCAAAGGCTGGCAGTGCTCATGCAAGTCTGTGTTCTGACGAACACCATTTCACCTCCTTCCCTTAAGGGCAACATTAGCTTTCAAATTCCTGACCATGCATCAGTGATAAAAGCTGAATCCATGCAAAGCAGCATGAGTAGCAATGAATTGTCATTACTTCGCTTGATTTTTGCAGAGAGCTTTACAACTTTCCAATGTCCTGAAAGAAATAGCGAGATCTGAGAAATTTGCCAACTTTGATATTTTCTACATGGATTTCCCACTGAGACAAAGTAAGTTGCTTTTTTCCTGTCTTTCTTGTGAAACGTTCAGTGAAGTGCTGGGCTGCTAATATGCTTGTCATATTTTAACACTGTACTGGGAGAAGGGCAGCATGGCCAGCCAGCCTAGGTGAAATCTCAAATCTATCTCAGTCCATAGATTTTATTTTATTTTTTTATCATTGCTTTTATAGAGGGTCACCTAGGCTGGAGATGACATATCTGCAGTGGTGAAGGTGGTCTTCATGAACTGCATGACTGACTGGGCTTCACATTGCCTCCTCTGGGATAAGCAGTCCCTCAGAAAGTAGAACTTTTCTCAGCCAGTTTTGCTGCCTGAATAATGCAGCCACCCTCTCTTAACTCACTGTTTTCAAAAGGAGGAACACTTCTCCCAGGATGAACTGCCTTCTTTCATATGCTTCTTTAAGCACCTACATCCTACTGTAACTTTTGACTGGAAGAGTTTACAAAACTCATCCCTCTGTGATCTTAAGTGACTTTAGGTAAGGACATTACCTAAATCACTTCCTTTTGCAACTGGCATTTCAAAATAGAAAATACAGGAACAGGTAACTTTTCCTCTTTACCATGAGCATGAGTGGATGGTGTCTTTGCAGGTCAGGGGACAGGTGCTTGTCCCCAGAGCCCTCTCAGCAGAAGTACCCTGGCAATGTCTCAGAATTCACATCTCAAACACCTCTGCCCATCAGTGCCCGGCTGCATATGGAAGCACAAATCTGTCAAAGCACCTAATATTATTGAAAAAAATCTAATCTGCAGCTAAATGGCATCAGAAATCACAAGCTTATTTTATCCTACATGACCCAATTCAGGGAGCTGCTTCTGGGTCTCATTGAGACCATAGAGAAGAGGAGATAAAGAAGAGAGGACAGGAGGGAGAGCGGTTTTGTTCAAAACTTTTAGTGAGGTGGGCTCCAAGTTTGTCAAGTTTGATATTGTAGCACAATTTCTGGATGTTCAAGTGTTCAAGTCCCTTTGCGGCTTTTGCTTCAGCTACTTAATATTTAACAAGTCATTAGGATTTGGAACAAACTACCTGCTGGGTAGGCAAATTACTTTAATAAGTTAAATTACTAACTTTAGGTAATTTATTTGCTTTCACGAGAAGAAAAATCTAATATAATTTGCTGTTCTTGATTACATAGTGTTAAATAAATTAGGTAAACAAAATCACACATGCACATGCAAGCATCAGCTCTGAAAGACATTTTGCAAAGTTTCCTGCAGCCCTGGAGCCAACGATTCAAGCTTCCCGTCAGGAAAGCTGTCAGTTTGTTAGTGTGCTCAAAAGCCAGATAAGGCTGCTGACCTACTTTTCTGGTCTCTTTCTAAAGCAAGCAGAAATCATCCCCTAAAATCTTCAGACATCAGATATTTAGCAGTGGTTCCACACTGTGATGAGCACATTGATTTCAGGCTGCCCTGGGCATATATATATACATATATATATATATATCAGCTCCCAGCTTTTTTGGAGTAAAATTTGCGTGTACTAGCATTTATTCTAGATTTAGATGGACATTCAAGGTAAGACATTGTCTCTAGCTGAAAGATTTAGTGGTTTGTTTAAGAAGTGATGCAGTACACATATATAAAAGGAACAACTTCCAGTCTCGTTTAGCCAGGGCAAGAGGCACTTTTGAAAAAAGCTCTGGACATATTCAGTTAGTGGGCATTTGTTCAGCTGCTCTAGGATTGTTGAAGGTCAGGTATAATGGTCTAAATTCACCTATCTTGATATAAATCTTATTTATTTTCCTTATTCCTCTGCTGTTTCTAGCAGTGGAACAACAGTCCCTCTGCAACGTGAAACACAATACACAACTTTGTACTCAACATCATGTATAAGGTGTTAGACAAGGGAAGCTCATTCAGTGCTTCTATACGTGTGCTCCATGGTGTAATCTAAGGCAATTTTGTGTTACCCAATATATTACAAATTTGAGACAAAGCTCCAAGCCCTGTGTCTTGAAACAGATTACTCTGAGTGTTGACAAAAGCATCTCAAGTAAGTTTCTGTAGTCAAAGTGGGAATATTACCCTTCTGTGGACTTAAAATTAGTATGGGGCCACAGATACCACTTTTTAACAAAACAGCCAAGACCCTGCAAACAGCAGTGATTCTAGGTCAAAATTGCGGTGCTTGAATAAAGAATATTGTCTTCCTGACAAGATGCCTGCATAATGCTATTAAGAATTTGTAATCTGTCATTATAAAAGAAATTACTGAATTTACAGTCTGTGAATGCCATATCCACTAGTCCTACGTTTGATCACTCCACAGCCCTTTTGAAGAGAGAATGCTTTTTACTTCTCTAATGTCTCTGGGGCTTACAGCATGGCATCATTTGCATTGAATGTCATGCTTATGTAATTCAAAAGGTTATTTTGTTGCAGTTGAAAAAGGCCGCTCAGAAGAGAAGTAACTGAAAATGACAGTCTGTTCTGGCAGATATCAGCCGATGAGAATATTGTATTACCATCTCTTTCTCTAAAAGCACTGTTTTCTTTATCTCTCTTACTTTTTTTGAACTGCTGAAGATGCAGCTAAAATAGGAAATGCAAATGTATTAAATCAGTATTAAATAATTTACAGCCTTACTTGTTACAGCATCTGTCTAAGTTGTGAGGGAAAGTGAATTGTTTTACGATCATTTATGTTCAAAGCCCTTCCTTGCATAAATATTGCAAAGAAAAAAAAATTAACAATAAAGGCTTAAATACTGCCCCAAGGAGGGGGGATTGTACACAATATTAACTCTGACAATTTTTGTATGAATTATCATAATCTTCATGCAGAGCTGTTGTGTGCTTAAAACTACCAACGGCACTTTGAGGAAGAGGGGGGTACATCTCTGGGCAGGCATCTACATGTTCACTGGTGATAACTCCTGTGTTTTCGTGGTTTGCAGCAGCTGAGGAGTGGCGCAAGATGGGAGGCGAGCCCTGGCAGCTGATCGAACCAGTTGATGGTTTCCACCCTAGCCAGGTAAAAACCGAGACCTGGGTGACAGGCTTGAGTAGGCAGGATGCTAGTGCCCATTGCTGTCTGAGGCACCAGTCAGCGTGCCACAGGGGTGTGGGTTTGGGGGTTTTCTCTTTGTGTTATCCTCTGTGGCTACAGTTGGAAAAGTTGTCTCCTGCTTGCTTGGCCTCCAAGGATGAGTGGCAGAGGAAGGTTTACAATTGGAAGTGAATGAAAGGGAAGGAGAACGAGATATTTCACTGTAAGTCATTTGTTGAAATTGATAATCTAGTAGTGGTTTCCACTATATTCACTTTCAAAGTACTTTTTTCTGACTCTCTAAAATACCTGGAGAAAGCAGATTCTGCAGTCAGTTACAAGCAAGGCCACCTGATTGTCTGCACATTAGCTTCAAGTTTCAAATACATACGCAAAGCAGCAGACGTTCTTCCTCATACCAACCTGTGAAAAACTACCAGGTGAGCTGAAATCCTAAGTGCAGCCTTCAGCAGCAGTGGTTCATGTGAGCACACAGCCTCGCCGGGGTTCTTCTGCCAGCCACATAGTGATCACCCTCAGCTACTAAGTCAACAAGAACAGAACTGGCTTTCCTCTCTCTGCCAGAGAGCTCTGCCCAGTGGCAGCAGCAGATGTTCTACATCCGCTATACTTGGCAACGGGCCCAGAAGTTTCTTGCTACCTGATGCTATGGCCTCAAAATAGCCAGCTTCACTCCCAGCATTCCCTGCCCTACCGTGGGGCACAGGTCTGGGTGGTGGCTCTGGGGAGGAATGATGATCCTTGAGGATGTTTTTCTGCTGCGTGATGCCATGTGCCATAGCCATATTCTCTGCACAATGGTGAGAGCAGTTTGGAGAAAGCTGTTGTCTAGGGCACCATTGCTTTCTTCCATCATCCTAGCTGGACATTCTCTTCTGCCCCAGCACTACTGAGTTGTGCAGTGAACCCTGCTGTGCTCCCCAGCGACCAACAGTGCCATTTGGCAGGTCCCACTGCTCAAAAGCATGGATGTGAATTTCCAGAACAGTTTTATGATGTGAGCTAACACCTCTAGCACCAAATAACATGATGCGATACTCTCTTTCATGCTGGGAAGGAACACAGTAGAGAAGCATTTCAGTGGGAGCATGTTTGCAGGCACTGATGGATTCTAACATTTCAGCAGCTTTGCCGTTGACTGTGCTGTCAGATTAGCCAGTGGGGAAGCCCAAAGCTAAAATCCGTGCTTTAGTTGGTGTCTTTTACATCCACGTCAGTCAGCCAAAGCAATGTGGTGGCTTGCTTAGCTTTACCAATTTAAAAGCACCTCCTGTTTGAAGCAGGACTCATTCTTAGCAGAAATTCCTGCATGGCTGCCATGCAGTACCAGGAGATAGGGGCATGAAAGTATAAGCTCACAGTCTCAAGATATGGAGAAAGCGTCTGGATTATTTGCTACAGGCCATTTGCAAGGAAGCAATTAAAGAAAACTTGGCAAATGAAATGAGAATGAAAACAGTGATGAAGTGAACCCCATTTCCAACCCTGCCATCTGGGAAAACTGCAATATGAAGAGCCTGGAATGAAGAAGAAAAGGTCTTTGTGTGATTTTATGCCTTACCCTGAGGCAAGCCTGAGGCTTCTTATAACCCCCAGCAACAGGCCACAGAGGGAATCAAGCTCACCGGATTACAGCTTTTCATCCAGGCTCTTGCCCACATCCCTTATCCCACCAGCAGCTGGAAGGTAGCATAAAGCTGAAGGCAGCAAGTATCATCTTAAAGACATCCTGCCTAACCTAAGCCAGGAGAAAATTACAAAATGGCATTGAAGGGAAGCTGCAAACCTACACACAGCCCCCAGAGTGCTGAGCTACAGGATCCAACCGAGTACTGCTGTATTTCACTCCTTTGGGACCTGGCATCCTGCAGTGGTTATGATCTCCCCTTCCTGCTGTTAGGATGACATTTAATGCTTTTATAGGTACATTTTCCCTTACAGTCAAGGTGCCAGCTGTGGATATGCCTTACTTCAAGTGAGTTATTGTCCTTCTAGGATTTATTAATTAGCCTTATCCAAACATCCACCACTTAAAGTCCTTTTTTCTTTACCTGCTAGTATAGAAATGTCTGTTATCAACATACCACTGTTTGGTATGAGATGTAGCATTCTGCTCTGAAAGAGTGGCTCTCCATAAAAAGAAGGGGAAGTGTGAGGAGGGTGAGTGATGTTTAAGAGGATGCTTGAGAGAGATGACGAACAATTCACTCTCTTCTCAAGCTAGTTTTATTTCAGGTTTTAGTGTATACAGTGTGAATGCCCCTGGCCAGGTATAGCTTTTATACTATACAGAGCTGCCTAGTGGGAGAGGATTGATGCCATGAAGCTCATCAAGTGAATGGGGGCTCTTTTGTCAGTCTCTGCAGCTATTCCCCAAGCCTCATGTACACCTTGACTAATAAACACAATGGATAAGGCCTAGCCTGGGTATATCTACTGAATTTTCTCTCTGAAGATTTCAAAGCACTTGTCAAATATTCACAATTTTTTAAATTGAGCAACACTCCAAGGAAACCATAAACATTTTGGCTCTTGCTTCAATGCAGAGAAACTTTGGGCTGCAAGAACCATGGTGCCCCTCTCTGCCAAGCACTGTGGGTACCAAGCTTGAAGGGTAGCACGGTCCTTAGTTGTTATGATACAGCAGTAGGCAGGATAAACTGGTGTCTGCCCCTAGATTTCACCTGCCTTTTATCTGCTCTTTAATTAAAAAAAATAATCTAATGGTATAAACATGGTAGAAGCAGGTACCCAGTAGTCCAGCTATGCAGGAAGGATATGGAAGGGAATACTTATACTATACTTATGCTACATAATACTATGGAAGTTGCATACATAACATTGCAAGGAGAAAGGGGAAAAAAAGGCAAAACATCCCTTTCCTCATTAGAGCTATTTTGTTTATTCGTGCATTGGAAAAATGCTAGGTTAGGACACTTGGGCGGGAAAACCTAGCCCCCATAGTCCCCACTCCAGGCAGTATTTTATATTTAAAAAACTCTTGAAAGAAGGGATAGGCATCAATTGCTCATTTCTTTATCCAAGCCCAGAACTACTTTCCCTTAATGCAAATTTCTTAGGAAGGAAAGGGGGTCCCTGCATGTTTTTATTAAGCTGCAAAACAATAGGTTGCAAATAAGACATTCATTCTTGGCATAACTGCATTCCTCTTAAGTTTCAAACAAAAACTTGGTCCTGTGAGGGTTTTTTTCCAACTATCCAGCTCAGGCTGTAGCTGGAGGAAATTCACACCATTTACTCTTGACATCTAATAGCAAAACACATCACTCAGTCCTCTTAAGTTCCCTATAGAAATGTCTCTGAGACACTGTCCACCAAAGTCAATCTCAGTTGTCCTTGGAAGAAATCTGACTTTCTCTTCCCACTGACCATACTGGAAGCCTGGGGACTTTCCTCAGCATCTCTCCCTTACTATGAGATCTCACTGCAAACCATTCTGAGCGCCAGATGGCTTCAAGGACATTACATCTCTCTAGAACAGCTGATTGCTTTGTTTGGATGACAGGGCCGTGCATTTCAACAGGATCCTGCACAAATGGCTTCATTTCTTGCTTTTATGAAGTTACCAGGGAGAACGTGAAAGCCCTGAGCATCACAGACTGGAACATGAGATGCTTGGAAGATTCTTAATGATTACGTAGAGGCAGGAAAGCACAGCTTGAGTGTGATTAGCTTCTCCCTTTTTTTTTCCCCCTTAAGTCATAGAAAAGCATATTCCAGCCAGAAAAAAAAAAAAAAAAAAGATAAAAAGCTGAAGTGACGCATCTCAGATGAGTTGGGTATTTACACGTTGCTGAGAAGCATGCCCATCATTTGTTTGGTGCAGAAGGAGAAAACAGATAGCCAGAAGCTGGTGAAATAACACAGCTACCTCCTATTTGCAGTTTCCCAGAGCTCTGTGAGAAACAGCCAATATTTCCTATCAAAAAACTGCTTAAGGTTTGTCATCTTCACAAAATATTAGTTGCAAAAAAAGCATACAGATTATAGCAGATCTCAAAGCACAAGAGCTTTGGAATTTAAAAATGACCTACAGGAAAAGCAATTTACAGAATCCTGAACCCTTCCCTGTGCCACACAACTCATCCGGCATAAATTATGGAAATCATCAGGACTACTTGAAACAATGACTGAGTAGGAACTACATAATTTATAGCAGTCTAAGCACATATACCGTAAATTGCAGCCAACCATATTCTGGACAATGTAGGGCATACCCCTGGTGATACCTTTTCAGAGGGTGAACCATGAAAAGATAGTAGGTTTTTTTAAACAAACCAACTGACCCTGCTAAAAATATATGTGGAAGGATTAGGGACTTGTAAAGGAGGCTTGGAGACTACCTTGACAGAACGGACAACTCTGGGAGATAGGTTTCAGCCCACTGGCAGTCATGAGGTGTCCCAGAATAACCACACTTGGTCCCATTAGAAATTGTGACCAGGAGAAAACACCCTATTATACAATCAACTCTACTCCTCTCTCCTGCCCCAATTCCTCTGGTGCTCTAATGACAAGAGTCCAAGAGCTTCTGCCTCAAAAATGTGTACATGAGCTCTGAATAAAAGAAAGTTTTTGTCTCCTGGTCCATCATTGCAGCTTCTTTCAAAAGCACAGGATTTATAAAGAAGCACATAAAAATTCCCCAAAGTCTCGACCTGTTCCCAAACTCCGAAACAAGTGTCCAAATAGTTTTATTTCATAAACCCATCTTGACCCTTTAAAGAAAGGCTTTGTGAGCCCTATTTAAACCTCCTAGTTGCAATCAATGTTAGAGTGAGGTTCCAAGTTAAGTTACTATGTAAGCAAAATATAATTGTAGGTCAGAAATAAAAATGAAATGTGTTAGCAGTGTATGAAAACTTGGTTAAAGGAGAATCAAGCTGTTCTCTCTTCAGCTACCCTTGATATTTTTCATCCCAGCAATACAACAGATATAATTTTTCTTTGGTGCATAATTTCTAGGGCAAAAGACTATAAAGCTGGAGTGGTTCTGATAGGAAGGAGAAAAGCCTGTCTGCAGGTCTTATGGGGAAAAAAAAAAGCTCTGAAGTTAGCAGTAGGTGCAAACCTAGATGTAATTGAACCTCTCTTTCCTTAACACCCATGGTTTTCTTACAGAGAATATTTAGAGAGAATATTTATTAGAAGTGTTAGAGGCATTTAGGAGCATGAATTCCTTTGGACTTGCAAGAGATTTATGCATTATATCCAAGTGGAGGTTTTGAAATACTTTCAAAATGTTTTGCGGGGGGAGTGGAAAAAGCTTCAGCACTTTTGAATAGAAATTTATGGACCTGAGATCACAGGCATCAGGAAGTGGCTAGAGACTGGGCAGGGAAGTGCAGGTACGTGGTCTTATTTTTGCTCTTTGGAAGGATTTTCCCCTGTTGAAGCAACTGGAATGGGGTATTTTCTTTGGTTAGAGGTTACGGCTGTAGAGAGTGGTTGTCTTTATGGTGGGGTCTCCTAAATGCTGTCATGAAACAACCACATTGTAGAGGTAAAGTAGTTGATGGTATTTGTGCTATTTGCAGATTGCTGCAGCCATTGGAACAGGTATTACCTGGGAGAAGGCGCTACAGGAATGGCCTCAAGTGCTTGGAAAAGAGAATCCATTCAATGACCAGATTGAAGCTATATTCAAAGATCAAGGCGGACACTGACTTCCAAACTGCTGGAGTGCTGATGCAGTTTACTGTGATGCTTCTCAGTGTATTCCATGAAACAAGATGATTAAATACAAGCATAAAAAAAAAAAGGGGAGAGCAAGTTATCAGAACCACTAGCAGGGGACACAACACAACAGCATTCTCTTCAGTTTGTATTTTACCTGCACATTTACCTTCAGTTTGTATTTAGGCTGCTTTTTCTGTGAAGCTAGAAAATAAAAATCAAAAGATACCCACCAGCTAAACCATTTCTTGCACTGGCTTGCAGTTCTGTACAAATCTTTCCAAACATAGCAAACTCCTAGCTTTACCTCATTTTATTTTCCCCTGCAGAACATTATTTCTTGTCTTTCCCTTTGTACTGTTTCAACAGTTGATCTGATCCCAAAAGGGGTGGGGGAGGAACCCCAAACTCATTATGTTGCTATAAATTGTGTGTATGTGATCACCCTGACTGTCAATACATTATTTAGCTGCTATTTGCTTATTAAAATGTGCCAGGAATAACAAGGCACTAGAATTCCGATTTGCCTGGCAGCATTAGTGCAGGTTCTCGACAGTAACTTGACAACCCTTTGTGTATTTAAAACAGGTTTCTTTTTTGATCTTTAATACATCTTTGCTCTTTTGCTTCCTAATAATTGAGATACCCAGTCCCATACCTTGTACAGGCAGCTGCTTCACACACAGGCTTGAAGGCTGCGAATTACTAGTAGGTTTTTTGCCAGGTTATCGAATCCTTTTAGCAAAGAAAAAAAAATAGTTTGATAAGTAAATAATAAAAAGACAGCTCTATACTTGCAGCCCTGCTGGTGATGTAGGAATCGGGCAGCATAAAGTGTCAGTATTTACGGAAAAATTCTGAATAGAAAGTGTTAACATGAGGTGACCAAAACCTATCTGAATGTGTCGAGGCTCAGGTGAACTTACTCTGCTCTTTGTCCTGAACACATTCCTTGGGCAAGGCTGCGTCACCCACGAGGTGGCTCTTAGGCTGCAGTTCAGATCTTAGCACACTGGCCATGGCTGCAAGAGATGCAACTGCTCAGTATTTTGAACAGGCAGAGGATGACTTAGCTAATGCTGTTTTGATTGAAGCACATGTTATTGCTATCCTAGATACTTTTCCTTTTTTTAGAGCACAGTTAATGCCACGTATTTTATTAAGACAGAAACTCCTTTGGGACAACTGCTAACATTTAAGTAAACATTCAAGTCACCTACTTCAGGAAACCAAAGGGAATACATTCCTTAATTGAATGATACTTACTAATAAGGCCCCAATTCATTCAAGACATATAGATGTTACCAAAATATTCAGTCTCCCAAGAAACAGTTTCAACTCCACAGAGGGACACCTGAGGAAGACTATTTACCATTAGAAGGAAAATGAAATTACCTGCTTCCTGTACACGTTCTCTTCACCAAACAGCATAACATCCAATGCACACTGGCCAGGTGGAACACCTAACTGCTTACCACCTATTCAGGCTTCCTATCTCTCATTAAAAACAACACAAAGACAGAAACAAGTGCACCCACGTGGTTTTAATAGAGACCAAGTACAGCACAGACAATAATTATAGAATATCAGATAATTTCCTCTACACCAAAAAAAAAAGGAAATCTAGCAATTAAAAAGGGGAAGGGAACAGTATGTGTTCAGAAGCCAAATTTTCAGGCAATCTCACTGCAAATAATTGTATTTCATTTGAGGTTGTGATTTAATAACACCAATTAGGAGTTTTACAAGCTAGTAAAACTGAAATTTCTTCAGCTAAAATAAGCTTCATTGCCCAGAGCAAAGCATTTTCCATTTGCAGCCTCTCTTATTAGTGAGCATCTTGAGTTTCTAAATAATAGGAAAACCAAAAAGCCCTCTATATAAAATTAGAACAGCATCTTCTCAAAGATGAGCTGAAACTCCCATAGTTTTGCTTTGGGACTCTGCTAAGAGATGCCCAGTATATTTGCTCCATTCTTGATATTGGGTCTCTGAGGGACATCATGAAATGGGCTTGCCAGTGGCTGAAGGAGAACTAACAAAGCCATATATCCTCACATCTCAGAGGCGAATTCTGCACTTCAGAATTGGGTTGTATGCAGAAACATGATTTGTAACTAATGAATTTTGGGCCTATTAAGCCATTAGCTTTTACAGCCACGGTCTCTCCATTATTATGCACCTCCAACCATCAATCACTTACCTGTACTACTCTAAAAATAAATGTCCTATATTCAAACAAATGCTTCTGGAAAAGCTTACTTATCCTAAAGCAGTAATGAGCTATGAATCCTAGTCTACTGTATTAGCGTAACTACTTCCTGGTGCTTGGATTGGGTGCCGGTGACAATTGCATAGGGAAGAATAAATAAAACAGGTGCAAAGTTTGTCTTGGAATGCTAACTATAGTTCCATGAAATCTGAACTTCACAGCAGCAAAGGTTACTACAAGGAATGGCCTCTCAGGTCTATTTTGAGGGAGAACTAAAGCACATGAATACAGGAGGGTTTATGTCACTGCTTGGTTCAAACACACTGCAAATGGGAACGGGGTTTTTTTGACATTACTATGTTCATAAACTGTTTTTACAAAACTTAAAGCTGCATTTGAAATCATTCAGTAGGACTAATTCTTGAGGTGTAGAACATCATTAGCTACCTGAAGGTATTTGAATTCATGCAGCCTGACCTCTTCCAAAAGGATCTGTTACAAACATGAAAAAAAAAAGGCAGCATTTTTGAAAAAAATTCCAGCTTGCACTTAAAAGAACAGGGGAATGTAGGAAGGGAGGAGGTGCAGAGCAGTGCAAGTCAGCAAAGCTGTAAACAAGCTTGCTGCTAAGTTAGGATCACACTTCTGCTGGCTGAAGTAGCGCACATCACCACCTAGAGCTTGGGCCTAGAACTCACCAACCACTTAGGTCAGCTCTTCTAGCTTAGTGCCTGTTAGACTTGAACCTTTCCTAGAGGATAATTTTTTCATCTTGGGCAACAAACACAATTTCTACAATGGATAACAGCCCAACTAGCCTAAATAAATATGTCATTCCCTTGGACAGAGCCAGTTCCAGTCTTAACACCTTTATATGGACTTACTTCACAAATTTATATTTAACGATTTTTTTATTAACATTGATGTTGTATTGCTACTCTGCAGCCATGTTTTGATCACAAGAGGCAAGAACCATCTCTCCTCTTCATACTTACTGAACTGCTAGTCTCTAGCAGCTTCTACATTCATACATGTTCCAAAGCGTTCATGGTAACTGCACATGGATATCTGGCCTCCCACTACAACATCTGGTGGCCAACTACACCCAGGGCATCAAGTTATCTTCCCACATCAAGTGGTATTTTGGGATACACATGCTAAATGGAATCCTTTCTTAAACATTGTGTAGAGTTCAGATTTTTCTTCTTCAGACTACAGACCAGTATCTCACATGCATAGATGACATTAAGAAAAAAGCTGGAAGTGTTTTAATCTTTATTTTAAATGAATAAAATAAATCTTGGTACACAGTTTGGAAATATTTAAAGACACCAGAAAAAGAAAGGTAGATTTAAAAGCAAGTACAAAAGTGGCAGGATGAAAACAGTATTTAGTGTTTCAAGTGTGAATATATAACAACAATAGTAATTTTGAGTATTCTATTGCATTTGCAATAGTGAAGTAATGAGATAGTACTTCACCAAGCCCAGTGAAAAGCTGTGAAAATTACAAGTTTTAACAGAGAAGTTTTGCCATTTTAATGATGGCCCCAAAGCACTGTTCTTATCTGTATTTATGGACATGTCTATGAAGGGGAGGAGGACTACTTTCGGTTAGCAGAGTATTAATTGGTACATAGCAGCTTTGTAGCGTCTAAACACCACCAAAAAAGCAATATTACAACCTCTTCAGGTTCTCAAATGGAGAATTCTAGCTCGTACAAAACCATGAGTTCCAGGGAACACTGATGTATACAATCCTAAAACTAATTTTTTTCTTTTTTTTTTTTCCTTAGTCTTTTTTTTGTCTGGCTTTTTACAGTCCTAATAAAAATACTTAAGGCTTTTCGTTTCTATCAAAGTGCATTATACCGCATACATAATTTCACACCTGTAAACAACATAGTCTACATGCCATGCACTTATCCATACCAGTTTGTATGACAAATTGCAAAAGAATTATTGTGCATGTCTTTTGTTCTGACCACAAGGACACTGTGCAAGCAAGAAATACCTATTACTGCATGTTGTAGAATAAAATTTAGTAGTAAATTCTATGCCTGATTATAAAAAAAAAAAAAACTCAAATCCAAAAAACCTGACAAATCCTCCAATAATAAATCTTCTTCTTCAGCACCGTCCTTGTTAGAGAACTCTGAGCCATTGTTTCTTTCAGGGAACCAAGTTATCTAGTAAGGTTGTTTTTTCACTAGCAGACCCCATCTTCCTGCCCTGATGTGTGATTTCCTGCAATAATTTAGTTGTTTAAAAGAAGAGAATGTACTTAGCTAAAAAAAGTTTGCAAAAAAAGGAGTTACATAAATATTCAGCACATTTAGAAACAGCTAACTGCTTCTTACCTTATTCAAAAGCTAGGAAGTAAAATACATTTTAAAGTCTTTAAAGTGAAATAAAAATACTGCATAATATAGTCTATAATGTTAAATACTCTCTCAAATTTAAAGCATAAGTGACCCAGAAGGCTTCCTATATTTTCATTAAAGTCCTTATTTTATGTAGTTCATGCAGGTTTTTGCATACATTTTCTTCTTATTTCCCTTCCAGAGTTTAAAACTTTCCAACAGGCTTGTAGCATGCATCAGGCTGCCACATGCGAAGATCAACAAGGACCTGGTTGAGCTTTTGCATCCAGAGGTTACGCTCTTCTTTAGTATCAGCAGACAGCCAGTTCCTAAAACACAAAGAACCCAATGGATTATATACATTTTTATCTGCCTTTACTTAGTTATTCTGAAAAATGTCAAGCTGATCATCCATGGAAGTCTCAGTAGCAGGGGAAAAGAAATGAAGTCAAATATTCCACAATCCTGCTTTCAAGCTACCTGCCATTTCCATTTTCTGAAAAGTTGAGTTCATTGTCCTCACAAGACTGAAATGGGACGGCAAGACAAAATAGGACTAAAAGTGAACCAAAATTGTTCAAGTGTCATTCCAAAGTCTTTGCATTTAAATAAGCTTTGCATTGGTATGACAAAGTTGTAAAGGTCTTATGTAATTTTAAACTATTGCTTGAGGCAAAACACTCCTCCCATACACACCCCATGGCCTCCCCACAACCTTTACGATTTTATCCACTTACTTTGTAACACAGAGTGTGTCTCTGCATTGGCTGACAAGAGTCTCTCTATCATCTTCCCTCTGAGGCCGGACAGTTATTAGTTCAAAAGTGTTGGGACGGGCACAGAACTCCCTGTTGGCAGGTTCAATCTGATGATTAGTGCAGTTAGCCAAGTTTATCCGGCCCATTGGATGCTGAAAATGAAGTTAGTTCATCAGGCAAGAATACTACAGCTAAAAGTAATTCTAAACATCATACATGTTGATAATTTTTTCCATATTAAGTGAACCCCCCAGTAAGTTACTCCATACTCCATACAAAAACAGGGATTCTGGTTTCTGCATTTAAAAGCTGAAGCAAGATGATATAAACAATGGAACATGCCTGGCTCAGTCACATACAATACAGCTAATAAGCCCATTCCTTATCAAAGGCCTAGGCTCTAGCAAGATATATCCCCATCCCTCAAGATATATATTTAAAAAAGCTTTTTAACCTTCAAAGTGAAGAGGAACTTCATAATAAAATCCAAACTGATAGAGTAAACCCTGCCAAAGCCTAAAGAAAACAAGCACTTTTGGGATGCTTGCATCACTCTTGTCAAAGCCTATAAGCATATGGATTCCTCTTCAAAAACACCTAACTAAAGCACTTCAGTGCCCACTCCAGCTGCTTTAGCTCCCTCTATAGTCAACAGCTAGCCCCCTTCAAAGAAAATTTCTAATTTCAAGGCAGTTCTCTATCTGCTACTGAGAGAGGCTCAGCTGTATGCCTAAAGTTAGTTATAGACTTTGGCTTGGATTCTTCACACCTACAGATATACCTCAGAGAAACATCACAAGCTGCTCTTAGCTTGGAAGAGAGTTTGCTATTTATTGGTCATGTTTGCTGTACTATTTCATTATTATAATAGTCAAAATAACCAGTTACAGAAAAATGAAGGACAGCTCCATTTCAAGGAAACTTAATAAATGGGTTGTATGTTGGTGATAGATGTTCAGCCATGGGAAATTTATTAAAAACACAATATGATTTAAAGCGACCATTGCTCAACACTGATATGTGAGCTACATTTATCTCTGCACAACAGAACAGATATAGTAGGGGTAAGCAGAGGCAATCAGTAGAGTATAATATTGCTGTAGATGCTATTATATTAAAAGATTATAGCTGACTCTTTCTCAGAATGATAGTGAAACCGGTCTAGAAGATTTTTTAAGAACAGAATCTGGAAAACAAAACAAAGCTGCTTTCTTGCAGAACAGAAACCTTTTTCTTGCTTAATTCAATTTTTTTTGCTTATCTTCCATTACATTAGGCAGAGACTTTTCCCTCTCTCCTGAAAGGGAAAGAAATTACATTGATATATTTTGGCAATATCAATTATCAGCATATGGTCTTCCTCTGTTAGCAGAGGAGAAACTAAAGTCGGTCATCTGGATTGGCACAGAAGACCCAAAATGACCAGAGTTTGCCACAGAGTTTGGGAAAGAAAAAGGTTCTGCCAACAAACAAGCAACTGTTTAAAGGTAAATTGCTTAAGTGAGTCAGAAAAACTCTCTCAAAAGCAGTCTTTAAAAGTGCCTGGAAATATTTCAGCATACACTGCAAGCACGGGCTAAGGAGACAAGGTTCACCTCAGTGACCGATGGACCTCTGATTTGTCTCATTAGGCAGGCAATAACTTAAGTCTCTGTGAAGCAAGCTTCAGCTACAATGAAGAGTGCAAGAAAACTGACTGCAAATAAGATAGTCCACAATTACAACTATGCCTCTGCAACACAGAAGGATTGCCCACTCTGACACTTAATATGGTAAAGAATTAGTCATTATTTTGTCCAAAACTTAGGACAACTAGATACAGTCTGCTTATTAAGCTGTATAAGTCAGATCAATTTCAATCAAATAATTAGTCATATGACAAGCAATGGAAGGTGTTAAGACTAAAGAGGAAATTAAATATGGATCTTCCTGCACTCTTCCAATTTCCCACTAGAAAGAGGTCATTTTTTAAGATTTCCCTGATTTCTGTCAGATTTACGATGACAAGTCCCGACCATTCTCCAAGGAATCTTTATGTGCTTGAATCTCACACTTTGAATACTTACCTGTTTTAAGCCTAGACATTACTGTCATTAAAGACGAACTGCTTGTTGTGTAGTGCATTACAAAACTTTAACCTTGAGCTCTATAAAACAGCATTACCTTTCGTCTTTCATCATCTGGATATGTCCAATAAGATATACAATTTCCAGCCAGCACACACCAACGTCTATGCCATGCGCCAAATCCACTAACATCTTCAAACATAGTCTTAAAAAAATTAAAACCAAGAAAAATAATAGAAAACAGTAACATAATAACTTGAGCTTGGTTTTTACTCAACTCTTTCTGCCAGGATGATTCTGCAAGTACAACCCTCCATAGGGGTAAATGTAAGAGAAAGAAAATATACTGGGAGAGACTTCTATTAGTACACAGTATTGATTTTCCAGATAGCATAGAAAAGCTAGCACAGATAGCACACACTATTATTCTGAAGTTTGCAGCGTTTTGCTCAAAATGCACCTATTGCAGCTATTTCAAATTACCAAATTTTCATTTTGACAGTGGCAAGTATTCCCATTGTTTTAAGATAACAGAGGGTTACGAATAGCAGATACATGGTGAATGGTTCACAAAAACATAATTTATTATGATTAGGCCTATAAGTCATCTTTGACTTACCAGTCAGGATTACAAAATATTTGGCTACACTACAGGCCACACTGAGGAGCCCAGTCAGTTTAAAAGAAATAAGAAATCAATTAACATTTAAATGTTTGTGTCAGCAGTCATTTTCCTGGATGCAGGATTATACCACCATCAAAACCCACTTCCTTAGTACTGGAATGGAAGGTTTCACTCTTTGCAATTCAGATTATCATTTTTAATGGTGCAGGGAGTTTCTAAATCCTTACACTGAAAAAAATCCAATATGAATGCACACCATTCTTCAGGTTTTACATATTGTACAGTAGGCATACTTAACAGCTTTCTTAAATTAGTACACAAAAACGTGGGATAGCAAATACTATAAGCTCGTGAAATGTTTGCATCTAGTGAAATCTGTTCAATTAAGTAAAGGGAATGGAGACTGAAAAAACTGCTTGAAAAGAGCCTAAAGAAATTCTGATTTCACACAAATTAACAGCAATTGTTAGTGGCATAATGAAGTGTTTTCATAGCACATTTACTGCCATCTGCTGGACATAATCTTAACACCTCCACCTATTAATACTAAGTGGAATCGGCTTCCTTTTCTGAGTGTTAAAAAAAAAAAAAAAAAAAAAAAAAAGATTCCAAGATGTCCTGTAAGAGTTGCTGGCAGAGAAATCAGAATCTCTCCTCACATCAGATTATAGCAAGAGGTTAACTGCAGTTCAGAATTACACATGAACAATGTTAAAAAGAAAATGATATACAAAATCCTAAAAGGTAGCTTTAGTTTAGGCATGTTTAGAAGATAGACCAGGAAAGTTTTGAGGTCTAGTTCAAAGAAGGAAAAAACCCACACACTAAGGCAGTTTTAAGCTTCACAGTCACTACAAATACACGTGTGAAGTTTAAGTGACATTTAATAGGACTTGCAATTTCCAAGAAAGGAATTTGAAATTAATACCTTACCAAGAACCCTTTCTCCTCCACAGAGGAGTCCACTTGGCATTTTAACTTAAGATATATATGACCTTCCAAAGGAGACAAAAAAGGGACCTGAAAAAAAGTAAAGCAATCAGTCATTTAATGGTGACACCTCAACTTTACCATTTCAAGCAAGCCACCTGCACCAGCATGTTAGTACTGTCTTGTTCTTAGGATCTTCAGCCGAAAAAAAAGCAGTCAGTCTCAAGCAAGACAGTAATAATCACTTATTGTTTCAGGTTCATTTGGAAGCTTTTCAAGACTCATTTGCTTATTAGTTTGCTCAGGACATAGGTACAAACAAGCTTCTATGTAGAAAAACAGACACTAAGCATGGTTAAGAACTCCTGCAAGTTTCTGCCTCAGTTTGTCATTAAATTGCTTGGAAAATATTAAAGTGTGCTTAAACAACATTGGTACAGATGGACATCATAAGCATTTTTGGCAGGTACTGCTGTAGTAATGCCTACTCAGAGAAATATCTGTATTAAAAAACCTACAAGAGGAAAAAGTAACACAAGCAGTTGTTCAACTGGTGCTTAAGGTGTCAAGGACAGCAACACTAAAGCTTTGGGGGTGGAAGACAGGGGATAAAGTCAGAAACATCCTTGCTTTGTCTTACTAGAAAAAAAAGAGAAAGGGTGATGGTGCTGCTCAAATACAAAGAAAGAACAATTTGCCAGGGAATAAGCATGTGTACACAATAAAGTAGCTTTTAGAGCCATGGAATCAATTTTGATCAAACAGAATTAAATTTTGCTTGTAGTCAAGAGTAAGCCTTTATAGTTAAGTTATATCTGTAGATCTTGGTGAAACCTGCAGAACACTGAAATAGATGTTATGGTTAGAAATTGATTGCCTTCGAAACACAGGCATACTGTAGTTTCCTTACAGATGTGATACATGTGCACAAGCAACAGAATTTTCCATGTTAGATCTACTCTACTAAGACAACATGCACAGCTTGCTCACATACTTGGCCCTATAGCATAGCACAGAAAAATTTTGAGCACCAGGTAGGAGTCTGCATGATCATTTGAAGAGCAAAAACAGCAAAATGTTTCTACATGATAGAAATAAGTTGCATCAGTACTGGAGACCTTATTGCTCTCTACAACTACCTGAAGGGAGGTTGTAGAGAGGAGGGTGCTGGCCTCTTCTCCCAAGTGACAGGGGACAGGACGAGAGGGAATGGCCTCAAGCTCCACCAGGGGAGATTTAGGCTGGACATCAGGAAAAGATTCTTCATGGAAAGGGTGGTTAGGCATTGGAACAGGCTGCCCAGGGAGGTGGTTGAGTCACTGTCCCTGGAGGTGTTTAAGGTGAGGGTGGATGAGGTACTTAGGGGCATGATTTAGGGATTGGTGGGAATGGTTGGACTCAATGATCCGGTGGGTCTCTTCTAACCTGGTTATTCTGTGATTCTGTGGATCTTTACCAGCAAAGACAACGCACTTCAGTTTTAGTGGGTTTTGCATTCCTTTGTAATTTACATCAGGACAGAACAATCTCCTTTATGGATTATAAAGTTTACCAGTGAAGGGCTGCTTGACAGTAAAGCAAAAAGGCTGCGTAACATACCAGCTACAGAGAGCCTACACCATCATTCACTACCGATTACTAGAGCAGGTCTCAAAACACCCTTCCTGTACACATAGATATTACACTTTAGTCAACATTATATCCCAGTAAAAGGCAAGTGGGGTGAAGGTGGTGGAAAGAAATTACTTTGTTGTATATCCAAGCTAGATCAAGGGAAAATGAAAGCCCCTGACAAAGCTAGCTTCCACTCTGGTGAGGCCATCCAGATTCTAATATGACAAGTTGTCCTGCTGTCATAGATCATTTGTTAAGATATTCAAGGCAACTCTTGTGAATTTGCAAAAAATTAAAAGTTTCTTATGAGATTTTTGATTACAAATAAGAGGCGATAAGTACTAAAATAATCACCTGCTTACTTTTGAGTGAAAATATATATAGTTATCTAAAACATTTTCTTCTGATGGATCAGAATAGTTAACTAAAAACTTTTCAGAGATTAAAGATCAGTTATTTCCTTTAAGCATATTAATTTACTTAATTCCTAAAGTAAAAAATGTATACACTAAGCAAATTATTTGAATTGCACATTTGTGTAAAAGTAAGAGCCTCACACTGACATGCTTAGTATTTTCAAAACTTTAGTTCTCTATGATTGCTTTCTGCTTAAAAAAGGTCTTGACAGAACAAGGTCTCGATAGAATAAGAAACAAGATATTTAGATCTCAAGTGATTTTCACTTTCTTCAGCGGTAATGACTTAAATCAACACTTAGGCCACCAGTCCTTTTTACCTAGTCCTCTGTTAGCAGAGTACCTGATTCTATGTTCTGTGGAGCTCATCAACTTGAAAAAGCTGGTTAAAAAAAATCACTAGTTAGGAAATTTAAGAGACACATTGATTTGTTTTGAAATAAGAAAAACCCTCCCCCAGTGATCCAGGAAGAAGAGTCACATGCTAGTTAAGGAAATTTAGGTGGCCTAAATAACTTGGAGCCTTAGCAGCATGCGTATTATCGTAAAAGACAGGGAACAGAATTCTGCAGTTATTAAAGGCTCCTAACATATTATGTTTAATTAGTAAACCTTTGTAAACATTTACTTAGAAGAATTAAAAAAAAACAAAAAACAAACAATTGCAAAAAGGCCAGACAGACATAAGCAACATGCATTAGGAAGCAATTTCCTATTTTAAACTAAAGGATCATAGCAACCTTGTCCTGGAACATATAGCTCAACAGTTCTTTTTCCATCCCTTCAAAATTTATCTAGGGAAAAAAGAAACATGCTCAATGCAATTAGTGTAAAGTTAAGGTTTATGAAAAACAACAAAAAAGACAGTTATACACAAAATAGGTTTTGGTCTTTTCTGCTCTGAGTTTTAACAGTGCATATAAAAGGGAGCAATGAAACTGAAAAATCCCACTGCTGCTGCAGCATTTTTTTCTGTTTTCAAAATGCATGGAGCAAGTTAAAAGGCAGCTGTTTGGTACAGCCACAGGCCAAGACAAAAATGAAGCTCTACAGAGGTGATAACTTAAGAAAAAAATTATCCTATAAAGGAAAATTCTTACTCATGAGTTGAAGTTGGCACATGGAAAAAAAAATTATCAAGTGATTGTTTCCCTGGAATTCTATTTGAATTTTGTACTTGTGCTACAAAATACTAGTCTGGTCCAGTGTCCCATCCTACAGAGTAAACTACAAAAATTCAAACACAAATTGCTAAATACAGCATAAAAGTCAATTCACATAACTGAGAACAAGGGGTTTCCAATAATCTAGCCATACAGAAAATAAGATTTCAGATGTAAGTTCTGGTTAAGAGGAACATTTATGCTGGAGGACAAAAGCTGGTACTTTTCAAATTTAGACACTCAACAACAGCAGTGCAATTTTACTGTTAAATTCTGCAGACTGTCTCAGTAGAGGACTCTGCTTCTATTTGCAAAAAGTAAAACTTCTAAAAAGCAAATAGGGATTACTGCAATCTTATGCACAACCAATTCTTATTATCTCTTCTCTCAGAAGCTATAATTGCTATACTACTATTATCACAATAAGACTTAATTAGCGAAGAAAATTTATTCTTATGCTGCTGTTTGGATATATAAAGATGTAACTTAGCACTACCGTAAGCTGCAGTAACTTGTGAATTCATTTAAGTTAGTTTAGGATAGCTTCTGGCATAAACACCTATTAAAGTAGGGTTTAGGTATAAGATATTACAAGGTTAGAGATTACAATGAATGTAAGAATGTATTGTTTAACTTCTAATGGTAAGAACTAACAAATACATTGTGTTTGGACAAGAAACTAATGGTATGAAACTAAGTAATAACTCTTTCAAAAATTATTAGGATAGTTTGCTTCTATAAATTTAATTGGGATATGAAAGAAAACTCGTATTCCTAACTATATTCAAATTACAATTTTTAAGTCAATTAAATACAGAAAATTTCAAACACATTACCATTAAAATACACTTAATGTCTTATTTAGTGATAACTGCAAGACTAAGAAACAAAATATGAAGACCATGTACAGAGGTGACAACTCAGTACATCAACTTCTTGTCACTGAAAGCAAATTAGTAACCAAATGCCTTCATTATCTTGGCATAATCATACCTTACACTGAGCTACGGAAAAGAACATCTGTCATAACGTAAGCCTTTCTGTTGTATCTCCAAATTACATTTCAGTCATGAAATTAAATATGAGTAACCACAATTACATATAATTTTTTTATCTATGCATATTAAAAAAGCAACATAGAAACCTATGTTTCATTTCTAGGATAGCGATTTCACCTGAGAAAAGTAAACACATACTCATTCACTTTTCTGGTACTATACAATTACCTTTGGATTAGTAACCAACATTTTCCATTACCTTCTCCAGTGCAAATTTTGCATTTCCGACAGAAGACAGTGATAGCTTGTGGGATCCAACAAGGGTGAAATTAGTAGTACGTACAGCATTAGGGCCACCTGGACTGGACATGGCTGTGGAAAAAGAAGTTAAAGCCAAGTCATAACAACATATAATCAGGATGCTGCAGGGCTTAGAAAGATTTTATTGGTACTACTGTATGCACGCCCTACTCAGTATCCCATAAGTACTCTTTGCAGTACAGCTCAGCAGCACATTCAGACAGTATCGTGAAGTACACCATTCCTTCTTAGTAGATCTTTTATTTCAGAAAGAAGTTTTGAAATGTTCACAAAGGAGAATACAAGGCATTTTAGGAAGTCTCAAAGGGGACAGAGAGCACTCTAGGGCACGCCACAAAGCGCACATGCCCTGCAGCAGGAACTTGGCTTTCAAGTCTCTTAACCTCTCAAGTGACACAAAGCAGTCTTCCAGACTCTGTATGATTCTGTTGCTGTAAGTGCAAAGAGGAATATAAACAAGTACTATAGCTCAGGTGCAGGAATCTTGACTAGTTGCAGCAGCATGGTAGACATTCCAGAGTTTGTTTATTACCGCTGTGTTGCTGCAATTTGTACTAAAGCTAGCTCAGGTATCTCATACTGCAGTCAGACAAGTGTATAACGCATTTTTATGTAGTCGGAAATACTCAGACACTGCTCTTGTCCCAAAAGTCCGAAAGACATAAACATATTAAAAACGCTACACACAAGCAATACTGTTTGTATGAGCAAAGCTGCTCATATTTGCAACCTTGCTCTCTATTACTTTGTTCACATCACACTCATTTAAAAGCCCCAAATTACTTTGAGCGCACCTTTTCAGGAAAAGGATCTAGACCACAGGCATCCAATACCAATTACTAATTTTAATTTTGTGAAGAGATTCCCCATTAAACATAATGGTAACTCAGATATAAAGTAGGCTGGCAAAGTGACATAATTCTGTGTTTATTACTCCCAAATTATCATCTGTTACAAGTATTACTTTGTATATACTGCTTTAGACAGCAAGTGTAGATTATTCATCTTGGCATAAACTATTTAGATTTTACTTACCTGGAGTAAGAAGGGTGCTTTTCTAGAAAGAGAGAGAAAGAAAAGTTACGAGAAAATAATTTCTGACATCTCTACAGAAGATTCAGCTAGGTTACACAGAAACTAAATCTGAAATACTTTAAGAACAAGCACATACAGAACTTGAAAGGAAGTCCAAATAGATGTGTTGCAACTGCATATATCCATCATCACATCTCTAGAGCTGTTAGCTGGACTATAATTTCACATTTCTACTAAGATCTTCAGCCATCAGCTCAAGAAATAGGTAAGGGACACAAAGAGCCTACTATGGGTATAGCCTTATTCCGTGCAAGAATAACGCCTTTGGAAGTGTTCATAACCACACCTTGCTGCAATGTTATATTCATACTTACAGAGGTAATAGATGTTAATAATCTCTTTGGCGTAATAACCTACAAAATAAATGCATTTTTTACTGAAGTTGTCCATCACATTAGTTTGAAAGTTAGACAGTGAAACTACTGAAGGATTATCAAAATAAATTTTTAATGGATACCAGTTACAACTAGTAAGTCTTACATTGCATCCATTCAAAAAGCATTTCAGAGGAAGGAATGCTACATATGAAAAATATTTACTACAGAAAGGTTTAAGTTTATGCATTAGCTTGGCACAGAGGCATGTGTTTAAAAAAACAATCTTACACCTTCATATTACAAGGCTTCAGAGTTGCATATGCTTATTTAAGCATCAATGATACAAGTATATAAGTGTTCAGTGTGCTACTGTTGTATGTTATATATATTTTCATATTAAAAGCTCAAAGTTTAGGTGATACTGAAACAAACTGGAATTATGTACTCATCAGTTCTTGAAACTGAAAGCTTGTGAAAAAGTAAATACAGGTTGCCATCAGCAAAACCTATAACCCCACATCAGCAACATGCCAACAGTGCCACAAAAATATTCAGTTTTAAGTAAAGATTCCTCTACAGCAAAGGAGAGCTAGAAACCCTGGACTTCAAACTGGTTTTAATGGGGGATAGAGGGAAGCATGCTTTCACTGACAGAACAAAAGTAAAGAAAGGTCCTATTTCTGTTTGCAAAGATAGGATTCAAGTACACTTCCAACTGTTTTGAAAGATGATGTTCCAAGTGTCATTTTATTAAGACATTTTGATAAGGAGGAAATTTGACCCAAAATTATGAATACACTGTCTGCCTGGCTATGGGAATGAAAAAGAGAAAAATTCCACTAGCTTGTTTAGGGTCACAAAGCCTTAACAAAAGCACAGACACTTGAAATGTGCACCCTACCCCATCCAAAATGCTTATGTCTAAGAAGTTCTTAAAACAATGGTTGATTTAAAAAAATAAAAATGTAGTGCTTTTGTTTAACGCTGGGGAAAAAAAGAAGTGCTACACTTGATCAATAGAACCTTTAAGACAAATCACACTGCAGAGTAGTGCATATTGACTGCTGAAGCTCAAGTGAAGAATAACAGCACTAAATCACTATCAAAGGCACCACACCTAAACAAATAGTTTGTAAAGCACAGCATTTTGCAGAACTAGTAGGACAACTTCTCCTTCCCCTCTGATATATTTCAGACTCAAGCAACTGCTGTAGGTCCAATCTACTAAAAGCTGCAGGACTTTATAACCTGTCTGTCGTTGCAGATGTTCCAAGGCAGAACATGAAAAGTAAAAGCAAACAACAGATTGACTAAGACTATTAGTGAGTTCCCCCTCAACACTGCAGTCTTCTAGTGTAACTTGTGTTAAATACAACACACATTTTCAGGTTTCATTTACCTTAGATTTATTTGCTTTTTTCCTTTTATCAGTGCTCGTTACTTCTTTTCTTTGCACCTGTAATGCAAGAAGTTATTAAGAATGTATTGTACTTTCTCCCTTACACATCCTCATATCCTCTTAACACAAACTAATACATACCAAGCTGTAAACTTCCACATTTATTTCAAAATCACTTGACACATCATGCCTAGAAGGGATAATGGGGAAAAATAAATTAAACACAGCCTGAAACAAAAAAGATTTTCAGGGAGTACCTTGGGGGTTTGGTTTTATTTGTTTGTTTGGGTTTTGGGTTGGGTTCGTTTGTTTTGGGGGAGAGGGGGTTTGCTTGTTTTTTTAAAAGTTACTCTTTACTTCTTCCCTCCTTTCCCTCCTACTACTCCTTAGGACTCTCCAGCGAGCAGCTAGGTTCTGCTATAGAGAACCTTAGCCATAGTGCTGACTAATAACCTAATAACTAATATCTTACTAAGAAGTCATAATTTATTCCTGCAAGCCAACAGGGCTGCTTCATTTCTACGACAGTACTCTTCATACAAGTAGAGATGCTGTTTAAGACTTGCACTTATTATTATTTCAAGATACTTTCTAGAGCAAAAGGGGAG
Organism: Clamator glandarius; assembly: GCA_033459285.1. Taxonomy (NCBI): domain Eukaryota; kingdom Metazoa; phylum Chordata; class Aves; order Cuculiformes; family Cuculidae; genus Clamator; species Clamator glandarius. The sequence continues at coordinate 441,198 of JAUNZM010000702.1, forward strand.
TGAGGAAAAGGGATAGATAATCTGAGTGCATCTACCATTTCTCAGATTGCACCCTTCAGTCCACTGCTGGCTCACATTTCTACAAACAGATAGGGCTTTTTGAGCAAATAGCTTTAAGTGAAAACCCCACTTGGGTTAGACTTTAAAAATGAGTTTGCTTGTTTATTTTGGAAGACTTGCTAAAAAACAACCATTTGAACTCACAATGCTTTTTTAGCTAACGTACAAGAGTTAAAGTTTTAGTTTTAAGAGTACTTTTTTTTTCCAGATACCAAAACCAAACAGCTACAGAAAACATTAGTTGCTGCAAAAGAGAAAACACATATCATCTCAGGCAGATCAATCCATTTGTCATGGCAGGTGTTCCAGGAGAGAATAAGAGTAGAAAAAGCAAGAAATAAGTTAGCTGATGAATAGCAGAATATAGTCCAGATTGCTCTTTTGGGAGAAGTGCATTCCAGCTATTTCTCAAGGAAGGAAACTCACACCCCAAGATCTTGCCATATTTGTTTGCAGAATATGACATCCTTACATGAAGATTTTAAGCATTTTTATTCATGCTCCACCATCAGAGTTGAAACTTGCTCCAAAATAGTTTCTTTATACTTACATAGTAAATGTTGTGGTAAAAGTAAGAGCATCTCCATTCAGCGAGCTGGCAGTACTTGCTAATGGAGTGGCAACCATATTTCCTGCTCCAGATCTCAGTATTATTACATAGTAGTAATTTGCTGCTTCTGTAAATACATATCAGATGAGTTTGTTAGCTAGAGGCGTCTAAGTGTTTAAGAACTTTCAAGTACTGCATTGCCATTAAACATATCTCATTTTGAGCCGACAGTCAAGATTTACTTATAAACTTACTCTTTAAACAAGTTTTTTTTCTTACTGTGTCTGCTAGTAAAAGTCATCACAACTCACAACAATTTTATTACTGCCTTGCATACCTCGAACCAGACCTACGCTATTCAGTAAGAACTTTAAAATTAATTGCTGAATCAGAGTTCCTTGCACTGTGTTGTTATTCTCTAGGCCTACCAGCTGAACCATACATTGGCTTTTGCTACTGCTCATTCTCATACTTTTTTTCAGTCCTATGAAAGAACTAGTTATCCAGGCAACTCATTTCCTTAACTTATCACACAAGGCAGGGGAAGACAACCATAAATGCACATCTCGATAGCATCAGGAGATAATTTGGAGTTTGCACAGCAAATTCCTGAACAGTAAAGCAAGAGCATTGCCTAACATCAAAGCATGTTAAGGAAAAAAAAAAATCCCAAACCATTTGATTGCTCTTTTGCATAGGACAAGTCACAGCTTTCCAGAACAACCGTTGAAGCCTCCATTAAGCACTGATTTATACTCTTCATATTCTATGTTCTCTTTAGGGATGAAAACAATTAATAGAGTACCTGGTGCACACAGTAGAGCACTTCCAGAATAAAGTTTTGATAACAGGTAGTTCATAGATGTTTGTTTAGACAAGTCAGGTTTGAGAATTAACAACAGTAACTAAACTGAATTTTTTGTAACTGTTAAAGAAGCTTTCCTATAAGGGAGATTGTCTCGTGCAACAAAAACCAACACCTAGGGAGTAGGGTGGGGGTCATATTAGGTCAGATATTTACATTTATATTCATGACTAGTTTTCTTTGAAGTGACACTTGTTTCATAGGACACTTAAAAAAACAAACCATCAAGGCTCTGTAGGAATTCATTAGTAGAAGTCTTACAACCAACATTAAAAAAAAAAAAACAACATTGTCCAATTACTTTTGTCCTCAAGTTCTAGTGAGGCAAGCAAGAGGAACCTGTCCAGCTACAATCACATTCCGTAGCATTATATAAAACAGCAATGGTTACTTGGTAGACTTGTGGATTGTCTAAATCAGATAAGTTTACTATGTTCCAGGATAAGGCTTTAGGTCTACAGAGAAAGATTGCCAGATATCCTTCGGGAACAAAAGAAACATATTCACATTTTAATGCGTTGATTACTTAAAATATGACAAGATAATGAAAGACTAGTCTAAGTTAAATATTTTCAAATGTTAACAAAAGGACTGGAAAAAAAATAAATAAAAAAAAGACTTAATGAGCATTCCAAACAACCACAGACACCAGAATTTAATCATATTTAGTACCAGACTTGCATCCATCAAAAAAAATCCAAGGCAGTAAGACAAAAGCTTTGACAAAAAGCAGATCAGTTAAATGCAATTGCCAAATTTTTGTTATCCCCAGAATTCTGAGAAATACCAAACACAGAAGACCAAAAAACAAGGACAATGAGCTGAAAATACATGGTGAGGATAGGGGAAGGCAGAAGGAAGGAGCAAAGCTTTCAGCTGCTAGTTTTACCTGGTTTTTGAACTGTACCACATACAAAGTCTGCTTTTAGAGGTAGACGCATTTCTGAAATGGAAACAGATCCCCTGGAAGGAGCAAATTCAGTGGATGGAGAAGCAGTTTTACTTCTTTTACTCTGAGGTCCCTCACTCTTCAGTTTATTCAGTTCCTCCAATAAAGCAGTTCTCTTCTCAGCTGCATAGAGAAGTTAATTATAGTGGTAACAGAACAAAAAATAGTACTGAACATTTTCTTTGCCATGTGTAAAACGCAACAGAAATCTTAACCATTTTCCAGAATAGTAGGAATATTGCAGACAAAGATACAGAAAATGTCTTCTTTACTACAGAAGTTGAAAGACAGATTTTATCCACCCCTGTTTTTCAGAAAAAAAAATAATTTGCAACCTTGTCACTTTACTAAATGCATTGCCAGAGTTCATCAGTTCTCCCTAAAGTATACCCAACAAGAAATTTAACTTGAGTTGAAAAACCTACTTGCAAGGAGAAGTAGTCTCTCTGCCTCTGCTTCTTCTTGTGACCCTTTTCCATGTTCCTCATCAAAACAGCAGTTCAGAGCTTGACTGGCTTGATAAATCACTGTTTGCTGCATGTTGATCTCATTATTCAGCTCCTAGAGTAAACCAGCAGTAAAACCAATCAGGAAGAAAAGAGATTTAGTGTTACGTTCTAACAAGGAAATGCCTTGAGATTAGCATTTTGGGGGCTATGCTTAAAAAAAAAAATCAGACCACTTAGATAGTAAACTACAAAAATATTGCAGCACAGCGTTTGATTTCAGAGGTATTTTAACATGGTGGGGAATGAATTCCTTCAATGTTTGTATGCTCCATATCCAGTCTAGTCTTGCCTTAACTAGTGGAAGCAGCACATTCAACAACGCAGGTGAACAAGGCACAAATTAAAGATCAGAATATTGTATATTGAAAGTATGTAGTTATGAATCTTCCCTAATTCAAAGGCAGAAATAGGATATAGATTCTCCACCTCCTTCACAAAACAATCATTTGTTCTGTCCAGACTTACCTTATAGCACAAACCTTTCAAGAGATGCATTAGCTATTCAAATTATGCATTATCATTCCCTGCCATTAGGTATTCATGCTTAACAACCTAACTTTGCAGTTCTAAGCAGTATGTTAACATCCTGGACATCAACAGGGAAAATTAAGCAAGGGAACAGCAAGAGAAAGGATTTTTGAAAGTGTATTACATACCTGCATTTTCTTTTTGATATTGACTTGATCAGATGGGCCATTCTTTTTCATTTCTAGCTTGGAAGCAACATCTTCTTTGCGAACAATGATTTGCTTTATTGATGGACGTTCAGTTTCTTTAAATCTTTGAGATCTATATGCATCAACACTTTTAAAAGAGGAAGTTCCATTAAATATTTTACAGGTTTGGAGGCTTTGGTTTTATAGATACAGATACATATTGGGTATTGTTGCTTTCCAACTTGCCCAAGTGGCTTTAAAAAAGTATCCTATCAATTAATTTTAAGTTTAAGCAAAATAAAGACTGCACAGAGATAATCTTTCATAAAAGCTGAGCTCTTAGAAAAAAAGCTTCATTTATATTTTAAGCAGTACACTTCATTAGGAAAGTTAAAAAAGCCAATGTCTCAATTTGCACAGATACAGAATCAGGTATAGTTTTTTGCATTTATTACCTATATGGAAGGTTGCGATCTTCTGACATTGAACCAATACTGTCTCCAGATTCTGCCCTGGGTACTTCAGTTCTTTGGAACTTTTCAGACTTCTGACTCTCATCACCGATACTGCTACCTTCACCACTTGACTTACAGGGAGAAACAAAGGCCTAGGAAGAATAAGAAGTTGTATTACAGATATACATCCACATTAACCATTATCTGTTTTCTTTGGTTTTCCATATAAATAATAAATTTGGAGTTTTGCTTAATATTATTTAACAGACATTTTACAAATGTTTCCTTGGACATGGAGCAAGCCATTGCATTTATTTTAAAGACACCAACAGATCATTGAACCCGAAGAGATCTCATCCTTATTTTCCAAACTGGTAAAATTATCCAATTACCTATCTTCAGATTTTCATCAGTAAGCACTTCACTGAATACATGTATATCACTGGAAGTCCAGCACAATAACTTGGATATACTCAAGCTTGATTCAGCAGCAGTTAAACCACTTGTTTAGCAGATCATTCAATATGCTATGCTATTTTCAGAGGAAAATATCTTTATTTCATTATGTTTTCATTAGCAAAACTTCATTTGCAACATCTCTAACTGCCCAGGTACCACAATACCACAAAATATCACCGTTTGCAACCAAATTGTACATCTCAGCATGATAAACAAGTCTTTCCCCACCTTCTAAGAATTCTCACCTCTGGACCAACAGATTCCACTAGAGGGGTTAACAGAGACATTGATGAAATGTTCAATGACTCTTCCTGCTCATCCTCATCACTTTCACCTTCCAAACCTAGGCTCATTTCTTTCTTCAGCTTTTCTATGTCTGGACCATCCTCTTCAAGAACTTCAAAAATTTCATTTATCACTTTTGAGCTATTCATCTCGTCATCCACACTCATTTCAATTTCGTATACTTCATCTGAAGAGTGATGTTTTAAAAATATTAGTAGCATCATGACTAAATTCTTAATTCTCATTAAATAAACAGAAACACGTTAACAGATAAGTTAAGTATTTTTGCTTTTCAGTACATTTAATTAAAAAGCACTTATAATCAGGTACATAGAATCCTAAACTATACTTCCATCCTTATTTTAATATACTGCTGCCACATATACTACATAAATGATATAGAAAGGGTACAGAAACATGTACTCGGACAAGTTTCAATATTTTAGTTCAAACGGGTCCAAAACTTAACTACATGCCCCACAGTAGAGCAGCAATTTCTGTTCTTTACCAACAAACTTTTAATATCAGTGTTTTAATATTCACTGAAGATCTGAATGTCAAAAGAGAAGGGTTAGGATAAAAGAAATTTCCCGATTTGTTTTATGTAAAACTCTGTGAAACACAGGAGCATTAGCGAATGTACAGTGAATTCATTGTTCAGACTTGAATATTAACACTCCTCTGGACAAGCAGCAATAGATGGCTAAATGCATTAATATACATCTACAAACCTTTCAGTATCTCAGCAACTTGTTCGAGTTTTGAGACAGGCATTGTTTTTACAGGGCTCTTCAGTGGGCTGGGTTTATCAGTCTCTTCATACTTAGGAGCAACTGAGTAGTTCATAAAAAAATAAGTCACTAAAGATTATATGCAGTCTTTGAATCTTTCTTTTTCAGTTATTGAATTTTGGAAGTTTGATAATACAGCTGACAACTTACAAAAAGCCTGCTAGATTAAGTACTCTAGTTAGCTTGCTGTCAAAAAAAGCAGCACATTGTAGTACATACCCTCCCACAACCTGTAGAGCTAGACTTCTATAATTGGAAAACTGATAGCACAAGAAAACACTGAAGCAATAGTAAAGTGCAGCCACTCAAGCAATAAGGGAAAATTTAACAAACAAAAAAAAACCTACCACAAAACCCAAATCTAATGGAAAAGTATTTTCTTTTTCTAAAAGCACGTTTTATAGCCCATTTGCCCATAAAGTCTATAAGAAGTGCTAATCGAGTTCACTCTATTTTCACAGAGAAAAGAGCCTCTGCACAATAAGAGCTCAAAAGCGCCACACACTACTTTTCACATGATATTAATTCTCATAGTAAAGGATAAGGGGATAACAAGGGAAGAGTTCCCTCCCACTGGATTATTGTTGAAATTTGGATACCTACATACAGTATAGATTAAATCTATAACTAATCATTGTCATTCAGTCTCCCTACAATTAAGACATGTGAAAGTGTAAAACATTGGTAAATCCACTAAGAAAAGAAAAGGCAGTCTTGCCTCATCAATATTTCAAGTGGTATAGGAGTATTATCACCATACGAGAAGATTTAGACAAATCAGCAACCAAATAAGAGGTCCAGTTCTATATGTCCATGCTACCAGCCTCTTTATCTGCTCATAAAGATCAAAGACAATGCTCCAGTATTAGCCACAGGTGAACAGCGGCAGTTCTTACCCGAAGACTCCAAGCTAGGAGACTTCGCTGGCCTTTGACCTGCTGCTGTGTCTTCTGTCGATCCAAAAGCAGTGGCATCTGAACTAAGGGGGCGTTTTGGACTAGTCCGAGATGGGCTTTCCTGGTAAAAATTAAAACATAATACATTCAGGAGGTAATGTTCAAAGTGACTAGAAGAACTACAAGAAAGAAACACATTAACACTTGAGAAAAAGAGGTTGCCTATGCAATATTAAGAAGAATCCTACTTAATTCTGTAACATATTCAGCTGAAACACTGAATACGAAATTCAATGTTTGTGTGAGGAGCTTTCTTTTGTTTTTAAAGTTACAGAATATATTAAAAAAGCATAATAAACATCATAAAAAAATTAATTGGCTCAAAGCACTGTGATTTGTCTCCTTAGCTGACTCTGGAAGAGAAAAAAATCCAAAGATTTTTTTAATAATCATATAAACCACTTGACCATCAGTCTGGCACAGCCTGGGCATTCAAAAAGCATAGGTTTTCATCTTTTATTTACATTTGCACAACTATGCCTGTGTTCAGAACATGTTTAAACAATTCAGACCATCTTTTGATATACACAGAGGTAACACATTACCATTTTAGCTTCTGGAACTTTTCTCTGTGAACTCTGATTCCTGTCTGCACTCCACAGATTGCCTCTATCAAATCGGCCACGAAGACATGCAAGTTCTCTTTCACGTTCCTAAGCAAATAAAAGGAAATGAGGGTAAAGCCAACAGCTTTAGGACGGGAAAACATTTCATATTCCTCAGGAAGGTGCACAGCAGTAAGAATTTTCCCCAAGCTTATAAGCAAACTATGAAAGTACAAAGTCATACCTGTTTAAGCTGAAGAGCTAAATTGGCAGTAGAGGAATTTTCATTTTGTTTGAGAAGCCTTTCCTGGATTGTCCTTGTATTTGGGGTAACAATGGGTGTTCTGCACCCTGAAGTATTCGTAGCAGGACTCCGTGTGGTATGCTCTTGATAGCGCTCCCCAAAGCGTTCCAGGAAGGGCTTAATTCCTGATCCCCCTACAAGAACAATTGTTTTGCATTGAAAAAAAAATCTCAAAATCACAAAGAAATCGCTGCAATTTTGCAGCATGCTCAAGTCTCTCTACAAGGCAATTAAGCTGCCACCTTTACAGCTCTCACTCTGTTATAATTTATACAAACAAAATCTGAAGTGCAAAAAGCACAGTAACAAAACACAAACTAATAAAGCAGCAAATCAGAGCAAACAGATATCCTTCTCTTACTACAGTCCACATGTGATCTGCCAGTTATTTAAACTGGTTTGCTTTTTCAACGTTTCCTCTACAATCAGCCTCACCTACATCCTTCATATAAGTGTGCATTCTAGTAGATAAAGCAGATACATTGTTTGGCATTCACTTCACTTAGAGTTTGTCTTATCATCAGTATATCTAGAGACAAACATTTGCTTACTAGGCATAATTTCAAAGAGTTCAAGCTGTTAGTCCAAGCTTATGACCCAATAAGCAGTTGAATTTAAAGCTGGGGATGATCACTTGTTTCAATATCAATGCTACCACTGAAAAGAAAGACATCATGGAAAGTTCAAGTATCTATCTGGCATTTATCTTTGATTTCTTCTAACGCATGCAGACTTTATCTTATATCAATTGGATACACATAGTATCCTGAAATTTGAAAGCAGCTTTGAATAGTCTTGATTAACTGATGTTAACAAGATGCATGTTTATAAAGAGAGAAAAGTAAAATTGCTTTTGCTTTCAAGACTTACTAAAACCACGTCCAAGGAAATATTCTTGCGAACTATGGAATCTGTACAATTTATTATAATTATCACAGAACTTTTCATGACTTGAATAAAGTCACAACTGGAAATAGGCATTATCTGATATGTTACCATAATTTCTTAACTAATGTGTACTTTTCAACAGAGGACACAAGCCTAATTTGAATGAATATTTGTTGAAGCTGAGAAACAGCTTACCTGGTGTTGTGGGTTTACCCTTAGGTTCAAGTTGCACATGTGTTCCTTTGACTGGCTCTTCTTTGGACTGAACTGGTTCAGGCAAAGTTGATTTTGCTGTTTCTGTACGCTTTTCAGTTTTCTGAGGGCTGCAGAGATTCTCCGTTCGGCGTTGTTGTACTTCAGAATCTTTAGAACAAGGAACACTGACTCTTGAGGACTGTGTTGAAAAATTGTTTGGATCCTTAATAAGGGAAAAAAGAAATAACGTTAAGGTAAGACTGTACACTCTTATTCTGTCAAGAGGGAAAAAGAATGAAAGCATTTTGCATGGCACACTAACATAACATTCCTATTCTGTCAACAACAGACAAAGCAGAGAACACGTGTCATAAGCTTTTGGTAAATTATTTTTAATCCAGTACTTCAAATTGTTTTAGCATTTGATTCCAGATGCTTTTACCAGCTACTTTAGGTGCTTGACCACATTTCATTAAACAAGGCTGCACATGGTAGACAACTGTCATTTCATAAATGGCATAAACTAAACAATATTCCAGCATTTTGATTGAATTTTCATACAATAATATTTACAAATTTAAGTCAATCAACTATATGAAGTTACAGAGTGAAACTCCAGCCAAGCTCCCTCCTGATGGTCAAAAACAATCAATCAGTTTGACATCAACTTTTACAAGACTGAAGTACACTCATCTTTAAGTCTCAATAAAGTGGACTGTAAGCTATTTCAAGTCTGCCACTAAAAAGGGTTGCAATAAAGCAAAAGTTGTAAATAGATGAAGATTGCTCACACCAGATCTTTCAATTCAGACTTAAAAGTTATGAGTTAACACTTGTCATTCCCCCACCCTGAGACTCAAATCAATTTTTTAAACAGCAACTAAATCAAACACTCACCGCTATCTTTGAGTTTGCTGGTTTATTAATAGAAGCCTCAACAAGCCTTTGAGAACAGGATGCAGCTTCCTGCTTTACACTGCTACTATTGATTCTAGCAGATGCTCCACTTGTAGTGGACAATTTGGATAAACAAGTAGTGCCAGGCTGTTCTTGTGCATTGTTTTGCTTTGCAGATGGATGACTTAGGTCATCTTCCCAGGAACCAATTGTAGCAGCAAGGTTAGCTAAACGGCCTCTTCTCCCAATAGGGGTATTACTTGCCAGGGTATTAGATGTCTGCTTAGGTGGAGAAACAGACAAATCTTTTGACTGGAGGGGAGACAGAGAAGCACATTCAATGGGATCTGGAAAAAAGAAAAACACATTTATTTTGTTAATAATAATATATTTTACTGAGAAGACTGCATCTTTTGCATTTTGCTAAATACTTAGTTCATCAACAGTTAGATGTTATTGCTATCAACAACATCAAGCTACTAGCTCTGAAGGTATTGAGACTAATTGAATTAATGCAAAGCTTATTGCAAAGCCAACACATTTTTAACCAAGAAGTTTACTAGTTTTATGTCACTGTTGTGATAAACAATGCATGACACCAGCAGGAAAAAAATAAGTTAAAAAATGTATAAGCTGTACTCAAAAGTTTCATTATTTTAGGTCTTTCCCAGTGCTGCCCAAGAATTATTTATGAAAACATTAGTGTTCACACACAAAAAATTATCTTCTGCTAGCAAACATTGAAAATCACCAATACTGCTTAGCAAGTGAAACACACCCTCGCTATCCCAGCAGCGCCGCTGTTCTGCCAATTTCTGCATACGTGCTTTGACTGAAAGGGTTGCAGGAGTTTCTGACTTGGTGTTTGTTTTCTCTTTTTCAAGAGGCTGAACTAATGAAGCCCTGTTAGGAGTAGTTACGTGCAACTCTGAAGTCATCTTAGGAGAACGACGGCTCGTGGAACTTGAAGGAGCTGGTTGTGCGTTCTCTGAACTGGAAGCTTGAGTTTCCATATTGTTAGGACAAAGCCTCTTTGATGGTGATGGTTTCGTACCAGGTTTCACTGTTCAGGTCAAAGTATTCAACCAAATTAGTAGTCAAACAATCTAAAATATTTTCAGAGGCAGTACAAAACTTTATTTGCATTAAAGTTATGCTTTACAAATACCCTGATATGCTTCCCCAAAAAGTGCCCTTCCCAAATTCTACCAAGCACAAGGCACTATCTTTGGCATTGTACAATTACTTTTAAATAGCTTACTAATTACTTGGAGCATTTGCTGTCAGGTTAAGCTAAACATTAGCCAAATTCAGTCTTATTGGTCACGTAACTGCACCCATTGCTGTTTAAAGATAAACACTAAGGGTTTTCACTTGCCCTAAGAAAATAAAGGAGATGGAACTTATAGAAAAAAGACAGTATTTATTAAACTTATTGCAAAATACCTTCTTCACCAGGAAGAGAAGCCTGGTTACCAGTTTCTAACAAAGGCTCTCTGACTCTCTTGGTCTGCATTGTGGGTCTCACTCCCATCTTTGGCCGCTCTGCCATTTTCTTCTGCAGGTTCTCTCGCCTGGCACGGGTTCTTTCAAGAAGTTTCTGAGTAGCCAATAAATCACGTTACCATACATTGATAAGTGCATTAACAACTAATAGTTCAAATTAAAACTGTTTGAATTTTAGATAGCATATACAAAGATCCACAAGACCAGAAATTTATAGCGAAGACTACAATAAGACCAATGCAGCTCTTGGATGTTGCTATCTGATTTACTGCAATGCCATGTGATAGAAATATTCAGAATCTGGTTTTCTGGCTGGCTATCCCCTTCTGAAAGCAGGATGGAGAAACCATGTTTTCTACACTGCCAACTACATGGCTTTCCTGCCTACCTCCTTTTTCTCAGTGTGATAACCCCTGATCCTCCATGCTTTGATTTCACCATTGCAATATCCACAGCTTCTCCCGTTTTCAGCAAGTACATGTTGGATGAAAGGCAGCCCACGCTGCAGCACGTTCCAAGCTACCTTCTTGCTAGCTGGGCAGCCAGTTTGCAAATTTACTGAAGTTGTTTCACCTACCAGAGAGACAACAGGCTACAGCCTTTTCTTCACAGAGGCAATCGTTTGGGTCTTTTTACTTAGCCACAAACTGTCATAAAAATTGTATAAGCAGTTAAGTCTGAGACACTCATTCTTATATTAAGAAAAGGGGAAGTTAAGTCAGTAGGTTCCCTACAGATCATTAAATGAAACAGCATCTTTCATTACATTGGCTTACAAAGGAAACCAGGCTGAAGAGATACAAGCAGTGGCAAAATCTAAAAAAAGGAGAGGGTTCTATAGAGCCTGAAGTAGTCAAACTCTTGAAAATAATTACTTTTTTTACTGAATCACCACAGAACAGTCTTAAACCAACAAGTCTTGCTAGTCTGCTAAATCATACTGTCAAGTTACCTGATCAGTATTAACTTGCTAGCAAAATAAACAGCACTAAAATGGTTGCAAGTGATCATAAAAAACCCTAAACATTCAACAAATTAAATGTGTTTATTAAAAAAAATAAATAAAATTGTTATTACCTAACAACATTCTCTTTCATTTCCTATCCATTGGGAATTTGAGTACTATGACCATATTCTGTATTAAATAACTGTTTTGGCAAAAGTTCCACACTTGTAGAGAGTGATTCCTTATAGCTTGTAAGTTTGAAATGGATTGTGCTTTGGGGTTTTTTTTAGTGGTTTTTTTCATCAGTTTGGTTTTTGGGGGGAGGGTTTTAATGCTGCATTTATAAATCTATGAATCAGCACTCAGTTTGACCATATCTAAAGGATACTTAATTACTCCTTTGATCCAGGTTTTAAGGCACTTTGAGATGAGAAATTACATGATTGAACTAACAGCCTTTAGAAGGAAGCATATAAACTGCACTTGTTTGGTGGCACATAAATTATTTTGAGAACGGTGCCAGCCATTATCTGTCCTGTTGCAGAGCAATTAAATACACATTTCACATATTTAGCTGTCTAAGGCTGAAGTCTTAAACAATGATCCATTGTAGGGCAACAAAGGACAAATGGAATGTCAATCTCAACAGTTTTTTTGTGAAAGCAAAAATCAGCTTCTCTAACTTTCATAGGAAGATTTTTTTTTGAAGGGGGAAAAGTTGTGGTCGCACAGGAAGGGACATACTAAATATGCTAACAGTGCCCTTCAGTGCCAAGTTCCATGCTAGTTGTGTCCACAAGTCAACTTTCCTTATTTCAACCTCAAAAAGGCAGAGCTACAAAGTACAGGTAATGTCTACATACATAATTTATATAGCTTTAAAGATTTCCACCACTCTTGTATGAAGTTGAGCATGTCTTCCACAACAGTATTCCTACAGTTCTATTCAAAAGCAGTCACATTCCTTTCTATTTTGTTAGTTCAGTAAAATAGAGTTTCAGTTGTTACAAATAGGGTGTCACTTCCCAAGAATGCATGCCTCTCTTGAACTCCAGCTCCTATTGGCTGTTTGTATCTCAAGTTTTCCATGTAGCTGCCATAATTCAAACTCTGCTATTACACACGATGAGTAAGCCAGTCACCAGAACTTGAGACTTAACTTTTCAAGTTCATTACAGTATTCACTACAACTACATTCTCCAAGCATTCTGACAGCCAAAGTCTCAATGCAGGACATGTATTTATTTCATTATGTCTAAACTACTAAGTCACAATTAGAGGATAACTGTTTGCATTACAAAAGCATGTTCTAAAAACCAGAAAAGGCCTTTCCACTTCAAGAATCACAGAATCACTAGGTTGGAAAGGACCCCCCAGGATCATCAAGTCCAACAAGAGTTGAGAGACAATCTTGGTTTTAAAAAGTATGTTTTAAAGTATTTAGCAGCATAAGAGAAGATACTCAGGCCCATATGTGATTACAAAAGTTTGATCTGACTACCCAGGTTTACTAGCAGAAAACAAAGGGAGCAAATTTATCTATAACTCTGAAGGAGCAGTTACCTTCAACATTTGCATATGCAAGTTTTCGCCTGAGCAACTGCATCAGTTATTTCTCTTTGGTCATCCACTATGCTAGGAAATCATACTTCACTCTATTACTATTACCAAGTACAAGTACAAGTATTACCAAGTCCAAAATAACCTAGACTACTTCCAACATTCTGTAGTACCAAACAAAGCCTTTTGTGTGAATCAAAATCAGCTATGAATAGAAAGTCACTAATAACATGTTTATTATTATCCTAAGTGTCCACTACACCATCTCCTGAGTGTGTTCTGTATTAATAACTTGGCTAAGATTCAGACGGTTTTTGCTTGTAAGATTAATCAAAAGAAACTATATTTCAGAACTACCTGATTTGAAAGCATTCCACTGAATCTTACAGCAAGATTCACTTTACTAGACATTCAGTGAGACAAGTACAAAATTTTTACTGTAAAGTGCTCAAACACCAAACTAACAGCATGCTTTGGCCAATTAAGGCTCAAATTATACTGCTTTACATAGTCAACACTTACAATTCCTCACCATTCCCCTGCAAGTAACAGAGCACAGGAATTTGTGGACAAAGATTATCTGAAAACAGTTAAGGTAAGGAAAGACTACATCAAAAGAAAAGAAAAAAACCTGACTAGAAATACTTCATAGTAGTCAGTAAAAAGCTTCCTTTTCAGAAAATTTTGAGTAATTAAACTTCAATACTAATACATTAATGTTGGTCAGATTTTTACACAACAGTGAAAAGTCCTCCACAGTCGATGCACATTCTTGATATGCAACTTTTTAGACACTCTGCAATATTAGTTAACCTTTGAATGAAGTTTACTCTGAGAAGTAGCCTTGCAGTTGGTCATAGCTTTTCAAAGTCACTTATTTACAAAAAGGGCATGTTGAAGTTGGAATATCTCCCAGCATGCAAAACCATTTTAAACTTGATTTGGTAATCTGGACTTGGAGGTTTTTTTAAGACTAGTCGGATCTTGTCACTTACTACCAATTAAGGAAGGAAGTTTTACATGTTTACTCTTAGCAAGCGTTTACACTGGAAGCAGGACAGATCTGCCTTGGCATAACACATTTAGTAAATATGTTCATATCCACACTTTGGGTTCACTTTTTTTAATCAGATGTGTGCAGTCGCCTTTTTGGAGGCACTCAGTTTATTTGAGTTATGTCAGCTTGATATACAGATTGCTTTCAATGAGAGGAAAGAGTATTTCACCAGTGTATTTTATTTAGGTGGGGTTTTTTTAAGTAGTTTAGGTTTTTGTTTAGGCAGGCTGCAGACTAAAGGCTATTTTTGCTGTTTCTCAAAGCAGTCACAATAAAGCTTCACAGCTTTGCCTCTGTTACAAATAAATTAAGTACAGTACAGCATCTTTAAGAAACCTCCAAGATGCATAGAGATCCAAGCCAGTCAATTCCACTCATTTTGTTACGGCTTTTCCTCTGTAAAACTCAATTGCACACACACAAATCCAGCATAACAACTAACTTCATTTTTCAAAAAAAGAGGAACTGTGCCTGCCAATGAAAGCCAGCAACAAGTGGCAGTAATGTCAAATAGGACAGATTTCTAATCAGAGCAAACTTCACTTCATTGTGCCTTTAGACACGGCAGGCACAATGTGCGTTAATCCCACTCCCATTATCTTACAGGGTCCCTTCTGTTTCAGACAAAACTGTTATCTGCTGCGTGCACATGAAAGGCAAACACTACAGGGATAGGAAACACAATCAGGCATCACCCTGGTTTAAAAGAGGTCCTGTCCTTCGCAAGCCCTTGAGTGAATCATAGCATGGGTTGGATTGGAAGGGATCTTAAAGATCACCTAGTTCCAGGCCCCCGCCATGAGGAGGGACACCTCTCAGTGTCCCAACTTGGGACCAGGTTGCTCAAAGCCTCATCCAACCTGGCCTTGAACACTCCCAGGGATAGGGCAGCCACAGCTTCCCTGGGCAAGCTGTGCCAGCGCCTCACCACCCTCAGCGTGACGAATTTCTTCCTAGGTGTAATCCAGAACCTTCCCCCTCCTATTTACAGCCATTCCCCCTCGCCCTATCACCCACACCCCTGTACGCAGCCCTCCCCAGCTTTCCTATAGCCCCTTTGGGCTCTGAGGGCTGCTCCCTCTGGCCCAGCGGCACTGGAGACACCAACGGGGACGAGGAGGCGGG
The DNA here is from genome assembly GCA_033459285.1 of Clamator glandarius. Taxonomy (NCBI): domain Eukaryota; kingdom Metazoa; phylum Chordata; class Aves; order Cuculiformes; family Cuculidae; genus Clamator; species Clamator glandarius. The sequence continues at coordinate 456,756 of JAUNZM010000702.1, forward strand.
AAAGGTCACCCCACCCCGGGAGAGGAGCCCCGAGCACCCCCCTCTCCGAGGGCCGCCCTCACCTCCGTGAAGGGATCCATAGCCGCCCGCTCCCCTCAGCCCGACAGCGCCAGCCAACCGCCCCGCCGATTTGAATTTCAGCTCCGCCCCAAGCGCGCAGGCGCGGGGCGGCGGCGGGCCGGGCATCGCGTGCGTGCATGAGCGCTCCATCCCCCCCCCCCCCCCTCCGCCCCGCCCGGCCCCGGGAGCCCCGCGATGCTGCAACAGCGCCGCCTGGCGGCGGGGAGCGCTACTGCGGGGAGGGGGGGCGCTACTGCTGGAAGGGGGGGCGCTACTGCGGGGAGGGGGAGCGCTACTGCGGGGTGGGGGGGCGCTACTGCGGGGAGGGGGAGCGCTACTGCGGGGTGGGGGGGCGCTACTGCGGGGAGGGGGGCGCTACTGCGGGGAGGGGGAGCGCTACTGCGGGGAGGGGGGGCGCTACTGCGGGGAGGGGGAGCGCTTCTCCGGGGAGGGGGGGCGCTACTGCGGGGAGGGGGAGCGCTTCTGCGGGGAGGGGGGCGCTACTGCGGGGAGGGGGAGCGCTACTGCGGGGAGGGGGAGCGCTACTGCGGGGAGGGGGGGCGCTACTGCGGGGAGGGGGGGCGCTACTGCGGGGAGGGGGGCGCTACTGCGGGGAGGGGGGGCGCTACTGCGGGGAGGGGGAGCGCTACTGCGGGGAGGGGGGGCGCTACTTGCGGGGAGGGGGAGCGCTACTGCGGGGAGAAAGAAAGGGGAGGGCGGCTCTTTTTAAGAAATAAAGGTTTCCAGGAGAAATCTTCAGGACGGGATATCCTGACCAGCGATTGTCCCTGCGTCGTTCTCAGGTAGATGTGGGACAGAGCAGCCCAAGGTCCAGCATCCAGCTGGAGGGTTGGAACTGGATGATTTTTAAGTTCCTTTCCAACTCAAACCAGTTTGTGATTCGATGATTCCTTTGAAGGAGCAGTACCGAATCAATGCAGGCAAATACCAGAAGACAAAATATCCAATATGGAGCTCAAAAGTCATTGGCAGAAAATAAAATGAGAGAATTTCCATTAAGTCTTTTATGTCTCCTGCCATCCCAAAGGAAGAAAAGTCATGCACAATTTGAGCCCTTTAAACATAACAGAATTATTGTAATTTAAACATAGTTATGCTTTACAGGTGCATCTATGAGATTTTTACAGCACAGCTACAGCAATCGTTGATGTATTTCCAAATGTGGCTACATCCACTGCTGTTGTCTTTCAAATTATATAGAAAAGTGCATGATGCTCAGTCTGGGGGCCAACCAAATGGAGTTAGCCACACTGTTAGCGTACATAATAACCTAATCTGCTATTTAATATTAAAAAAGAGGGAAATAATCGTGTGTAAAGTTCATGTAAAAATATTTCTCTAAAGTATATTTTCAGAAATGAATTTGAGATTCCTAGGAGTGCATAACTGCTTAAAACGTCAATGCAATGTGCATGTGACAAAAGTCCCTTCCTTTTGGTCTTTGCAGAACCAATAATTTCTTCATCATTTTGATCCAGACTCAGTGGGGCCCTGGTAGAAATAAATAAAGTAATTAGTTTCTCATCTTCTCATGGGGGTACATCTGTCTTCCAGAAAGGCAATGCACAGTAAATATAACTTATCTTTATATCTCTCCAAAGAGCCAAAGTAAGTCAGTCTTTTTCAGGAATGGTGGTATAAAATGTCTACATGATGGCCTGTAGCAATGAAATTTCCAGTGAGGGGTTTTGTTTGTTTTTTCTTAATAAATAAATAAAACTACTTGCAACTTAAGGGAAAAAGTCAGCTGCTGTTTCACAATCTGAAGGCATAAAGAATAAGAGCGGGAAAGAAAGGAATGCTGTGTTGAAACCAGCAGAACAACTATGCCAGCTTTTTGCGTTCAAAAATTATGAATCACACCCTTCAATGTGTCCTCACCCACATGACATGGTTTAAGATTTCCTCTTGATGGGTGTAAGCTAGTGAAAAGTAATCCCTTCTGTAACAATAAATAATACAATACAAAGCACTTAGGGAATGTTTTTTGCTGGCTTGCAGTTTTCATGGGAATTGAGAGTGTAGGCACAGAAGCTAGCATTTGGTTTTTAACATGGCAATAAAAACAGTTTTAGTTTCCCAAGTTTTCCTTCAAAAGTTTTTAAAGTATACTTACTGTTTTCAGGGTTGTGTTTTCATTTTCAGAAGGTTATAGAAGTGTGCACCAGCACTTTAATAAGAATGGAGCACTTTTTAACTATTAAGAGGAGCATTAGCCGAAGTTTTTATGGCTCTGGCTTCCTTACAATACCAATACAATCATAGACATAAAAATATTGAAGGCAAGAATGCTGATTCCAGTGTAGTCAAATGTATAGGTTGGTATATTTCCGTTATGGAATCCGGAGAGAACAGTTCTAAAAGCTCCTTTCTGCTTCAAAATGGAATTTACGATTCTGATTCCAGAGGAAAGATGATCAAGATGTTTCCTTTGTTTCACAGAAAGATCTCAGTAATCCTGTCATGTACAGAAAAATACTATTTTCTAGCTTTTAATTAACTTTTATCCACAGTTAAATAATGCAAAGTTCAAGTTGATACTCACTTCTCTTGCCCTTGCAAGCAGATTGCCTATTGCATGGTAATACAATGCATTAAAGTCTAGATTTGCCTTCAAAAGGTTCTTTTTACGAGAAAATCCACTCTCCTGCTAATCAGATGGAGAGCTGTTATGATTCTGATACTCATTTCACGCTGGTAGTATGATCACATAGGACACCATACAGAAGAGAAACAAATGTGTAGTCTAGTACACAGTGTTGTGCATCATTACCTCTGTTCTATAGTTCCATCTCTTCGTAGTGAGTTCATACTGACAAAGAGTTTAGCACTGGGAAGAGGCAAGCCCTTGAAGAGTTTCTTGAGGGCTGTGGCACCAGCACAGACATCCCTGTCCCCTAGCCCACCACCTTTTTGCCTCCAGTGGATCCTGCAGGATTCATGGTGCAGGTCTGACTCTCCATGTCTTAGTGCCTGAGATGAAGCTGGGCTGTGAGAAATTCCTCTCTTCTCATAACTCACACCAGAAACCCCGTACAAGGGAATCTTGCACTACAGAAGAGCAGTAAGAATGTAATATCCATTCTTTCCTCTGTGGTTCTGAAGTGAGGACCAAATTCTGCCCTTGTATTGTCTTAAATATCCTAGTATGCCATGGACTTGGCCCGGGAAAAGGCAATTTCATCCCAAACAGAAGGGCTAGTCCATAGTACGGCAAAACACAGCAGTTTGTATTAATCTGTATTTTCTATTGCAGATATTGCATACTCAGAAACATTTTGATGGGCAGCATTTAGGATCTGTTCTATGTGGCAAGACAAAGGTGATTATAGTGCTTTTATCAGCTCCAGTGATAATCACAGGCAACTTAGGCTAACATTATCCAGTAAAAGAATGTATTTGTGTCAGGAATCATACAATAAGACAGGTTTTGTGAGTTAAGTAACCCACGCGTGACATGGATTTAAAACAGCAATGCTTAGAGCACAAGTCTTTCTTCTAGTAGCCTGAGTAGGAAATGGATAACTAGCTCAACTAGACAAAAAGAATGTGAGACCTCATAGCCGTTATGTTCTAACTTTCAGCTCAGACTGTGCTTTATGGGACTGTGCTTTATCCTACCCAGAGGCTTCATTTATTACTCCGCCTTGGTAAGTGTAGTTGGTGGAAAATCCTTTAAAGTGGACATTTGCTGGGGGGAGGAATATACTACTTTTTAAGAATGTGCAGAATGAATTTCAAACAGTGTGGGTTTTATTTATTCTCTTGCTTGTCCTTTGCAAAATATGGGAGGTTCTCAAGAAAACACTGGCTTGCTGAAGACAGCATTTATATTAAAGGTTAGAAAAGCACACCATCATTTATATTCTACACTAAATTACCATAAAATGACACTGATGGATTAGTGATAACTGTTGTCAGAGCTGAAATGCACGAACTCATATGAGGAGAAACCTAAGGGAAAATAACACAAAAATTGAAGTTGGAGGGAAAAGCAAAAACATTGTGGAGAGAAAGAATTTAAAGAGAAGAGTGGTAAAAGGCAAATAACAAGGGAAGATAACAAAACAAGAGGAACAGCAGAGAAAAGATATTAAAATGAAAAAGTAGTGAAACAAGGAATGACAAACCCCCTCATATTTCTTTAATAACTAGAGACAGTTGTCAAGTGGACTCAGTTTCAGAAAAAAATCGCCGAGTGGTTGAACTCTGCATTTTTACAAGGCTGTGGGAGTTAAGAAACATTTGTCTGTCATGCACTCTGAAAAGGTTGATTGTGTTCACAGTTTTCTTAGTATAATATTGCATTTGTATCACTAAATCAAGGAAAGTTTCTCAGGACCTCTCATTTAGGTCTTTTGAATGATTTACATAACAGAAGGGGAATTAGACTTCCTTCTTTCTTGTCTCAGTCATAAAATGCCTGCTTATTCTTTCTTTATCCATACAGTGCAACTGTGCCATTTGCTGATGTAAACATTCTTAAATGAAGCAAAGGCCACAATGTTAATTTACAGTACCCAAGGACTTACTTAAAATCTGTAGCATATCACCAACAGATTAATCCCATAATCACATCAGCAATTTCTCCAATGGAATTGTATCACATTTTATAGTCCTGAAATAATTTTCTGAAAGATGGAAAAATTAGGCAGTTCTTGTTTAAAAAAAAAACATTTTTCATCAAAATAAGTGGTTCCGTTTTTTGTGAAGACTCAGTATGCTATAAGCTCAACAGCTGATAATTTTCTGACCTTATTCTCACCATCTTATTCTTGCCATCTTATTCTCATATTCTAAATAAATAACTGGAACTATACAACACACAAAAAATATGTCAAAAGTGATGCATAAGAGAGCCTGAGAATTGTAACTACAAAATTACTTTAAAATTTGTAAAACTAAAAGAAGTGCTCCAAAAGCCTTTATGCTTTGCTAAACAAGAAAAGACTTAAGGATATGAAATGGGAACATGAGTTCATGACAGTTTTACTCTTCACTTTCCATGTCATTCCTCTGAAAAAAAACCCGCAGCAACATGAAATCTTTTCTGCAAGAGTAGCATATTTACACTAGAGGGTGCTACTTAGACAGGATTTTAGGCTACTTCGTGTCTTGCTTTGGAAATCTCTTTTTCAATATCTGGGAAAAAATGCACATCTGAAATAAGCAGCTGTTTTAGAGGGAGAAAGTCTGCTGAAATTTGAACAGATGCAATTAAAATGTAGCAAGTATGATATTTTCCGAACACCTACCCACCAGAGACAGTGGTAGTAAAGTCATCTCAGCTTCATTAGTGAGCCCATATGGAGATGTGGAGGTCCTGGACCACGAAGAGAGTTGCTCCTCCCTGACATCAGTTTGTAAGTGGATTGTTATGAGCACCTTGTCTTCTTATATGTTTAATCTAAAAATCTCTTTTTAACTTAGCAGATCTATGAGAAGGCAAGATGGTGTGTGCCCTGCACTGTTCCCCACTCATGGACTCCAGAGCTACAACTCTGTGTCTCTTGTAACACCATGATGAAATGGTACCCAGGGAATCTCCAAGACCAGACATAAGATGGAGGGGGAAAAAGTATGAAAATAACTTTATCTTGGTTTATGCTTCTCCCAAGTTTGAAAACTATTTCTGTCAGATGAAATTGCTATTTGAAAGGGATTATTCACCATGGAGTAAATAGAATCATAGAATAACCAGGTTGGAAGAGACCCATCAAATCATCGAGTCCAACCATTCCTATCAAACGCTAAACCATGCCCCTCAGTAAAATAGCCCCAGCTGATTTATAGTCCCATCTAACCCCAAGCTTTATGCAGGAATCTGCAAGGTAAAGTGCCGGGCATGTACTGCAAAACTGGACAAAGACAGTGGGTGTACACCTTGGGTTCTGCCTCTCATTGAGTCCAGCGCTTCTCGATGAAAACAGGGCATACTAGGAGAACGTTTTCTTCAGGACAGGCAAAGCCCCTTCTGCTCTACAGATCCTGTTCTAAGTGAGAGGATGTGGAGGTCTCATGAAATTAAAGGCTTCAATGAAGAAGTAGATCATCATTCTTTCGCCAGGTGCTGGATCTTTGTCCATTGTGAAGGTTCCCCAGCTGCCATCGCTGGAGCTCCAGCTCAAGGAGAGCACTGGCCCTGGCATGCAGATGAGGCCTCTCTCCAAAGCACAATGCAGTCATACCTATTACTGCACACACAGCATCTTGCAAAATGCTGCTAAGATGGTGTTTCGTGTTTCTTGGGTATTGCCTTTTCATTTTCTAAGTCTGTTGTACAGTCTGGATTAGAGAAAAGTAGGGGATCAGATAGGGGGTGTGGAAAAGGAAAGGATAAGGAAATGAATGGCAATAGGGAGAGGAGTGTTGTGCTTTTCTCATGTTGGTTAAGAAACAAGTGAAGTTCCCACCTAATCAGACAAAAAGGGCAGTGCCCTTTTGAAAACATTTACTTTTCAACTGAATTTATCCCAGCACCACAGGAGAGTTGGCAGACTTCAAAAGGCCCAATGAGAAAATACTGACACTTTTAAAATTCTCATTGTTTGAGGGCAAACTGTTGTTAGTTATGTTGCCACAGCAAAGTATCTGTGACTCATCTGCAGGTGTTTGCAGTTCAGCAGGCAGCCTGTGCTCAGGCTGGTTGCCAGTCCTGCCTGCCACTGCCCAAGGCAACCTACTACCTTTCTCAGAAAGTCCTCTGTAGGGACAAGGCATCACTGCAGAAATGTGCAGACAATTAGAGGAGAAAAGGTCACGAGGGATGTATTGGTCCATTAGTCTGTACTGTAAGCAGATGCCTGCTTGGCTGTCACTAACGTATTTATAAAACCCAGTTCTTTGCCATAGGAAAGCAACCTCTTTTTTTTTTTTTTAATATATAGGTATATGTGCGTTTGTGAGTGTTTGTTGTAGTTTAGCCCCAGCTGGCAACTGAGTACCACGTGGCTGTTCGCTCACTCATTACCCCCACCAGTGGGATGGGGAGGAGAATTGGTAGGAAAAATGATAAAACTTGTGGGTTGGAATTAAAATCATTTAATAGAACAGCAAAGGAAGAGAATAATGATAATAATAATGATAATGATAATAATAATAATAATAATAATAGAATATACAAAGTGAGCAATGCACAATGCAACTGCTCAGCATCAGCAAACTGATGCCCAGCCCATTCCCAAGCAGCAATACCTCCATTGCCCTGCCACCCACTCCACCCCCAGCCCTCCACCCCCCAGTTTATATACTGAGCATAACACCAGATGGTATCAAATACCCTTTTGGCCAGTTTGGGTCAACTGTCTTGACTGTGTCCTCTCCTAGCTTCTTGTACTCCCTGACTTCATTAGTGGGCCAGTATGAGAAGCTGAAGAAAATTAACTCTATCCCAACCAAACCCAGGACAGAGTGCAATAGATACTTCTGACATTTTCCCCCCACATGATAACAGACAACAGTCAGCTACACTTGTAGGTTCACACCATGAGGATCTTATGTTGTTTTCACTTCTCTGAAATTTACTGCAGAGTTTGCCTGCATTTTGTTTGCTCTTGTTGAGCTGGGTTTATGGTATTTGGCCTCCTTAGCATAAAGTGGGAACAAACTCACCGGTTAAATCAATCCACATACTAGAGCTGTATCGAGTTATGCTCTTCAGGGCACCTTAAAATAGCAGTCCCATTGAGTAAGACTGCATGAGTAAGCAGCTCCCACAAGCATGTGCTGCCTTTGCTGTGTACTAGAAACTTAGGACTCAGCTGGAATCAGATGGCAATATTAGACATTTCTGAAGTAGTTTCTAGAATGTATCTGGAAGGGCGCTCAGTTAGAGTCACTTGGTCAATGAAATTATTCAGTCAGAAGATATTCAGCCAGGTAAGAGTCGTTAAGCCAGGGAGGAAAGACTCACCATGCCACTCAGATGGCCCTGAATCTGTGCCAAATTATGCGAAGTTAGTTAAGGACGCTTGTTCACAGTTTTCCTAGTTCTTCAGGGATTCTTTCTTGTCAGCATAGAGAAATGCAAGAAAGATGTTGGTGTGAATATGGAGGAGGAACCAAATAAAACAGACAGTAAAACAAGTGTGTGTCTATATATGTGTATACATATTTAAAATCCAAATGCACATGTACGCATATATATTTTCATATGTGTGTGTTCGAATACACATGGCTTGTGACCTATGTTGAGATTTTTGACCAGGTAAATCTGAAATTATCTCTGGAAGCAATATTATGTTGAAGCTGAAATACAAGGGGCATGTCAGCCTTCATTCTGTCTTCTAACAATGAATAAGATCTAGATCTATTTGTTTTGTGGAACTGTATTATCTAAGCTGTATTGCAGCATGGCTCACCTAAACCTTACCATTTTCCCCCACTCCCTCTTACCTTGCTGCAATGTGATCATGCCTGCTGCACTGACAGCCTCAAGGAAATTTTTTATGACTAAGTAGCTCGTCTTTTTCCCACTGTCTGTCCAAACAGACTTGGAAGCTAAGACACCTTAGAGGCCAGATCTGTCAGAGCTACATTAAATACATATACAGTATTTTACACATAAGCACTGAGATGCTTACTACTGTTTTTCTTGTCTAAGCTTTCTGCATTATGCTTTCAATTAACAAACGTGACAAAGCTTGCTCAGAGCTAAAGCATAAAAATAGGGCAGGTGGCCTATTAGCATCCTTCCTCTGTGCCTTCTGTTATTGACTTTGGCATCCCCCTGTGAGAGCCAGAAGCTAGCATGACCTAACAAAACCTTCCAGCCACCCTGCAAAGGAAAGACAGCAGCAGGAAAAGAAAAATTAAGATGGAGGCAGTGGATTCTGTGCTGATTATTTGCAGTGTTTGAAATAATTCACTGGTTTGGGGTTTAGTTTTTTTCCTGTAACTGCCATGTATCACAAGCAAACTCTCACCCACTAGTGATAGCTTTGTCTCTCTAAAGTTGAAAGTGTTTATTCAGTTCTTGCAGTCTGAGATTTGGAGACAAGCCTGCGGGTTCCAGGTACTACAGTGTTAGCCAAGTATTTTAGAGAGTATTTTAGGTTAAACTTAAACATGGTGACAGAGCACATATCTCCTCTGTTCTTCAAAGATTGCAAGTTAAAAGGGACATCAAATTTGTCAGCTAGGTAGAAGCCTGTTTCTGCAGTAGCTTTTCATTAGCAGACTGAGAAAAATTACACCTCAGTCTTTTTATGGCTGATCTTAAGGGTGCCTGTCTTTGACTGTCTGTGAGGCAGTAGCACATAAAATGAAAACAGTGCCTTAAAGTCTCCTCATTTTAATTATTGCCTGTGAAGAGGGAAGTGAAAGCAGACAGGGCTCTCTGATCAGTGTCCACTCAGTTGTATGATTTTGTATGTGCAAATGTCTATAAGAACGATTTGTAAAATTTAGTAAAACTTTTCCAGATAGATATAGAAAGGGGTTGTCAGAAGCATCAACAAGCTGTGATCGGTGGACTGGACTTCCCATCCTGCTATGTGATGATACAGCCAGATGTAATACCTTGTAGGATGATGTTACAGAGAGAACCTATGTGTACAGTGCGTTGCAGGTATGAATTTATTGATGGGAGGGAAGGTAGCAGACATTTAAGCTATTCAAACAAAGCAGAATGCAATTTCCCAGCTCTCCTCTCCCTGGCAGATCAGTATGTTCACGTATGTTGTGTGGTTAAGTCACTTTCAGTTAAGCTACTTTCTGTGTTAAGTGTTGACTGTTTGGAACAGTAACTGCAATTAACACTAAAATATTTTCTTGCATACTCTGACTTCAGCAATTCCCTTAAGTTTGCATGAAGAGTACAGAATCATCCTACAGTATACCTGCATCAAATGGTTACACAACTGCAATTGCTACAGTAGAATGACTTGTTCCTATTTGATGTTCAATAAGCATTTTGAAACATGCAGATCACGTTTCAAGGAGTGAAAGGTTTCACAAGTAAAGAAACAGAAGGGAGCAGTATTCAGTCTGTCTTCTACTTCAAATTCCTTGTATTACTTATTGATTTGTAACAACCTTCTCCATAGGTAAAATAAGTTATTTCTCCAGATTGTTGCTTGATCTGATTTCCCCAGGCTCTTTAGCAAGAGCTGAAGGGTCCTGGCTGTGTTCTCCCAAGGTAACACATACCCTGTCTATATACCTGCTGAGAACCTCTGTGCCACATGCCCCTTTCTCTGACTGCTTTATGCCTGGCAGATAAATAGCAATCATATGGTGAGAAACACTTATTCACTGGTAAAATATTGAAAAGGACAAAGTCTTCTAAGCAAAGGCAATAATATTTTTATTTTATAATTCAGCGCTGAATCAGATGCCCTTCTAAAAACAACATACCATCTTACAAAACAGTAGGTATGTATACTAATTATTTATACTGGTTTTAGGCAAAGGACCATGTAAGTCCTCAAAGAATGCTTTTTTTTTTTTTAGGCTATCCAACCATGTCTGGAGACTTCCTTCAGGTTATCTCCTGACCTAGAACAGTTATATCTTACAAGACAACTAAGTATATCAATAAGTTCTTGCAACTGTAAGAGGGAGTTTATCCTTTCAGGTTATTTATCCATGTCTGGAGATTGTATGCATTTATCACTTGATCCAAGATAGAATTATATGATAGGATAACTAAACATACAAACCAGCTGTAGGAAAACATATAAATTCATTCTCACAATACCAATTATTACCAATTAATGCCATTGTCGAGGCACTGGAACAGGCTGCCCAGGGAAGCAGTGGCTGCCCCCTCCCTGGAGGTGCTCAAGGCCAGGCCGGATGAGGCCTCGAGCAGCCTGATCTAGTGGGAGGTGTCCCCGCCCATGGCAGGGGGATTGGAACTGGATGATCTTTAAGGTCCCTTCCAACCCAAACTATTCTATGCTTCTATGAACTGATCCGGCGCAGCTGCTGTATTCAGTGCAAGTTATGGCCACTAGGCTCTCGCAAAGAACGATGCTGATAACCCCTCGATGTCCCTGGCTCCTCGCCTGATAAGCCGGGCTCTCTCGGCGATGCTTTCAGGCGCAGCTCCAGAGGTCACCCCAGGACACCGGCAGCGCCGCGCCGCCGCCGCACTACAGCTCCCAGCATGCACCTCGGCCTTCCCGCAGCCGCGCCACCGTCTGGGCGCCGCAGGGCATGCCGGGACTTGTAGTCTGCAGGTGCGGGCGAGCGCTCCTCCCATTCCAGGGTTGGCCGCGGTGGTGGCCGCGCCCGGCGCCGTTCGCTGCAACCTTCCCTCCCCGCCCGCCCGGGGGGAAAGGAGGCGGAGCGGCGGCGCTGCCCGGCGGAGCACCATGCTGGAGTCCATCCGTGTCACCGGTGAGTACCGCTCCGCGGAGACCGGGGCATTCCCGGCTCGGCCGAGGGCTTGCGGCGGTGGAGGTGGCGAGGTGCCGCCGCTTCTCCCACCTGCCCTCCGTCGTCCCCGCCCCGGCAGCTGCTCCCGCGCGGAAAAACAAATTCCCCCCATTCCCCCACCCCGAGAAGGTGCTGGGGGGCTTCCCGTGAGCGCACCTGGGCGAGGGGAGGGTCGGCAGGGACGGTGCTGCAGAAGACCCGCCGGTGGATGCGGCCACGGGTCCGCTCTCCAGCGGGGAGCGCCGAGGAGACCCCGACACACCCGCACAGGGACCGAGGGGGCGAGTAGAAACGCCAAGGAGACCCTGACCCAGCTACCCAGGGACCGAGGGTGGGAATAAAAACACAAAGGAGACCCCAACCCACCCACACACCTAGCGACCGAGGGTGGGAATAAAAACACAGAGGAGACCCTGACCCACCTCCCCAGGGAGCAAAAGTGGGAATAAAAACACAGAGGAGACCTTGACCCACCTGCCCAGGGAGCAAAAGTGGGAATAAAAACACAAGAGGAGACCCTGACCCACCTGCCCAGGGAGCAAAAGTGGGAATAAAAACACAGAGGAGACCCTGACCCACCTGCCCAGGGAGCAAAAGTGGGAATAAAAACACAGAGGAGACCCTGACCCACCTGCCCAGGGAGCAAAAGTGGGAATAAAAACACAGAGGAGACCCTGACCCACCTGCCCAGGGACTGATTGTGCGAACAGTAACGCTATCAAGAATACTCCTGCTTACACTGATGCCTTTCACTCTTCGACTCTCAGCTGTGTTTTCAGAGAACTTTATGAATGTTTACAACGTGTATATAAAACCATGTGCCGAGACTACAGAACCATAATGTGGAGTAGTTTCATGTGGTGTCAAGAGCTTTTACGTCCAATGCTATGTAGGAAAACCTGCCAGCAGTACCTTTTTCTCACTCAGAAGTTTTCTTTGTTTAAATCTGACGTCATTTTGTACATCACTCCTTCAGCTGCTTCCAGCCGGCGTTATTTTGTCATGGGGAAATCTATCTAGAAGAGATCTGATGCAGGTGTCTTAGTGTTGCCTCACACAATGCCATTACAATCATAATTAAGATTTCTGGCAACTACTTTTTCTCTGCATAATTTATATGCCATCCCATCTGTGCATGGAGATGAGTAGGCTGTTACTTCTGGTAGCAGGAGTAGAAATGAAGTTCACAAAATCAGACAGAGCATCCCTAGAGATGTGCAACAAGAACTGTAATCTTAAAAGAACTGAGATTTCTTAAAAGGAAAGATAGTTATTTGGGGTCTGTACCCATCCATCAAATCACCCTGAACACACCCGTGCTGCAGTAGAGCAAGCTGGAGATCTGCTGGGATGGAAGTTGCATCCTATGAAGATCTGTCTGTAAATCAATTTTGTATTTACATCCAGTATCTGTTAGATGAATGTGAGTTTGTTATTGATCTTGTTAGGGCCAAATCTTCACTTTTACTGGTTGTTACTGTGCCATATAATTTAATTTGAAGAATCTGAATTTGGAGTCAATTACATAATGTCATATCTCAGTGCAGAAACGTGCATGCAATCGAATGCTTGCAAGTCAGTTTATGATTTTTAAGGCAGAAAGGGTACATTTTTCAGTATCATTGTAATTTTAATAAGAAAAAGCAAATTGCACAATCTAATGTCATGCCAATGAGTCCTGTAAACAGTGGATATTTCAGACTTACAAATACTGCCATTTAACAAATCAGACATAGAAGTTGCCCTCATTCTGGAGCTCAGAATTAAAGTCAAATAACAGATGTGCTTTTACAGAAGGAATGCGAATACGTGCATATTTTTTGGGGAAGAAAAATTTCTTAGGCTAAATGTCAGAGTTGCCAGCATCATGTGGGGTCTAGATAATAACTAAGTTGCTGTGAAAATACAAAATAACTTAGCGTCAATCTTTTTACAGGAGGTCACTGACTGATTCTACAGCAAACCCATTTTCAGTCAGTATAGACAGAGCTGCTAGGACTGTTTTGTTTGGGTTGCCTGATACTTTCTGTTCAGAACTTGAGTGTATGTAAGCCTTAAGGGTGTTTATAGTGTTGATGAAATGTACTACAGGATTCTGGCCAGAGTCTGTTAAACCATAAACATAAGCCTGTAGTACTTGAGAGGCAGCGGAACATTATAGATTCATATAGAACACTCTCCATTGGCTGCTTGTTGCAGAATATTCTTTCTACAGTCTCTGCACGCACAAACCATATGGCCTAGAGCTCATAAACTACAGATAGTTGTTAATCTATTCACATTACCAGATTATTGAAGAAAGCATTCTTTGTAATATAATTGTACATTTACAGAGTGTATCAAAGATGGTATCTGACTTGTCACATCCATGTATTTTCCCTCATCTTTCCATGTCAAATGTCACTGTTTTCTTATTACTTGTAGACAGAAAGGTTGCACTACTTGTATTTCTATATTAAAATTCAAGTCAAGTTATTTGTTTCTAATTTTGGAAAAAAAGAAGTTCAGATGTAGTCTAAAATGGAAATATTGAGCTTAAAACCAAAAGCAGTGTCTCAAATCATTACATTCCTAATATAGGAGGTAGTGCACCAAGAAGTTCTTCTCTAAGTACTCCAAGAATCATAACTGCTGTTCAGAAATTATTTATCTGTTACATATATATAACCTGAGTGACAGCTGCTTGAAAACCACAGGAGCTCTCTCCTTTTTTTTTTTGGAGCAAGGCTGGCTGGGCAGAGAGAGATTTATACCCAGAAAAATCTGTTGTTATTCACCTAATTCCACCTCCGGAGCAGGTATTTAAGAAACTGCTTGGATAGTAGCTACCCAGTAGCCTAGAGGAAGATTTTTCTATGGCGCTTTCTAAAATCTGGAAAAAAAAAACTTACATTGGGTTTTTGCTATATGCATTAATTTAATAAAATAGTAGCTCAATACATCACTTTCTACAGGGTAGATACCAATATTAAAACCTTAACATTTGTTCTAAATAACCTCTGGCAAGATTAGCCAGCGTCTGCCATGCTACAAGATTCAAAGCTAGCAACTGAGGTGCAACTTAGATGTTGCAAGGCTGCTCCAAAGAGGGGCAGAGCTCTACTGCAGCCCAAAACAATGAGACTGAGTTTCCTGTGAACAGGAGAATTTTCTGGCCTTACCAATGACGTAATGGAAGCAGACAGCTCTTCTGCCCCTTATTCCTTCTTGCTTCTTTCTACATCACCTTCCACTATAAACCTCTCAGACTAATTGATTTAATAATTCATCAGAGTCTCTAGGACCCATATATTTATTACTGTGCTGCTGCAGAAAGGAACAAAATATCAATAAATGGTAGTAAATGTGATAGAAAGTCTTCTTGGGAGACACTAGGCAAGTTTTATTGTTGAAAGACTTGAGGCCTTGTGATTTTGAGTGTTTGAAAGCAAGATCAATGCAGAGAATCTGTGTATAAAACTTGCATGTTTTAAAGGAGGTTCTCAAAGGTAACTGAAAGCTTGAGTTTATATTCCTTGGCTGTTTTCTGCTGCAAAGACTGAAACATGTAAAGTCAGTAAATTCGAAGTTTTACATCTCAGAACACCTCAGATACCAAAGAGAAAACCTGTATGATATAAAGCACGATATGTGGGATAGAGTTATGACATTGTACAGTGGATGTCAATTTGCTTTTTCCACACCTTTTAGAATTAATCTGTTAGCATCTGTCCTGTGGTATCCAGACTTTAAAAGCTGGAAGTCACTGCTAGTCAATCAATGTAATTAATGTGGGTTCATAATCCATTCTTTGACTGGCTCCTTCACAGCAATATGTTATCTCTGTACTTTTTGAAACACTGAAACACATTCAGAACACAGCTTGTGCAATGAAGTGGTTTTGTATTTGAAATACTAGACCTCTTTTTCAGTCACCAGGCATTGCTAATCCTTGGAAACTTGGATATAGTTTAGTAAATTGAGATGCCTAGAAGACAGTGTATTTTTAGTTTGGTTGATGCTGCCTGATTAACAGATGTGAGTGAGTTTAACATGATAACTACTACAGATTAAACACACGTACTGGAAAAAACTTCAAAATTTGGTGGTTTGCAACATGA
Source organism: Clamator glandarius (assembly GCA_033459285.1). NCBI lineage: Eukaryota > Metazoa > Chordata > Aves > Cuculiformes > Cuculidae > Clamator > Clamator glandarius. Next base: position 472,319 of record JAUNZM010000702.1, read on the forward strand.
TTTTGACATTGTCTCAAGTATTTTTCTAGGTAGAATAATGGTATTCACAGGACCAATAAAAAAATTTAGAACAGTGGTTAAATGACTCCTGTGAAAACTACAGTGTTATCTAATATAATCTTTCAGATCTACTGGATTATCTGCTGATCCTACGTTTTCAGCACAAATACACATCAAACAGTATCCTTCTTTAGTCAGAAGAAAATTAAGGACAGACGCAGTTAGTTTGGCAGCTGAGAAATCACTTCACTACAAGATTGCATGTATAAAGTAACTGCAGATTTGGGAACAGCTATTTTTTATATCAACCATGTGCATGGGAAACCTGCCAGTGCGTATTCAGCACTCAACAACAATTTGTGACACTTGGAGAAGAATTCTGACTTGTGGTGTTCAGAAATTATCTAGTATAAATGCATGTATCATGGGCCAACTGTACCATTTAGTTCTGAAAGCTTAATGTCCTGAGCCTTTGGTATTGAATTGACATGAATTTGGCAGGGGGGAGGTTAAGGTAATTTTTAATTGTTCCTTTGGATCCTGTTTCTGGTTGGTTGTTTTTTTGTTTTTTTTTTTTTTCCTTTTCTATTTATGACTTGACAGGTACATGTGCGTTATTAATTCAGATTATTCCCTGTATAGTTGCAATTTAAAGCTTCTCTGCTCTTTGTGGCTTTTGAGAATTGATTAGTAGAGAAGGTGAAGTGTTACCACCACTTTACATTATTATCTCTCATCGATATTTTAAGAAGCAGCTTTTCAGTTTCCAACATCAATTTTATCTACAAAAGCAAAGTCACATGCTCAGAAATGTAATATTTCTGTGTTCAGACATTCTGGAAACCTTGCTTTTAATTTATGCTTCTTAGAAGTAAGGATTCTCATACTGTAATATTTAGGGCAGGCCTGAAGGCAGTCTTAAATATTTGCCAAGAAATATGTGCAAATTGTCATCTTATTTGTTTGTCAAAAAAATAGCTCCTTTTTTAGCAGTTGTTTGTAGAAAGATAAACACAGAAGTGAATGCCCACTGCACAGTATCCTGGTTGCATATTTCATGTTGTTTTCCTTGCCATGGGAGCTGTGTGGTCCTCACCACTATAGCTCACAATAAAGCAAGAGGAGCCAGGTAGGCAGGTTGTCACCTATATGAGGAGAGTGATCCGACAGAATTTGAACAGGAACACCACGGACTCTGTTCCTGCCCTAAGCACAGAAATTATATTTGCAAACTTACTGTGAAGCAAAACTGAGCTTACAGAAGATACACATACTTTAGTGGCAGAAATAATCTAATGCTTCTACGTCTCTTTCCAGTGGAGGAAAAACCCAGGCTGCAGATTTCTCATCTTATGTTCATGCAAATAGGACCTCTGTCCTTTTGCTTTTTAGAGCAGCATCTTCAGGAGATCCAAAGAACTTAAATTGACATGGAACTGACAGAGGTCCAACAGCATGAAATATGTTGTCATGGTGCTTATGTTGGGAGCAAAACCTAATTTTACTGTGAAAATAATGCCAAAATTAAACTAATATTGATTTTTTTCCCCTTAGAGGCTTTTAATGATCTCGTGCTAATGTTCCGTTTGGAGTATAATTACTGTAGGTAAAGTAATTACAGCTCAGCTATGTATAACTAACTGTGGGCTGAAGCTCAAATGCCTTTTATGGTCTTTAATCAAGCTCTGGCCATATCTCCTGTTCTGTAAATTCTTTTATTTTAAGTGCAGAAGGAGGAAGCATTTCTCTGTGGCACAATTTATTTGTGCCTTTTCTTTTGGCTCACCCAACATTTCACAATGAACCGACTGGGGAGAGGAAGGGATAGTTAAAACTGGTGAAAAGAGATCACTTCTCTCTAACAAGCCAGCACAAATCTCAAAAACAGTTTTAAGCCTCAATGACTTTTCTGTGCAGCTGCTGTGCACCACGACCTGTCTCCCCTGAAGTCTATACCAGGGGTCAGAGGAAGAAAGGAGGGTTCCTTCACTGAAGGAACTATTAATTGCTTGCATTCAGTTTACTTTACAATGTTTCTTCTCAAGTGTTTTCTTAAAGCCAGCTGTTAATGTAGAATGACTTTGCATAGATGAAATGACAATGTTGTTTTTAAGGATTCTCAGGGATATGTGCATAACTAGCTGATCTCCTCTTTCCTCTTAAAATATAGCTTGTTGTCTGTGTTAAGAAGGAATACATGAAACTGAAGTATTTTAAACTTTTATTACTATTCGTACGATGGTGTAAATTGTTCACAGTGGCTGGCCCATTCCAATGTTCTCATCCTTTCTGAGAATAATTTCTGTGAATCAGACTTTGCAGATGGGACCACATGAGACTGCTTATATCACACTACAGATCTCTGTGGGACTTCACTGTAAATGCTGCTCACATACTCCTATCCTATACTCTTTCCTATTTTTTAAGTTATTCTTTATCCATGCAGAAAGTTTTCCTTGCATGATAAAGATCAGCAGATTTTGCTCAAAAACAAATCTTTGTTAATGTAGCAGTAAACATTCATAAAGCCCTGCAAAGAGTTAGTTCTTAGGTGCAAACTGCACTCATGGATGGAGATGCAAACCTATAATACTTGTTTAGCTGGATCTTGCAAGTCCCAGTCTTAGTTGTTCAAAAGTGATATACACACACAATTCTCCCATATGTCTAAAAGTCAAGATTAACCTCATCTGACTTCAGTTAAGACAAGTTCTGTGTTTCATTTATGTTGCAGTTTTGAATCCTTAAGATTAGTTATTGCTGTGTGGAACAATCAACTTTGCCCTCAGTTTTTTTTTTTTTTCCCCCCACCCCCTCCATGCAGAAAAACTTCACTGGCCTAAGACAGAGCTTTCTAAGAAATCAGTTTGGAGTCCAGAAGAACATAAGCTGAACATTAATAAAGAAAACAGCCTCCAACACCCACCTCCTGGGATCCTTAAGGACATTTTCACAACAGGAACCAGTAGCTACAATGTCCTTATGCAGAGCAAAGAGGAGAAAAAACACCACACTCAAAAGCAGTCATCTGCTTACCACAAGAAACACAGAAAAACTACTAAGTGTTCTACCACCTTGCGAAGTAATGAGCACCGCAAAATCAAAGTCCCACTACCCTTGCTCAGCAGTGGACGGTATTGTACAAATAGGCAGCCATCCGTCATCGTTGCTAGCCCAGTGTCTACTAGTGTGACGTTTACAAACAGTATTTCAGTGGGAGGGAGCAGCATAGGACTGCCATCTCGACCAAGAAGTAGAACAAAGAGGTATTTTAATCTAACAAAACCAAAGCAATCCCAGTCCTTGAAAAACCATGGAAAAGAGGGTGATGTCTCTGGCCGAAAACTCTGTTTACTGACTGCAATCAAGCCTTCCAATGTGGAAAAAGAGAAGATGAAGTTCTTCCAGTCAGATTTCACATACAATCCTCAATTTGAATATGCAAACCCTGCTCTGCCAAATGTGTTAGCTAAGCACAGCCATGCATCTGACAGATTTCTTAAGCAGGTATAGTTACTTTTTATCCTCCTTGGTTTTTTCCTACACATACTAAGGTGACTTTGTTTGTAGGAAGTTGTTTCTCTGTGTCATCCTTCTGGGCCATTTGAAAAAATGCATCAAAGATGAGACTACAGTAGTAAAAAATAGTAAAAATGAAAGAAAATGTTTTTTATTAAAAAATGAAAGCCTTCCCAGTGTTTCTAGGATTCTGTAGGGTAAAGTCATAGTTCCTTATAAATGGGTTTACATGAAACATAATGTGAGACAAAAAAACTTTTTAGGCAACGAAGCCGAGTCCAATACAAGAAAAATGCAATGCTGAAATAGGCTCTAATGAACAGAGGGGAAAAAACAGTGTAGAAGCCCTACCAGTCCTCTTGGTGACAGAGAGGGATAAGAGGGAGGGGATAGGAAGTATTTGAAATCACAGTTTGAATAAGAATATGTTGATGTTCCTTGTTATAATATACTTTGAAAGGATATTTGCATATACATTAGGCTGGGTGAAGCAGCAGCCAAATTCCATTCCAGAGAGAAGTAAAATTTAAAAAGACAGTCCCTTTCCCCCCCCCCCCCCTTCTTTTTTTCAACATGCAGCCCTAGGAAAACAGCTAGAGGCATTCCCATTCTGTGTAACTACCTTGGCTTCCTGCCTGTCTATGAGTTACAAAACCTCACAAAGAAGAGAAACACCCACACAAAACCAACAAGAACAACAAAAACCTCACTTTCAACTTCAGCCTAAATGACAATAACTAGTGCTTATCTATATAACAACAGAACCAGTTCTTTTTCCACTTTTGCTATTTTAAAATTATTTAGAAAGATCTTATATAGGTCTGACAGGCTTTTCTAAATAGCAAATCTCTTGTTTCAAGTGACTCTTAACTTGGGAAGAGATCTTGCCATTCACTTCTTTGTGATATGAATATTTTACTTTAAACCCCACAAAATTCCAAGTGGAAAGCATATATGAATTAAAGTACCAGATTCTAATAACTGACTTCTGACTTGTGAAGACACTGATTTTATTTTATTTTTTCTAAATCCAAGAACACACAGAGGTGTTAGTACCCATTAAGTCATTGTATTATAAGGCTTGGTTTGCATTTTCACATTTAAAAAACTCTGGGGTTTCATTAAGAATTTATTTGCTTTATGAGAACAGAGAACACCTGTTATGTTCTTAAAATCAGCTTCCATACTTCTAAAGAACCAACTAAATTACACTGACACCAAGTAAAACTTCTCCTTGACTAAAGCCTTTTAGCAAGCTTTCCTTTGATTTTTATAGCAATACTAGCAACATTAATCAGAGATTACAGCAAATCAACAATAATTAATTTGCCAAGCTGAATTGAACACAAATTATCCCTTTCAGTATGAGGCAGCCAAACCTTAAAAATTACTTTATGGCATGATGTTTTAATGGAACAGGCTTGTCTTGATTTACCCTTTTATTAAAAGCCTCCACAAAATATTGAATATTTTAATAATGAATGATTCCTCAATAGTGTTCTGACATGTAACTCTTATCTTTTTCCCTGTACATACAAAGCATGGGAAAATAAATGCTTTGTAACAACTTTATAAAAAGAAGTGCAGGATTTAATATTCAACAAAGCATGATATTTCTGTGACTTACCAAGAAGGATGTAAATTGTTTCATAAGATTTATTTTAAGTTACGGGAGTTCTTAGCAAGAAAAGCATTTCTTCAAAGTTATCTCCTAAAAATAATATCTTGCACTTCACAAAGATGACCAATGCAGCAGCTTCAACACAACTCCAAGCCCAGCAGGTGGCACTCTACCTTTTTTATCTACGACTTGCTTTAGACATTTTCATCTCCACGCAAATTTGAATTTCATTTCATGCAAATTTACCATCCCAGAAAAGCAGCATTAGTCAAAAGTTGCATATATCTTATGAGCACTTGCTTTTCCTCAGTGCTCTTCTTTTTTTCCATGCAGATTTTACTTGTCAGAAGAAATACGTAGGAAGTGGTATAGGAAGTGTTAAGTTCATGAAAGATGACTTCAGTTGCAAAAAACATACTCACAGTGTCAAGATTCAGGTCTGCAGTAAAACCAGAACTGCGCATAGTCATCCTTTTTCCTGAAACGAGGATAAACTTTATTTATTAACATATTTTTGGCTTTCATTTGTTGCTGTATTTATTTTAGGAAGCTCTTCTTTCTCTGAGCAGAAATGCAATTATTCCTATTTTATTTTCTAAAATGTGGTTACAGTACCATGCCGTTCTGTGACCAATATCCAGCTTTTCACTGACAGAACTCGTCAATTTTGTAGAGTGCTTTTAGGATATTTCAGTGAAATGAGCTCAAAACCTGATATTTTAGAGGACTTTTTAATAAATTTTTAAAATACTTTTTTCCCCACAGGTGTGCATAACCTGCATTGAAACAGATTGTGTTTCCTTATTGCCCTTTCTGCTTTTGTGTATGTCTGTGGAACTGGTTAGTGTAGCATTACTGTAAGATATCTGGAAGGTGAATCACACCCTGCGTCATATGTTTGGGGTTTTTTTAAGGCAGAGAACACTATGGATCTGCAAACCATTAACACAGCAGTGCTGCAATGGGGAATGCATAGGCTTGTAAGCACCCACTTCACGCCCAGGTCACTAGTCAGGTCAAAGATTTTAAATCTTGGGTACAGCCCAGAACTTGTGTCAATTGACTTTTCACAGAAATATTTTTTAATTATTAATACATTTGAAAACTGTTTTTAATGTCTCTCATACTTTGCTCTGTTGCTTTGTTTCTCTCTTTCTACTTTATCTTATTTTCATCTTAATACAGTACTTTCAGGAGTCACACAATATGTGTTTTTAGGGAAGAAAACTCGAGAATAAAAAATCAGAATGCAACTCTTCATATTGGTTGACATCTAATATTACGGAAATATAATACTCATTGCTGTGTTTCAAGGTCAGTGCAGCAACAGTGTAAGTGCTATGGAAGTTTTCTTAACACTTTATGTGTTCATTATTTTTGCACAGATGCTAGAGGTAATTGTACCCAGTGTATGCAGAGCAGATGGCTTAACAATTGCAACTTGCTGAACCAAAATCAGCAAGTAGGTTGCAACTTCACATAACTTGTGTGTTAACACCTATTTCTTTGAATTGCACATGAAACCAGGAAATCTATTTTTATATATGTATATATTTTTTAAAAAATCATAATTTTTTGTTTGAGCAATTCCCCTTCTGAAAGAATGAGTTACATGCCCTCTTATCTAATGGTCATTAAAAAAGTAGCAGTTTTGAATTAATAAATAAATGATTTTAAGTATTTCTGTTACATACTTTCAAAGTTATTAATACAAGTAGCCTACAATTAACAAATTTATCAGATGTTGGAAAAATAGTTGTAGCTGGGAAGCTAAACAATATGGTGTTCAATACTGAGCAATCTTTTGCAATGTCCAGGTGATGTCACAGCTTAGGCACGTTAAAAATTAAAAAATGTATCACTAGCTGTGAAAATGCTTAACTATAGAATGCCTTATTTTCCACTAGTAACAAATTCCCTCTTAAACTAAGATTTGTAGATAAAGTGTGTTACTGTATAACACAGAACATATCAGGCCATCCAAGTAGCTTAAGTTCTCTCCTCCACAGACTTCTCTCCTCCACTAGACGAGACTGTAGATCACTTGTGGTGATATTGCTGTAGGAGTATAGGTTTATTTCAGGACACAGTTTCATATAAAACACAAGTAAGTGTTAATTTTTAGTTTCTTACCAAGGATTTCAAAGCCTCTGTTAACACTGAATGAAACTCAAACTACTACAGCTTGAGCAGACTAGCCTAAAAAAATCTTCTCTTACCTTTTCCACTTCTTTCCACTTAACCCAACAAGGCTGGCAGCCATCATTTTATGGTTGTTGATTAGACTAACAGGTTCCATCTGGTACAGCTTAGTGTTACCTAAAGAAGCAGCTGGGAAGTTTTTCCCTACAGCAAATAAGCTCTGCAGGGAAGAAAGTGATAATGCCTGTGAGCTTTGTCTGTCTCAATTCTCAACAAAGTCTGCAACCCTTTTGTAGCAGAGCTGCTTCTGAACATAGGGCGAGATAACTGAACACAGGGAGCAGACTCCTGGGTCACTGAGCTCATTTTTTAACTTGGCTGCCTCAAACAATTCATGAGTATTTCTTATCAGTACATGTATCTACACTAACTCAAGCTACCAAGCTGTGTTGCTGCACATGAGAGATTTGGGATTCAGGCACTTACTTCGCTGTAAATAATTTGTTTAAAAAAGCCACTACCACCTAAACCTAAACCTATTGATAAAATGGAGCCATGTCTTGTTCTTGTGAGTGCTTCTGTGTCATTTACTTTCTGCAGCATCAGCAGAGTTGTCTGTCCTTGGGACTTGTCTTGGGACCATTGCTTCTTTTGGCGCTCTTTGGTAGCAAAAAGAGGGATTAAACCAGATCTGTTGTGCTGTTGATTCAAATGTCTCACAGAATTTTAGGAAAAGTCTTAAACTGCCTAGGAGTTTGGGATGCCTGCAGGCAGGCAGGGGGAACTAGGGTTTGGGCCTCTTGACTTCCAAACTCATGCTGCTTCCCTTGGCTTGTGTAGATCTCGGCTCTAGGGAGTTGCTGTTAGAGGCAGTCAAGCAGGAACTTTGTGTTCAGTGTTGGCTTTCTCACTGTTTGTTCTGGTGAGGTGGTTTCAGAAAATACCTGCACCATGACTAAGGTAGGAGAGTCCTCTGGGATAACATCAGCAAACAAATCTACGTAAAGCTCCATCACATAGTAGTAATGCCTTTATAAAGTGTCAAAACTGAGAACTGGTTAATGAAGTTTACACACCCTTCTCAAACACCCGTATTTTATGAGATTTCATGTTGAGAAGAAACTACTCCCTTACTTTTAAATGGTTTGGGGAGTCCTCTGCTCCATCACACCTGCTCTCATTCACCCCTATATTCTACTTTGATTAGCACTCTAGATGTGTCTTACTCTTTTCATAAAGTATGTAAAGTGCCTTTGCTATTCTTCAAGACTACTGCTTATCTTTTGCTGCCTTCATTGGCTTCCTTCAGCCTGTGAATCTCAGTTGCCTATTCTCCATCCAGAGGCTTTGCCATCACGTTGTCAGAAAAGCTTTTTGTTGTTTTTTTATATGAAACTGGTCTGGACTTGAGGCTTCATTTGCAGAGAGGATGAATGAGCATTGGAATTCAATGGCCTTGTTCCTACTGGGAAACCCAATAGCTGCTTGATCCTTTAGCCACATCCAAGAGTGGCCTGAGAGAGGAGTTCGGGGTGGGGGGCTACCAACCATTCAGTTCAATGGAAGGACCCCTTCCAGCATTTGACCATGTATCCTGGTCTTGTTTGATTTACTAATAAGAGATGTAGCCTAGTGCTGGGTACTTTCTCCATGATGCCATAAAAACCCTTAAGAAAGGAAAGGACTGAATCCTAGTGGTTTTTGAAAATAATATCCATCCCTGCATCACTTTTTGCAGTAAATAGCTTTCAAAGAATTAAGACCAAACTTTTACAACAACAGGATCAATTGTGTTTTAAGTCACAAAGTTGAAAACTTTTGAGGGGAATTGCCATTCTGTACAACCACACAGATGAACGCAGAAAGACCTGTCTCAGAAAATGAGGGTTCAGGGGCCACCACGTAGTGTAGCTGCTCCAGGGACTGCAGTTCTCTGGCAAGCCCTGTTGCATATTGGTTCTTCATATAAAAGCTTACTAATAATGATATTTTCCCCCAGAATTTATTACGGAGAGATAGAATTGGGCACAAGAAGAAGTGGAAAGAAAAGAAGGAGATTAGGAGACAAAATGTGGTGCTGCTGGGCATCATGTCTTTATGTCGGAATGGAAATCACTGGTGCATGTTCAAAGGAACTTGAACATCCAAGAATTTAAGTGGGTTCTTAGTATGTTTAATCTAATAAACTTAATTGAATTTTACTATCAACAAGTACTGAAGACAAATTTCATGCCAGGACATTAATTCAGAGATGACCTTTTTCAGAGTGAGCAAAAGAAGTTAATTATTCAGAGAAACCAACAGTCTAAACAACTAGTAGGTAACATAAGGATCTGGCATCTTACAAAGGAAACAATAATTTCCGTCATGCATAACTCAGGCTGCTGGCTGAGAATAAACTGGGACAGGGGAAAGAATTTTTTGATTACTTCTTTAAGGAAGGATTTTGTGTAAGGCAGGAAAATGCCTCGGCATTTGCAGACACTGTAAAACCGACTGGTTTTAGAAGTTAAAAAATCATATATACCTAAAACATGAAAAAACACTTTGGGAAAATATACAAACTATTAAACAAGAACTAGATTTTGCCCTGATTTGTTCTTTACATCCTGCCTTTGATCCCAAATTTTGCTAGAAGCAAGTGTCATTAGTCTCCAGAAACATTAAGTCTTGCATGAGGGATTAGTGTAATACTTAGACACTGACCTTACTTCATTTATATGAGGTCATTTTTTAAATGGCAAACAATGTTAAATCTTGACTGTTCCTAAGAAAAAACATATTATTTGCTTACATAGAAAGACCTCACTATTCTCTTTTTATTATCTTTTAGGTCCTGCCACAACTATGTGTTTGTACAAGAGCTAAAGTATGGGAAAGTTACTGGGATCCAAAATCCCTTTTACCTTTTAGGTCACCAGTACAGATGTGTAGTTATCCTTATTCTTATTTCTATGCGATATGGTAATAGGAGTAACTGCAAAAATAGCAGCACTGAACCTCTGTCAGATACCTACAGCAGTGGGTCAGCAGTATGATGGCAGAGCTACCCAGTTGCACCAGTTGAAGGTGTATCCTCTTTTTTTGGTACATTGATCTTGGAAAACACCAGGTGTTTTTAAGTTGCAGAATGACTTGCAGTTAGAAGCAGTAGGATTTATTTTCTCTGAAAAAAAATTGAGCCAAAGGTCTGTGAGGTGCCCGTTGATTCTACTGGAAGTTACCCATTTCGGTGCTGAATGGGGCTGCGTAACACACAACGTGGAGCTGTGCTGCTGTGTGTGCTCATTGCATACCATGTTGTAACAGGGAGAGGCAAAGCCAAATCTTTTGCAGTGGCTCAGGTGGTGGCACGGTATTCCTTTTTTTTATGGTTCCTCTCTTCAGACATCCTGACATCTGATCTCATAAAGAAGACTTGAAAAAGTAAAGATAATGTGGTCCTTGGTGCCTTTCTTCATAACATCTCCTTCTTATGCAAGTGCAGGGGCACAGCTGCCCAAATGAGCCAGATCCTGGGAACCAGCCAAATGTCACCAGGCCCCTGGTGGGTCCAGAGCAAGTCCTTGTTGAGCCTGAAACTACTGTCAGAGTTAGCATGGTGGCTAGGGAGTTTCAGCCATGTGGGAGGCAGTGAGAAGAAGCAGGTTTCACGTAACAACGCTAGCTGGCTTCATGGTTATTCTTCTCTTCCAGATTGCTTAAGTCCCCAAAATAACAGCCTTCTTTAACCTAATCCTCTATTTTAAAATCTGTGCTAAAGTAGTAAATTATGCTGCTTTCTTCATTCTTGACAAAAAAAAATCTGACCAAGAGACCCTTCAAATTTAACAAGTATTAGAGGCAGACAAAGAAATACTAAACATTAGGTGTGGTATTTCTTTGGCATTCAGGTAATTGATATTTCTCTCAGAAAGCTACAGGACTTTAAGAATAGATCTAGCTAGCATTTGTGGCTTTCAGTAGCAATTACTTAGGGTTGCTTTGTTTCAGCCTAAAAAATTAGACTAGGATTGTTAGTAGCTGTGAGAGACACAAAATGAGCCCTGGTTTTGTGCACAGTAATTCAATCTGACAATGTGAGAATCATATAGCTGGAAACAACGAGCTTCTTAACAACTTCATACGTGAAAAGAGATTCAGTCTGCAAGATTTCCACCGTCATCATTAATGGCATTTTCTTAGCAAGAACATTCATTTTTCAAGGTAATAGTAATATTTTTTTTCCCCTTTATGAGACTCTTGGAGGTTCTGTTATCATACCTGTGAAAAAAAGCTGATCCCTGTAGCTGGACTTTTGCTTGGCAAGATTTATTCTGTACCACATTTTCTTTTAAGAGTGTAAAATTAACATATTGGAGCATAGATTACTAGGGATGAGCATTTCCCCACCAGTAACTTCTTTAACATGCAGAGTTCGGATCACGTTACAGGCATTGTGCTCAGCTTACCACCCACAAGGGACGACTTCTATAATAGCGGCAAAATGTAACAGAATTGTTGATACCGCTTGATTTATCTAATGAGGGGGGTTATAAAGAAGTATTATGATTTAAATGAAAGGTTTAAAGAAAGTTCTGTGAATAAAGTTCCTGTTCTCCTTCTCTCTCTTCTTTCTGAAACAGACACCCACGGTGCAAAGGTTTGCATTATAAGGAGACATTTTTGGTAGAAATATTATTGTTAAAATCATAGTTATACACCTGCTTAATCGTGGTTCAGCATTCCTAAATTAGAGAATACTAAGAAATGAAGTGAGATAACAGTAATAGTTGATCTTTGTAAAATTCTTTGGAAAACTATAAAAAGAATCATGGTGACAACTTAAACTGCAAATGTCCTTTTGACCTGTTGTCTAGTTTACAAGGGAGTTGTACAACACTTCCAAAATTAAAGGGTAAATTAGTATTATTTCACTAGACTGATAATAATCTGTGTCACGCTGATCTGTGTGGGTCCAAGATGAGTTGATCAGAATCCTTTTCCAGTACTTTAGCATTGATGTGTTACTGAACATATTATAACTTTATTATTGAATGTGTCAGCCTGTATCTAATGACTGAAGTTCGATAGTGACTTCCAATGAGTTAAAAAAAGAAGAAAGATTAAAAAAAAAAGAGAGTGATTGAGAGGCAGAGAAAGAATACATGTGCCGGTCCCACATGGGTGTCTCACCGCATTCATATTTGCTATGCTTTTCTACTTTATAGTCCATTAACATTATGGAGCGGACACTGCAGAAATATGGAAGCTATGAAAAATTTGAACAGGCCACAGGAGGCAGCTTGCTAACCAAAGGGCGTATCTGGAATCATGTCAGGAAATACATGGTGAAAGAAGGCTGTCTTGGTGAGGTAAGTGTATACTGGGTCAGGAAAGAAACATTTATGTAGATGTTAGAAATTACATGGATGGACCTGAGAGACCATTTGGGAGGCCCTTCCTCCATAATTAGAAGAATATTCCTTACATCATATTTTTCTCATGTCTGTGCCCAATCTAATTTTCTAACAATTGAAGTGATGTAAATTCCTTGTGAATGCTTCAGCCATAACTCTGAGCCTGTTTCCTGATTCATATATGTTTGTTCTTAAATTCACCTCTTTTGGGAGTACCCAAGAACGACACCCTTCCTTCCCTCCTTTTTTCAGCTGCTTGGAGACCAGCACGTTTCCATTTATTCATCGGTTCTGTCATCTGTTCTCTTGCATCAAATTACTTACACTGAAGGAAAGAATTAAGAAAAAGCCAAGAAAAATAAGCAGCAGCCCTAGACTGATTTGTAAGAAGTAACACAAATGAAAATTACATAAATGAATAAATATGTCTGAAAGATGTTGGCTTGTTGAGTTGGTTTGGGAGCTGTTTTTTCCTGACCTTAACCATCTAATTTTTTAGAGCCCTGTGCAAAATTCATGTTTGCTATATTAGAGATTAGAAAAGTCCGGCTTGACTGAGTTACATAGATTTGCTTGGAAGAGTCAGATGAAATTGAAGGCATAAAAAGAGAATTATTCCAAATGAAAATACCAGCTAACACAGTCCAAAACTTGGATGAGATTACTGGCAGTGAGCAAGAGGAGTCTGGAATGGGATATCAAGACACAAAAATGACCTTTAAAGGTCCCTTCCAACCCAAACCATTCTATGAGTCTATGAAACTAAGTTTAATTTATAAATGCAGTATCATTTGAAGAAAACTTTAAACTCATCACACCTTTTTGCGAGACTATAATTTAATGCTGATACCAGATTTTACCTCTGTTTCTAAGAATGAGATTAAAAAGCTACGGTTTAGAGCAAACATAAAAATATTTTTAGTCTTTGCTGTGCTTTTATCTCCCTTTGTGTTCATTTTTGTCTTGGTTCATCTTCATGGAAGTAGGATACACTCTCAACAAACATTCTGTGTCCTCCTTAATTAAATGATTTGCTTTTTCAGCAAAACCAGTCTTAATGCTTAGTATGGTCTAAAATATTACAAAAATACTCTCTTCAGCTGAGGAGATGTTAATAAAGCTAAGTGGTACCTGTGCTTTAAATATAAATATTTTAGGATATACCTATCTATTCTGAGTTTGAAATATGAGTTTTAGGGGGCTGATTGTTTGCCGTTGAACTTGAAGCTTAATAGTGGATTTTGAATACAGTTAAGTTTCATGTTAACGCTTTGAATCTCACGTCCTTTTTTGTTCACTTTGATATTAAAAAATGATCTCTCTTGTAGGTAACTCTCCCTTGTACTCTTCGAGCAGTACTGTTCTTTAGGAATTACATGAAGAGGGAAAGCTGCTTAGTCTTCAAAGTCTTCCTTCTCCTGTCCAATCAGTTGTTTAAAAGGTGTTTTAAAACTCAAATAATGAAATATATCAATATGTAATAATTTCCTTCTTTGGCAGTTTTTTTGGTTTGTTTTTGTTTTCTGGTTTGTTTTTTTTTTTTAACTAATTTTCCAAGAGAAAACAGGAAAACAAGAACTACATTCCTATATAAACCAAAATTATACCAGTATTTTAATAATATTTCAAGCCTGCATTGTGTATCAGGAAACAAACTACACAGAGCTTTCCCCTCTCATTCATGTGGCTTTAGAATTGTGACTAGAAGGTTTCAGATGGTTAATTGTTTAGATACCTGGTCAATTTATGTGTGCTTATCTAATATTTTTCAGTTATCAGTAATAGTAAGATAATTAGACATAGTTCATAAAATGGAATTCTCTGTCACTCTGCATATGATTGCTCCCTGCCCCTCCGAATCTCGTCGATGTTACCGTATTAGATTTTAGTCTCACGTCTGTGTATCTTAACCCTCATGCTGACTCCCAGTGAAGCCTGAGGTTTTGTCAGCAGTGCAGGTGACTGGGATAGTCAGTGGAGTCCGAAGTGTCTAACTGGTGATTGCGGGTAGCAAGGAAGAGTTCTGAATGGCAAGGGAACAAAGAAATAATGGAAGGGCCAAAGGAAAAAGCAAGAACAGGAGTGAAAAGAGAGCTCTTTGCTATCTGAACTCTCTCATCTTCAGATTGTGGTCCATCTCACGGAGGACTTGCTGTCTCGAGCCTCAATGACAGTGGTGAATGGCCGTCCCACTCTCACTATCAATATCTCCACTGCGCGAGAACACTGGCTGGAAGGGATGCTGAGACATGAAATTGGTATGAGCATGATATCAGTCCTTCAGGCAAAGGGGAGTACTCGCATGCACTATTACTTATTTTTGCAATGATGGGCCAGGCACTGCGCAAATACAGAAGGAGGGAAACCTCCCTGTCTAAAGAACCCATGCTGTACGTGTGCTAAGGAGAAACCTGTTTATCACTGCAGCATGCAGTAAAAGGAAGACAATCCCCCTTGAGGATTCCTTGGGTTCATGTACATTGGCATTTTAGGTCAGATCAGGAGTGAGCTTTTCAAGTGAGTCTACCAGCTAGTCCCACTTACTGCACTGAGATTCACATGCTGAACATCTTGGAGCCCACAAGGTCTAATCCTTTCAGATGATGCTAGCCCAGAGGCTATACTCCAGGGCATATCTTCTGTGCTGTCACTGCTCAGGGATGTTTTGCTCATGAGAGCAATTTAGAGCTACTCTGCAGTCAAAAAAGGGAGACAAAAGTAGTGTGACTGTTCAACCTCGGCACCAGCCATTTAACTTTACAAATCTGCTTCTGTTTTACTACACTGCTTGAAAACGCAGGCGTGCTTTAGGTATAAAGAATTTGCCCAGTGACCCCTAAACTGTTTAAGATTGCCTTAATTTTGCATTACACAAGGTTGGCCCAGCCCTATGGAAAATTTCCACAAACTTCTGAGTGAATCTGTGAATTAAGTACATCAAAACTGGATATACGTGGCTAGTGCTTTAATTTCGACTTAAGAATAAGCCCTGCAATTGACTTGAACCACTTATTCACATTTAAGAGGCCATAGTCTCTCTCAAGGCTGCAGTAAGGCTGTTTAGTTACCTTCAAGAAGCAACATTTCTGCCCCCTTACTTTGATTCTCCTTCCTTCTGTTCACTACAATGCCTAGCCTATGTTCGAAGCATTCAGCGTGTAAGACACTTTTGAAAATTCCTTTCCATGGATTTAAGAACTCAAATCCCTGCTGACATTTGTTTTCTTTAGGCACTTTCTGGAATGCCACTTGCAGTCAGCAGGTAAATAATTGCACCATCTATCTAGCACTGACAAAAGTCTCTGTTGTAAGCAAGGCTAAAATTGGCACTTTTCCTCATGCCCTATCCTACCAGTTCAGAGTTTTGAATAGGAATCTCTTTCTATGTTTTATATTTTTTTTTTAATTATTATATGCTACTGTTTTGAGCCTTTCTCATATTCCTTTCTTTTCAGGAACTCATTATTTTCGGGGTTTTAACAACAACAGCCAGCCCTGGTGCAACTGGAATGGACGTAGGAAACACGGCTTAAAACCAATCAACCCTACTGAAGAGGGGCTAGCGAGCATCCACAGTGTCCTGTTCCGCAAAGACCCTTTTCTTTGGAGAGCTGCCCTGCTCTACTACACAGTGTATCAGGCTAGCCAAATGTCCTTCAGTCAGCTTTTCCAGGATGTGGGGAAGTTTGTCAAGGACCCCAATACTAGGTGGGATTATTGTGTACGAGCTAAGAGAGGGTGGACTGACACATCACAACCAGGTGGGTTCCCTGTCTGTCTTCTCTATTTTTGTACTTCAGAGAGGTTTTCAGAATACACACAGAGCTCCTTCATCATGTAACGATTGTGGAGCCGTCAGCACAGGAAACATGGACCTGTTGGAGTGGGTCCAGAGGAGGGCCACAAAAATGATCAGAGGCTTGAAACACCTCCTCTTTGAAGAGAGGCTGAGAGAGCTGGGGTTGGTCAGCTTTGGGGAAGACTCAGAGGACACTTAACTGTGGCCTTTCAATATTTGCAGGGGGCTTGTAAGAAAGATTAGGGAAAACTTTTTAGCAGGGCCTGTAGTGATAGGACAAGGGTTCATGGTTTTAAACTAAAAGAGAAGTTTAGACTATATATTAGGAATATTTTTTTTTTTTTTGCTAAGGGTGGTGAAACACTGGAACTCGTTGCCCAGAGAGGTGGTAGATGCCCTATCCCTGGAAACATTCAAGGCCAGGCAGGGTGAGGCTCTGAGCAACCTGATCTAGTTGAAGATGTCTCTAGCCACTGTAGAATGGGACTCTGCACTTTATGAAATGAGGCAGAAAGATTTCTGCTGTTGAGAAAAAAATTGAAAATGCACATCCATGACACTTTTAAACCGAGTCAGTAATACTTAGATTTGATCTCCTTTCATGTTTGTTGCTGTGGATATTCACAGACACCATCTTCTGTATTTGATTTCTTTCTCTGGCTGATGGGGTTTGCCTTCTAGTTAGGTTTTGAGAAGGTTTTTCAAAGTCTAGGATATAAATATCTAGTTTTTTAAAATAAAATTGTTCTGCATATAATGGCATCTGAGAATATACCTTGAATAAACCCTGACAGAGTACAATGCATCTCAATACCTTTTAGGCTGTTTCAATAAGGATCAGGTGTACTTGGATGGCATCCTCCGAATCCTGAGATACAGGGAGTCCATTGATTTCCATCTTCTGACAGCCCTTGGAAAGGTGAGTGGACTCATTCTTACCAAAGGGAACAGCTTTATCATTTCAGCAAGCCTGCCAGTAAAGAGCTACAAGTCATTGTGCTGTGTTTCACTTTGATCTAGAAATCTCTGTACTATACAGCACCTTGTGTTAAACAACACAAGTTAAAAATATTTAGAGGTCCTAAACATTTCTACCAACTTTTCCTCATTCCTCACTTATTAGCTTAAGATTTTATGGTCATAATGCTCAGACTTTCCTTTCCTCCCTTTACAGGGTACTAAGTAGCTTACAGTGCAAGACTGTGTTGAGGAAGTGATAAGGTGGTGGTCCAAGTAGAAAACAAAATTAACCATTTGATGCTAATGCATTCCTTTCCACCATGAAGAGTTTTACATCTTGAATTTCTTTCATTGATGGTAACTTTGATTTTTTTAAAACATCAGATTTTTTTTTTTTGCCCCAGAATATATGGTATTTCTACATTCATGTAACATACGTTATGTTCATTCAAACTGCCATTTCTTGTTTGTTCTCAAAGTCTTAGTAAGTGCAGAAACTTTTTTATCCTTCCTGCGCCAAATCCAAGGATTGCTAAGTTTTCACAGTTCATGCTGACATAAACTGAGATTCAAATTAAAGTTGTTATGCTTGCACTTAGACATGGTATACCAACATTTCTGCCTACTTGGCAATCTAGGGATGATAAAGGGAAGTGGCATATTATGGTAGAGGGTTTTAGTCCAGATTTAAGAAGTTTTGCCTTTATTTGCTTAAGCAAGGTCAGCTAGATCAGGTTGCCTCGGATCATGTCCAGTTGGCTTTGAATTTCTCTGCTGATGGAAACTCTACAAACCATATGAGCAGCCTGTATCAGTGTTTTACCACCCTCACCATAAAAAAAGTGGTTTGTGTTCAGATGGAATTTTGTGCATTTTAACTGGTACTCATTGCCTCTTGCCCTGCCAGTGGGCACTACTGAGAAGAGCCCCACTCCCTTGTCATTCCTTCCCATCAGGTGTTTCTACATACTGGTAAGATCCCCCTGATCCTTCTCAGCTCTCCCAGCCTTTCCTCAGAGTGACCTTTCACTAGGCCCACTCCAGTGTCTCCTTGTAGCCTTAGGAGAAATAAGTTCCGTAAGTGTAGAAACTTGCACTGAGGTCTAGCCTGCAGTTATTATAAGTTTATCACCTCTCTAAAGGGTGATTTATTTGTTTATTTAGGGTAGAATAGGAGGATCAGGTTGTTCCAAAGGAAGTATTAAGCTTGGCTGGCATGTCTTCTAGATGAGAAGAAAAAGCACAGGATTTAAACACAGAGAAGCCTAGCATTTAGTGGGAAAATTTTGATTGCCTTTTGATGATCCTCAGTGTTTTATTTCAACAAATGAGCTCATCTTTCTCTGCATGTCTACCTTGGGCATATTTTCATTACAAATACAATAAAAGTATGAACATAACCGGAAACGAAAGCAGTCAACTGCACTGCTGACAATGAATTGTTTCTGTGCTTTAGTAGGTAGTTAACACAGTTGTAAAATTGGAGCACTACTTTCTCATGTGAATGTGTGTAAGACAGAGCCATGCTGAAGTTTCTGTGTTTTCTGTTCTCATCTGAGTGCTGGAGACATGGCTGATGGAGGCAGCTGTGCCTTCTTGATAATTCTGACATTACTTACAGGATTCAGGAGAGCAGTGTGTGCAAACAGAGCATGTGCAAACTGTTGAGCATTCCTAGTAGTGACTGAGCTTGAAGCCTGAGAAAAGATGTGTTTTAGAAAGAGCAGTTTTAAAACTTTGCAGGAAAGAACTGAATATGGGAAGCGCTGCAAAATATTCATGCAATAATCACATGCAAGTAATATTAAAGAGAAATAGAATGCAGAGATCAGGTGCACTTTAGTACAGCATAACTACCAGACTTTTAAAAAGCAAGAGCAGCAAAATGTCACCTACTATTGTGTTTCCCAAGAATGTGGACACATTACAAAAAGCCTAAGAAAGTATTTTTTAGCTTCAAGTCTTTTTTACTTAGTACAATGATTTTGATTGCGTGTGGTAAGGAAGACGTCTTGCTGCAGTAGGATGAGATTGTGGTTTTGATCTCCTCAGGGTGGCAACTTTTGTCATTTTTTAGCAATTTTAAGGTCTGGGGAAATACATCCCATTCAAACTATACCTCGCGTCACAGATACTTGTTTCTTGGTGGCAGCACTAACAGAAACACCTGATCATAAATATGATGGGGAAAGGGTCCTTTTCCTTGCCTTTCGTTGGGAGGAAAAGAGTTAGAATTTCAGGGTGGGACAGGAAAGAGGGTCAGTATTTGATCTCATATGTCTCCAGACTGAGAGGAGACGGTATGATTTTGTATAGCTCCTCTCTATCTACTTCTAAATGCATTCAGCGGGTGTAATGCTACAACATCTTCAAACAGCAGTATCTTAGTGACTTGAGTAAACCTGGGCATGGGTTTTAATCAGGATGCATCTTATTGCAGCTAGAGAAACACACATACACTCAGATGCAAATTCATTCTCTCTTCAGTCTTTGTTCCCCTTCTCATCAGTGAGATGTGCACCTGTCTCTGACTGCCTTTATGAAGCAGGTTTAGCAATCTGAATTACACTGTCCTGTATTTCCAGAGAGCCTTTCCATGCCACTCACACACTGGTGGGTCATTCTTGCTCACTTTAATCTTTTCTGAGTAGAAACCATCACCTGCTAAAAGGGCAGTCTGTTTCCAGCGAACCCTGACCATGCAGTGCTCAGCATCTTAGGAAACATGGGGTAAAAAGGTTGGAAGGAGCAGGCTCACTCTCAAGCCACCTGGCACAAACCTGCTGTGAGGAAATAGGATGTGCCAGTAGTAAGCACAGTCAGGCTTGTGGGTTTTGACAGTACATATGTGTCTGTCTGTAGGGTGCCCAGAACACGCAGCTTGTAGACAAAGCAGCAACCACATAAATTTCATTGCACTGGATAGCTGCCCCGAGGACTGTTCTGTGCTTGCAGAGCTGCTTGTGTAGCTATTGCACAGCCAGAGCACTCATCCTTCCTGGACCATCATTCACAGCTCCCAGAGCTACTGTGAGCTCAAGACTTTAAGTCCTAGCTTGTAGAATTGTCAGACTATGGAGAAAAATCTCAGCTTTTATTAAAAAAAAAAAAAAAAGGTAGTAGGCTCTGTAGTAGCTGGAAAACGTTTCAGAGTTTCACACCTAAATCTAGAAGGCTCTGAAACCAAGGGGCAAACCCAGTCTCTGCCCTGCTATTGGATGGGTGAAACAAAATGGATTGGATGCTTAAGGTTTGCCCATGCCCTATAGTTATTTACTAGAGATGCATTGTGCTTTGCATAAGCACATTTGCTAGTGAAAACAGAAACATGAGAGTTCACATTGGCTGGCACCATGCCTTTCCCAAAGCCAGAGCCTGCCTGCTTCCTGTGCCATGCCCATCCTGCATTCCCTTTCAAGTTCCTCAGTCTTTGTCACAGTATTTTATCCATTCTTATGGCAACCTTTCTACGTCTTTGAGAGGAGACTCCAAGATTCACATACGCTCCATCCTTTCCCTCTCTATTCCTGCAGTTGCTGTAGGTCATTCTCATTCAGGTTCCTATGAGTCTGTTGATTGATTCAAAAGCAGAGTTGGGAAGCATGGAGGCATTTACTACAATTACATTTTTCTGCATCTTCTACTGAGGCACACAGATACTCATGTTTTCAAATGATTATCACAAACATTTAACACCCCCCCCCCGTCATCTACAAGAGTGAATTTAGAACTGCAGCAGAGATGCAACAGGACTATAGTCCAAAATTAACCCATGTCCTTCCTTACAGATCTCATATGAGGATGTGGACCGCTTGAAAGGATTAGCTGTGATTGAGAACATGAGAGTACCACACTTTTTGCAAGACCATGCACGTTATATGGAGCACTTGGAAAAGATCATGGAAGTCAATGAGCTGACTGATGAGGAGCTCCAGGATCTCATAAATTAACAGTATTAGCCCACTATTCATTTACTCTGTGAGGATGTAGATCTGGATTTCCCAGAGCTTTCAGAAGTGGACTTGCGAGAGGTGGAGTGGGAGGGAAGGGCTGCCAGAATACGTGGAATTCAGAAAAAGCCCCTTTATGTTCCTTTTGCATTGTGATTGTATATTGATTATTTTTTAAAGAGGTTGTGCATTTTTTAAAAATTGGCTTAGGAATTCCTTTACAGTGATCTGTCCAATCACGTACTCTGTTTTGTATGCTTACACATAGTGCTTGGTGCTGTCTTTTGTAGTATACTACCTTTTCCCACCCAGGTTTAGAGGTTGAGGAAAGGAGAAAGAGGAGAAATTCTCCCTTAGTTCACTCATGTTTGCCCTGTCTTTGGTCATATTTCTCATGGTTCATAATAATAGAACTGCTGTAGATTACGCTGCATCGCTCTCTGCATAACTCTTTCCCATTTAGTCATCATTGCAATGACTTAAAAAGTTTGAAGACAAAGCACACAGAAGTAGGTCTTTGTGCTACAGCATCAAAGCTCTGTAATGGTTTAAAGAGTTTTGGGGTTTTTTTACCTGGAGACTTAGCAGTTAAAAAAAAAAGTTATCACTATTTTCATGACAGTAAGCAGGTGGCGAAGCCCCTTCATACCCTCAAAAAGTTACATTGTTCCACATCACTATCCGTGTAGTGTGTGTCTGAGGAAGCTGAATTCTGGAAAGGGTTTCCCTCCTTTGAGGACAAGCATGTGTACAATCACAGAATCACAGAATAACCAGGTTGGAAGAGACCCACTGGATCGTCGAGTCCAACCATTCCCACCAATCCCTAAATCATGCTCCTAAGCACCTCATCCACCCTGCACCTTAAACACCTCCAGGGACGGTGACTCAACCACCTCCCTTGGCAGACCGTTCCAATGCCTAACCACCCTCTCCATGAAGAATTTCTTCCTAATCTCAAGCCTCAATCTCCCCTGGCGGAGCTTGAGGCCATTCCCTCTCATTCCCTCTCGTCCTGTCCCCTGTCACTTGGACAAGTGACAATGTTCAACAAAGCAGTGTTTTGGAAGAAAGATCAGGCAGAACTGTGTTTTCATGACTTAAATAAACTAAGGAACACAGGGACGTGACTCAGCACAGCAGGCAATACCCACTTCTTCTCTGGGACATCTGAGCCTACAGAGGATTGAGTCAACTTTTTGAGCGATGCCTCCATGCTACAACAAGTTTGAGCTTGCAGAGCTCATTGAAGAAACAAGATGTGAATGGAGGGAAAGGAATACTCACAAGTGCCCTATTCCTGTGTTCCAGCAGAAGTGCTGCACCACTCTGAAGCAACCTTACCTCTGTTTTAACTGACGGTGCTATATCCAGAACCAAGAAGAGAAAGCACCTTACTGTATGGCATGGCCAGTCAAATGAGCAATAGCTTAGATGACGCAGGAGGACTTGCTGCATAAACTACATTTTCTGATTCCAGGGTATTATGGAATTATTGAAGCAAATTGAGTTTGGCACCTATAAGTACTCTGATAAAGTGTTTTATTCTAGTAGCTGCCATTTTACTCCTCTAGGAAGCAGTTATGGTAGGAAAGGCTAGGCACAAACTAGTAAGATATTTGGACAGGGCATCTGCCGTTTATTCCTCTTCTGTTTTGCCCACTGGTAACAGGCCTGACATTGGATAAGGTGAGTAGATGGAGCCAACATTTCCTCTACACCACATCTGCATGGACCTGAGCCCTGATATCCCTCCCTCCCCACTTATCCTTTTCTTTAGTGAAATGGGTGGAACATCCCTCCCACCTTAATTTACCCGCAGTACATTAGCAGCCATGACAGCAAAGTCTTAAGAACCCATTTTCCAATCCATAGAAAAATCTGTGAGGAAAAGCTCTTAGTTGGCCAAGAGATCTGAAAGTTTTTGAATAATCCCATAAAAGCAGCTGCCTTTTAGATAGTATTGCAGGTGCATTTGCCGCGCCTGACTGGCTGACTGCTTAGAAAATCCATTCAACAAGCATAAATTTACTAGATTTGGTTATTTTCAAGGCAGGGACTAAGAATTGCTCACAGCAGCCTTGATTTTGTATTGTCAGTATTGTTGACGAGCTGAAAGCCTTTCAGCCTCTGTGTACAGAAATGAAAGTCCTTTTTCTCTCCTTCCTGCATTCAGGCTGTCTAGTTTGATCACTGATAACTTTGCCTGCCCAGCTTTGTTTCAGAGCTGTGCTGAGTAGACATGGTATTTCAGCAGCCTGACAGGAACCATTTTCAGTGACACATCCATATGCTCCAGGTTTTAGTTCTTTTGCCAGAAGCACCAAGAATGAGGTCAAGTAAAAGATTGTGGTCAAAAGCTGCCTTTGGAGAAAATTGGGCAGAGATTGTTTGAGCTACACCATGGAGTAATCTGGCTCACTTTGCTGACCCAGGCATATGTAAAAGCACCCGTCCTTTAAGAAAGAGACAATTCTGAATGGATTTTTTTTCTTACAGGAGAGACACCTGCTTTCCTTCAGTGACTTCTATATAAACAAAGTGCTTTTTCTCCTCCCTCAGTAGTAATGTCTTAGAATCTAAGTGTATGTACATAACGTCCTTGAAACCAAGATCTATGCTAGTCACCCTGCTTTGCCATGAAATGTCACGCTGACAGCCCTACATCCAACAGCGAGTTGACTCCTTTGCCACTCTGTAGCCCTAAACGCAACTGCGGGCCTTTTTGCTTTGATTGACAATGTGCATCACCTTTTCTTCAAATCAGTAGGTACCATTAAACTTCTGCTCTTTGTTGCTCTAGAAATAGATTTGCCTTGTGCACGTTGGAGTCTGGAAGCGGTCAGTAGCAAATACTGTAGCAACAGATGAAGCTGTCAGCTTCTGGTTTTTGCATCAGATTTGTCTTTCCTCTTTTGTAAAAGTTTTTCCAATTCTGAAGTGTAGCTTTTGTACATTTTCCTGATTTTTTTTTTCCCCACTGTGAAGAGCCTGGTTGCTAAATCATGATACTGAAGTTCTGTAATAAAGCGTATGGACAGCAGTGCATGTGAGCTTATCTCATTAAACAGTTTTGTGATGTCAGTGATGTGATGACAGCCTTTCCCAGCAATGTGGCTCTGTTGCTTTGCTGTGTATCCATGTCTTGCTACTTCTGCATTATTTCTGTACAGAACCCTGGGTAACATTGGAAAAGACTCCCTATTTCACTAGACCAATTTTGAAAGGCATTTTGTACAACTTTTACAAATAAAGATAAATGAAAGAGTGACAGAGATGAGAGTACTGAATGTTACATCATGTTGTATGAGAACATCAGTCTTGCAACAGCATTGACTATACAGCTAGTTGGACAGCCGAACTGTATTTGGTAGAGGTGGCTTTCTGATGTTTCGAGAAATAGCATTGGGGGTAAAAGTCATGAAGGGTCTGTTGAAGTCTTATATTGGGCACGGCTCCCTCTGGTCTGTCAGAAGGCCCAGCTGTTCATGAGGAAATTGCACATCTCCCCTTTTTCTAGGATATGGTCTGAGGCATCATTGGAGCCACTTGGCTGCAATGTGTTTCTAAGTGCCTTATGTGTGGGAAATGGCAATATCAAATGTTCCACTCTAATGCTTCGATCCACCCCACCTATTCCCCACTGCTTCATTTCAGGGCTTCTTGTCCCCTCTCACATTATAAAGCGTGCCTGCTTATCTCCAGGGAGTCCTGTTATCTCCTTATGTTTCAGCTCCCTCATGTATAAATAGGGATAACATTTAAAGGTTGTGGGTTCTTTCTTATAGTAGTACATTAAAAGTCATTAGATGATGGGCTTTGCAGGAAAGCTGAATGTTATTGCATTACATTTCCCCTCCTTTGCTAGCTAGTTTGGAAAACTCAGCCTGAAATTTCCCCCTTCCACAGGCTCCCAAATCACCACTGTTCTCACTTGTTCAGTGCATCCCAGATACTCCCTTCTGCAGTGTCACTGGTGTGAACTACAACACTCAAGCTTTGCTGGGCAGGTGTATTTCAGTACTGAATAAATTTCACATTTCACAGGTGATGTGTAGATCTACTGCACCTCTGACATCCAGTGCTCCAGTGCCAGGTTTGTGAAACTGGATGCCCTGTAAGCAGTTTCAAGAGTAACTCAAGTACTAAGGGTTTCAGTGATGTTCCTGCCTTCCTGGTATGGAAGAAAAGCTAGAAACCATTTATGCTGGAAATTGGGATGGAAGTCTGACTACACATTAGTCAGGGTGAACAGCTGAGAGGGGCACTGTCTGAGCCAAGAGAAAAGCAAAAGGAAACAGCTGGAAGAACTGGATTTTTTAAGGGAGTGTTCATTTAAAAGTGTCTTAATAATTTTCATAATATATTAGCACCAAATGCAGAAGTTATTCGAGTTCTTTACAGTATGTAATTTAAAATGAGATTGCGTATCTTTAATACATTTACAGAGGGGAGAATCTATTTTGGCTTCACTGAACTTCTCACAACTGAAAGTCTGTATTAGATTAAATCCAGAAAATCTGGGTATTGAAATTTAAGCCCATTCATGTACATTGATTCAATAATAAAAACATGCCATCAGGTTTACCTTTCAAGGCATACCACTACCCTTCCCATAAAGTTGTCCAAACTCCTTATGGTGCTGCTGAAACATTTTTGTGTCTTCCCCAGTTACATAGTGTCTCTGAGACAATGCAGCCTCTTTTCCTGAAGTGTCTGTGGAAATGTAGGGCAAAGTACAGCGTTTATTTCAGCCCTTTGGATAATGAAGAAACCAGAGCTGAAGTTATGATTATACTGGCTACCATATGAAGCAAGAAAGAACATGGATGGAGACCACATAGCTAGGGCTCACACAAGTGAGCAGGTCAGGATTGGATAGGCATGGTTTAGAAGAGAAGAAACTTCCTAAGGAAACTCAGTGGTGGAAGAAACGTGGCCAGTAACACAGGAGTGGCTGGCTTCAGGCCACAGAACTCCTCTCATGCTGTAGGGTTCCCGCAGGGACCATCTCCACTGGCCTGTGTGATGCCTTGTGGCTTTGGAGGAGAAACACAAGCCACACACCAACACCAGCCCCCTGCACAGCTGCTGTTTTATAGCCAGGCTGGGCTCATATTCAGTCCCTGTCACAGTAGCACCCTAAAAAATTGTGCTTGGAGGGTCTAATGTATAATACATATTTTAGGGCCCAATTTCCATCTTATGCCACATCCCAAACAAAAGACTGCTTTGGCTGTCTCCTCCAGTTTACTTGCTTATTTCTCCTGCTTAGATTTTGTCCTTGTCTCTAGCACTGATCCTTCAGGCTGTATTTATTTAATCTCAGTCCTTTACCTTTGTTTTTTATCTCAAGAATACATTCACTACTACATAATCTGCCTCTGAGCCTAGAAATTAAGTCAATTCACTCCCATCCACCAGAAGAATCCATCTGTGATCTATGAGTCAACCTCTTCTCCTTCCTTCCCCCCGGGCAGTATTTTAAAGCTGAGGTCCCCTGTATTTTTTATCTTCCTTTACAGCTTTCAGAAAAGAGCTTTCACAGGTTTGGGCAAGATTTGTCACCACACAGAACCATGTGGGGAAGTGTCCAGCTGCAATCCTCTCTTCCGTCTGCTCTCCCGTCTCCATCCTTCCTCCTTTACCAGCCTCTCTCTGCCCCACACTCCTCCAGCTCCCAACATCCTTGTTCAGACATTTCTCTACCCTTCTCCCTAGGACTCTCCATGTTGCAGCCATGTCCTAGATGTGTGTCCCTTTGGGAGCCCGTGTGCCATTCCTGCCTGTCCGTTGGCCTGCTTCTGCTATCCCCCTACTTCCTGGGCATTTGCACTCTCTCACACATCCCCTGACACTGAGGTTCCTTCATGGGTCCTCAACTGAGCAAAAGAAATCTTTTTCCTTCTGTTTTGAAGGTAAAAACACGGTTAAGCGTACCTCTGGGCACACCTTCCCAAATGGAACCTTGTCTGTTACATTGGTCCCTTCCTGCTGTAGGCAGAAAGGAGCAAAGGTGGATCCCCACCTTTGGTTGGTGTCGGTGCTCCTTCTGTTATCTCTTCACACAAAGTTTGAGCAATATTGCAATTCAGTTCTGTGCACATTCCATTTTATTTTCTTCTTAAACAAGGCCTGTGCTTTCACACAGATGGTAAAAAGGCACCTTCGGACATCCCTCAGGCTGGAAACATCTCACCATTTATGAATGGCCAAAAAGATGGGTCATCAAAGGGTCACCCAGCCACATATTTCCTAAGCATACACTTAACCTGGGGGTACTTTGTAGTAAGTCCTTTTGTGTACTTTGATTCTATGCAGGAGATTTTTTTTTACTTCCAGATATGGAGGTAAAAATTACTTGAAAGACTTGAAAACCTGAAAACCAACCAACCAAAAATCTCATCGCATGTTATAACCTGATGAGAAAAAGGTCTGCTTGAATGTGCATGGGTATTTACATTATATACTGTCCTATATACACGTAGCATCTCATAAGAGGCACTTGATCACAGAGTAGCAGCGTCCTGACATTACTTATAACCAAAGCAGTAACCAGCAGCAGTCAACATATTGCTGGGAATGCAAAAAGTCTGTAGCAACACCTCCATGATTATACCTGCCATTCCCTCCTACAAGGTATGTTCTCATTAGCTCCAAAGTTACAGTTGTTAAGCCTTATTATCTCTCAAAGTGTTTTACGGGAGCAGGGGGAGGAAATCTAAGCCAAGCCTGTGCGAATGAGCAAAGGAGCTGGGCAGCAGCACAGACTGGGTTAAGCAGCTGAAGGCTCCATCCTGCTCTGCGGGATGTGGGATGCAGACCAGAACTGCTGAGTGGTGACAGGGAGAGCTATACAGCCCCTTGGCAAGGCACTTCAGTCACACCCAGAGCGCTGAAGATTCATAGTCACTACGGTACCTCTCCCAAGGAGGAAAAAAGCTGCTACAAACTTATGATTTGCACAAAAGCTTTGGTTTACAGTCAACATGACTCCTCACACAGGGCAGAACTTTGCATTTTGCTTCAGAAAAGCAAACAAACAGAATCACAGAATCACACAGAATCACACAGAATCACCAGGTTGGAAGAGACCCAGCGGATCATCGAGTCCAACCATTCCCACCAATCCCTAAATCATGCCCCTAAGTACCTCATCCACCCTCACCTTAAACACCTCCAGGGACGGTTACTCAACCACCTCCCTGGGCAGACCGTTCCAATGCCTAACCACCCTCTCCGTGAAGAATTTTTTCCTAATCTCAAGCCTAAATCTCCCCTGGAGGAGCTTGAGGCCATTCCCTCTCGTCCTGTCTCCAAGAGGGAAACAGAAGCCTCCTAAGAAGTTTTTCCCATTTAGAAACTCTATGTCAAAGTGAAATCCGGAAAGTCAAAGGCTGCTAAATGCCTCTGTGGCTTTGCCTTGCTTCCAGCAGCTAAGGAAAAGCTTAGAACTTAAATAAGGTACATTTCCACCCAGTTTCTGAGTGCTTGAATTTACAACCTTAAGGGCCCACAGGGAACAGCAGCTGCTCCCTCAGGAGCTCTGCTTCCCATTGCAATTGGCTCGCTCCTGCTATGCTCTTTCCAGACACCAAAAAATCAACTCATTCTCTAAAGGTGGCATCTAGGAAAACTTCAAAATCCCCTGGGCTGACACTTTCCGGTCCTTTTCCAGGAACACTGAACACCAATTCCTGCACGGGCTCGAGTAACCAGCCTCAGTTTTGGCACCTTGTGTGATGAAGCTTCCACCCCTGCTGCACCAGGAGTCACTCAACCTGTTGCTGGCGTGACCTGGTTCTTGCAAGTCCATTTCCAGGACAGTTATTTAGTTGTGTTTGCTCTTCAGAGGTTTTTAGCAGCTCTCCAAAACACTCCTCCCATATTGCAACTCCTTTTTTTAGACAATTTTCAGCACCTTTTTTTGCAACAACACTGCAAAGCCAAGTGACCGATTGGACATTTGTCAAATAAATGCCCCTAACAAACCCACAGGACAAAGCAGAGTCTTTGCCATGAAACAAACAGGTCAAAACGAATTGGAAAGGAGAATAATTTGGCTGTGGATATTTTAAAAGCCTTCGCAACAGGGAGCAAACAGGAAAGGCCAAAAAGCAGATGTTTCCCCCTCAGCCTCCATGAGTGAGGTGCTGCTTTAAGCTTTTATCCCAGCAGGTACTAAAAGGTAGGAACTCAACTTGAAAACTCAACAGTACACTGCCAGGAGCTAGCTCTCAGAGGCTACCAGGAGAAGACCAGAAGTCCCCTGTAGAAGCCACCACTGCAGGGTCTCACCAGCCACAGCTGCCTCAGGGACCATGGGCTGTACATCAGCTGTCACCATGTCACCTGGCCAGGGGAAGTTTGGGGCTGTCACATGTCAGGAGGAGACAAGAGGTAGCGCTTAATGTAAGAAAGCAGCCAGGCTCCATGTGCAGGGAATTGCTCTACCACCATCAGCTGTGCCCAGGTCAGCTGAATTGCCTTCCAGAAGTGACTATACTTAAGGAAAAAAAAATAGTGGACCAAATGCGTTTGCAGCTGCTGGTGACTTTACTTATGAGGCAGGACCCTGCCTCCTAAGGGGAGCCCAAAATGTGCAAGGTGTAGAGCCTGCATCAGGCCTTTTGCAAGACTCAGTGTTTCTGTGCTGCCTCCCACGGTGCTGGGGGGCAATAGAGCTACAGAAAGCGGGCCTAGCCTAGCTTCTCCTATTAAGTATTTTGAAATAAAATTGCTCCCCCAGTCACAGGAGGAATCCAGCCACCACTTCAAGCTTCTAAACCACCATAGCATGAAAAAATGCTTTTGGGAACTCCAAAAGCCACCAGGCTCACAACCACCTCTGTATCCGCCAAGGATATCACACACAAAAAGCAAAGTAAGCTTTTTAAAACCATCAAGACAGTCAGGCACTGCTGATTTCTAGTATGAAGGAATGAAGAGTATACTTCACACTGATGCTCCAAGCAGGGCAGAACTCCACCAGCAGGTATCAAACTTACTATTCCTTCCATGATCCATCTTACTCCAAGGCATCTTTCTGTTCACCAAATAATCCCCTTTCTAGAGCTCCTCTGGGCTACAGATCAGCCTCGTTAACCTTCCCTACAGCTCACACATAGGTTGCAAGAACGGCTCAGCGCATTTCCCTCATCAGCAGCCCATACTAATAGACAACTAATGAGCCAAAGCAAGGGCCTTCTTGCAACTGCAAAAGCTGCTGCTTGCAGACCACCACCTACACAGGTGACTGCAGGTGCTTCTCTAGGCTTTGGTGCCTCTGTATTTATTTACACCTGCAGTAGATTAAATGGGATCTAGCCCTTTCAAGTTTTATTTCTAGAGCTATAACATAATGTCAGCCTCCAAACATATTTATAGCAGGGAAACGCTATCAACCACTAGTTGGTAAAACTGAATGAGTCTGTTCTTGGGAACTTTACCACTGCTTACCTCATGTGATATTCATTTGATTAGGGCAACTCTGTTGCACCCTTTCCTATGTTTTGAAGGGGTCCAGTGAGAGTTGCCTGGGGGATCTGCTGCTGCTCAAAGTAAGGGTGGGGCAGCAAAATTATGACTGGTGGAAAACGACAAAGAAGCAGTAGCAAGGATCCAAAAGGGCTGTCAAGAACTGGAACAGGCTATCCAGGGAAACGGTTGAGTCACCATCCCTAGAGGTATTTAAACACCTAGAGGTATTTAGACACGGAGATGTGGTGCTTGGGGACATGGTTTAGTGGTGGACTTGGTAGTGTTAGGTTTATGTGTGGCCTTGATGATCTTAAAAGTCTTTTCTAACTTATATGATTCTACAATTCCATGATAACTGTTTAGTCTTTCTGAGGGAGAAACCAAAACCAAAGCTCTCCTAAAGAACTGATGGGCAGAGGTCAGTGCAACATGCACATCAGTCTTTGCAGTGATCATGTGAATACAGGTTAGTCTATAGACATCTCACTGATACGTGACCTATTTCTCACCAATGTAGAGCCCTGCTAATAACACTGACTCCTAGAAAAAGACCTGAGTCTATATCTCTTCCTTGATCATCCCTCCTTGCTCAGTTGCAGGGCTGCTCGCAGAGACAGAGGATAAGGACTGCTCCTGCAAGATCCTCAAGAGGGAGCAAATCAAAGGGCTTTGGAGAAGTGGACCAGGTTCTGTAGAGAGACAGGTCAGTGTCTTCCCAGCTCCCCAGGGCCAGTGTGCAGGAAAAAAATAACACTGAATGCTGCACACCAAACAAACAGCCAAAGCCAAGCTCCAGTAAGCCCTTCTGGTGCAAAATGCACCCTCTCATAAGCATAAGAAGAAAGGAAGGGGAGGAGAGTCACCCACATCCTCATAGGGCTGTAGAGAAGCATGGCTTTTCTGGGCTGAGCCACAGGCACCACTCAGGCCTCATTTCAGGTCATGCAAGGACTTAGCTTTTCTAAGTGCTGAACAGCATTTTTTTTTTTGGAGACTCTCTTATTTCCTCAATTTACAAGAAGGCAAAGGGAAATAACCATCATTCCCCCATCATGCTCACAGCAAAGCCCTGCTTGGCTGCATTATAGCAAAGATCCTGTACAGTATTAAAAGTACACTTTATTTTTTGTACAAGTCTCATCCAAATTTCCAGGTACGGAAACATCCACTGTGTCCCCAGAAAAAGTTGCAGATTGCTCCACTGCTGTGCGATACCCCACAATTGTCCAGGAGGGGCACAAAGCCACAGCCACCAAAATCAAGTGCTGATACTTTCTACGTATGGGGAGGAAAGCAGAAGGAGGGAGAAGGGAAGACAGTCCTGCTCCACCAAGCAGTGAGGAAATAGAGCCTTTGACTGCTCTTTGGGGAGCAGAAGAGGCACCCTTAAGTTCACATCATCGTTCATGCTTAGTGTGGGAGTCATTGCGTTCGACCGTCACACCGTTGCCATTCCGTGTCACCTCCTTCTTATTCCAGTCCTTTTCCAAGTAAAATTCAGCGAGCACAGGGCAGTGGTCTGAAGCCACCCCACCCCAGGACCAGTTATCGGGGATCCACAGGTTTGTAAGACCTTCTCGCACAACAGCCCAGTGGCCTGTATGAAAGAGAATCACAGAGAAGAACATAAGTAATATTGCCCAAATTTGACTCATGCTGCTAACCTAACTAAAAGTTACATCACCTCACTAAAAAGCAACTCTACCTGTGAAAACCTTTTTCAAGCTCCGACTGATCCAGATGTTATCCAGCGACTTGGACCCCTGTGGGTTCTTTGTGCTGATATTGGTGAAGGTGCTGGAAGGGACCAGGTGATGGAACTTCTCCTTCCTCAGGATGTCATGGTCACTGCTGTCTGGGGCCTGATTAAAATCCCCAAGGATGATTACATCTTTTTCTCCTAGAAAACAGAAAAAATATAAATTAATAAAATTACTTCAATTGTTTAAGTACAAGAAGGTGAGAAGATAAATGGGAGGAGAAAAATTACAAATACTGATTAGCAAAGCTGACTTTACTCTGAACTCCTGGAAGAAAGGCTGTTTAAAGCCTTTTTCACTGGCTATATACTCATGGCCATTCTCTTGTTTAAAAACAGCCAGTACACATTTCATGCTTATTTTTAAATATCATCAAGTATCGCTTGCTGTTCACTGTTAGTGATAAACTTAAAGACAGGCAGTTCTGGTCTTAGAGTCTTTTATAAATCTTCAGAGAAGTTAACTATGAGAGTCTACAAGCTTTTTCCTTCCTGGGATTGAAGCGTGGGAGGAGATGAGATTGCTCTACCACACCTAGTGCTCACGGATAAACCTCCTCGTTTTGTGCTGTTGCTGTACACGCAGCTAGCCAGGAGAGGGAGTGCAAGTTTAACAACAAAATCTATTCCACTTCTGTCTAGCTCTACATGAAAGATGAGTTGGGAACGGGCAGGAGAGCTGCGAGACTGTGAATGTATGACTTACAAAACCAAAGACTTCAAAACATGCTGCTTGCTAAGATGCAGAGGGGTGATGAAAAGCTGATGGAACTTTGTGGTTTCTCTACACAAATCATACAGGAAATGACATGATGTTTAAATATTATTCCATAATTTATTCCACGAAGTGTTCATGACAATGGCCTTCCTATATTTAAAGGAAACAAAAAGCCCAAATCTGAACCTCAGCTATTTTAAGCTCCATCAGAACCCAAAAGAAAAATCAGTGCTTCTCTAATGGGACAATAATGCTTGCGAGGAGCTGGCAGTTTTGCACATGTCTCATTGCAAAAAGATTTCTTGCTTAGCAGGAGCAGGAAGCTTGAAATGCAGCTGCACCATCTCGGTTTTACAAGCCCGAGATTGTTAAGTGGACAAAGCAGCACTTGGCTCCTTCCATGCTTTTGGCTCAGAAAAGAGGAGGCTGAGAGGAGACCTCATTGCTCTCTATAACTACCTGAGGGGAGGTTGTGGAGAGGAGGGTGCTGGCCTCTTCTCCCAAGTGACAGGGGACAGGATGAGAGGGAATGGCCTTAAGCTCCGCCAGGGGAGATTTGGGCTGGATATTAGGAAAAATTTTTCACAGAAAGGGTCATTGGGCACGGGAACAGGCTGCCCAGGGAAGTGGTTGGTTCACCTTCCCTGGAGGTGTTTAAGGCACAGGTGGATGAGGTGCTAAGGGGCATGGTTTAGTGTTTGATAGGAATGGTTGGACTCAATGATCCGGTGGGTCTCTTCCAACCTGGTTATTTTGTGATTCTGTGATATAAGTGAGGAAAGGCCATTACAGAAAGTTCTGGAGCACATCCTAGGGAGGTGGTGTTTAAAGATGACAGAGAGGCAGAGATCTTAACAATAGTATCTCAATACCATACAAAATACATTCTGTTCTATCCTATTCTACTCTTAAAATACTCACACTTCTAGCAAATCATCAAGCCTATTTCCCTTATGTGAAAACCTATGAAATAAGCATACTTAAAAGTGAAAAAATTAACTGACTGCTCTGTTATGGATGGCTTAGAAAAAGCAGGGGCTAAACGACCCAGCACCTGGACCTGTGCTCAGAAGGAGGTAAGAAGTCAGCCTGCTGTGTGCACAATGAGTGAGTCACTGTATTCTTCATCCGCTTAAATTCTTGCATGCAGAATAACTAAGCATAAAATCAAAATGCAGCATAAAGCTGACAGACCGAATGGGCTGGGGTGTGCTAAAGAAGCTTTTACCACTGGGGAGGCAAAGGATTGCTTCTTTAGCACCAGCCATCGGTTGGCTTTGGAGAATCCCCGTGATTGTGAATCACCAGGGGAAAGGGTGGGCAGCTCTGCGCTAAGCAGGAAAAGAAGGCAACACTGATTTTCTAGATGACCATCAACTTCATTTCCCCTTGTCCTGGCTCGCTTTCAGCTCTGCTCCTGCCTCTGCCAGCTCCTACGACAGCAATGCCATACACAGCCGCTTCATGTCTCATCCACCTGCTGTAGTTCTCAAGAGGCATCAAGCAGAGAAATCAGCAGACCTGCTTGGATCCTTTTGTGTGTATGACTGCACCTAATTAGTCACCTTGGGGTCCCTCAGCCAAGGCAGGGAGCAGAGCTGTCCCACAGCAGCTGTCAGTCTCAGGGGTCTCACAGATCAGACCCAATAGATCTTGGCCAAACTTAGCAAAGTTCTGGAAGAATTCATGCCTTTGTCCATAATGAGGGATGATAACTGATTGGAAATGGTAGTCACAATGTCCACATTTACAATCAGAGAGCAGAAAAATGAAAATTGAGACAATGTTACTGGTGCTGTGACGTGACTTTCCTCTTTTGGAGGAAATGACAGTTTGAGAGTGGCAGGGCTTGTTCCTCCTCAGGACTGAGCAGCAGAGGCTGCCTGAGCCAGAGGCTCCTCAGCTGATGCAATCTGGTCCTCCTTTTCCTCTGGCAGAAAACAGTAGCAGGGGCTGCTTTACCAACCCATCTTCTGCTGCAAAGCTCCCTCCTATAGACTCCACCATCCTACAAGGACCCAGAGCCTCCATCCAGTGGGACGTGGCAGCATCTGGCCCCACAGGAGACAGGTGCGTGTCCCATTACCTCTCGGGGTGCTCCCACATACATTCAGACCCATTGGGCTCAAAGTAACACTGCCCTTGTTAATGGAAGGCTCTGCAGATGTGGAAAAGGTCCGGTCTGTTTGCAAATGCATCTGCAAATTCACTGAAGCACCAGCAACTTTTAGCAGTGTCTGCAGGTGGCTCTTGGGCAGGAAAGCAAAGTGCTGCCTTAAATCAGTTCTGTGCTGCAGCAACTAAGAACCAGCATGCCAATGCAATCAGCTGAGGGACTTTCAGTGCCTGAAGAAGCCTGCAGTGTTGAAATCTGCTTTCCTGCAGGAACCAGGAAACCCTCCTTTTCAGTTCCTGTGGCAGTCTATAGAGACACACCTGTAGGATACTCTACTTGACCTTCCCATGCCCCAGATGAGTTCCTTCACAAATTAGACAGACCCTTAAATCCCCAAATTCTTCCTGGAGAAAGTAAGAAGCAGATGATGAGAAGGACGTGATGGTATATTGACTGTTATGAGAATTTCTACCACCTCTGAGAAGTCTTCTAAGCCTAGTCCCAAGGCATGGGTAACCCATGCAATATGGTCAAGCTGGATGGGAGAAGATGATTAAGGCAACACCGTGATCCCTGGGTCCAAGCACTACCAGTACATCCAGAATAGCATCTGTGTGCTGCCTACGGCCACCACACACTGAAGACAAACTGGTGGAATTCTTGAGCAAAGGCAGAAGTCCTGCTGCAAAGAGTTAGCTATGAGCAGCCAACAGCCACCACATCACTCTGGTAT
This sequence comes from Clamator glandarius, assembly GCA_033459285.1. Classification (NCBI taxonomy): domain Eukaryota; kingdom Metazoa; phylum Chordata; class Aves; order Cuculiformes; family Cuculidae; genus Clamator; species Clamator glandarius. The sequence continues at coordinate 508,515 of JAUNZM010000702.1, forward strand.
TGCTGAAGGGAAAGAAAGAGCAGGAAAAAGGAACCAGAACCCACTGGTCTGATGGCAGAAATAGTGGGGGACATTAGTGCTCTGCATTACAGGAGGCTGTGGATAGTAACCAAATTTCCTCAGGTGCTCACATGCCTCTTAAGAATGAAAGACAGCAGAGTAGGCATGTGTAAGCAAAATGGGAGCAGAAACTCCAATTTACTGCAGTACCCACTGAAAATTAGTCTTTATTACCCATAATTTATGGATTGATTTGGAAGAAATTGAAGGATAGCAGTAATTTTAAGCGTGACATTGATTTTGGCAGTGTAATTCAACACTTCAAACAAACATGAGCGCTCAACCGTTTATTAAGGAAAGAAGACTGGCATCCCACAGGTTTGGAGGAATCTGAATGTCTTCTTTTGTGAAAGACTAAGTCAAGAACAACACACTCCAATAATGTGCTTACCATATGAAAATATAAACATGAAATAAGTAGAAGCCCTGATGCCAGAAGTCTTAATTTAGATGCAGTGGAAATGCAACTCTGTTGATTTCAGAAGAGCTACACATTTACTCGTGTCTCCGTTCAGCCTTTGGGGATTAAACAAATGACCCTTTTGTTTACTTCCATCCTTTCCAATTTCAAGGTACGTGGACAAATACTTAACTCAGTAGCATTTAAAAATAGCTCTGACTGACTTCTTGAAGCACAGAAGGAAAAACAATAGAACATGCATAAAAACTGCAAATACCTCTTGCGTTACATAAGAGGGATATTAATGCTTCCAAGTGACCAGCCTTGCTAAACTGAACAAAGCTGAAAATCATCATGCTTATAACGTTGCTGCATCTTTGTGAAGCAGTAAATGAAAGGCTAGATTTTTCCATTCCTATAACAAGATCAGCAACATTTAGAATCTGAAATGTGCTGTTCTGCTTCATAGGAAGTTGAATTTAATTTGCAACATTCAAAGTAATAAGCAAATTCTCAGAAATTAGGTAAAGAAATTCAGCTGGATATTAAATTGCTCAAGTTCAGGTCTAAATTCTGGTTCCCTCATGCTGGTGTAAAACTAGAGCAACATATTTGAAAACAAAACAATTATCCTATATGTTACACCCAGGTACCAAAACAGGATTTGGTGGCTGGTCTCTTTTCTTGTTAGCTGCCATCTCCTGTTTTACACTGAGTTTTCCGAAGTGCTTCCAATTATACCAAAGTAAATATATAGGATCTATTTATTTGGGAAATAAAAGCCATTAAGCTTTGTTCTGATACCATATAGGTATCATTTCAACAAAGCACTTACAACAGAGTCTTAACCCTAGTGTTTTTTCTTTTTTTTTTTTTTTGGCTGAACTTGCTCTTACTAGCAAAACTAGCAAAAGCTCAGAAGGAACTTCATTTGAAAAAATAGTGTCAAAGCCAGTGGGATCCTCTGTGCTGTTTGCATGAATTAGAAGGACTATAAGGCACTGAGAAAGAGAAAAGCACACCTGCCACGCTATGGATCAATTCAAATACCAGTAACGACAATGCAAAGCTGATGAGGATGTTTGTGAAACCTGCACTGAGACAATTATTTTTTTTTTTTAAAAACTTCTTTTGATTAGATCAGATGATCAGTGTGCATGTGATTCCTGGCAGGAAAAAACCACCGTACCTTTCAGAGTCTCCTGCAAAGTCTGTGCAAAGGCTGCCAGTTTGTGGCTGTTGTGGTTCTTCCCGGTATTCTCTCCTGCTGAGGGTGACAGGGCCAGATGAAGGTTAACCAGCGTTAGATCATTCATCCCAACCTAGGGGAGGAAGGAGAAATCAATACCATGCATACAGGGAACAGAAGGTCACAAAGCAAAGCCATGCGCCTCTTCCCAGCACTTTCGGGAGTAAATCTGGGTGACTAGGACTTCCCTGTGTGTGCAGTGTGTTTTGGTTGGTCTTGGTTTTGGGAGGAAGAGGAGGAAGGTGCTTTGCAGCTGTTTGCAATAACCTAGTACCCTCTCAATTCTGGGGAAACTGATTTGAATAAGCAAACACCTTCTTTCCACCAGGGCTGCAGAAAGAAGCTGGCTGCTTATGAAAATCAGTTTATGCAAAACCAGTTGTTAATAAGCTACAAATAATGTTGCGGTCATTACAGGGGCTAATTACGACTCTCTTGTGATTAGCTCTGGACTATCAGAGTCTAATCAAGAAACTTAATGTACCTTGAAAGGGGCTGTTGGCTGCCTGCAATCTTCTGCTTACCTACTGTGGAACCTACTGTGTCATGTGGCATGAGTAATCCTTGCTCCTAATATATACCTGTTTACATCATTCATTAATTAATACTAATTACAGATAATAATTTATGTATCTACGTTTATTTTCATAATGATTCTCTCAAAGCATTACCAGAGATGTTAAGTTCCCCAAACCGGACCCCTCCATCACAGCCTGTGCGCAGAAGGGGGCTTTATGCTTACTCAAGTCTATGTACAAGAACCGTTTCCAAAATGCCTGATGTTCTTTTAGATGGGTTCAGCCTAGTGAAAAAGCTTTAAATGGAAACTTTGCAGTACACCAGCAAAATGTGAGAGATCAACCCTAGTCTCTCAGGAGCACTGTGCCTTCTGTATTTATATATATCCATTTTGACTATCTCTCTCCTCTCAAAGTCTGTGGCACTGACAAGAATTACAGCCCTGCGGCTGGCTGTGCCTTATTCTTGCCATGTTAATTTAGTAAAAGCAGAACAAGGTGACAAAACCCAGGTCCACCAACCCTCATGCTCAAATGCTGCCTTGCAGCAGGGTTTGCACCCACAGAAGTGAAGAAAAAGACTTATTCTGGAGACCTGCCATACCCACAAGAGCCCTATATGGGTATGTCTCATGTCTTTGACCTATAATCAAGCCATGAGACAGTGTTGAAATGATGAGATGGGTTACAGCCTCATGCAAATTTTTATCTGTTAGAAGACTGTATGTCTTCCCAGCTTCTTACCTCATTTTTTTAAAAATAAAAGCTCAATCCTGCAAGGGTCAGTTGGTGCAACAGCACTTACCTTGAAATGTGCAAGATATGGGTGAGGATATGACTGCCTCCCATTGCCATTAGTCTGTGCACACTCCTGAGATGAAGCATCTTTCAGTTCAATGCCAGCTGTTGTATCCCAGAGGAAGCCAGAATATTCAACTCCCTAGAATTAAAAAAAAAAAAAAAAGAAAGAAAAGCTAGTAGTAAGAAGGTAAAATCAAAATATTCTGCCCAAATCCAGCCCCCAAGGTGAAACTTTAGCCCACAAGTTTCAGTACCACTGTTGGTATTGGCAGTGGTGTACATCACTCCCAAAATAGGCAGGGGCAGTAAAAGATGATGCAGGTTTATATCTGGGCTTGGTGCCTGCTGAGGGCAGGAAGCCCAACTTGCTGTGCACAAGTGTAAAGGAGAAGCAGCATCTCAGGCTATCAGTTGGAGACAAAAAAAAGAGGTAGAAATGCTTCTTTATCTCACCCTGGCCAAAAGGCACACCAGATGTGGAACATGCCATAGGCAGGCCCAATGAAAACTGAGCATGCTGAGCAACATATATCGCTCTGCTACTCACAGTCCCTTGCACCTGTACACTGGCTATTGGACACTCACCTAACTTCAGCACTGCTCAGACCACCCAAGGATTTAACACACTTTTATCTTATACAGGTGGAGTTTATTCAGGACCACTGCAGGGGTGAAATATAAAGATGCCACCTCTCACATATGTGTTTGAGCTGATACAGTCTTTGATTCCTTCTAGTCTAGGCAAGGCATCAGATTCTTCTGAACGTCATCAATAACAAGGTAGTTTATTACCCATAGGCAAATAAGGACTGTTTGTCTAATCCTGAGCTCAGTGCCTCTTGGTCTCACTGGGCAACTGCTAGGGCTGCGGCAGACGATGCTGTACACAGTTGCTCCTTCTCCCCACGCCATATGCCATCACAAACTAAAAATATCCAGGCTCCCTAAGTCTCTTGGCATGAAACCCAGTCTAGACCTCTCAGCCCTGTCAGTCTTCTCTGTCTCTTTTCCAGCTCAAACATTTTCTACTCAGCTCTCTGCTGCTTTCAGCTCTGGTTCTGTTATCCTGCATGGGTTTGTTTTATTACTTCAGAACATGGAATCGGCATTTTCAGGAAAGCTGCCTGCCCCGGTTGCACCAGCAGCAGTATCTAATTCAAAGCCTGTCAGCTTCTCCTTCCATCAGCCAGACACCATTTTCCCTGATATCATTTAATATTGCTTCCCTTAGTGAATCTTAGTTAAATCCATCTCAGGAAGAGTTTTTTTCCATTTCAGCTGCGATACCTTAGCGTCTGCTCTGCTAAGTTCCTGTGAGCCTTGAAAGAAAGTATTAAGGTTGGCTAAAATACTTCGGTAGCTCCTTTAGATAACTCACCTCTAAAATACTGATAAAATTATTCTACTACTCAGAAGTTTAAGGTCTGAAAACTGCTATTGGAAAAGATATGGAAGAATAAAACTGATGTCAGCAGCTGTTCACTATTCCCTGGCTCCAGATTTCACATCAACATGGTGACCAAAAGTCATTGCTTGGTTGAAGGCCAAATGCTCAGGACATATGGAAGTACAACCTTGAGGCATTTTGCATTATTTAGTCCTGTACGGCGTATAAAAATTAGCTTGTGCCAAGGTTTCTATATGCTCAGGGCTACACTGCCTTACTGCACTGTATTGCACTTCTGTACACAATATTCAAACCTGATGGACTCATTAACTAACCTGAGCCCATTAACTAACCCAAGGGGCAGAGCAGACTTCTTGGCTAACTGGAGGGCTCTCCAGCACAGCCAGATTACTGTTAAAGCAGCTAATAGGAAGAGTCAGTAGATACCCCTTCTATTCTTAGCTTGGGCTTGGACTTTCCCCATAATTTTGGGAACCATTCATCCTTACATTCTTACCAGTGAAACAAGGTAGATGATGATTTTTAATTACTCAGTCCACAGTCAAAACTTTAATTGTTGTCTTTGGAAATGCAGCTCAGGAAAAAAATAGACTAAAGGCTCTGGATTTTACATAGAAACTCTGAGACAATTACTAATAATTTGTGGAAAAAAAAGAAACAGCAGAGGGAACAGCTTCAATAACTTTGCACAACTTTTTATATTCAGTGTTTTAATCATCTGGCCTAACAACAGATCCTAAAGGAAAACTCCAGCCAGGAATAAAAATATCCTGAAGGGCATCTGCACTCTGCATTGGAAGGAAGTGTGAATTGTGGTAAACCTTGGACCTTCTGTGTCTTTCTAGTGGTAGCTAGAGTCCAATCCTTGTGCTGCTCAGGTGGTAGGGTTTTGTTTGGTTGGTTGATTTTTTTTTTCTCTCCTGCTAGTTGCCATTCTCGGGTTTTACTCAGAAGGGCAGCAAAAGTTGCTGCAGCTCCCAAAACATCAGAGTCCAACAACAGCCTCGGATGTGAACAGAGATAGAACTTGACTTCGAAAAGCCAGATTAAGAAAATGTGGATTCTAAGCAGCATGATTACAGGATACAACTGCAGCCATGTCTTTAGTAACGACAGTGCTTAGAATAGATGAAGACAGCACAATGCACTGCTAAGCATCATTCATAACATGACAGGTCTCAGTACCTGCTTCCACTCCACAACCACATCCATGCTGCAATAATTGCCTTATGAGAATGACCTCGTTCAGCGACAAGAGTCTCGAGCCTGAGGAGGACTTTGCTCTGAACTCTCACTAGCACCCTTAAAGGGAAAAAAAGAGAGATTTTCCTCAGGACAGACTGCTTTTGGATGCCATTAGTGGTGTCCAGTCCAATGCAGCTATGCCTTGAATACTGTCAAGGGTAGCAGGTGTAGCTGTCATCACCTTATAAATTAGTACCTCGCTACAGTACATACATTCCCACAGCAGAAGATGCTGCAGGGAAAAGCACAGTGCAGCACAGTGCTGATTTCAAAGGGAATCCACAATGTATATTAAATATCCATGCAGAGCACTCTGGAGAACATGAGAGATAACCTTCTCTTCCAGATGAGGATGGCAGCCTGCCTGGGGCCCCTGTGTGAGGTCCCCACTTGCAAACTAGGAAAATGGGGAGCTCTTGCAAATGCTGGCCAGTGTTCTGCTAGGGAACAAGATCAGCTGACTAGTATAAAAAAATTCAGAAGTATTGCAGTCTGCCAGAGGCAAAATCAAGGACTCTTTCCTTGTCTTAATATGTAGCCTCACTTCTATGTATTTCTATACTGCTTTTATCCACTACACCTCCCCCAAACACACATACTCCTTACAAGTGTGCCACAGGCTGAGGAAAACAATTCTTCCAAAAAATCAGTTGCACAGTGAACTTGAAAGCTATAGGAACAAACAGCTAAAAACTCAAGAGAAGTAAACCTTGCCAAAAAAGACTTGCAAACTGTTTTGCCTTAAACTTTCAAAATATGTCCTTGGTTGCAGGGCGAGGAAAGCAGAGCCAAAGTTCAGACTTGGGGATTAATGTACCTTGTGTAGTTGGCCTGAGGGTTTTTCGGAAACAACACCCTTCCAACATCCTCTAGGGCCCTTCCACTTGCGGATGTTTGGCAGCGTTGGTTGGTTCAGCTCCATACAAAACTAGAGAGAGAGGAAAAGGAACAACAAAAAAAAATCAGCTTTGTAGTGTTTTTAAAAAACTGCAAAATAAAGCAAGTAGGGAGACATTGGTAAGAGACTCTGTGAAGCACAGACGGTGCTCTCTGCCCTCCCTGAAGGCTTGCAAAGGAGGTGGTCTAGGCCATATACCAGCTTGAGTCACCCCCAAATGGACATTTCTTGGAGATAAATAAAAATTAAAATAGCTCAATGCAAATGCTGCAAATAGAACGTTTCTCCCTCCAACTCTTTATTTTAACTCCAAAGCTACTTTTTTTGATTGGAAAGCAGCTTCTTCTGTGCTGCTCCCAAAGATGCTGACTGCACCATACCCCATACCCTGCGGACCTCCACATGCTCCCAAGGGGCAGGAAGCCCCTGTAGCGTGGCTGGCTCTGCTCCAGCATCGAGGCTGCTGGCAGAACACAAGAGGATGGATATAAGCCACCTCAGTAGCTAGTCTTCTGATGTTAGGGCTCCTCTGACTTTATGCCAGGGACACATGCTTGAAACTCTCCGTGCATGAAGGCTGCAGACTTGCAGGCACAGCAGATTCTCCTGATGTTCTGCAGAGGCTTTAAGTCTTCCCAAACACTTCTGTAAAGCCACAGCACTCAGACACCTTTACATGTTCAAGCACAAGGTTAGAGCTATAGAGGCTGCCCTATAATGCCCAACAGATCAAGGATGCTGGAGCTGCGGACACACTGGAAAGCCTCCAAGTCCACCTTGATAACATCTTGAGATTTAAATAAAATATAATAGTAATAATAACAACAATAATATTATAACACAATATTAAAATAATAATACCACCCAAACTATGCTCTGGAAAGTCTGGAACCTGAAACCCGAAACCCCTTGATGGGGACAATACGGAATAGTTTCTGCAAGGAGTTTCAAACTAAAGCTTAATAGGAGGAGCTACAGCCCTTTGTGAAGCTGATGTCAGGCGAAAGCAGACTCAGGCTGGAGGCTGGCAGAGAGAGTAGGCAGCTGAATGCCCTGCCACACAGAAGGGCCTGCATGCAGCGGCTCTGGCCGGGGGAAAGGCGCTGATAAACAGTAATCACTGCAAAAGAGCAACGAGGTCTTTCCAGTGTGCATCATTTTGTTATGCTTGACACTGGAGAAACTGCCTTGAAATGCAGAGGTATTCACAGTGAAAGAGTACCCTCACACAAAATCTTGTATCCAGAACATCCCTCCAAATCAAGCAGCAATTCAATGAAGATGGATTTTCAAGGTAAACAATAGCCTCCTGCACACAGTGACTCTTTACAGTGGCACATGCCAAACACAGTTTGAAGATGTACAGTGATAAACTGCACAAATATAAGTGTTTTCTACATGGGTATCAGCAAAATGATGGGACAGCTATTCTCACATTTATTTTATCTGTAGATTCAAAGATAAAAATCAAACCTGCAATTTCAGCATCCTGGAGGCTGAGGCTGCAAGCACTGACTTCTCAGATACACACTAGATACAGATACCCAGCAACCCTCTTTTGCCTCATAAGGCTGAGGGTCATTTTGGTTGCACAACAGAAGTGAAAATGCTTGGCACGCTTTTTAAAACAATTTGCTGAAATGCAGAGGTTGGCTGGGGCTTCTTATTCAAGATGTCGCGTTAACATACCACATTAGTGTCCATTATATACCTTCGGGTAGCACTAGGGCTGGGCTGATTTATTAAACAAGGAGGCACACAGGGTGTTTGCACAGCCTGGGAACAGAGCACTGCTCTGAATTGATTGCCAGGTGCTATCCTCATAAACACAATAAATCATGGCACCAAAAATTAATCATTCCTGAGGTCATTCTGATGACTTTAAACAGCATGAATTAAGTTAATGAGTTTTCTAACATTTAAATAACTTAAGTCAGAAAAAAAAAAAGTTGAAATTAGGAGTTCAACTGTAACCCTACAAAAGAGTTAACTTATCTCTGGATTGCAGCTGCCTCGAAAGTCCAGCCAGAATAAAATATATGACAGGGCTGAATAAAATCTACAGAAACCACTGCTTTTTTAAAAAGACCATCTACAGTTGACCAGTTTGAATATTTTGTTTTCTCCAAATTGGTTTTTTTAAGACCCTGATTTAGCTTTGCTCAAAAAAAAGATGACAAATAAGATTACACAGTTTGTTCAGAAAAAAAGCCATAAGCCTGTTGTGGGTATGGTTGCGGCAACAGAGAACTTGGCCTACATCAGCTGACTTTAATCTGTGTCCATTTTCCAGGGCTTACAGGCACACAGACTTTGAAGCTGTGACAGCATATTTGTTTAGGTCATGTTTTTTTTTTTGCTGAAGTGAGAAGGGCATTTCTCAAATCATGTTGTTCTGCCCAGAAACCCCAACATCAAACATCACACTTTTCCTTGCACAGTAAAAATACGTAAGTAAACTCCTAGCCCATATTTGGGATGAACAATGCCTTTCCTCCTTTGAAAAATTAAGTTAGGGTTATGCCAATCCCTTTGAGGAGCAGTTATTCAAGTGGTAAAGAAAAAACAAAATGAATATCTCAGTCAATCAGAACATTTTTTTTTTTTCCACAAAATCCTCCTAAGGAAAAAAGTTCTTGTTTTGTTTTTCTCTAGAGCCTTTCAGGCTGCAAGTTTCCTGAAATGCAATCAGCTTCCTCATTAAATCCTACATGTGCTGAGTCAAAACTCACACACATGCCCCAATACCAACAGCACAAGGGCTTATTTACAAGGATGCCCTTTATTACACCTATGCCGATGTGGTACTGGTTTTTGTGGGACAGGCAGCAATTCCAGGGAACAGGAACGTGTCAGCACAGATGTTCCAGGGATGCTCTAAGCAAAGAGCAACCTACGCTCTTGAGAGGTCAAACCCCTAGTGCCAGGTACGTGCCCACTGCTCCCATTTGGCATGCAAGGTGCCAACACAGGCCACCACTCCAGGAACTGAGACAAGCCCAGCTGTCTCTGCTCTTTGGCAACACACCATTTTCCCAAGAAAGGAGGATCCAAACATGTAATTACTCTCTGTTCACTCTGATAAGCAGCCAATGTTTGTCACTCCCAGTCCCTCCAGAAGGAGACAAGGATACAGGAATGAGTTTATGGCTGACACTGGAAAAGAATGGAGGGCAGTTGTAAGAAGATGGGGAAATAAACGTTTGAGGAGGGATTAAAAAGGGGAAAGCAAAGGGTGTCAGACTAATTTGGGAGCAGGGAGAAGCTTTCAGGCCAAAAGGGCACTGTAGTAAAAGTAAACAACTTAATTCATTAAAGCAAAGGTGATTTTAATTCCTTTTATCCAAGAAGAGAGATGACAGCTAGGGAATAAATATTCATTTCTACATGTCACATATATACAGCTCCTTTAATTTTAGCAGGCACTAGAGGGAGCAGCTTTAATGAGTACTGGAGATGCATATGAAACTTTCATCAATTCTTTATCATTTCAGCTATGTCGAGGTGTCATATTAATAAAGATTTGACATCATATTGGTGAAAGAGACTTGGAGTTCAAGTGCGAGAACTGGCAACAGTTGAAAAGGAGACCCTGATCAGCAAAGAAAGACATTAAACTATATTATTAGGTGAAAATTCACCACCTTTTTTCAAATTGTAGATCCTGGATAAATCTGGAAGTAGAAATCTGTACCTGTGCATGAAAAATTTAGATGGCTCACTTTCCTATTACTTTTGAGAGACCTCTTAGTTGTAGTTTATCAACTACAGGAATTTGCAGGTCATGGGCTGGAAAACACCAAGGTAAGGGCTCTTCTGTGCTAGAGCATCTCCCAGTGATGTTCTTGGTTATTCAGAAGAGGGTAAAAGAAGAGCTCTAAAATATACTTTGTAAATCGTGCAATGGAACTTCAGAGAAGCTCCTCAACCCTTTCCAAAACTCCCATCTTGAAACATGATCTAATATATTTCATTGTAGAATTAAAGACCATTTCTAAGCTTAATTCTTTAAAAAAGGAAATCTCTGAGGCTGAGGTCTTCAGAGTAGATAGGGTGAAGAATCCTCATTTTTCAAACCCAGTTATATAGAAACAAAGTTGTCCAGGTCCACTCTCACTGCTTCAAATGAGGGCAGCTCTGAGTCTGCAAAGAGGCACTGCTCTGGTTACCCAAGCAGCATGAAAGTAAAGTTTCAAAGGACTGTCATTTAGGCATCTCTGGGGTTACATAGCAGCTAAAGGATGCCTGGCAGGATTGGGAAGTTTTTCAAAGTGAAGGCATAGTTTCCATAACATACCCATGCAAGGTATCTGAGCCCCTTCATAAGCTTGGCCCTGTTTTGAGCTGACCCATGGATGTGAATCCAGCTGGACATGAGCCTGTCTCTTGCGTTACTCACCCATTGTACTTTATGAATGTGCAGGAAATAATTATGTTGATAAGCTCAGCATTATCAAAAGCTCATAATGATTTGTTTCCATACATGAACCTGTTGGAATCAAATTAGATTTTTTTTTTTTTTTTTTAAGTCAGGCTTTACAGGATCAGTTAGGGAGTAGTAGGAGCCAAAGTCTGCACTCCCAATTTATTTACTTCCCTTTTTGAGTATTTATTTTGGAAAAAATAGCAGTCAGTTTCTATGCTGCCCTCCCAGATGAATTACAGCTCACCACAGTCACCCAACTGCTTAATTCTTTATCTTGGGGGAAATTACTTTCTTCATTTTTGAATATATGATTAAAAAAGCAGACTGTAGCCCATAAAACCAGTTCTCTGCCCACCATTCATCATAGTGTTCAAGGGATAACAATGAAGATCATTCACTGGCACGTTCTCCTACCTTCATCCTAATCAAATGTGATTATTTATATACACAGAGTCTTTTTATAGATCTTCAAAAGAGAGACACAGAAACCTTGGGTACAGAGCAGCAAAACAACAACTGGAAGAGGCAATAAAATAACTCCCTAACACATTTTAAGTGCTGGGGCCACTACTGACGAATTCTAGAATGCTTAACTGCCTGTTGTCAAAACGGGATACATAACATCTTTCAGCCAATTTGCCATTTAATGGGAAGTTGTCTTCACAGATGCTTGATGAAGATCTCTGCTGCCATTTACCTACGGAAGAGAGGATCTATATGGGCCAATCTCCACGCAGGAGAAGTTTCATGGGCTCTCAATTTCATGTTTCCATTCACAAGCTGAGTTTTTCCTTGTGCTTCATGGGACAGAGTAATTTTGCAGAATATGTTTCCTGACTGCTTCTTTTTGTACCTTAAGGACTTTTTTTCTTTTTTTTAAACATAATACAGGAATTAGGGTGTAAGAGTTTGTCAAGGATGGTCACAAATCTTTGCAACTTATTCTTGAAGCCTTTTCAAAAGAGTGTTTCATTCTGGATAAACAGGCAGTATAATCATTAATAGCAATAATGGCATGCTAAGGGAACTAATCATAGAATCATAGAACAACCAGGTTGGAAGAGACCCAATGGATCATCGAGTCCAACCTTTCCTATCAAACACTAAACCATACCCCTTAGCACCTCGTCCACCCATGCTTTAAACACCTCCAGGGAAGGTGAATCAACCACCTCTCTGGGCAGCCTGTTCCAGTGCCCAATGACACTTTCTGTGAAAAAATTTTTCCTAATGTCCATCCTAAATCTCCCCTGGCAGAGCTTGAGGCCATTCCCCCTTGTTCTGTCCCCTGTCACTTGGAAGAAGAGGCCAGCACCTTCCTCTCTACAACCTCCTTTCAGGTAGTTACAGAAAGCAATGAGGTCTCCCCTCAGCCTCCTCTTCTCCAGGCTAAACAACCCCAGCTCTCTCAGCCGCTCCTCATAAGGCCTGTTCTCCAGCCCCTTCACCAGCTTTGTTGCTCTTCTCTGGACTCGCTCCAGAGCCTCAACATCCTTCTTGTGGTGAGGGGCCCAGAACTGAACACAGTACTCGAGGTGCGGTCTCACCAGTGCTGAGTACAGAGGGAGAATAACCTCCCTGGACCTGCTGGTCACACCGTTTCGGATACAAGCCAAGATGCCATTGGCCTTCTTGGCCACCTGGGCACACTGCTGGCTCATGTTCAGTCGGTTGTCAACCAGCACCCCCAGGTCCTTCTCCTCCTGGCAGCTTTCCAGCCAGGTTTCTCCTAGTCTGTAGCTGCACAGGGTTCTTGTGCCCCAAGTGCAGGACCCAGCATTTGGCCGTGTTAAACCTCATGCCACTGGACTCTGCCCAGCGGTCCAGCCTGTTCAGATCCCTTTGCAGAGCCTCCCTACCCTCCAGCAGATCCACACTTCCACCCAGTTTAGTGTCATCTGCAAACTTGCTAAGCGTGCACTCGATGCCTTCATCCAGGTCATTGATAAAGACATTGAACAGGGCTGGACCCAGCACTGAGCCCTGGGGAATCCCACTTGTAACTGGCCTCCAGCTGGATTTAACTCCATTTACCACCACTCTCTGGGCCCGGCTGTCCAACCAGTTTTCCACCCAGGAGAGTGTGCGCCTGTCCAGGCCAGAGGCTGACAGTTTCCGAAGCAGAATGCTGTGAGAAACTGTGTCAAAGGCTTTACTGAGGTCCAGGAAGATACATCCACAGCCCTTCCGTTGTCCAGTAAGTTGGTCAGTTTGTCATAGAAGGTGATCAGGTTAGTTTGGCAAGACCTGACTTTTGTAAACATTTGTAAAATGTTATATAAAGAAGAACAAAAAGAAGCCCTTAGGACTGTGAAGCTATCTTTTTCATCAAGGTGCTTTTACGAGAAACGAATAGTTGATTTCACACACTTTCCCTACATTGCAATAAAACAATTTGCTCAACTGGTTAGCTGTGCTACAATTATAACCACCCCATGACTGAAGTATTTACTTATTACTATGTTGTCTCTTGAAAACACTCAGGTGCTTTTCCAAGTTTTTCTTCCCAACTCATTACTTCCAAAGGAAGAAGACAAGTTTCATTTTGCTACCACTTCAGCCACTAGAGACAGACCTCTCTGGGAACACAGGTTTATGCTTGGGGAAAGTATCAAGACTATTAGAGCAATGTGGCATCGGATGTTTTATAAATACTACTAGAAACGTGTAACTACAACTACTGCTTCAAGCAGTGACCAACACAGAGAGATCTAGGCCTTACACAGAGTGAACTATCGCATATTTAGCCAGCGCACACGTACTTTGTCTTGACCTGTTACAGCCAGCACTCAGCATGCTCATTTGGACTAGACATAAGGCACCAGGCAACCAGGAGTCAGTGGCTTCCTCGGAACTCCCCTCTTTTTTCCTTTTTGTTTTATTTTTGTTTAATTACTGGGCCAGTTCTTTCCTCATGAAATATGAAACTCAGCAATCAATTTCTGCAGTGCAGCATAAAAACATACCACTGCTGAGTACAATCATACCACTCAGGAACCACTGGGACTATACAAAGTGAAAATCAGTTCATCAGAACCTGGCCCCTAATATGGAAAACAAATAGAAAATCATCCTATGAAACCCAAGACACAATATTGATAAAGTTTCTTGTTTACCAATTTAAAACCCACCAAAACTAGCAAACCTACCAGTGACCTATATCAATTTACCACGATCTGAATCTCTAGGTGAGGTTTAGACTGGATATTACAAAAAATTACTTCACCAAAAGGGCTGTTAAGAATTGTGTCAGACTGCCCAGGGAAATGGTTGAGTCACTTCACTGAATGTACTTAAAATACATGTAGACATTGTACTTAGGGATATAGTTTAGTGGTGGACTTGGCAGTGTTATGCTTACAATTGGACGTAAAGGTCATTTCCAACGTAAATAATTCTATAATTCTGTTCTGTGATTCTATGAATCTCCTTACCTGCACATTGCCTTTGGCCAGAAGAAAAGGGGAGGGTAAAAAAAAAGTGCTAATACAAAAGAACAAAAATACCCGAAAGGGAACAGGGAAGTTACAGTTCTAAATGTGGCCAATCAAGGGAAACTGCTTAAGCATATAAGATAACGAGGTTTCCCTCCATCCCCATGTTAAAAATTTTCTCCTTTCCAGAGATTTTAGCAAGTGATTTGGGTGCTTTTGTGGCCTTTTTATTTTAAAAATTGTGCTCTTCTGGCATATACATACTGGTAAAGACAGATGGGACTGTGCTAATGTGAAGTATAAGTAGGAATTATAGCAATGTGTTAAGAAAATTTCTATGACACAAGAAAAAAAGGTGCAGCCCCATTACTACGGGATCATAGCTTGGCCACCTCTACAGAGCCTTGTATCAAAAATAATTATTCACCAGGCATTTTGCTCCCATTTATTTATTTCCTACAGTTAATATTACTGTTTTCCCTAAACTGATTTACGTATCTTCCTAGAGCAAGCATTCTTTCCCATGATAAGAACACAAAAACAAGGAAAAGAAAAATATATATTATGACTCATAATGATTGCCAGCCTCAAATATTTATTCTTCTTTCAGGCATTGATTATACTACTGTACAGAACACTGTGCAACCTCCTGTAAAGTTATTTAAATCTATCTCTTATCCTACTCCATTACTTTTTTTTCCCCTGTCATTTATTATTAGGAGGATCTCTTCCAGGCTGCTAGCATTAGGACATGGCATCTCACCTTCTTTTAGAAAATCTCATACAAGCCTACATTCATTTTCACACCTCTAGCCCTTAATTTAAGAGCCAAATTTGACACTGATTCATCTCTGAAATAGTACATTCTTTATTTATAGGTTTCTTTACTTACTGGTTTTCTGTCTTTATCCACTAACATACCCTCCAGATTCTCCAGGGCTGTCCTCCAAACCTGACCAAAGTTCTGCTCTAACAGATGCAATGCTCTCTTGCTCCCCATAAAGAACAAATGCATCACTTAATCTACATGAAGTACCAAAACATTATTTGGGCTGACATTAAAACACTCTTGCTGCTGTGTCAACTTATTAACAAAGAAAAAATAAAACACCACTCTCCACCAAACCTGCTGATTCTTCAGCTATTCTATGAACTTGCTTTGCCTTCTGCCATCTTCTAAAAGAAAGTCAGGAAAAAAAGGACTGACTAAGGACCCCTGTTACTTCTACCACTCACAAACAAAACTTAAACCACACAACAGTATTTGTAAACACGCTTCTCCTTGTTCTGGAAGTATAAAGAATAATTTCACTAACAGATAACTTTGGCTTCTGTCCAGGTACAGGACTAGATGCCCCACAAAAGAATGCCAAACTAGTGTAACAAGCCAGTATAACAAGCAGTCTCCACACCATCACTTCTCAGAGAGGCACTGGTACGCTCTAGGGAAGAAGAAAGCACCTAAAGAACAGCATTTTAAGAGCAACCTGTGTTCTCCATGGCTCCCAGTCACGTGTCTGGCATGGCTTCTAATGTTTTGCCTGTTGAAGTCTACTGATGATCAGAAAATAGATGGACAATGAAATTAAAGGAAAAAAAAATTCCAGACAAGATCAAATATGCCAGACATACTAGTAGAAGAGAGCCTGTGCTTCCAATGCTGCTGATCACTTGACAACACTTTGCAGTAGAGGAGCTTGGAAAGACAAAGTAGTCATGGGTTCCCTGCAGAGAACTACTGAAATGATCATGGAGATGGCCAGAGTGATACGATCCACCAATATATCTCCTTAAACTTCCAGCCATCCAGATCTCTCATAAAGGAAAGAAAGGAGGAAAAAAAAGTGAAAGGCCAAAGGCAAATACTATATGGCTGTAGTGTTCCTAGATCAATTTAGTGGATGGGATAACCCCAAAGAAGCCTCCCATATTGTGAGAAACGGTGTCAACATTGTTTCTGGTTCAACTCAGTCAAAAACGGTTCCTTCACAATAACAGCTATGCTTCCCTTCACCCTGAGACTTCCTGGTCTCAGGGGGTGAAGTCTGAAAAAAAGACTTTGCGCCCCTGAGTATTATCTGCACTCAGATAAACAAGCAAGACAAGAGGAAGAGATAGGAGGAAATATAGGAAGAGTGTGGGAGAGGAAAAGAGTAATTAATAAGGAATAGAGTGAGAGGAAGAATTAAACTCAGACAATTTGGAATAATCTCCTTTTACTGTAAGCAGTCAATCATTGACTCCATGGTGCCTTTGAAGGAACAGGGCAGGAGGACCTACTTCAGGTGACAAATTAGGCTAAAGTATATCCCAAGGCTGAATTAGGCAAAGGGTATGTTGAGAGCTTTGATTCCACCTCTTCTCTCCAAGAAAGAGGAACAGAAAAATGAGTCATCAACAAGGTTGAAAGATATTCTAGCAAAGGTCCTAAGTGAATCAGTGGCCAAGCCTACATCTCCTTTTCCTGTTCTCTGAAAGCGAGACTGCTGTTTCCTTACCTGATTCTAGAGGACATCCAAATGTACTTCAGTTTCAAAGGAGTCGGCACCTTTCTGGGAAAACTGGTCTAGTAACTGGCAGTAAATATAACTCATTTACAGCAACTGATTCCTTCATTGCCAATTGCCTTACAGCTCTGAAGTGAAGCAAGATTGCAAGATGGGGCTCACACTGTACAGAGGGATTGTGGCATTTAAAAATATGGACACAAAGATTTAGTTCTCAACTAACTGCATTTCTAGGGTATGCACCTGCTATGGTATTAAAAAAAAAAAAATCACATTAAAGAGAAAGGACTGTCTTGGCATTAAAAGAATATCAGAGATTTAGCAGACTGAGGTCCACTTCCGAACTCTGGAATCTGTCATCTTTCCGCTGAAATCATGTGATTTCCACATAACTCCAGCATGCCTACATAAATCAAAGAAAACAAGAATTCTTCCCTGCTTCTCTAGGACTGCTGCGTGATTGCACTATCCAAAAACCTGAACAGCAGCAATAGTGCAGCACATTTTGGCTATCTGGGCAACAGATGTATTGCAGGTGGTCCAATCCCAGTAGCTGCAGAGCACAGACTGCAACAGTAGACCTGCATGGAGGTATCAACTGCCCTTCCCTACTCTTCCATTAGAAGACATAGATGGTAGCTCCCATGTCACTGCTGGCTTATACACAGGGAATGTTTGCCTGCAAGGGCAGCATTGACTGTATGACCAACAACTTGGTGCTTGTAGCAAGGAAAATGTGATGGACCAGATAAATAGCCTTGAGTGACCAGCTGCTCCACATCAAGACATATTATAGCTTACTTCCAATTACCCTAGCAAGTGCACACAAAAACATATTTATATCCATGCAAACAAGAAGCAACATGCCTGTGCTTACACCTGCAAATGGAAAACAGCACCTCTCCAAATACTGAAAAGCTACTAGGGATAATCTTTCACGAATAAACAACTTGCTCTGCTCCAAGAGGGATTTTATAAAGAACAGAAATTACAATGGGCTTAATCATGATTAAACACTAATCTGGCTCAATCTACTCAAAAGCGGACAAAAGATAAATAAAAACCTCCAGCAGATGCATTTTATACTGGAAATTCTGGAACCTCAATTGACGTCATACTTTCTATGTTCAGATAATATCTGGAGGAAACAGCACACTGGATCAAGAAAACAAAAGCAAATTTCTAGTTAAAATTCTCTGTGTAGAAAGAAGGCTACAGCAGGGCATGCACAGTGCAGCTCAGCATTTTACAAACCCATTTTTACTGTATCTGGAATTGCACTCTTAGAGCAATGCTACTAGAAAGAAACAAGCACACCCTTTTTGTCTTCATCTCCTAGGTCCTACCACGTAAAAGTAGTCAACATTAATAACTGCATTTCCCCTCAGACAAAAGCTGCTTCTGATCAATGACAGGCAGGTTAATTTCCTTTTACTAAAATAATGCCACCTCCTCAGTGTCATGGTGCTCTGATTCCTCAGGCACAGTACAAGTATTCTACATGATGGGAAGGGATTGTATCTAGTGAACACCTCCTGGATACAGACACCTGGTCTTTTCCATGGGTGAGGAAACACAGGAAACACATTCTACATCATGTGAGACAACTCCAGCCATTAGTAGAGGGAAGTGGAAAAAGTTAAAAAATGAGCCGAGATCTCAGGCATTACTTCCTTACAGTGCTAACCTTCCCATTTTATTCATCAGGATAAACTTGTTTTCTTTGGGGAAGTAGAACTAACTCTTTATATGATGGGGCTGGGTAGGGAGGGGAACCTACCTGGAGAAGAAGGCTGATTAGAGTTTTCTCATTTTATCATCCCAACTCTTCATGTCCACATCAGCAGAAAAGCCCAGTGGATGATGATGTAACATCTGGCCAGCAGACAGAAGAGATCCATTCCCGTACAGAGATGGCTAGAAGCTATGTTGCTGATTCTCCTGGTGCCTATAGCTAGTGTGTCCTGTTCTTCACAGCTACAGGACCTCCAAACACCAGGTGAAAGACTCTCAGTCCCTCTTGATCTGTAACTTCTAAAACTCCAATGAAAGTAAAAATCCCCGTGCAGACAATGCGAGTCTACTAATAACTACTTAATTCTTCTCACTTTTTTCACTGATCTCTTGGACATAGCCCACAGTACATAAATCTGCATCACTGGCACAGACCGACCTTGACAGTCAAACTTATGTTACTTCTACCATTTTTCAAGCGGCAAGAACTTCAAGATCATCATCCCTGAACAAAACCACAATTCTCACGCTAACCACTACCACGTTTCAGCCAACCCAGTACCTCTGTTATACCAGTCTAGACAGATCACTTGCAACTTCAAGCAGAACAGCATCACTTTACAGATGAACTCCATGCTTTCAAAAAGTGCTGATCAGAATTACATGATTTGCATTTCCTAGATGAAGGCTGAAAACTGCTCTGTCTTTGTAGACAGGTGGGCAGTTCTTTCTCATCCTGACTAACAGCTGACATACTTGATCATTAATAGGCAAATAGGAAACCAATGAATTACTGTTGTTTGTTCCCAAAGAAGACTTACCCTATAAAAATCGGTCAGAGGGTTACTAAATATAATATTGTGCAGATTATTTAGTTTTCCTCAATACCTACCTCTGAAGAAGAAATGAGCTTAAGAGCCCATGCTAACACCTGAAAGGCACAGGGAGGGATATAGAACACAAATAATATTTTTACTTTTCTTCCAATATTTATGACTCTTTCTGCACACCCTGCTGGCATCAAACATCAGTGAGAACAATCACTTCGGCATATTTGTTGCCTATGGAAAAGGCAACAAATTTAAAGGCAACAGATATAAACACTAAAACAGTAACCAATGTGAAATGTCACCTGGCTAGGCAGTTCAATCTGCTAATTACTTAAACAGATTTGTTTTTAAACTATAAAAACAACATGTTCTTCAGGAGAATTATTTTTTCCCCTTCCCTAAATAAATACAATTAACACTTGCCAAGTAGAGTTCTTCATCTGCAGTTAAGAACTTTTCAAAACTTCCCAGCTTCCCAAGTTGTGCTTCTGGAAGAGGAAGAGACACTTCACAGATGATGCAGTGCCAACAAACCTGGGTGCCTGAGATACTCTTTTTAAAGCCTGAGTGGCCTTGAACCCTTGTGGGAATGAGGCTGTCACGACTACAAGCCCTCCCACAGCATCTTGCCATCAGTATTCGTTACTACCCCAGCAAACAGCAACAGCACTTCTGAAGCTAAGGCACATCAGCAATGCAATCCCACGGCAGCTGAGGCAAGATGAGGAGGCAGGGGGAAGCAAACAGATCGATTGGAAGGTTCAAGGTAAGACAAAATGCAGCTAAGCACGTGTTTAGTTTTAAGATGCCAGTGAGACTGCTAACATGGAGTATGTGCTGCAATAGGTCTGATGCATTATGGCCAAAACACAAACTAGCCTGTCTCTGGCCCAGTATTTTCTCCAGGTAAAGACTCTTGTTGTTCTTACATGACCTGTTCCTGTTTCATCGAGATAAACTTATTCTCCCATTTTTCTTAATGACAGCAAGCATGGTGCTGGGGTCCAGCTGCACAAACAGAACCATCTTCTGCAGTGCTTACAGGTACCCATACCAACCCAGGGAAATAAACCAGCTCATGAGCAGTGTCCAAGGGTCAAAGAAGCTTGTCCTCAACCAGAACGAGCTGTAATTAAACCCAGCCAATCATCTTTTCTGCCTCAGCAACCCCAGGCATAAATGCAGCCAAGTGTGATAGGTCTTTGGCTTTAAAAGGTCATTTTGGCCAAATCTCACAAAGCTGCTTTGTGTGATCAATTTCAATGGCCAAGGTTGGAAAAATACTTTAAAAGGTATCTAAGACAGTCAGAATGATATTAAACCCTTTTGCTGATGTGTAGCTTTTGAAACACAGCAGTCATCCACTAGACAAGCACAAAGCTTTCCACTACATACCCACAGCGGGTTGCCACCTTCTCAAGACCCCGATGATTTGTGTAGGTTCTCCCAACCTGCTCCAACAGCCTGTTGTTTCATGTGCCTCACTCCTCAGACCATCATCTCATTTTAAAAACATGACAGTAAAACATGACTATATTTTGCAATGCCAGATAATTTTCTGATACCAATCAAAGCCCTGATTCTCAAGAAACTTGCTATACATGCGCTTAACTTCAATGTGATTTGATTTATAGAATCACTTCACAGAATCATAGAATGGTTTGGAAGGGACCTTAAAGATCATCCAGCTCCAAGATCATCACGTCCATGGCTATCTTAAATAAAATTTCTCTGTAAACCTAGAAAAATCAATCTTGCAATGATTATTAAAATATTATGATTTAATAATACTGTATTCCCCTAAGATAATGCAGACAAATAATGTTTTATGAATACAAAACTCAGCATGTGTCCTCAAAACCTGACCCCTGTAAGCAGGCAGGACAAGGGATTTTCTTCTAGTCTACTTATTTTTCCCTACTGTACTTAAAAAATAAAGACATCAAATTTCTTTGAACTTACATAATTCCACCCTGTTATTTTCCAGAGGGCTAAACAAGCCTTTAAAATTCTTTAAGCTTGGCATTGTATGAAAGCAGATATCAAATATTCAGAGAACTCAATTTAAAAGGATCGTTTTTCTGAGGCTCAGCCTTTCTGAAGAGCTTCCTGCAGAGTTCCAGACAATGCCTCAAACAGCCATTTCCACCAGGCTGAGGTCACTCACCCTTGCAAAGCAATGTTTTAGGAGGCGTTGGGCCAAAGGGAGGTGCAGGCCTGACAGAAAGGTGAGAAGTGTACAGGCTGTAAGGTGCCAGAGAAGCTCACTGCTGCAAATGCCAATTTGTGAATATGAGGTCTGACACAAACAAAATGAGACAGTGCCTGTAACTCTTTTTATTTAACATTTTAAGAAAATTAACTACAATCGCCTCCAAAGTAGCTCCCTTCTGAGTTGAAACACAGCTCCATACGATGCTGTCAACATTCAAAGCAATTTCACAGATCATTTTCTAAAAGGCTGTTGATGATCTCTGTTGTTTTTGCTTTCACATCATCTACCGACAAAAACAAAATGGTTTCCTTTCAGCACTGACTTGAACTTTGGGATCTCTTCGCTATATACAATAAACTTGATGTTAAGTAGCTGTTCACTCATGCACACCAACATTTTCTGACTGAGGATAAGAAAACATTTATATTTGAATACACGTCCACTCGTACTGAGTGAAGCAACCAAGCTGAGCCTTGTCTCACTGTGCGAGGTTAGAACACATCCTATAACCATTGCTTTGTCTCTCTTTTCCACTCTTGGTTCCCGAGCCATAGGGTTAGTTTCAGGTTTTTTGTATCAGACCTCATTCAGTTTTGCACAATGACTGGTTGAGAACCATGTGTTCTTTGCATGCAAAAAAACCCTACAATATCACCTGCATAGATCTCTGTTATTGCCTTTTAACAAAATCAACTTTTTGAGTAAAAATCAGATTCACCAAAGCCAATGAAAGGATGTCTCAAATTCACTTGGTTGTACACAAGATCTCCCTGAAATGCATCTCCAGCCAGTGGCAAAGCACAAGGCTGAAGCACCCGCTGCTGCTAGACTTCATTTTACCCAGCACATGTAGCCATGGCCACCTGGCCTTAACACAGCCCTGCAAGACCTTCTCCTTCACACGGACAGGATGTGCTGGTGGCATGAGAAGGTTTCCTCTTTCTTCCCCGAGCCTTGCCAGGTCACTCATGGGCATAGAGGTGCTACTCACGTCAGCATCATCTAAATGCTTGCCAAAAGGCAGCAGTTTTTCCAACCAGTCTCTGAATCCAGTTGTTTCTTTGAACCCTACTAAGCCTCTCATATTTACATTCTGGCTCCCAGCTGGCTCCCTGGTCTTCTAGATGAAGGAGCTGATGCAGAGAGTGAAGGGAACTCACCAGTCCCAGTGTGGGCACTGGGAGTCCAACCCTATCCTCCCGGCCAGCAAAATCATAAACCAGTAAGAAATACAACATTTGGTTCTTCATGCAGAAAGAAATAACCTACAGAGTACTGCTGTGTTTGCAATACCCTTAGCTGAAGAACAACACCAGGTTTTATAATCCACAAACCCTCCAGCCTTTTGTGGGTTCTGGGCTAGCTACAGCTCTGCAGGTAGGTGAGATCTCAGGCTGCTGAGGCACCAGCACCTTGGCTAAGCCAACAGGAGATCTTAGGTGCCAGATAGGGGAATGTATCCCCTGAACAGTACCACACTGCTTGGATGCAGGAAGCCACTGGCTCCACACAGCTCCTCCTCTTTGCCCCGAACATAGCTGAGCACAGGCTGTCTGCAAACCCCGCAGTCCCTGGGACAGTTGATTGACAGCAAATCCCTCAGTTCTCTGGAGGTCCAGGCTTAAAGGTAGGACTATCCTTGCACAAGGCAGCCTGGAGAAGAGCTCAGGCTAACATGCATCATATGCTCAGATGGTGGTGTTAGGGCTGATAGTGAGTAGATAGCTGCTTTGATCCCTTCATCACTAAACCAAACTGAATTTCTTCCAAGGCACCTCCTGTTATTCTCCTGAGTTGGATGCTCAAACGGAGCCTATCAGATACTCTTTCTGCTTCACCACTGTCTGTTCAAACCTTCTACTTATCCTAGTTGTTAGCAAGGAACTAATTTCAGGAAAGCTAATATAGGCAGGCTAGAGGCATTGCTTACCTCAAGCCCACTGTCAAATCAGAAAAAATTTAAAGCATGTGGTCAGCTTGGACGAAACATCACCTCTCTGATTTCAGGTACTGTAGATCTAGAAAGACTTCCTGGTTTATGCTGTATGATTTTCCAAAAAGTCAGGAAGCCCAGCTAACACAGAGGTCTTTAAGAGCTAGAATGTATTTTGACAGTTGTATTAGATATATTTTTAATACCTTGTCAAGCGCTTCTCTATCAACCAGCTCCTGCACAGCCAAAAGCTTGATGCTGTAAGAAAAAAACAGAGGGAAAAGAAGAATTAACCACTCCATTGCAAGCATTACAGAAGCACAAGCAAGAGCAAAACTGATGCTCTCTTTTTATCTTCTCACTTCATAAAAGGAGTCTATAGAGGTAGAGATACATAAAGTGCTCAGGATATAATAAATTAAATCAAGAGAGAACCAGTGTTGCTCTGCTTTGATTTTGGTGTACCAAACAGATTTTCTGTTTTTTTCACTTACAAGTGTATCTGAATTTACTATACAGAGGAAGTGAATTAATCACTACAATTTTAATACCCGAAATTAACACTGAAGCATCTTCTGAAGGACAAACACAGAGAACAACTCTAAATATCCCTGTTTTGTTCTTCAGTATCAACAGGTTTCTATGACTCCAGCAACAGCCATTCCCAGGGATTCACAATATTACATACAAGGTACAATAACTAAGACAACCCAGCTCAACAAATTTGAAGGAGAGAGGAGGGAAACATGCATGACTCTTTGAAAAACAGGATGAAGAGAAACTAATGAATAATCCTTATTATCTTTCATCTTCTGTTATTTGTACATGTCCCCATGTAGCACAAAAGCCCAATCCTTTCCAAGCTAAGAAATTTCAGGAAAAGATCTTGTGGCATCCCCACCAAACTGCAAGTCGCACAGAACAAATAAGAATTTGAAAAGTATTGGGAAAGTATTGCCAGCAGGTCAATGGAGATGATCCTTTACCCTTATACAGCACTGCTGAGGCCACAGCTGGAGTGCTGAGTCCAGTTCTGGGCTCCTTGGGACAAGAGAAGGATGGACACATTGGAGAGAGTCCAGTGATAGGCTACAAAGCTGAGTAAGGGTCTAGAGCACACAGAGAAGAGAAAGCCTAAGAGACGTGGGACTGGAGAAGAGAAGGCCTGGGAGAAACTTTTCTGTGGTACACAGAGGGTGACCGAGCACTGGCACAGGTTGTTCAGCGAGGCTGTGGAGTCTCCATCCTTGGAGATACTCAGCCATCTAGAGACAGTCCTGGGCAGTCAGTTCTAGGTAACCCTGCTTGAGCAGATGGGTTGGACCAGATGACCTCCACAAATCCCTTCCAACCTGAAGCCTTCCGTGAGTCTGGGAAAGCAGATCAAACTCTAAGGATGTCTATACTCTCAGCAATCACATTTAATTTTAATTAAGACTATGACAAGGGGAGGACCTAGTGTCATTCCCCATCCTTTTTCAGTTTTTGCAGATCCCAAACTCATCTCTTCAGTCTTTTCTAGGCAATACGAAACAACACTGTTTTTCCCACCAGACCAGGTGAATCCGTTAAAACCATACAGAAGGCACCCTTCCCTGAAGGGGTGGAGAAGCACCATAGGAATGTTCTCCAGCCCTGAGCACTCTCCATCAACTGTCTACAGTAGCTGCCTTAGCCAGAGAGCACAAGAGATAAACAGCATGTTCCCTTACAAAGCTGGGTGTCTGCTTCAGACTTCATGACTGCATCATGGTTATGATACAGTCCACCTAAATTTTAGCTCTCTACAGCTCTGGTACCTAATCAAAGTTAACATTCATATATGACCAATGAAATGAGAGAGTGGGACCTCACTTCTCCAGGACAGTCCAACCCACCCACACTGGCATTGCCCCCCATGCTCTCCAACAAGGGCAGAAGCTGCTGTCAGGCTACACTGCCCCAAGAGAGGCTTGCAGAAAGCTGGCAGGCTTTTTACCCATGGAGTAGAATAGTCCTGCAACTCTGACCTTCCTTACCCAGCCTTAAAACCAATTGCTCAATATATTATCCTTGGACTCCAGAGGGTGTCTTCCTGTGCCCAGCGATACAAAACTTAGGTGTGGTAGTAGAAGAATAAAATGATGCATAATAAGTATTGTTTAAATGACTCCCATGACTCTGGAAAGATACAGCAAAGAGCCACTATAGTTAAAAGCTCGTATTCAAGACTGGGCAAATAGTTGATGTACAAGTCTGTTAAAGGATATAGTTTGCCATGTATTACAAGAAGTTTTATTAGCCTTTCAAAACCTCGGTGCAATGCTCCATAATTTTTGAACATCCACCAATGTCTTACACATTAATCATGCGTGCCCATTCTGTAACAGCAGCTGGCAAAACATAACTTTAGGTCTGTCTTTCTACAATGCTTCCCCTACAAGCATCCACAGCCTAATCCCTAAACACAAATGTGTTTTCACTTTAATGTACTTCTAGTTTTCAGATAGACTTTTTATGATACTTTGAAGATATATCAAATGAATTATAAAATAGCCCCAGAGCATACATTTCCAGTCTGCAGAAGCTGTTATTACCGAGAGAGAGAAGATGGACATGGTTCAGAAGACAACAGGATAATCAGGGATAAAAATAAGCATTCCATTGAAGCCCAACCACTACAGTAGCAGGGTGTACATGATTTTCTGTTACTGTTTGGTGAACACACTAGACTGCAAATAAGCATTCAGCTGAACTGGAAAGTACTTAGGGAAAGTACAAAGCAAATACAAGGTAATTTTTAACATTTTGCTTGTAACTGAGCTAGAAAGCAAAATAAAAACACAAAGGGCACCAAGCCAAGAAGGTACCGCCATTTAAAAATCACTGCTACATTGTACACAGCCCTCAACTTCAGAAGCAGCCAAGGCTTATGCATCTTGGAGAATTAAGTCTTCCAAATAACACAGGCAGTAGCAATGTGACCACAGTCAAGGCCTGTCACTGAACTCAGAGCTTGTCTTAGTTTAGTACTGACTCGGATGCAGTACACCTTGGAGAAACACAGACCTGACAAAAAGAAGGTAGTGTAACATGCACATGGAGGCATCCAGGGTGCTCACAGTCAGCTGGGGCTATGTAAAACCTGCTTCAAGCCTGTGTGTACATTGTAAAATTTAATATTTTGCCATTCCCTGCTGCAAGCTCCATAACCATGTGAGTTTGTTGTGCAAATTACTTCTGTATTTTTCTTTTTGAAGCCAGAGACCTTTTGAAGATTTA
Organism: Clamator glandarius; assembly: GCA_033459285.1. NCBI lineage: Eukaryota > Metazoa > Chordata > Aves > Cuculiformes > Cuculidae > Clamator > Clamator glandarius. The sequence continues at coordinate 535,434 of JAUNZM010000702.1, forward strand.
TCAATTGAGGCAGCTGATGCTTCTATCTATTGACAGATTTATTTCTAGAATATTGATTGTGGATTATCAGGCACTCAGCAGCTGCAGAAGAAAGATGCAGACTGTCCCAAATACAAAGGGTGTTTTCATTACAAATCATTATCTTACTGTACAAATCTACCCTCCTTCCCATTTACACTAGAAAAGCCTCACAAGAATGCCTTCAACTGGTATGCTTTTATTGAAAACAAAGTAGACAGAGTTACAAAGAAGCAAGTAATAAAACAAGAAGCAGGAATCTTTTTACTTTATCTCATATTTATGGGAATGGTGCTCTGTTCTTCAGAAGCGAAGAACCTGTACAAAACGTTTATGTCCCACACAGATACTGAAAATCTGAATTCAACATTGTCAAATAATTTGCAACAATATTGATTTGATTCTTGGTGAGAAAAATACTTCCGTCTACTGTTATAAATTTACAGAGATCAATGTTTGCCCAGTACTTAGGTTTTTTTTCTCCTCAGGTGACATCTGGTATTTTTTCTGGGTCAAAAGCAATCAGCAAATGCAAATACCGGCCTTCGTACAACCAGTGGCAAGATGCTTCTTTCCCAGAAGCGCCACCATGTATACTGTGTCTGCCCAATCGATTACAGTCCACTACTTGGAAAATTGCTCTTGCAGCCAGTAATTTACTGCTATTTCTTCCAGCAACCCCAAGTGACACTTGGATGTGTTACCTTATACAATGTCAGCTTGGAAATGGAGCTTCTTTCAAAGCTGCTGCTTTGGTGGTTTAATCCTTGAAAAAAAAAAAAAAGGCTGTTTAATTAGACACTGCATCAGCAATCCTGCAAAAACTGAAAGCAGCTCCTAACTGCATATACTGTTTGAAGATGGGAATACAGCTACTCAGTAACTAAGAGAAAGAGGAAAAAAAATCTCTAATAAAGCAGAAATGCAAAGAGAGCTAGCAAAAGACAATGCTGAAGCCCCAGGTCTTGCTGTCTACTTATGTACTGTCTTCACGTACTGTTTTATAATCTCTTTTTCATCCTCACCTGCAGAATGTGAACACTAACTGACGAATAAAGTTGTAGAAAAATGTATTTCCTGAAGAAGCCTTTTGGTTACTGAAGAACTTGGTCTAATTTCCAGTTTTAAAGTATACTGGTAAGAAACCTGTAATGCAAGTAACTATAATGACATGAAGGAAATGGCGCTACTTGTATTCGAAACTGTTAAAAATACTTACTCAATTAGTTACATGATGTTTTTAAACAAATCTATTGAAATTAATATCCTGGCACCCCAGGCACATTCAAAATACTTGAAAACACGGAGCGATTAGGATGAAGGACTCTCTTCAGCAGTAAAAATATGCAAACATGATGTGCTGTCAAGGAAACACATGATTCCCACTTTTTTTGGCCACAGATGACACATGGCGTTCTCCTCTAAGGGAATTCCTTTTGGTTTCCAGAAGATGAGTCATGGTGCTAAGCAAACATCTACAGCTACAGCACATTTCTGCTCCTCAGGGCAGCGTTGCAATCCTTTCCTCAAAGTCTTCTTACTTAGAGCCACATAACATTGGGTTCCTCTCTCTAATGCCACATACCTAGAAATAATTCTAGGTCATTGGACATTGCAACAGGCTGCCCAGGGAGGTGGCTGATTCACCTTCCCTGGAGGTGTTTAAGGCACAGGTGGACGAGGTGCTGAGGGGCATGGTTTAGTGTTTGATAGGAATGGTTGGACTCGATGATCCGGTGGGTCTCTTCCAATCTGGTTATTCTATGATTCTATGATAATTTAAGGCTTTTTTGAAACCTTTTGCAATACTGCAAACTCGTCAATAGGTCCCTTGCTAGTTGCTGTGTTCCTATTCACTATGAGCCATCGTCACGTTTTATTTGTACTGAGCTTCACTTCCAAGATTCAGTTCACGTTGCCCACAACATCCCATCTGCTCTTGCAAGAGGCAATGTCATGGCCTTCTTAAGAACCACTGCATGGTCACCTGCCTTCAAACCAGTGAACCTATGGTTCTACAGCAAGGCAGATGGGATAGACAGAAACCACCATTCAAGGCAGATCCAAGGTCCAGCCATGCAGAATGCACCCAAGGTCTTCACCTGAGAAAGAAAAGCTGCTTTCCCTCAAACCAGCTTGAAGGGTACTCTGGGATAGGGCAGAGAGAATTTAGGATTACAGCCAGTTTCTGGATCACCCTTACATAGCACTGGACTTGCAGCCACAATGGACACACGTCACTTAGCTGCCACTTTCAAGGGAGAAAGTCTCCAGAGCAGAGCCCTGCATCAACAAGCATAGTGACCTTTATCTGCTGAGCCTAAACCAGAGTGGAGCTGAAATTCCCATTCAGTGCAGAACCTGGAAACGTTGGGAATAAAAGGAAAGAGTACAAAAATCTGAAGCATGGAGTTTGATGATCAGACAGTCAGCAAATTGTTGAAGCAAACACTTGGCCTCATGACAGCATCCTGCAGAAGGAGCCAAGTGCTGTGGCACAGGGCAGCTGTGAAGGTAGAGCAGCAAGACCCAGGCTGGACACTGGAACTCCTGGCACCTGCCCTCAGCCCTCCACAGCTCACTAGGCAGCAACCAGCTGGTGCACAGTGAGTCTCCAGGCAGGACAGCACAGCTGGACTTCCTACTGCTTTGTTTTTCCTTCCTGGCAGCCAGTCTCCCTCCTCAGTATGGAAGAGCAGAGCTCCGCAAACAGGCAGCACTGCCTGTCTCCTACCTGTAGGTCAGGACAGCACATGGCTCAGAGCCAGTCATCACCAAGAAACGTTTGTCATCCAGCAGCAACATAAACTGAGTATTGGTCTCAATTTGCTTCACAAATTTATGTGTCTTTGCTTGGTGCTTGAGTTTTTCCAAAACCTTCAGGCTTTCTATTAGTCAGTGAACAAGCCTGACTAAAATTAACAGCATGAAGAAATGCCATTTGACTTCCCCTTGTCTTCTGGCTCCTTCTTCAGCATACAGCTGTATCAAATCACATTTCGACTAGACTCAGAGACTTTATTATAAATAGCCCGTGCAAAACTCACCCAACCCCAAACTGTTACTTTGAGCATCATTAAATCATTCTCTTCTCCCTCCCTTTTGGTCAATAAACTTTCCCCCTTTGTTCTTGAGATAAGATCCCATAACTACGCTATACTCCACAGTGAAGTTTTATGAATGGCTTTCATATCCAGGGTAGACCATAACATAAGCGCCCTCAACTCATGTTGGGGTTAATTAACACAAACGAAAATAAGACTCCTTGGGTCATCAAATCCGTATGCTAAAATTTTATTTGCATACCTATACAAACTCACCTCACTCATAAATCAGTTCTGCTCTACAAGTTGGGCACGGAATGTGAAAGCTGGAAGTAAAAAAGCCAAAAACTATGCAGCTGAGCTCTGCTAATGGCCTTTAGTATCTGGGAGCAAGTGCTCCCTATCAGCTGCTCGTTCTTACCCACCATCCCACTGCTTGACCCTAGTCCTGAGCTCTCCTGCCAAAAAGGCATGCTCCATTTCATCACCACTCACACCACAGCCCCAGTTTCTCCTTTGGCATCTGCCAGATGACAGAGTGAGTAACAATAAGTATGATCATTGCTTACAGGCTGGGGAAGCAGCCGTTGTAGGTATGTGTTCACTTCGAGGGCTGTGGCGCGTCCCCGTTAGAGCCAGCTGTCGACAGTCGGATGTTAAGGGCTGTGATTAACGGGTTTTTAATGTGCAGGGAGAAACTTAGGCAGCAACCATGTGCTGCTTTGGGAAGTACATGGAGGGCAGGGGAAAGTAACAGCCAAAAAGTGACAAACACACAAAACCCCCATACATCTTGCTGCTTAAGGCAAGGTGAAGGTATCCATGTTTGGGATGGGAGGGTCTTATGCATGCCATGAAAAATCATCTCAGTTTTGCTGGCATATTCCATATACAAAGTTGTCTTTCCCTCCAAGACCCTGTTAACTCAAACCCCAGTGAAAACAAAAGCAGACAGAAGAAAGAAAAAAGCACTCTTAATGACTTTCAGCCACATAAACTTCCTCTGTCTACCCCTACAAAGCCTGACAAGGAAATAAAATTGGTTTCTCGTTTTTCCACTAAAAGCATCTATGTCTTCTCAATCACTCCTTAAATGGAAGGAGAAGTCACATTTGCTGCCACATCTTAATGGCTGCTGGAAGCCACCAGAGAGCTTATGAAGTAAGCCAATCGGCTCGGATGGGAAAACCATGCCATATTGCTTTGGGACTAGCTGCCAGCTAATGACACAACAAAATGATTTGGAAGATTCTCAGGAAAAATCTATCTATCGTAAGTAGAAATTAGGATAAAACCAAGCAGCTGCATTTCCTTTAAAAAAAACCCCAAATATTTATACTTGCTTTATATATATGTTATGGTATAGGACACATTCATAGAAACACCTGTATACTTATATATTAATATATATAATTTACACTAGTTAATTTAATAAGTGTATATATATAAATATATAAACTACAACATACATATATAAATCTATTTAGAGTTACGTTTTTTGCAGCTTCCTAGTTCAGATGAAAACAGCTGTTCTTTGATGTCTAGCCATTATCGATCTGCCTGCAGAATGGTTTGAAGCCAAAAAGCAGATGAAGGCTCTGCAGCTGAAAAGGGAATCAGGAGTAAATGGAAGGAGTAGAGAAGTTGAAATCCATGAAGCAAACTGGCGATGTAGTGCAGGCCAGACAACTGTACCTTTGATGTTTGCATTTGCAGATCCTATTACGTTAAGTGACTGACTGGATGTCATGAGGGAAAGGAAATTGTAATGGAACTAAAAGGAGTAAACTATGAATTATGGATGGTTACTAGTGAGAGCTGAAGTGGGGAAACAGCAGCATTACCCAAGCTAATAGGCAGGAGGCAACTGAAATAGTTCAATCCTTTCTTCGTTTCTGCATTTCAGTGGTTCCCCCGGTCCAAGGATGCTCACTCAACCCTCCCTCACACACAGCTCCCTCCTTTCTATTCTCTTTCCCACACCTGTGGCAAAGCCATCGTTTTGCAGGACCTACCAACTTTGCACTGAATGTCTGATTTACGTCCAACTCCACAGATATATTACTGCAGGAACACAACAATGATTCACGAACTCTGGACTCCGTGCAAGCCCAGTGCATGAGTGCAAGAAGGGGAGTGGTAAAACCAGCAGACTTATTCCTAGAGCACTCTGGAAAGGAGTAAGACATGCTCACCAAATGACCCAAACCACAACCACTAGTAGAAAGCATGAATGACAGCTTATAACAAGACTTGCAAGCTTTCTTGACCTCCTTGGGAACACCCATTCCAAGCTTTTTCCAAAGGCATGGAATCCATGCTGGTGTGTAATAAGGGCATTTTCTACAACAGTAAGCAGAGCAGGTCATGCACAGTGAAGTTAAGAGAGGAGCTGCTCTAAACTCCCAGACTCTCTGCTAGTTAAAAAAAAAAAAAATCATTCTTGTCCATCTACCCAGAAAAGGTGTCTCCTGAGTTGTTGAGCATCAGTGCCTCACAGGCCACTTTTACCAGTTCTGGAGGATTCTGCCATAGACAGATTAACAGCAGCAGGGAAGCATCCTTCACAGCTGCCTCCTCCACACAGAGGGTCATGTCTCAGGCCTAATTCTTTCCTTTTTCAGGAAACAGGGAAGCAGACTGAACATTGTCTACTCATTTCTACTTGCATAAAGTCTTCCTTTCTGAAGATTCCCTCAAACTTTTAAACCAGAGGAAGTGCTGAAGGAGCATCCTTTTGGGTGCATGTACCATGTGTATGCACATAAACACTCTCGTTTCATTCATTATTATGTTCATACAGATTCGCTGTCCCATGTCAATTCTGGGTGCAGAGTACTGAAGTCAAGTCCAGAACTAACTTCCTTTTCTACAAATGTTTTGTTTGCTAAGTTATAGGCCAACATGTGGCCCTTTCTTTTGCCATCCTCTTATGCTTCTTTCCTATCCTTCCCCAAATCCCTATCTGCAAATTGGTGCAATGCCAAGAGAGTGGCAGCTGTTAGAAAAGTAAGGATCAAGGAAGACTTCCAAGGTCCTCAAAAGAAATGCTGGTTATTAAGAGCTGAGATACATTCCATTTGATTGAACAGAACCAAAGATGATTCCTAAGAGGCAAAGGTTAATTAGACAAATGGCTCAAAAGGATCAAACTGTTCTAAGTCATTATTTTTTGATTTTATTTTTTGATTTTAAAAGAGTTCAAAATAGACCAGGCATTTGAAAAAAAAAAAGGCAAACTTAAATTCCCAAATGCATGGGATAAAACCACAGAAGCCTGAGAGTGACAGTAACATAACGATTACAGAGTAGAAGTTTAATGAATAAAGAACAAGCAAATCAAATACCTATATTAAATTATATTGAACACAGTATTTATCTGCTAAGGGGACCAGGTATAGACAGTGGCAAGGCAGCTTAATTTCCAATATCACTCAAAACTTGGGGTGACAAACCAGAAGTCTTCTCTGTATGACTTCCATGTATGCCTTCATTGATTACTCCGGTGCCAAAGTTTTCATTAAATGATAATTCAGGCAGCAGAAGAAGTGGTGGTGGTAGAGAGATAATCTGATGAGAGTTACACTTACAAAAAACACAAGTTGTTTCAACTCACTTGCGATAGACAACAAACTAGTTGCCTATATTAAAAATAGAGGGGAGTTAGCTTTTAATTTAATCTACGAAGTGATAAAAATGTATCTTCCTCATTCCATATTGCATTTCTTACTATATTTAGCTAATTGTAACAATGTCTTATTTCAAGCCAGTTCACCTTATGTCCAGTGGTCTTGAAATTAGGGAAAATGTTCTGTCTGATGTTCAGTCTTAGGATTTTTTATTATTATTTTTTATTTTTTCAAAGAATGCCTCTTATAATTCTGCAGGAAGCGAGTGTCTTACAAAGAATGTTGTGTTTACCACAACATTGATTTCTTCTGAGTCATTAAAACTGGACGTGAGCAAGTTATTTAACTCACACTGAATTATTCAAATCCATCCAATAAAGGAGGAGACTAAGATTGAAAACACAAATTAGAAGATCAGAAAAATCAAAGGTGACTTAGAGCTTCCAAATATAGGCATTACGTTACAATGTAAGTGGTCTCTGGCATTTGGCTCTTTTTCCGGGTTTTCTGAATCATTCCCAGCTGGGGTAGAGCTTCTAGTTCCAGAAACAGCACCGTTTCCAATCCAATCCTGCAGCAATGGAAAAACTGAGTAGTCCTTAATTACATCAAGTGGGCATGTTTGGGAAAGCACACACCACCATGCTATCATTCTGCCATGAAGAACAAATCTAGCAATAAAATTACAGGGGCTTGACATGCAAAGCAGGCAGCAGGGACTCTACTTGAATTTACCTCTGTGTCCCTGCAAAACAGCCTTGAACTTGGGAAGAAATAAAATACAATTTGAAATAGGTTGCAGGCCCTTTCTCCATCAGGTATGTGAACAATATGCTATCAAGCTTTTATATGAAAGTTCCTCATGCCCCTTATCTGCTCTCAGAAACTTAATGCAGTATCACCTTGCCACGCATACACACCTTCCTCTCAGAGAAATGGGTTTACCCATTTAAAAACCTTACAAAGGAAGACAGTGGAAGCCAGTCTATTTAATTAAATGCAAGCTAAAGAATAAAGATGCAGTTTGGTGGCTGGAAAACCACAATGAGCTGGTGGCATCTGAGTGCTGGTAGAATTTAGCACGGTGTTATGCAAAGAGTCATGAAGCTTCCTGGCTGAATCCGGACACAGAACTTCAAAGTCTTTTATAGCACGCTCTTAACAAAGAGACTGACCTGCAAAACTTGGCTCCTGCTTTGAAGAGGCTGGCAGAGAACCACAGCAATTGTGCATTTTGTATGAGCATCTTGGAGAAGACTTCATACCAAGGTGGAACTGTTTAAATGGTGGAAGAGACTAAACACCAGGGATAAAAACACAGAAATGTACTCAAGAGGTGCTTGGAGAAATCCTTTGAAATCATTAAGGAGAGGCAGTGCAATGAGGGGAAATCTGCATTAGAGAAATCAAGAGCAGTGCTTTGGTCAACTGTACTTTTCTCTTTGGCTCTTTCATGAGCAGCTTATGTTGTCCTACAATTCAAAGACATTTTGACAGAAAGGATAAAACAAAGTGCATCACTACAACAGGTAGAGATTAAAGCACAAACTGCATCAGCAGATGGCCTGTATGTTTTAAGGACTTCGCACTGCATGGCTATCAGCCAGCCCAACTGTAGTTCTGGTGTGGAGCTCAGGAAGCTGGTGACAAGACCTCGATGCTGTGGTGCTCTGTAAGAGCAAGTGGCAGGCATCGAAGAATGAAGAAGAAACTTCACCAAGGTGACTAAGGCCTTATCACCATGAGAGGAAAAAAAGAGGGAGGGTTGAGAAGATAACAATCATGCATTACTACTCTGTTAGAAGTTTCCAGTGCAGTGTAGCCTAACACTGTCAAGTTTACAGGTCAACAGGGCTGAGTGTGTCCGTCAGCACAGCGACCTACTGCAGGAACAGTGGCAGGATCTACTGCTAACATTTAGGTCATTCTCTTTATAGCGCCTATACCATATGGTGAAGGAAAGGCCATAGAAGATGAGACTTTCTCAAAACTGTCACTTCGCTGGTGCACTTAAAAATACAGAAAACAGAACAATTTGGTACCCAAGCTTTGAAAGAATATGAACATACATCTATCTTCCTAAAACTGAAGTCAGTTGCACATTCCAAAACATGAAGTAAAGAAATGGAAAACTGTGAAAAGAAGCAGGCCAGAGACAGCAAATGCAGAAAAACCAAGTTTCACATACCAGTGAAGATGGTACTCTTCCACTTTGCACGCTCTCAAGTCTTTAACTGTCAGAAACGCCACTGAAGACTACCAAATAACACTAAGCCATAAAGAATTTTATTTTAGCTGATGCTAGTCTTAGGTCACCAGAACTGCCAATAATATTATAATCAGACAATAACAAACAGCCAGATACTGAGGTCATGTCTGCTAGAGCCCTCAGAAAGCACAAATTGCATAAGAAAACCACCTGTCATATAAGTGTAAGAAGTTAAAAGTCTCCTTTTCAAGGGCTAACTACAAAAATACCCTACCAGCTTCATATACAACACCAGATGACACCGTATCCGAACAGGGAATTACGCTTACGGGGCATTTGCAGTGCCATCTATATAACTTAAATCCAAACAGAAGACCAGTCAGTCTTCTCAGTCCAGCTCCTTTTTATTAACAACATTGAAGTGTGATAGGGGCTCCACGAAGCTTAAGCCTCCAACCAGTCAAAAACCATAACCTCATATAGCCTTTGCTCACAGTAACAGGGAAAGGTTTTGATTTAAACCCCCAGGGGATGCATCACATAGCTGCAACTCTAATCCAGGAGAGAATGTAATCATTCCTCAATTTCAAAGTCATAAAAACTGGCTGAGTCAGCACTTGTCCAGCCAACTGCTATCCTAAAACCAGCCTCTGCTCCTTTTGCTACCAGAATTTTCCAGCAGAATTATACGAAGCAGAAGAGATAGACCACTCAAAAAGAAAGCTTGCAACATGAACATATAGTAGAGCAGATTATGGCCTATCTCCAGAGGCTGCTACCATTCACTTTTTCCACCACATCCCAGAAAATTCCTAGAGACTGCATATGGTAAAGAAAGGAATCTTCTGTCAACCAAATCCTGGATATCTGTCTCCAGGAGCATTACAGAACCACAAATACAGAAACACTGGTCAAAAGAAATCGTCTGATGCAACACCTCTGTTAATACAGGACAACCATAAGCTGTGGCTTCATTCAGCCGAGTCTTGAAAACTTCCAAAACCAGAAGTCTCCATGGCCTCACGATAACCTCTTTCAGTGCTCCACTAACTTCTGAGCAAGGAATCTTCTTCTGAAATATGTTCTGAAGATCCTGAACCAGCCAATTGCCCAACTGAAATAAAACAAGGGGTTATTCCACTTGCAGTGCTGGGCTACGTGCTTGCTGTTGAATTTCTTAAGGTTTCCCTTGACCCGGCCAAGTTTCTCCAGGATCTTCTGGATTGAAGGGCTACCATCTGCCAGGGTAGCCACTCCTCCAGATTACATACTGTTACAGTGCATAACAATTTATTACTCATCATAAGGAATAATTAGCCTGTGTAGCAAACGCATGCTACCAAAATGGTCTTTGTTGACGTAGGAATAGGTTTATCTGACTACATAGATGTATCAAATGTTTTCTTTTTCCACCTCAATAATGGCTTGTACTAGGTTCTTCAGAGCACAGAAAGACACACCTAGCAAAGAAACCAAACAGCTTCTCTGCTTTCCCTCCCACTTTTAACTCACGTAATGGGATGTCACTGCTGTCCATATAACTGTCTGAATTGGTGGTTCCCAAGCTTCCCGAGCTGTGTGCTGCCTTCAAGATTGAAGCCGCACTTTATGGATGATTACATACAGTTGTGAAACTTCTGACCAAAAGACACTACAGAAGGGACATGTCACCCACTGTGAAACCAGTCATGTCAGTCACACCTCAGGAATGAGGGAGGTGGGGGACAACTAATCCTTTACTTAAGTTTCTGCTGAGCTCCTAACCAGCGTGGCATTTTCTGGCATGGGCTTATTAGCGTGTCATGTTAACAACTCCCTTGAAGCAAGCACAGCAGAAGGTTTTCCCCTTGTTCTAAAATGTACTTAGAAAATAACACAGTTGAGTTATTTTACCTTTACTTATCACAGTAGCCTTTTTGTTCTGCTATCTCATGACTTTGAGATCAGAACAAACCTCATCAGTTAAGGAATCTCATTAAAATGACCTATTTCTTCTACAGAAGAGGAGAAATCCGAAGTTTACGTCATGGAAGACAGTACTGAGAGTTTTAGATTGTGGAATAACAAGTTTCAAATCAAGAGTGTCATATGGGTACCTACACAGAAGCTTATGTTGCTAGCAATAATGGGTGCTGTTACAAGGCAGAGTAACCATCTTCAATTAATGACTGCAAAAAAAAAAAGCCTGTATACAACAGGATACAGTAAATGCAGCTGAGTACTGTATACAGGAGCAAGCAGTAACTTATTTATGACAAATACACCTGCTGCGTTTCTCATAACAATAAAAAAAAAAGGTGCGTGGGGGGGAGAAGAAATGTGCTGCAGTACCAGTAACCAAGTGCTCTGATCTGATAAGGAATCGTGGCATGGCTGGAACTCATTAGGCAGAGCAGCATTGTGCTGAAACACAACACCGTGGCCCAGGCACCCTAATCCCAGCACTGGCACCACAACCATGCTAGCTGCATCCAACCTCCTGGGATGGCTGCGTGGCAGAGCTCCATCTCCCTCTGACAGGCAGCAGTACTGATTGGACCACTTGGTGGACCTTTCCCCACACCATGTTCCCACCATGTAGCAACTCTCCTGCCGAAGTATTTTAAAGTTGGGGTCTCCATACACTATTCCCTGTAGACCTTCACGTGGCAAGCAGCACTGCCCCCAGCATGTACAGTTAGGGCATAGTCTGGCTTTCTTTTGCAACTGCAGATAAAGTAGTTTGAGCAGTCCCTGCTCCCACTCAGCAAGCTGCACATTCAGCAGCTGTTTAAGTGAAGCCAATTTACTTGGCAGACAAGAAGCTCCCAGATTAACCTGGATCAGGTCCGGGTGCTGAGAAAGAGTAACAAGCAGCTAGTGGCAGGATCTCAGAAACACATGCTTCTTGAACAGTGATGGGAATATGCCAGAAGTTCCAGTGAAGAGACACTTGTCCAACATCACGTCAGAGGTGGAGATGGGACAGAAACACAGTGGCTACAGTCCCAGGCCAGAGCTTTATTCTTAGACCATCTCACTTTTTAATGCCTCGTTTAGATATTTTACAGTGTATGAAAAAATATGCATCATACAAGTGCTAATTTACACAGCGTACATGGCTCCTATTTCAGATTTAATGGAAGTATTAATGCATTATTCAATATTTCAGCGTTTACTCTCTGGTATTTGGCTCGCTGCTCTGATGTTTATAGTAGCCTAGTAACCTCACTGCCCACCCCCTTTTTTATTTGGCCAAATTGTTCCTAGCTGTAATTTTGATCACCATTTGCAAATGCTGGTTTGTGGAGAATTATGGTGGTGGAGGCAGAGGAAAAACCTGGTGGATATTCACTGCTAGTTTGGAAGCACAGGACAGGAATGCAGAACATCATGTTGTTCTCAGCAAGTCTGGGTCAATCAGCAGTTTTAGGCTGTCTCTTTCTCAAAGCGCAACAAATAAATCTCCAAACACTGAACGGTTACAGCTTAGCCTTAAAAAGCCATATGCTGTTTAAAAACAATTAAAATAAATAAAACTTCAAACCAGCAGAGCACTTAAGGAATCACATATGCTGGGAGGACAGAAAGGGACATTAATTTCATTAGACAGCTGTCATTAAACACAGCTGCCTGCAAACTGCCACAACCGTCACAGTATACAGCCAGCATACAGGTACATAACCCAGTTACTAGAGAAAGTTATAGAAATGGCCCTTATGCAAATTGCACAGGGATGCATCTATGGAGGAATTTTCTTTAATCACACTAGAGCTAGTATCCACTAAGCTCTAAAGTGAGGTTTAAGGTCTAAAGCAAGGAGGACTTGTCATACCTGCTTCACCATGAAGGAAGAAATGATTTGTTACAAAGTTGCTATCCTATTATATATTTGAATATTATGTATAGTTTTTGTGATTTTAGAACTAAAATGTAGGATTAGCTTGAATTATAACTTTTAGCTAGCCTGTGCCTTGATACTTGCGCTTAAATAAGGAATTTTAACAAGACTGCAGTTAGAAAGAATGTGACTGTATCTAATTAAGCTAGTTAACAAGGGCTAGTGCAATGATAAGAGAAAGAAGAACCAGACCAGATGCAACTTCAAAGAGGTGCCCAAGGAGTCTAAGAGCATGTGCAAGAAGGGCAGTTCAAAATTTCAGCTGTGAGGAAGCTGTACAGCCTTTATCCAGAGACCCCTAAAGAAGACCCCCAGAGGGCAGAGCGCATGTGCCAAGGGGAGGAAATTTATGGAAAAAAATTCCAGGAACAGTTTATAATACATACACCTGTTTCAGGAGCTGTGATGAATATGTATGCTTTGCCTGTATATCGCCTTTGTGAATTGTACTGGATGTTGCACAGGCATTAGGCGGAGCGATGCCCTGCATGCCCAATGTTGCACTGAAGCATACCTTAATTGATAATCAAATTAGCATTGATTATTGAGTCTGGCTTTTCACAGCATCAACCAGATGCATAACAGGAGACAATAAATATGATTGTGCTGTATCAGCTCTGTCACCAAAGGTTTTCCTTTAGAGAGAACACAGGTAAACTTAAAAACAAAACTTAATTTTAAAAGGCTGTGAGCTTGTTGGGGATTAAAGAAAAATAATGAAAAATCTTTTTAAAGCATTTCAAAGAGCCATGAAAATGAGATTTGGTTAAACACATGACTCTCACTATCTTCTTATTTGTGCTACACAGCTTGAGCAGGGCAAAGATTTAAGGTGCTTTGCCTGTGAGTGGATGCAGCCTGCTGCAAGGTCTGGGCAGCGTGAACTCCCTGAACTGAAGTAACCCTGCACAGGCAGGGATCCAGCCAGACGTCTTAGGGGTTACTAGGATTCATGTTTAAAGAGGAGAAACACTGACACACACTCACTCATTCTCTCTCTCTCTAATAAAAATAAAAACTGCCAAAGGCAGAGATCTCCACATGCTTAAATTCAGTCAGATATTATGTGGTTGGGATTGCATTGCCTCAGGATATAATAAGAGGAAGTTCTCTTATCTCTCTTAGCTAGGCAAAAAAACCCATGCCTTTTTTGCTTGACAATAGAAAAATAGCACCCACCACACAACCACAGCCTCCGTGCTAGTGTAAAAGGGGAGCACAAAAAAAATATTCCTGACATTGTGCAAGTGTTAGCAGTGAAAGAAAGGTTAACAGAGTTTATCGGTCTTCTAATAGTGCATAACTCCAGCATTTCTTCACAGCCCACATGCATCATTTGTGATTTCATTTGTTTTCTTGTTTATTTCTCCATGACTAAACTCAAAGCCTCTGTCTCCAAGCCCATTCTGCTTTCTGAGCTAACAATTCCCCTCACCATTCACCTTCACTAAGCAGAGCAGTTTTACACAGATTTTGCACACGCAAGGGTACAGAAGATCATAGATGTGGCAACGTTTTAATTCCCCAGATAGGACTGATATTGGTTTACAATCCACATGGCCAGGTTATCCAGGGAGAGGGATCATAGTATCATAGAATCCTAGAATAGTTTGGGTTAGAAGGGACCTGAAAGATCATCCAGTTCCAACCCCCATGCCACGGGCAGGGACACATCCCACTAGGCCAGGCTGCCCAAGGCCCCATCCAACCTGGCCTTGAACACCTCCAGGGATGGGGCATCTGCAGCTTCCTTGGCAGCCTGTTCCAGTGTCTTATCACTCTCATGGTGAAGAAATTCTTCCTAATGTCCAGTCTGAATCTGTCCTTCCCCAGTTTATACCCGTTCCCCCTCGTCCTGTCACCTGTCACTCACATCATCCCCATCTTGTACTGAAATCAGGGACTGCCCTGACCCAGGTGCAGGACCTTGCACTTGGCCTTGTTGAACCTCGTAAGGTTCTCGCAGGTCCATTTCTCCAGCCTGTCCAGGTCCTTCTGGATGACAATCCATCCTTCCAGTGTGGTAACTACACCACTTAGCTGGGTGTCATCTGCAAACTTGCTGAGGGTGCACTCAATCTCGCTGTCAATATCATTGATGAGGATATTAAACAGCATCAGTCCCCGTACAGGCCCCTGTGGGGCACTACTTGTCATGGAAAGTCTCCACGCTTTCTTTCAAGGAAGGGGAGGCCACAGAGTGGCATTTCAGAAGGCACTTGTTCCCCCTTCCGCAGCTGGCTCACTGCTCTCCCAGCATTGTCCCATCCAGGCACCGGGGCTTCCAGAACATGGCACCAACTTTGTCCTACGACAGACCTGCCTAGAGCTCTTTGCATGTGCAGGAATCTTTCACTAGTTTAAACAATCAAAACCAATTAAAAATATTACTATTATATATATGTACAAGATGATAAATACTATCCCCTCCCCAATGACTCAAACCTCAATACTCAAGAAAAGACCAGCCATGTCATCAATGATGAAAAAAAAACAAACCAAAAAATCAGCAATTCACTGAACAGAAAAGCTGAGTGCAAGATTGCAAGTTGGCACCTCATTTGGAATAAGGTCAACACGAAGCAGCACCATCCTCAAGGGGATAAGCTCAATCTAATAAAAAATATAGTCCTAATGGAGTAGAGGAGCATGATAGGTCTCTGGGTGACACTGTAGAGCAAAGTCAATCTGTTAACTGAGTCTCCAGGGTGCTCAGTGAGGTAAGCTCCCTGGCCAGGTGGGAGACTGGGTGATCCCCCGAGTATGGTGCCACTAGTGCAAATGACCACGTAATGACACAGGAGGATGAGGACAGCCATACACTTGGGGAAGGAAGGCTACCAACAAGTAGAGGCAGCAGTCACCCCTTCCTCTTTTAGGAGAGCTGGGGGAAGAGACGACAACATAAGTAACACCTCATGACACAACCATGCAGAAAAATGCTAAGGGCAGCTTTCCCCGAAAAGCAGGGTAGAAGAAAGGAACAGAAAGGATAATCTTTTTCCTTTTCAGACAAAAGCACAAGCAGCTCAGGCAAAAATTGTGCTGCTAGGGGTGAAGCAGAATTTAATAGTCAGGATGGACAGAAAAAGATGCTGAGCAATCACTGGAGCTGGCCTTCAGCAGAGATGCTTCCCCTTCACTGCAAAGGGCAGGGCTCTGGCTGGGCAGCAGGGTCCTCTCTTCCCACAGCCCCAGAAAGCAAAGCAAGGATCACCATGAAACCTCTTAACTTCCCACCAGCGTGAAGTCTACTAGACCATATAGAATGAGCAGGCGCACAAAGGCAGTTTAGTAGTAAGTTGCATACCTTCTACCTATACAAAGAAACTTGGATTATTTAGTACTAGTTGCTAGTTTATGAAAGAAAAAGAGAACTCAGCTTTTTCCAGCCTTGTAAGAAGCCATTATCTATGCGAACACACAGTAATGACGGTGGAATTTCTGCTCAGCAATAAAAGACTTAAATAAATGCATGTTGTCTTGACATACTTTAAGAAAGCCAGCACCAGGGAGACAACCTCTTCTGATGAGTAAACCAGGGTGACACGTGCCTGTGTGGACAGAAGGGCAGTATGCAAAGTCAGTTGGGTAACACCATAAGGTAAGCCAACAGTTTCTTGGGATCAACATCCCCTTGTCAGGAAAACATTGCTATCATGAATTAGTCAACACTGCCACAAACCAACTCACTGCCAGCTCTGTGCTAAAGAAATCTTTCACAGGGCAGGCAAATCATCTGATTTCCTAAACCAACAGAACCACGGTGTTGGGCTTTTGCTTTCCTCTCTCCCCCACCCCCATTCAAAAAACAATAACACTCCAAAACACTCTTTCAAGAAGGGGAACACCCACCATGTCTACAGGATGTGAGAGGCAAAAGGGATGTGGGTTAGCTGGAGGAGGTGCAGTAACACACCCCTGATTGCCGTGCCTTTTGGTTCATACTAGGATGTGCCCCAAATCTCACAGCAGGCAATGGTAGATCTTGCGTATCAACCTGAGACTTGACTGTGAAACATCCTCCTCCTATTTTAGCTTTCCTTTCTTGGCACAGAATACAGCCTTTTTCCAAACGACACAGCTCCAAGGGATGAATGCAAAAGGTGTGAGATTATGGGTCACAATAGTATGCAAAACTTCTAAGTGTAGCTCTGAATCAATCCTGTTATTTTTTTAAGAGACCACCGTCATTATTCTTGAACGTTCAAAACAAGTGATACTTGAAGGCTAGGGCCCAGCCCTGCAAAGAGGACTCCTACATGTATACACCATGGATTTAGGAATCCCGCTCGAGCCGGCTGGTACTCATGGGTAAAGCTGTTTACAGGTTGCTATAATTAGAAGGAAACACCTTGAAGAAAAACCAAGCTATCAGACTGTCTGTATGACCTCCTTTAGCACACCTCTGCATGCCTCAGACCATAGTTTTAATTCTACCCCAGCTTCCCTCTCCTCAAATCAACTCTTTTAGCACTCCAAACAATCCCACCTAACAATATCAGAAGGGGCAGCAGAGTGAACAGCAGCACAGACATGTACCAGGAGAAATTCTCACTTCATCTGAGTTCCTGACCTGCTAGGAAGGCAGGAAAAGGTGAAACAACTTCGCTGAAATTGATTTCGTTTTTGTCCTTTATTTGCTTCATCTCCTTAGTCCTATGAATGCCTTGAGAGATACACAAAGTCTTCTGGTGCAGCACCTGCTGGTATCAGGTGGGCTGACCTCAAGGCCACCATCTTATAAATTATGCATTCCGAATTTCCAAGGTCAAATCCCTGCAGTGAAAGACACCTTTGTAAAGACATTTGAATATATATATATTCACTGCCTTGTTATCTCTCTCCTTGTACCTGGGTTTGGGAAGAAAAGAGGCTGGTTCAGTAGCAAGCATCCTCCTCCCTGTCCCATTAACCTGCTTTTTATTTCCCCAGGCTGCGGCAAACCACACACACACACACACACACACACACACACACAGACCAGCAATTGCAAATAGGGTTGAGAGGGAGGTGTTGTTTCTTGAACATTTTTTCTTCTTGATGGCAGGCCAGCAAGCAGATAAATGGAGCATTGCCATGGGCCAGCCCTGCTAGCTAAGCATCCTTGCTAGTGCACCGAAGAGCTGAGTGCTCGTACCACCATCACGCCATATAGCCACCCTTCGCTTTGGCTCATCGTTAATTCGGGGTTACATTATTCCCATGAACTACTGCTTGTATTCCTGTGGGGAAAGCCAACAAGGGAACATGCTTGGCTCCTGAAAGGCCATACTCCACAAGGAAGAGGGTGTTAGGAAGGAACAATGTCAGAGTGTCTTCAGTGAGCTGGAAGCCATCCCAGCTTCCAGCTGCACAATGACACGCAGGAAGGAGTTTTGAAAGCTTCCCAGTCACAGAGTATCCCTGCGTGCCAGGCTCAGAGATGTCTGGACATAAGAATGGCCTTTAAAGCATAAGGATGCAAGAGAACTGCAGAGCTCTGCAAGCAGATCAGCCCTGGCAAAGCAGGAAAGGTGGCTTGAGCTCAGCCTTCTTTTTTCTGGCATCAAGTGCTAATTGTGTAGTCCAGATCTTTAATCTTATTTAGGTCAGAGGCTTCAACACAAAAGAGTCTTAGAAATGCCAGTCTTCCGTGGGAATGAGAAAGTCTGTTTGGCCAGACGCAGAGCTCTCCAGATATTGCAGCTAAGTGCAATCGTATGTTAGAAAGGGATAACAGGAGGAGACAGATTTGATAAGCTGTGCCACGCTACACACGGCAGTGCAAAATTATGCCTCATGCACCTTTATATACAATTTGCACATTTTGTAACAAGCTCCAAGGGGGATAAAGTAGCTCTTAAACTACATGCAGGGCACAAACTAGAATTGTACAGATGCTTGCAAAGACATTATCCGTCGGTTCGCCCTGATGCCCCACCAACCCCCGCGATGCCATGCTATCCTCCGCTCTGCCAGTGATCTTCTCCAGCTTGACTAGGTGATAACCCCCCAAAACCAGCAGAGAAATGGTGAAGGTGGGAACGCTGGGACCCCGAGGGAGCTGGAGAGAGAACAATTCATGCTGAGCCCTCGTGTATGTTTTATTGGATTCTTTATATTGCTTAAAGCAACATAAAGAGGACTCCAGTGATTCTTCTCAATAGTGTTTATGCACCTGCAGACCTACAAAGTACATGAAGCAGAAATTACAAACCTTTTACAACACCGTTCTCATTCCCATTTCTGGATTATCCTGAGGATAAAGTAATCATTACTTCATGGGAAGCATTTCAGATTATTAGAAGAGGTGAAATATTTTAATACCAATGGGCAGTAGTACAGTACTAAAATATCAAGCTTGCCCAAAAGGCAAGAAGACGGTAGGAAAAGC
The DNA here is from genome assembly GCA_033459285.1 of Clamator glandarius. Classification (NCBI taxonomy): domain Eukaryota; kingdom Metazoa; phylum Chordata; class Aves; order Cuculiformes; family Cuculidae; genus Clamator; species Clamator glandarius. The sequence continues at coordinate 554,590 of JAUNZM010000702.1, forward strand.
TGGATATAAAAATAAGGTGACAGGGAAACATCCAGAAGTGTTTGGCTGCATGCAGCATCCAGAAGATGGAAACAAGGAATAAGCAAACTGGCCAAAGTTTAACCAGGAGCTCAATGGGAACAAACCTTTGGATTTGGCAGCAATTTCAGGAGCAGACCTGGGAGGTGAAACTTGAGCCAAGCACTGGGAATAATAAAAATGGAAGCAACAATCCATGTTTTATTTTGGCAGTGGATTCAAGCTATTGCATGACCCTTGTTCCCTAATAACATGAAATTGCCCTGCAGCAGATAAATACATGTGCAAAGTTTATGGACAATATTTGATCAAGTCTTTAGTTTACAATGACCCTGGGAAGAATTCATGATCAGAAAAAACCAAAACAAAACAAATAACTAAAACCAACCCAAAATGACAATATAGGCATCTGTGAAATCCATCCTCCAGAAGAACTGGAGTTTTCAGACCATCATACTGGCATTCTTAGAGAAAGAGACACTCACGCCCTAAGAAAGTACCCACACTTAGTGCTGATCTGGCTGTAGATTCCAAACAATTTCCCAAAACATATAAACTTTAAAAACTGGGGCATGGGGAGTCTTGTATGGACAACTCATACTTTCTCCTACAAATATTAGGGTTTAGACACATTAAGCTATACCTAAGCACTGAAGGCAAATGACACTGCCTTGACAAAACTGTTATTCCTCCAGCACTATATTTTAAAGAGATATTCTGAACAGTGCCTCATGCTGAAGAGCTGATTCTTCTGATATAAATTCATCAGTCTCTCCTCACAGAGCTAACATCTCTACGCACTATCTTTAGGAAAATAAGATGCATATGGAAGAGGAATTGTAAACTATCAGTGCAACATGCACCTGCACAACATAATCAGATAGGCTCAGCAGCAGATAGGAAAAAAAAAAAGCTGAGCACTTGTGTTGCTTAACTCCTAACACACATACAAACTCTTTTTAAACAACTGCTCTTGCAAGTTAAAAATAAATCCATGTCCAACACATCAGGACGTTAATAAGGTATTTTTCTGCAGAGTTTAAGTACCTCTAAGGAACAGAAATCAAAACCAAATATTTTGTTTTCCCCTTCAAAGCAATGATACAGGAGCCTCCTCTATTTGCAAGAGCTTGTAACACTCCCTAGAATAAAAGGCAAGGCTGTAGTTTTCAAGCAGGTTTTGCTTGAAACTTGAGATATCTTAAAAGGTACTGATTTTCAAACTGCCTGGCAAGAGGTTTCAGTGGAAGAGAAAGAAATGCTGCAGCATGTCTTGGAATGAGAAAACAGCGTTAGAATGATTTTGGGAGAAATATCACGGATGATGCAAGGAAACTTAAGTCCTCAGCCTGGTAGGTAGGAGACGATACCATTCAACCCTCATGATGTGAAAGCAAAGGCTTGATTAAGATTCATATGCAATAACCTGAAGTGCTAAAGGTGTAGTAAGGCAATTTAAAAGCCAAGTGAAGCCACAGAAAAGGCTTTAGCTCAGTCAGATGGGAGAGACAAGGAAGGGGTCATGTTCAGGTTACAAGAGCAAGCTTTGCCGGTCAGGTCAAAGATAGAGGCAGGTTTTATAAGGCAGCTTCCTTTCAACCGACTGAAAAATCAATATACAGGAATCTGCCCATCTACTTACTTTCACTTTCTTTTTGCCAAATTTGAGTGCACAGCTGAGCAATGTAAAATGCTACCATCATCCTTGCACACAGCTCCTCAAAAAAAGGTGGTGCACTCACATACAAAGTCAATAAGGGAAGGAGAAGTAAGTTAAACCACAGTCAAGTCCAAGCCGTCTCAATTTAAAGAAGAAATGCGAACACCACATGCTTCGAGATGGTTTTTGCTTGTGCAGCACAACCTTCACCTACAGGCAATGTTTCTAGAATTTCTACTGCCAGCAGCTCTGCATGGAAATTATCCAAATAGCTATTAAATCCACAAGCTGCTAACTGAAGACTGTTCAATCCCTGAACCTGTATATTGTCCTTTAAGCCACAATTTCCTTTTCTGTAGTGCTACTTTGCACCACAGAACTCAGGAACAATTAAAAGAAGAAATCATGGGGATTTTTTTCCGTAACCAGAGGGTAATCTTTACCAACAGATTCCCTCCAAGATGTGTTGGAAGTAAGGCTGAGCTATCTGCCAGCAGTACCAAACCCGTTGCCCCCTGCCAGGCCACATGCTTCTCACTGCTCAATACCATGTTTTCGGGAGGGTGGCCAACACAGAGGACAGTCAGAAGTGCTGGTAGCACTGTCTCCATTGGTTACGAAAGGGGAGTGTAAACACAGCTAGATATAAGAGAAAGAGGTCTGCAAAGGACTAGCAGGAAGGTACGGATAGACAAATAGATAGGCAAAAATTGCACTACTATTGCTAAAAAAAATCACAGGTAAACTTAGGTGGGTCAGTGTAAAGGTTGTAAAGTGGCCAGGTACCACTGTGGTATTTTCCTGACAATAACATTTATTTTTACACTTAAGTCAGCAGCAGCTCTGATGTTTTGTATGTGGTGGGGATCTCGTACAGGCACAGCATACTTCCTCTTCCACATGTTGTGGTGCTGGTGTGTGTCTCGCCTTTTTTAAAATGCAAACTGTTTTAACTTATATTATATGGACCCTTTCAAGTTCAAAGTATCCTCCTTGGCAGGGGTTCACATTTTACCATCTTATCTGCTTAGAAAGAGGGGAAAAAAAAACAACAAAAAAAACAAAGGAGAAAGGAGTTAGGTAGTCATGCTAATATGCTAGACTATAGCAAACCTATGGAACCTGACTTTGCATACATAAAAGCAACAAACTTGCCTATTTTACAGCTTATTTTTTAATACCAGATTAGAATGGCTTCTGCCACAACATCCTGCAATTCAGTGCCATTAAGCTAGAGCTGAACTTGGTCTCATTTGCTTCAATAGACTAAATAAAGAAACCAAACACAAGGTTCCTAAGTTAACCTCCAATGCATATCCAACAGCACACCACTTCCAGTTCAGCACAAAGCCGGCTAACCTTTACACCAGGCGAACATGGGCTTGGGCAAGGGAGGGCACTGACCGGCAATTACGCCAAGCAAGGCTGGAGCCAGCCCTAGGCAGCCAGTGGGACAGTGCCTGCCCCCCTGCATCCAAAGCCATGCGACAGACAGACCGATGAGGAAGCAGAGGGGAAAAAGGAGCTATAAATATAACAGGATTCGAAGGATAAGTCTGAAAGCAAAAGCAGCAGCTTCTGGGAGAGGTTTATGCTTCCCTCCCCCCCCAGCCTTGTTAAGCAAAGGGCACGCAGTTTTGCAGGACTGGCAGTGTGTCACGAGCACAAGGGATTTAGGGCAGGAAGGCTGCAGCCACACCACACAGCAAAAACCTTGTTGATCAATTAGCTGTTCAGTAACCCATTAAATACCTGTTCAGCTGTGAACGGCTTGGACAGCAAAAAATAGCCATGGAGATGGAAAAAGGAAATTTTCCAGTTCTTACTCCTTATCCCTATCTAAAAAACTACAGCACGGGCTGCTCCCAGGAATAGCTTTGCCTCGTAGGATGTTCCTCACAAAGAGCAGGAGGGCATTACTGTGCTCTCACCTCTACTCTGAGACAGACACAGAGATAGGACAGACAGCCTACCAAACAGGACGTACCAAGTGGTGTCAGACAGAGGGACTCCAAGCCACTCTACACAAGTCAGCTGCATTTATTCCACTGTGAAAACAGTGCATTTAATAACCACTTTATTCCTAGCCATCCTTAGCATAGATGACAATATAATTCCAAATGTATTTTTCCATACCAATTAATTTTCTAAAAACTATATTTTTATACACAGTTCAACTTCTAGAACGTGTATGTGCATGGGGCACAAGCAGGGTAAATGTATTTCTCTTACTTGCTGGCCTCTAATAATTTTACCACAAGCACTGAAAAAACCCCATTTCAGGACTGATGCCAGGCTCCTGCGGGTACAAAGCCCCAGAAGCAGGGATGGAGAGGAGGATGGGAAGGAGGTTAGCGGCACTGATCTGCCCTGACGGTGACCGAGCAGTTTAAAACACACGTGCCATTTAAAAATGCCATGCAGCTTGGCCAGGACGTGGATAAGCTGCATATGCCAAGGGCGAGATGAAACTGTTTATCAACAGACAACATCCTTTTAACCACAGCTACGTATCCACTTCACAGAATCACAGAATAATCAGGTTGGAAGAGACCCACCAGATCATCGAGTCCAACCATTCCTACCAAACACTAAGCCATGGCCCTTAGCACCTCATCCAACCGTGCCTTAAGCGCCTCCAGGGAAGGTGAATCAATCACCTCCCCGGGCAGACTGTTCCAGTGCCCAATGACCATTTCTGTGAAAAAATTTTTCCTAATGTCCATCCTAAATCTCCCCTGGCAGAGCTTGAGGCCATTCCCTCTCGTCCTGTCCCCTGTCACTTGGGAGAAGAGGCCAGCTCCCTCCTCTCTACAACCTCCCCTCAGGTAGTTAGAGAGCAATGAGGTCTCCTCACAGCCTCCTCTTCTCCAGGCTGAACAACCCCAGCTCTCTCAGCCGCTCCTCATAAGATTTGTTCTCCAGCCCCTTCACCAGCTTTGTTGCTCTTCTCTGGACTCGCTCCCGAGCCTCAACATCCTTCTTGTGGTGAGGGGCCCAGAACTGAACACAGAATTCGAGGTGCAGTCTCACCAGTGCTGAGTACAGAGGGAAAATAACCTCCCTGGACCTGCTGGTCATGCCGTTTCTGATATAAGCCAGGATGCCACTGGCCTCCTTGGCCACCTGGGCACACTGCTGGCTCACATTGAGTCAGCTGTCAACCAAGACCCCCAGGTCCCTACTCCTCCAGGCAGCTTTCCAGTGTTCATCTACTCTTGACATGATGCCCATTCTGCTCTTGGAAAATTATAGAGCATTTCAGAATCCACCATGAATCACCCAGGCCAGAGATGAGGGAGGGTACCAAACTCAAGCAGGGTGGAAAGCACATCCTGCCCTCCCACGTTGGATAGAAGGTCTTTGGTAGGTCTCACTCTCCTCTCAGAGCTACCAAATGTTTTCATTATCCAATTAATCAGTTGGAATTGCCAGTTATTATTCAAAGAAAGCAAAGTTCTTCATGTAAAATAATAAATTAAAAAAATGGAAATAAAGAAGCTACCAAGTTCCTATTTTTATGCACTGCTATTAATAATGTAATAATATAATAGTGTTGAAAAAGTACTGTAGCATATTGCAATTATTTCAGTAAGGACACTGTGCTTCCCTCTGTCAGCTTACACCTGCATCACAATGAAGAACAATGTGATTTAAAAATAAGTTACGTGCACATTGTAATCAGTGTCCTATCAACTTTCCTCTGCTCATCCAGCCAAGCCTTGAAATCATTATTTGGACAAAACTCCCAGAGAAATGCTAATTAGAAACTGAAGAAGCAGGGTCCTCCTAACAACGCAGCTGTAGGAAACATGCTGTTACCCAACTCCATGAAAAAGAATACAGCTACATCTGTAAAACCGTATTCTGTCTTAAATGTCTTTGTTCAACACAGCTATAGACCTGTGTTTCACAGTGCTCCCAACCAGCACTTGGTCGCAGAGACAGTGTTTTCTTCTAGTTAAGAGGGACTGAGTTTCTGCTTGCACCTTCTCAGGAACTTGAAGTATTTAATTCCCATGTTAGTAATCCCTTGATCTTTCTTTCCTAGTAAGAACAGCAGCAGCAGTATCTTTTGCCCTCAGGAATGGTCATATTGCTCTTTTTAAAGCCAAAACTAGAAAACCACCACTTCTGCAGCTGTACTGTGAGTTCCTAAACCACAGAAGAATCACAGAGCATTAAAAATTTCTGTTTACAGGATGGAGCCCTATACATAGATACCTATTTTGTGTTCTACAGTCATGCGGCACAAGCTTTCTCAGAAGTCTAGAAGGATGAGGTTATAGCCTTGTGGCCTCTGCTTGTGATTCAGGAGCAGGCAGTAGAGCACCACTTACTAATTCACTGATTTATTACCATAAATCAGTCAACTCATTTAATCTTTGCTGCCTGGAATACAGCAAACAGTGCAGGACCTGCAGGAGTGAGCTGGCAGCTCTGGTTTACCAAAATACCTGCTATTCTGCACATTAATCCAGTGACACGAAATAAATGTGCAGAATAGCCCAGAAGGAATGGATTGAAACTATGCAGCCATTAAGTCCTGCCAGATGTATCAAATACACATTTTGAGAGGAAAAAAATAATATATCAATAAACACTTTCCCCACTGATTTGTTCCTTTTTAGTCAGGCTTTAAATGGCATGAGTAACACTGGCAGGGCAAGAATATCATGTTATAAAGGAGAAAAATAAGGTTTGCTTAATACAGATAAACTGGCCTTTAACTATACCATTTTCACAGCCACATTCTCAGCTTTGAATGTAGATGAGTAGCTCCTCAGACGTCCAAAGAATACACTGAGGCAGTTGTCCAAAGTCAACAAGACACCCAGATCTCCCTTTAAAAGACAAAAAACCTGGGAAGTTTATTCAAGGATGATTTCAAGGGCCTGTCCTACATTCCTGTGTCATGTCTGAGGGAAGAAAGCTGTGGGGGCTGTGGTAAACCCACTAGATCCACAGCTATCAAATGAGACCAGCAGCATCCGCCTCCAAGATCTCCTATGGAGTTCATGGCTCCAGAATACTTTCTCCAAAGATGTGGACATGGGGATGGTGTATACCCTTCATGACCTTGCTCCAAGTCCATCCACTGCTTTTGATCTCTCCTGCAAAGGCTCCAAAGTCGCAAAGTATTTTGAGCAAGCAACCCACCTCCTACAGAGAAGCAGACATTGCCTATACAGAGGGTCTCAGTCCATATAAAGCAGAGGTTTGGAAATGGATTTTAATTAATTTAATGTAATTAACTGACATCACCTGGTCCCCCAAGGGCAGTCCCTAAAGAGGCTGGAATCCTTATCCAGGATGGGAACAGTACTGCAGAGGAGCCCTAAACCCCAGGAAGCACTGAGTTCCACAGCCTCCACGTGATTTGACATGGACAAAATAATGAGCCAAATCAGTAGAGTTTGATTTCACTGGAAAACTATGTAACTCAGGGTCTGCCCCGAGATGATCTTGCTGCTTTTCCCTGCCAGACAGCACACAGACAGTAGCTTCAGTCTCTTACTGATGTCCAGCAAGTAAAACATCGTTGATCTCATAGGTGGAGGCCAAAAAAACCCAACAAAACCCTAAAAATCCAAACCAACAAAAAGGCCAACCCCAAAACCCCCGAACACAACAGCTCTTCCATCACTCCATTTATTTTTGTCCCCAGAGATATTTTAAAGTGCAAACTAATGCGGGCTTTGCATGCATCTGTATTTCTACTGCTTATAAAAATCACTTTGTGAAGCGCACATAGAAGATATCATCTAAGAATTCCTTTTTTCTCTCAAGTTTTTCCTGTAGTTGCAGGAGGCAGGATTTCCTTTTTATTGCATAAGGAGAAAAGGGTGTATTTGTTCTTTTGCCATTTAAGTCTTATTAGCATGGTCAGGTTACTCAAGCCAGGCCCTCTTTCCTGATCTATTCTTGCAGGGGAATTATTCTTGGCAGGGCTCCAGCCTAGTATTAATTTGAGGGAGAAAAACCGAGCTGTTTAAAGAAAAAGACACAAAACAGACGCACCTCAGGGCTTTGCTGGGCCACAGAGAGCTGCAGCAATAAAGCAGAAATAACAAATACAGGCTGGCACTGACCCTCCAAAGCATGCAAGTATAACTACCGCTACTACTATAATACATCGCTGAGAGGAATGTGAGAAAAAGCAACACTGTGTCTGAGGGGGTGCCATCCCTTTCCAACAACTTGCCAGGATAAAAGGCTATAAACCAGCAGGCAAGGTACCACGTTGCACCCCTTCCCAACCAAAGCATCAAGCCCCGGTAGCAAACAATTCCTCTCTGTAAGCATTACACCACCTCTTAGTCCAGATTAAGTGACCGGATGCAAAAACAAAGCCTCCACTGAATGCAACATAGCAGAGCGTCAGCAACATGTTTTCCCCTGCCTCCAGTGCCTGGTGCAGGGATCTGAATGAGATGGCTTTCTCTTGTGCACAGAAGAAGGCTGCTCCAGAGGGTGGTTCAGGAGCTTACCTTTTTTTCCTAGGTGACTAAAAGATGCAGTTAGGGTGACGGCTCCCCTGGGACACCTGGCTGATGTAGGTAGGACTAGATAGAATTGTTTCTGAGTATGGTGGCACAGTGAGGGCTACCTGGGAACTCCATGTCCACACACTGCCTCCCAGGTGGCAATTTTTGGACCTAGGTTTACCTATCCATCCCCCCGTGGGAACATGAATTTGGGTCTCTGAGCCATGGAGACAGAGGTTAACTTCTTACCTTTAAGTGACTTCTACACTTCTATCCAAAGTGAAACTGATAACTCATTACAAAGTGAAAACAGATAACTCGTTACAAAACCAGAAGACGAAGAGGGACTGGCATGTTCCTAAAGGGTAAACACAGAGGCTTGCTGTCCAAGGAACTAAGCCAAGAAGAGGTACAAAAAAAAAAAAAGTGCTAAACACAGACCTTATATTGATACTTGTATTTGTTACTCTAGAGACGCGTATGGAAATCTTCTTACAGTGAGAACAGTCAATCACTAGAACAACCTCCCTAGGGATGTCAAAGACCCCTCACCACTGGAGGTCTTCAATGTGTGACTGGACAGCATGATAGCTAACTTAATCCAGGCTCCCTTTCCTATGAAAGGCTGGACTAGATGATCTTTTGGGGTCCTTTCCAACCTGGGCTCTTCTATAGTTCCGTCGGTTTTGCAACAGTTGTTGAGGCTTTATTACTCACACTTTCTGCACCTAGAAGATGAAACTGCTCCAAGGAGCTGACCAAAGCAAGCAGCAGAGGGAAAGAGCAGCCTGAATTACTTGACATCTGGAAGGAAACAAAGTTGGGTTCTGTAGACCTCAACCTCGACCTTGGTACCCCACAGTCATCCTGCCACGTTCCTCCTTCCTCCCTTTCCCCTGACCCCCCAATCTTTTTATAAGTTTTTTTTGAGAGAGAGTGCAAGTTCTGACTTCTGGACCCTCTATCAATTTTAATTTACTCAGCTGAAAAGTGTGCTTACAAGGAAGAAAAAAGAATTAATAGAGGTCTTCTCAAAGTTAGTGTTTCACATTATAAAGCATATAAAAAAAAAGTTGGAAAACTTATGCTACAAACCATGCTGGGAAAGGCGCACAACTGATCACTGCCCTCGGCTACTAGAAAACTCTCAAGTAAGCAATTAAACTAGAGGATGTACCTTTAGTATACATCTTGCACATGCCTGCGTCATGCTTCTTGATGCAGTCACCCAGCAGGCGCCTCAGGTCATAACAGCCGGAGAGAGCAGTCATGAGGTGTCACGGGAGACATTAGTTCAGATAATGGTGAGGAGGCACAGGCCTGAGGCAGGTATGGATAAGGAAAGAACGCCCTTCCCTATGGGCTTGGGATACAGGACAGCTCTGAGATATCTCCACTGACCTTGGCCAGAGGAAACACCTCTACTGTGGCTACTTATCTTCCCCATGAAAACACTTGCTGCCTTTGACCCGAACTTGATTCCCCTGTTGATGCGTGCTACCCTAACCTGACATTTTTCTTGTTTTGATGAGAAGATGCTGTTCATTTATTCATCCCCCAAGAATGGGGACGACATGGAGGTCAGCTGAAGGGGACGACCTGCAATCTCAGAGACAGGCCAGCTCTGACCCCATCAGCAAATTCCAGTTGTGCCAAACCGCATCTGCAAGAGACATGGCAGATGTGGGCAAATTCACTCCACTTTCGATACTTTAATCGAATTATGTGTCATGCTTGCCTCCACATTCATCACGTTAATCTCTTCTAAATTTACTCTCTAGTCCTCTGAATGAAAACACGTTGTTCCTCCACTCCAAACACTATGATAAACATAGATCCTTGTAATATGAGAAAGAGGGTAAGGACCTTGCTGTATTTCATTATTTTTGTACTGCAGCAATGAATTTCAAAATAGCTTGGCAGTAGTAGTCATGCTTACTGATTTGGTGTATGTTCCTTTTGCTGCTCTTCAGAAATTTAGCACTTCTGTGCACAAGTGTGAAGGGTTTGGGTTTTTTTATTTTTCCCCTCCTCCCCTTCAGCAGATTACTCTACAGAAGGGCAGTTTCTTGCTTTCTGTTTGTTTTGAATGAAGGCACAGCCCCCTCTTTCCTTCCTGCATAACTGTTCCCTCAGTGCAAGGGCTATGCAGAGCTGGAAGACAGGAGGACCTTCATCTTCTAGCCTTACCTGGAAATGAACTATAATTTTTCCCATTGTTAATGCCTTAAAGAACAAGCCCAAGGGTCTCAAAGCTACCTGCTGTGAACTTGTCAAGAAAAAAAAAACCCACCAAACTCCAAAGTAAACCCCAAATCAGCCTTTCAACTGCCATGAAAGTCACCAAGATCTCGAATTAAGATTCCTCACTACTCTTTACACAGTTTTAATACTGTTTTCGTGACTTGCCCTGATTTATTCCTGGACTTAAAAAGCTAGATGAGGGAGGTCCTTTAACAGGAATACTGCAGCAATGCAGTACTCAAGCACCTGAGACCACCCCAGACTACCTCAGAACACCCTGGACTACGAGGGATTGGTATGCAGGAGCAAGCTCATGTATGCAAGGGAGACTGTGCACAAAGTTACATCAGCAAACATATGCCCATCAGCATAGATCATGAGAGCCCCTGCCCACTGTCAGCTTAATCAGCCTCCAGATCCACCAGGCGACAACTTGTGTCACAGCTGAAGACTTCAGCAACATTTACGAGGTATCCACTAAGCACATAGAGTGCCTTGAAAACACACTCAATGGCGAGCCCCATGCAATAGTGTATTCTTGCTTGCAGAAGCGAGAGATTTCTTCAGTTGATTATAAATTGAAGTTGATTTACTCGGGCAAAGATTAGTTTGCAAGGCATGTTATAAGTTCCCAGGCTACATTACCTGAGATGGGAGGGAGACCATGGAGTTTACATACAGAAGGAAAGCGGTTTTTGGCCTCAGCTGAGGCCGTTTTACAGCTGTAAAGCTTTACTGACCTCAGCAATGCTAGCACAAGAGAGAGGAAATTCCTCCCTGAGGTGCTGAGCACTACGTTACCCAACGTATACTTTTTTCCTGCATCGTGTTGAATTTGCTTCATGCCCACCAGCTTAGTGCAATCAGAGGGCTGCCTGGCGCAGGGGCAGCACAGCCTCCACTGGTAACTGCCCCATGTCTCACATCTCCAAGGATGAGTGGTCCCTGCAGCTCAGCAGATGCCCCATGACTGCTCATTAATGAGCTGTGTCACCCCTGCAGGACGAGACACGGCATTCCACGCTTGTTACACAGCCCAAACCATCCTGACTGTGCTCAGTAGCCTTTTTGATTTGAGGACCAGATCCAGTGGAGAGTGGACTGCAGCCCTAATGCTGAGGTGAAGGAAGTCACCACCCAAACAAGACTTTCTGGAGAGGAAGAACTTGAAAGTCTCAGCTTGGCAGCTCTGAGACAGGCTAATACAGTGCTGCATCCTGCCTCCCAGAGTAGTAATGAGATGCTCTGGGAAACACCATAAGAAATGAGGAACATACACAGCAGCCCTTCCCTTGCTATTCCCTCCTGCCCAGCTTCTGGCAGGAAAGACAAGACCTCTGAAACTCGCTTAAAAGTCTCTTGACAGAGAAACAACCTGTGACTAATTATTAACAGGTCCAAAAGGACCAACCATAACAGCATGATCCTTCCTGCATGTAAATACACACACAGCTCCTCAGAAGGTCCATTGCCTTTCAAGGGCTATCAGGGGACAGTTGCTACGGCCCCGGTGCTAAGAACTAACTGGGTTGCCACGCAAGAAGCAAGATACATTTAAGAATCCTAGGAAGGTACAAGTCCCAGCAGAATCACAACAGGACTCCTGAGCACCCAAACCCCCGAGGCATTAACCTGCAATGCTCCAAGGCTTACAGGACAGGTGCCGCCTCTTACCTGTTCTCCAGCAGCGTCATGCACACGACTTCCCGCACGCCTGGGTTGTTGGCTTTCTCAACAGAGCAGCTTTGCAGGTTCCAGGTAGCCAACCTGAGCACAGGTCTACCGTCTCTCACCCCCCCAAACATCTCCACAGAGGGGCGAGTCGATATGATCTGGGTTGGACCCCCAGGAGGAAAGTCCAAGTCCTCGCTCTGGAGGCTCAGAGAAGTGGGGCTGGGGTGAGGCTTGGCTGTGAAGTTGAGTCCACCGTTGGTGTTCGTCGAAGGGGGCCGGGACCGCTCCGCAAAAATCTGATGCCTGATTTTGTCCAGGAAGGAGGAATTGATGCAGTCCATCCTCACCAAGTCCTCGATACTTTTGAAGGGCCCGTGCTCTTTGCGGTAGTCGACGATGCCGTGGGCGATCTTCTCGGTGACGCCGCGGATGCTCATGAGCTGGGCCGGGGTGGCGGTGTTGATGTTGATCTTGGTGGCCGAGAGGTGATGCTCGGCGGCCGGGTCCCTGCGCAGGGAGCTGGGCGAGTGCTGCGCCGAGCTGCCCTTGCTGCTCACGCAGATCTCGAACTTCACCTGCTCCAGCTTGGCCGCCCCGACGCCGCTCACCAGCGCCAGGTCCTCCACTTTCTTGAAGCCGCCGATGTATTCCCGGTACTCCACGATGTTCTGGGCGACCACCCGCGAGACGCCGGGCAGGGTCATCAGCTCCTCCTCCGTGGCCGCGTTGATGTTGAGCCTCTCCTGGTTGACGAGGATGTTGCTGAAGTTGCACGCCGCGCTGAACTTGCGGCCGTGGCACAGATCCGCCGGGTCGCGGGGGATGGAGCGGTGGCAGCCCAGGCTGCCTCCCATCGCACCGCCGCCCCGGCCGCTCATGGGCCGACGCGGGGATGCTGCGCGGCGCCCTGCGGACACGCCCGGCACCCTCGAGCGGACCCCTTGCCTTTATTCCTCCCTCCTCCTCCCTCCTCCGGGCGCCGCCGCTCGCCCTGGCCCCGCCGGCGGCAGGAGCGGCTCGGCGGGAGCTCCCGCCCCCTCGGCAGGGCGAGGCGGGGCCGGGGCGGCACCCGCTCCGCCCATCCCCGCGGCGCCGGGCCCCGGGACCGGGATGGGGGCGGGAGGAGAGGGCTCCTCCTTCGCCCCCGAGAGGCGGGTGGGGCTGGGGGGCGCAGCCTTCTCGCATCCGCGGTCCCGGGTGTTCGGCCGTTCCCGTCCCTCAAGTTCCTTGGGCTCCCCTCTCTGCTGCTGGCAGGGCATAAATGCGTTTTGAAACCTCACGGAAGCCTCATCAGTCCCCTCCACTGGCTTTTTCTTCATAGAATCATAGGTTGGAAAAGACCCACGGGAGCAACCGTCAAACACTAAACCATGTCCCTCAGCACCTCGTCCGCCCGTCCCTTAAACCCCTCCAGGGACGGTGACTCAACCCCCTCCCTGGGCAGCCTCTGCCAGTGCCCAATGACCCTTTCTGTGAAAAATTTTTCATGACGTCAAGCCAGAACCTCCCCTGGTGGAGCTTGTGGCCATTCCCTCTAGTCCTGTCTCCTGTCACTTTGGAGAAAAGCCCAGCTCCCTCCTCTCTACAACCTCCTTTCAGGTAGTTGTTGAGAGCAATAAAGTCTCTCAGCCTCCTCTTCTCCAGGCTAAACAACCCCAGTTCTCTCAGCTGCTCCTCATAAGACGTGTTCTCCAGGCCTCTCACCAGGTTTGTTGCTCTTCTCAGTTTCCATGCCCACAGCTGCCCACCACAGTCTGTGATGGTAAAGCCACTGAAGTATCTACCCGGCTTCTACCGCATCAAGTCCCCTGCTGCACTGTCTGCAATGCTATCTCTAGCCAAATTAGCTTGTTTAAAACTTGACTGTGCCCACACAAGAGTGACTGCAATGTCAATGAATTCGAAATGTAATCGGTGGGTGTAGTTGAAAGGAAGGGGGAGGAAAACTGAAAGAGCGAGCAACATATGCTTGCAGATGCCTGCTACGCACCCTGGTGCTGCCTGATGCTGATGGTATACACACATTTCTTATCTCTGCATAGAATATGGTGCACATGTATTTTCGACATCATGACTCTTGGATGACCCTCTAATGAAAAGTAAACAGCTTGTAATAGGCAGCCTATAAACAAATTTTACATGGCAAGTTAATGAAAATTAGTCGCGTTCACCTAAAATAAAAGGTTGGGTTTGTTCAGCTTCTTCGGGAAGGAGAACGCGATGTGCATAAGGGAGTGCAGGGGCACTGCTGCTTTAACGTTTGCACATATTCTGCTGTGGATTACACATTTCTCTTCAGTTTGGCTGAGCAGTAGAGTTAGCAAATTATCATTACCGGAATGGGCACTCGCTGCATTAGGGTATTGGCTCTCTGCTGACTGTTGGAGTGGAGAAAGTGCTCGCTTAGGTGATTAAATGTTTCCTCATCTGCTGGAAAGTGCTCTGTGCACTGTGATAACAGCGGCCAATGCAGCAGGAGTCGTGCTGGGCCTAATCCTGCTGGGATGATATCAGCAAAGAGCTGGAAACAATTAACCGTTGAAACAAGTATTCTTTGTGAGGCAATATTATTACGGTAATAGCTCCACAAGCTGCTATCTCAATGGAGAACACACTCTTCTGCTTTCTACAGCAGGCTGTTTCAAATCGATTGAGGCTCATTAAATAAGTTTTGAAGCTGAAAAGCAACAAAATCCATCTGAGACATCATCTACGTTAAAGTCAGCACTAGATTTTTTTGTCTTTCAGAGGGAAAGCCAGCGCATATCCAGAAGGAAAATAACAGATGTCCCTCTCATCCAGCACTTTCTGTTGTCATGAGCTACTCGACATTTTTTGAATTTGCAGCACCAAGATAACTTGCAAGGCTGGATGCAGCAGAGGGAGTGGAGCTCAGAGGGATGCAATGAGTGCCCCGTCACCTAATCCAGAGTAGGGCCCATGCTACTGTGAGGTGCAGGGGCAAGAAGGGAGTGAGGGGGATCACTCCATTAGCCCTTTACCTTTATTTTCTTTTTTAATGCTATGAAAATGACAGTTACAGGGAGCTTATTGAGCTCTGAGTTATTTTTTGACAAATCTTGGTATTTTAGGGAGGTATCAAAAGATTTGAAAAGGTACAGATTTGTTTTATATTTAAAAGGTTAAAAACCAAAACCCAAACAGCTGAATTGGCTGGCTTGACATCAGTGTTAGGCAATCCATCAACATGAGAAAGCTAACTATGAGGTACAGTCAGTAAATGGCTGAAAAAACAATGGTGAAATTACTGACAGCCAGTGTAGGCAACGGAAAATAAATCTTGTGAAACCCAAGTAGATACTAAATTTTATCTTTGATCTATTCCTGAGCTCAGTGTATTTAAATTTATTCAAGATGTGATTGTCTGTGTCCTGCTGGTGCTGGCAGGCCGCTTCCCCAGGCTGCTCAGCACCTAGCATGGCAAGTGGCCACAAATCCAGGATTCCTGGATCTCAGTCAGCCCAAACAGGTTAGAGGGTTCTGAGACGCTGTGGGTGGCTTATTCCTCAGGATCTGCAGCCGGCTGCCTACCGAGCAGCTGGCTGCCTGCCAAGGCTGGCTTAAAAACCTCTCAGCAAAGACAAAATTGAGATTTGTCATTCTGAGGTTACGAATCTAGGGAGGACCTCACAGGGCCAGGCAGGCTTCAGCAGTGAGAGGAGATGAGAGAGCACCTGCATAAGGCCCTCAGGAGAAGCCATCACCTATCACACAGAGCAGTTTTGTATATCACTGTCTAGCGTTGCAAAGCAACGTTGCAGGGGAGCAATGGTTTTGTCACTGCCCAGCAGCCATTTGTTGATCTTGGGCTTGCTTTGCCACTGTCTAAGGCCCTCCTAGGCTGACTAGCTTGTACCCTGTCCCTCCAAGCAGCTAGTGAAACAGGTTCCTGGGCAGCTAAATGACACTGGGACCAGTAGCTGGCCACATAGGAAAACCAGAGGTAGGGTAGTGTCATCTGCTTGCTAGCTCCAAGGTCTCAAATTCCTCTTCTCTGTAGGAATTGTTCAAAATGGAAATGGAAAGAAGAAACCTAAACTTTTTTCCATAGGGAGGAGGTTCTCCATCTCTTAAAGCTTTTGAATGCAATACCTAAAGAAGATACGGAATTGCTTGAACTGGTAATGATAGGGTGGATGCAGAACTGCTGGTCAACGTCCTTTGTCTGAAGTCAGGCAAAAAAATCAGCGTAGAGGGCACTACATTTTAAAGGCTTAACTTCTCAGTATTTTAAGATGGTCTTAAAAATATACATATTAATTTCTTTTCACATTTCCCAAAATGCATCATCTATATTGCAGAGACTCTAAACAAATAAACTTTTTTTCATGGTAAGGGCTAGAAGGAGCCAGGAGATGTTGCTCAACAGAGTAACACAGTGTGCGCCTTTAATTTGCTTTTGCAATTGCAATTCCTACCAGCCCACCATGTAAGAGCAGCACCCTTTCCAGTTCTCATTCACATGGATTTTGGGAGCTGTGGACTTGGCACTGAGGAGCAGTCACCCTCCCAGGGACTATGTTTTCAGACCTGCTGCACCTAGCTCTTAAACGGGCAAGGACTTGAAAAGGCAGCTGATTAACTGCAGTGCCTGTATTTTTATTTAAAGCAGCTATTAAAATAATTGTTTTCCTTCTGAGAGGACATCTTCAGTAACACTTGTAACAGATGCCCAAAGGCAGAAGACAGACAGTGTTTTTACAAAGACGAGTAATAACAAGTAAGAATTAGAATTTTCATGAGCAGTGGGATTTATGAAGTCTGATTTCCGGTGACTCTTTCCTCTGTTGATTTTCTGATGTAAAATAATAAAGCTGACTATCCATTAGTCTCTCAGTGGGGTCACTAATTTGGATGTCTCTGTTCTGCATAGCCATCAATTTTTGTGGCACTCATAGGAACTCTGCATTTTTTGAGACATTTAACTTCTCTGTCAAATTTGCTTGGAATTAACCCACACGCTAATAAAATCCCTAGGGAGGGGATGACAAGCAGAATAGCAGAGAACACAATCACATGAGTTTTTTCTTAGGAATCCAATGTCTGTGGTGCAAGCTCTTTTTCCTGTAAGGCATTTAAATGGCTGCCAAACTTGTTGCAAAAAGATTAAGTGATGTCACCGATGCTGGGTTGCCAAGTTGCAAGTGTCACATCCTACAGAGGGATACAGTCAGAAGGGTGAGAAGAAGTGACTCACCTTACACCCTGATTAGGGCCTCTTTTTGGTTGGTGTTGGGTCTGAAGGCAGACCTCTACCTCCCACAGGAGATCCCAACCATTGCCCCAGCATTTTCTTTTATCATTGTGTGCAGGAATAGCTTTTCCTGGAGGGAAATAAGAGGAACCCACACTAGAGAGGACATTCTCCAGCAGAGCTTTAGATGTGGTTTCCAGCTTCCTTAGGCAGCAAGGGAATTTGATTCCCATCCTCTATATCCAAGGTGATACTGTCAGTTAATCAGATATCCCTTCGGTCACAGAGGCAGAAAGGAATTTAAAAAATCTAGTCCTTCCTTCACCCCAGGCAGAATTACCAAAGCTTATGGGAACTTAGTTTACTTATAGAAACTTCCGTTCTCTGGGTCTCCAATCCTGGCATCTCCTGAACTTCCTGGATGAGAGATGGGGAACACAGTGGACACCCAGAAGCAAGGATCAAGTGGATTTTTGTGAAGAAGATATGGGCAATGAGACTTTAGACACCTTAAGATCCAGCTGAGAGGAGAAGAAAGGTTAACCAACATGCTGGAAAGGGATGTGCAATATTTAGCATCCAGCACTCCCTATAGCACCAACTTACAATTGGACAGTCAGCCTCTCAACCATTGTCTCTCATATAGACCTTTTACCTTTCTTTAGGTGATGATTAAAGAATTCTTTACCCTGTTTTCAGATGATGCCTCTTGATGGCAGATAGGAATTTCAAATGCAAGCAAGTCAGCTTGCTAACTTATAGCAAACTATATAGGCAGTGTATTTAATTAGTCCTTTCTAACATCTGTGTTTGAAAAGCAGTATAATTTTTTGATGTTTAGTGCCAGAAATAATGATAAATATTGAGGCCTATCTGCTGATCATTCCATTGTTTCACTGAATAAATTATTATTATGCATTATTTGTCATTTATGCCTTACTTGTAGTTTCTAGGCTACCTTCTACTACCTGAAGAGTTAAAACATAATTGATTGTCTTGTTAACAGATTTTAAAGAAATGTTAAGAAAGAAAACATTTCATGTTTACTTTTGACTTCTCTAAGAGTTTAATGAATGTTAATTAGTAAGCTCCTACAGCAGCTTTTTAACTCAACACCATTCTGCAGTTACTCTAGCAGCCAATGCAATTCTGCCCAGACTCTAGTATTGCTTCTGACTTCTGCTGTTTGCGGGTTTTGCTTTAGGGCTCATTTTTTTTTTTCAATAAAGACGTATAAGAGCTCAATCTATATGTCTCATTCACATGAACAATTGTGCTTCATTTCCTGAAATTATTCAGAAATACAAAACCTGGACTCTTAGTTGTCCTAAAGAGGGGTCAGTCAGGTCTTAGTGTGATTTACTTGTGCTAAGATTGGTTTGTTTCCTGTGTCTGCCTCTTCATGTGTAAATTTCTCTTTGTGAAGAAAATAAACCACAAAATAGAGTCAAATTTTCCCTTAGCACCAAATTCTCAGAGGAGATCTGCAGAAGACAGAGCCTCAGCATAAAGCTGTAGCTGTGCTGAGGATCAGGTCATTGGTTTAAACAAAACATTTACTGTTGTGTAAGACTTCTCACTCAAAACATAGCATCTTGCATAAATGAGTACCTCTGCACTACTCTCCTGAGAAAATCTGTCTCTCACATTTTAAGTCCTGCACCAGTAATTAAAATGGTTTTATGATCTCAACAACTACTAGCAAACTTTGAACTTCTCTGAGGAACCTCCCTAGCAAGTGACACCTAGCTGCCTAATCATTACGTCTTATGTGCAGGTTTAATCCAGTTCCCGTAAAGACAGAGGAAAACCACCCAGAATGATTCAAAGGGGTGCTCTGCTGATTTACAGGAGCAGGTGGACCTGCAGTGTTGATGGAGTGGACTCATGTGGGTCTCCATCGGAAAGTGAGGTTTGTTCAAATGAAAGCATAAATGAGGTAGGAAAGCAGGACAATATACAGGCCTTCCTTTAGAATCAGATCCTGTAGGATGGGCACTTGGAGAAGGCAAGTGAGCTCAGGTTAGCAGCACCTCAGGGAACTGGCAGCAGAGCATCAGAGTACGGACCACTGGAGGACAAGCAAGTCCCTAAACACCTGGAGGTGAACACCATTGAACTATTTAAAACAGGAAACAAAGGACCCACTAAACCCAGCTTTGATATCTGGAAAGATCCTGACATAAATAAGGATTTTAAGTACTCAGAAGATAATTAGGTGTTCAAAAATCACTCACCAGCATGGCTTTACCAAACTGAGTTTTTTCTTCAACAGGGCAACTGGCTTGAGGGATGGGACTGAAACAGCAGGGTAATGACAGAGGGGGTGGAAGAGACTATACTTACAAAGTTTGTGGGTTGCACGAAGCTGGAGGTCCTGCAAGGACTTTGGTGGGTGGGATCAAATTTTAAAACGGTCTTCACAGATCAGAGGGATGTTCCAAAACTGACAAGATTACTTTTGTTAGAGACCTAGGGAAGAGAAATCTACAACATCCGTTCAAATTGAGGAATAACTGAGACACAGATGGGGCAGAAGATCAACAGCATGAACAGGAGTCAGCTGGATGGCCCATTAGGTAGAGAGCAAAGGCTGTTCGTAGCTGATCTCATGAATCCTAACAACATGATGAGGAAGATAGCTATGCAATGACACAATTACTGTCAAGAACACGATGCTTAGAGCCACTATACCAAAGTATTGATGAATTACTGCAAAGCCCTAACAGGTCCCCAAAACAAAACCTGCAGCCCTAAAGTGCCCTTCCTATTTTAAGCCTAAGTTCTATCCTTGCTTATGCTAAACAATATATACTCTGATAAATGGCCAGATTGGAATCACAGGGACTATGAAGCACTGCTGGACAGGAATAACGCTTGCGTGGCCTGGGGTGAGGAGTTTGCTTCCTTAATAAGGGCTTAAATTACATATAATTTCAGAGTGTTCTTTTTACAGTATGTCATGTTACGGCTGAGGTCATGTCAACAACTCAAAACCCTGTTCTAGCAAACATCATCTGCTTTGGAAAAGCTTCTCCAAAGTTTGAAGAGCCATGGGGCAAAACAGCTGTCACCATCTTACACAAGCTTTTGCATTGTCAGCAGCATGAGCTTCACGTGCTCTGCAGGGCATTAATTCTTATTCACCTGGTATATTCATTAGTGTGACTCAACATGAAAACAACACAGCTGATGTTGGTTGGCTGTAATTTCTATGCAAACATTGTTCTGAATATTGTGGGAATTCTGGTTTTCCTGTGATGGATTCTCAGACTTTGCTGTAGTTCAGGAATGGCTCCCACCACCTCCTGCTTTGTAAATGATCTCACTACTTACCCTGAAATCAGATTTTAATCCCTTTCCCAAGTGTCCTGGAGTAGGCACATTATTAATTCTACTTTCCTGTCGCAGATAGCCATGTCACATACATACCCTTGCCAGCAGGTACACAAACCACATTCTTCCTGTGTTAGTCATGGATCACATCTGCCTTTAGCCTCTGCAGTGGCACAATTATAGGTCACAGGGTGCTCTTCCCTTGACTCAGGAGACATTCTTCTTTCCTGACACTGCAAGGGGCTGGGTGTTCCTATCCTGCCACCTACCAAGTGACATCAGGGAATGAATGCTCCTCTCTCACCAGTGTGACTCCTAAGTTAGGACAAAAGGAAGACAGGACACTCAGTCAGGGACAATAACCTCAGCTAAATGGTTGGATGAATGACTTGCTTAAGCTGACTAAGACCCCATCCCAAAGGTGCCAGTTGCTGAGTCTGATTGTTTCTCATGTGCACATACATGCAAGCTGTAGTAGTCAAACACCTCAAAAAGAAATGCTTCTCCTTCAGTATATATACCATACTATCATCCCAAACTGGACAGGAACTCACACCACACTTAGGGCTAACTGCACGTTGACCTTCTTGTCTTGGGCCTCAGGGTGTCACATACCTCTTTTGGATGCATTGATTCCCTTGGCCTGCCTGATATCCAGCCCTCCAAGGCAAAGTTGTCAGACTGACCACAGTTCACCTCTCAGACCATTAGTTTTGCCAGGTATGAGTTAGCAACTGTTTATTTAGTTGGGTATTAGGTGCATTACAGCCTTCATGCTGCACAGGGATGGGGAGACTGATTTTCAGCAAACCAAGGCATTACTCATATTGTGTTTTCCCTGGCGATTTTTCCATTGCATTTCACTGCTTATAGCCATTACTCCTAATAGTATAGGACAGCAGAGTTTTAGAAAGACAGGTTAAAAGAGAACCTGGAACGGTCTCCATTTATTTTCTAGAACTTCAATACAGAGATTTTCTATCATACCAATAGGGGTCTGCAGGTTTCTAGTGGCTGCTGGCCCAGCTCAGCGAGGTCTTTGGACTCGAGTCTGCCTATGCATGCTGTGCGTGAGGGTCTGCCATCTGCACTGTCCTCACTGAATCCAGCCTTCTCTAGTGTGATTATGACTAGTGGGAGAGTAGAGGATTGCCCAACTTGAGGAAGGATATCAGCACGTGGCCTTTGCAGGATGTGTTTGAGATAGGCAGCCACACATGCTAACAGTTGGTTGGATGCTGGATTGCGTTCACATAAACTGATCTTGATACCATCTGGTTTTGAAAGGGCTAATTCTGCCAAAGACAAACACTTGCTGGTTCTTGCTGTCTTTGTGGGAGATAGAAAAAAAAATGGGGCATTTTTTCTCCACCTCTATTCTTTTATCCTCACTGCTCTTAGATAAGGTGACACAAATTTGCAGATTCCCTTTGGATTTAAGCTGGTCATAGTTTAAGGCACAATGATGCCTCTGTATCACGAGAACAAATGATGAAAGAAACATTGTTAGAGATGAAATCCCTCAAGTCAGGGAAGGCTCTGTATTTTCTCCTTCATTAAGCTCTGCATTGCATTTGATTTTGCTGGGCAGAGACTCTGGCAGGTGTAATGCCCAGTAGAAATATTCCAACCAACTTATGGCAGGATTATAAACCAAAGTAAATACAATACACAGACAAGTTCTCTGAACTATTTTCAAGTCCCTTGGCAATGCCAGGGGCATTCTTCCCCTTGAGTCTCAGGAAGGATTAGAGATTCCCAGGAAATCAGACTAGGCAAGATAACAATTGGCATTACCTTAAATCAAGTGGATGGGGGAAAAAAAGAAAATGAAACAAAAAAATCCAATCCAAAAGAAAAAAACATCACCCAAACAACAGCAAAAGCCAAAACTTACATTTTTAAATCAAAATGTGCAGAAAGATTGTATCGTGTACTTTCACTTTCCAGAACTGGAACATGTCATAAAAAGTCAACTATAATCTTGATTATAATTTGGGAATTAAGCTTTAAAAAAAAAACTTAGAAAAAATTGAATACTCCAATAAAATTTCCTTCATTCGAAAAGGGCCTCTTGCTAACAGTGTCAGGCACTTGTGATATCAAACAATTATTCCAAACTCTGTTAAAAAAACAGAACAGCCCAAAATTCTATTTTTTTTTTTCAAAAAGGCTTGAAGAGTCTGTAATACTTGACCGATTTACATTGCTGAAGAAATCAGCTGAAAAGGGGATTTGCCTGACTGTACTGTGTCACTTTGTAGGATCAGATATTTAATGATAACATATTTTAACCCCTGAATGAAACACAGGGGCTGCCCACAGATATCCAACATTCTCCGTGCTGTCTTCTAAGTTACCTATGGCTTCATTTAACAGCTCCCTGACTCATGTGATGGCATGGCAAGGGGCTCATAGTTGGGCCCATTGAGAGGCATTTTAGTTCCAAAGAAACTATTTTGTTTGCTTCCCACCTTCTGTGCCAGCTACTTTCTTTCCTGTTAGCATCAACTCCCACTCTTTAGATCTGTTTATGACATGGAGCTAGCAGAGGCAGACGAGCAGCAGCAAGGGTTGAGCTGGGTGAGGAGGCATCAGAAAGCACAAGGCTCTCAGCACCCGGCTGCCTCAGTTTTATCTCCTCTTCACAGCTCTGATCACTGCTGTATTTTTTTTCTTCTTACTGTCAA
Source organism: Clamator glandarius (assembly GCA_033459285.1). Classification (NCBI taxonomy): domain Eukaryota; kingdom Metazoa; phylum Chordata; class Aves; order Cuculiformes; family Cuculidae; genus Clamator; species Clamator glandarius. The sequence continues at coordinate 577,915 of JAUNZM010000702.1, forward strand.
CTGAGAGACCCTTCTCCATGCCTCTGAAATATTAAAGCTGTGTTAAGATTTAAACTCAGTGCTAGGATTGCTAAAATAAGAGAGAGTTTCTCATTTCTGGTTACAAGAAGAGAAAATCTGTCTCTCCTAACCATGAGCTAGACATTTTTATTAGAACTAATAAAACCATAGTAATTTAATATTTTTTAAGTCTTTAGGTATACTCCATTTCAGCAGAAAATTCTGAGCAGTCTTTCTCCACCAAATATTCCCATGAGTGTTGTGCAGGAGTCCAGAGAACCTGAGGAATAACCATCCTTGGATATATTTAAAACTCAACCGTATGTGATCCTGAGCAACTTTGATCAGGGGGTCAGATTAGATTATCTCCCTTCCAACCTCTATTATTCTGTAGTTTTGGAGAAGATGGTGGTCTTGGACTTGTTATCTGGGCAAAGAGGAGCTGGGGGAGGATTTGGTGAGCTGCAGACAGCATGGCTGTGAGAAGGAGAGGAAGAAAGTAGAAGATGGGAGGTACGGGACTGGTAATTTCACATCCATTCCTGGCAGATCAATGGGGATAAGCATCCCATTTTAAACTGATGAAGTAGCTTACAGTTGTATGTTATTTTTGATAGTTAAAGAAGATGTGTGATCTAAACTGGATAAATACAAAAATGAAAAAATTCCTCATCCATCTGCCCTCAAATAATTAAGACTTTTTCTGATTCTACAGAAATGGTTGTAGGTTTTTTTTTCTGATTCTACAGAAATGGTTAATACTGTACAAGTAAATCCACGAGTCCTGAGCAAAAGCTCAGTTGAAATGAAAGCCCAGCAAGGAGACTCCCTAGTGAAGGAGAGGTGCTTCGCTGGGGAGGGAGAAATAAGGCAGGCCCTCAACCAACATCAGAGGGCTTTTATTCTGCTGTCACTCTGCATGGGGTTAATTTTAAAAGAGAAAAAAAATGGTGGGCTTTTTTTTTTTTTTGCCGAGTAGGGAGAAGTTCGATCGCTTCAAAACAATGGAAGCAAAGAGAACTCAAGGGAATTATTCATCTTCTAAATGGAATTTGATTTTCTAATGCAAAGAGCAGGCTTTAATTACAGCAAGTTGAAACAATAGAACATTTCCTTACTAAAACGTTTGAAGGTTTTCTTTGTTGCTATGATTACTATGTGAAGGGGATGCGTGTCCTTAGGAGTCCTAGCAATATAGTTGGGTTTAACTTCAGCCAGCTACTTTGTAAAAAATTACCATAAGTGAGAGCAGGAATGTTTTCCTTTAACTTAATAATTTTAAAGACCAATCACAGAGACCATGATGTGCATATAGTCAGTATGTGGTATACTACATTGTTACAGAAAGGGACAGTTACCTCTTCTTCAGGAAAAGGATCATTTCTTCATTTGAAAGTATGGTCCAGGAGAGAAGTAACCACAAATGGATCCCCATCTCCCACTGTAAAAGGTATCTGCTATAACTTAGAGCCGATATCAAATATTAAAGTCACGTTAAGATCCTGCTCAATGCCAGATGAAGCAGTCCTTGCTAGTTTGTGCCCATTATATTTCGTAGCACCTGTAACAGATAATAAGATTATGAATAATTCCATTAATAGGATAGCCCAGGGATCAACACAATACATCTCTCTGGCCAAGTTTTGTGAGCTTAAAAAGTCCACAGTTCATTCCATAGCTACGTTGCTCTTTCCTGGTCACATCACAGGCTGGGAACACATGTACTGGTTCCTGGCACCACTTTTGAAAAGAGAGGTTCCAAAACTTGAGGAAAGTGAAGGAAAACAAGTAAACTCCCACAGTCCTGTGAAGCTTTCTGAGTATGAAAAAAATGCATCCTGGGTTTGTTAGAGGCTGCAGTCAAATTAGCATTTAATTACATTAACATTTAATGCTTAAAAATGTCAGGGAAGGACTGAGGAAAAAAAAGTCAGAACTCAGCTTGGAGACAGATTACACGCACACAAGTTAAATGCCTGATTTGGATTCCCATTTGAGAACAAACTCCATTTTTCTTGCCTCATGCTATGCTGTCAACAAAAAATTAGCGTGTTCAATCTTGAAATCCCCCCGTCTCCAGCTTTCTAAACAGTTGAAGGTAATAAAAATTTACCTACGAATTCCAATATATTTTGTTCCCTTGAATGTTGTTTGATAATTAAAATCATGATGGGGATAAGACAGATCATGTGCTTCTGAGGTCTCAAGACTATCAACCACGCTCCATTTAACCTTAGTACTTGTTTGAGCAGGAGCTTCAATCTTTTGCAGGGCACTTGGGGCTGATATAGCTAGTGCTGTGCCTGCATGATGGAAGCAACTCTAGAGAGCTGCTGCTTAGGTTCAGCAGCTTGTTTCTTGAGCCATGTAGCTCAGAAACTTGCACTTTCGGAACACTGGTGATCTGTCAGACTGAGAAGAGAATAGACACACAGAGCTTCCAGCTGAGAGAATACATGAACTGGGTATGTGTATGGTCCCTGCTAACAGAAGGAGTCCTGTGCTGCAGTCCTTTCAATCATGCAGTTTCTCCAAACAGCAGGCTGCACAGAAGACTGTGGTCCTGGTTATCTTTAGAAAGGCCCTTCCTGAGTATTTTTTTTTTTTTTTAATTATTATTACCATCCTCTCAAATCTGTGGGGATTCCTAAAATGTATCAGCTGTACTCAGTTCAGTCTGCCAGAAGTCCTACAGCCCTAGAAAGTCCAGTAAAAGCCTTTGTGTTGCTTGGGGAATGCTATTACAGCAGTATCATATTGCCAAGAACTTGAGATTTCATAGCAAAGCATGAAGGTGCACATAGAAGAGAACATTCATAAAATACATTTTTAATGAAGACTTTAAACACTTAGAGCTTTGTCTTTTCACTTCTGTCCTCAGCCTACTGCCTCTGTAATGAGGCCCCAAGCCTTGGAAGAACAGACATGCCTTAGTGTTTCTCTGCTAGTAGATTTCAGGTTTTCAGTCTCTTCACTTGAGAAATTATTTGACAGTGACTGATAATAAGGAAAGCAAACTGCCTGGAAGATTTGAGAATAAATGTTTTCGAGTGGGGCTAAGGACCATATGGCCTCGATAGGTCTTCTGAGAGTACAGAAAGCCCCAGGAAGGACCTCTTGCAGATTGTGGTGAGCAGGGCAGTGACCAGGGTGCTGATGCAAATGAAGCAGGGGATGATGGATCTCTGAAAATAGCCAAAGGGTTTATATAGGTTCACAGAAAGCATTTCATCTCCTTGCCTTTCTCCTAACAGCAAAGTTCAGATGTACTACATATGTCTCCTGTACTTTCAGGACAGGACATGGAGGGAGGAAAAACCCTTTGGGAAAATAGAAGTGAAGTTATTTCCCTGGGAATGTCTGATGATCCTAGGTCACAGAACAAATGCTCAGAGATACTTGCTCTGCTACACTTTAAAAAGGAGCTGGTCTGAGAAATGAAAAGCTGGCAATATGGGATTGGAAGCCATCTGCTGGGGTCGTCCTCCCCAGTGCCTCAGGAACATCGCAGAAATCTTTCCTCATAATATCATGGAAGTGTCATTAACCCCTTTTCACAAATGGAAAACTAGAGAATAAAATGAAATTTCTGAAACTGCAGAGCCTGATCTGTCCCAGGCTTTCCCCTTGTCCGTGTAACTACTCTATCACATATGCTGTATACAGACCATCATGTAAAGTAAAGACAGACAGGAGAGAGAATGGGGAGAGCTGTTTTGAGAAACATCATCCAGATGCTGCATTTAACCTGCATGACTTAAAGCAAATATTTTCATCCCTCAGCACTCTCTCCTGCCACCTCCTCAGCTTTCTAAGGCAATATCCATAGACTGGACTATCTGCAGGGATATGAAAATGAAACAATATTGCACTGTAATAGCTTTTGGCATGGACATGCATTGCATTTGAATCACTGCTTATTATGTTTTTATTTCTGAACTGTGAAATCTTGGCCACCTGACTCTTAGATTAATATATTAACAAGAAAAAACTATATACCGTAAGGCTAAGATAAAAAGCTTAGCTACGTGGGGGCTTCCTATTATCCTTTTTATCCTTCCCTATGTCAGAGTTAATTGTAGCATCTAACTCTTCAGCCAAAACCCCTATTCAATACTTAATGCTCAACAGATAGGATAATACTTAAATTTATTTTGGAGTTTAATTTTAGATGAGGTGACATGCAACAGAATGGAGCACAGTCACTGGAAAACAGTCTCCCGCAGTGCAATAAATGACAGAGTACAAGTGAGTAATGCAGAGGCAATTAAAAAAAGGAATATAACCCCTGAAGTTGGCACCCTATAACCCCGTGACTAAGCAGGCAAGCAACCAAATGAATGCCAATGTCCTCAGCTATGTTCATGCAATATGCTGCTTGCATAGAACCATACCACAGAGCACAAGAGGGAAAGGTCCAAATGAGAACTTTGATCTAGTTCCGTGGCCACGGTTATTTCTTTGCACAACACAAAATCACCCTCCCTACATCAGTGTCCCATCCTGGTGCCACTCTCTGTGAAGTCACGCAAGATCATAAAGTGCAGCTGAATAAGCTGGAAGATCTGTCTTAGATGAGACATTGCTCTCCACACAATAAAACTTCCAAGCAGCTGCTTGTTTTGCATCATGTGCATAGTCCCATTTGCTTTACTGACTTATTGGTCCTCCATGTGTGCTTGTGTTTCTTTTGCTGGAAGAAGTCCTCTTCAGACATCTTGATTTTCCTGGCTTTTAAGAGGCTGGGTGATGTCAGCAATATCACTTACTAAGTTATAGGAGCTAAGACTTTCACCAGGGTACTTCCAGCCAAGCAGTGCATGCAACAGTAGTTGGCACTGTCCTCTGGGAGAGATAGTCCATGCTGAAGGTGCAAAAAGCAGTCAGAACTGGGGGAAGAGATGGATTAAAGTAAATAAACAATACTTTTTAAATGCCTGTGATGACAGAGGAGGAAAAATATTAAATCTCTTCTTAGCTTAGGCTGCAGAGTGGAAAAGACATTTGGCAAAGTCCTTTTCAGAAACACACAAAGAGCTGAGATACACCTAACTCTGAATTTCATACCTGTTACCAAGGTATTACGTAGTCTTAACTGTGACAGCATCTAAGTTATCATGATAAGGCATTGAAATTAGTCAGAAAACAGAGCTCTAGAATTCATATCATCAAAGTTCTTTTTTCTCTTGGAACAGTTTTTACAGATTGACATAATTAGACAACAGGTATGACAGGCCTTTGCTGTGTTGTTATCTTCACTGAGCCAGAGACTATTGTAGGAAAGGATGAAAAACAGGACTCTGCCAAATAAGACAGCGTGGAGAAAGCCTGTCTAACCTGGGGAAATCAAGAGGCCGCATTCTTCTTTCTGCAAAGTTACTACCAGTCCCACCAAAGCTACCTCATATTAAGACTCAAAACCTTCAGTCATGTTTCCTGCTGGCAATTTCCTAGAAGCTAGTTATTAACAGAAGACATGAGCCGTAGGATGCAAGAAACAAAAGGAAAACAGAAAAAAGGTGGAAAAACCCCAGCCTATTTCTGATATGAATATTCACCTTTCAGCAATCTTCTGTCCTACGCATTGGCTTCCGTTTGCAGATTCCTCTTTATAGTCCTGTCTGCAAATATGACCATACACAATCACACTCTTTGGAGCACATTGCGTATTAGGTGTCACCATGATGAGGTACCTTTATCTTATCACTAAGAGAGGACATATATGAGAGCCCACACAGCTCATCCTTACAGAGTCAAGCAAAAGTCCAGAACAAGAACCTACCTGTAATTCATCATTATTAGTATAATTTAGTAGTATTTTTTCAAGGTGCTTCTCACCTTGCAGACAGACTGACTTCTCGTATTGCCCTCATCATGGAAATGATTGACATTCAGCCTCATCTCACCAAACGGCCAACCCTGACAGAGAAACTAAGCTAGAGCTCCATGGCCACACAAGGCTACAAATCCTGCTGCTTGACCCACTAGACTGTGTTTCAGCAAAGCAGCACCTCTATAGGTGCAAGACAACCAAACCAAAATGAAATATTTACCTCCACCTGACTTCAGCCTGGTTTGTGCTAAAAAAGCCGTTGCAAACCCTTCCCAGCTTTGCTCTCAAAGGCTCTGCTCAAAAGCAGCTGACAGCTGAGGCTTAAAAAACACAGTGATTAGAGAGGACCTGCACTGACTTAGAAAACCTGATGCTTAAAAAAGGCAGCAAGAAGCTAGCATCCCATGTCATTAGGAGATGTTTTCCCCCTAGTGCCTAATGAGCCGGCATAGCATTGCCTTTCAGTGGGAGCTCCTCATCTTGCTGAGATTGCCCGACCAGCTTCCCCACTTTGTCATCCTTCCTGCAGTTTTTAGCCCTGGCTAGGAATAACAGAGGCTGCTATGATATGAATAAGAAAAAAAACAATCCCACTGTGCTGCTGACACCAGGAGTGCTCATTGCCCTGTGATAAACAAGGCAGTAATAATTCTTCCGGTCTTGATGGGGATCACTGAAATGTCAAGGCTGGTAGCTGCCCTTTCCCTTCAAACATGATAGTTAGCCCATGGGAAAGAAATAAATTACTTAGCCGCTTAGCACCTCTTTAGAAGTTAAGTGTATATATTCAGAATCTCCATACAGGTTTTTAAAGCAGCTTGGTTGTTTGACACCAAGCTGGGAAGTTAGTGCTGATGGTACATAGCACCATTTCCTTAAGGGAAGCTTTTTCTTTAAATAACTCAAAATTCCAGGCAAATAATGGTTTCCATTTTCCCTGCTTATCTGTCCTGGTTGGGCTGTATAGTCTGTCTGTATTTATAAATAATCCAACTTTGTTTACCATTATTTTTAAGTATTTACAGGAAAGGGAAGGAAGAAAACTCTGGGAATATTGCAACTGCCTGTCTGCCCTCATTAGCCCAGTAATTATTTCACTGTAATTCAATTGTTTTTCATACTTGGTTCAAGATAAGAAGACTGCAGCAGCAATAATAGCTTAAGAAGTTCCTCTTCTCCTTTTTTTTTTCTTACCCTTTTCTCCAAGACTCTTCATCCCTGCCTCTCTCATCCCTCCTAGTTATCACATGCAGGGGGCTTGCTTCTGTGCACTGAATCAGAGCTATAAATATTTATCTTCCTTTCTTCTTTTTTGGAGGGGGTGGGGTTGATTGTTTTTAGACCCAGATCAGTTGGCATTTGCATGGTGGGTACATTGTGAAAACTAAATAAGATTTATCTTATTTTAGTCAAGTTAATATAATCTGCAAACATAGTGTGACCTATTACTGGAAACTAAACTTAATATCCAAATCTGTGAAGGCTCAGAACTGTGTCAAAGCAACTGCTTTGAACTATACACCAGCTTTTGATGCTCTTTGCTATAGCAATAGAAGTAGGAGGCAAAAATGTAGATCCCATGTGTACAAATCTTCCTATGAGCAGTATGAATGGCACAAAACATTCAAGTAAGTATGGAGTTTCTGGATGGAAGCAGATTTCTTCCACTTTGGGCTTGGACTTACTGGGTGAGATGAACAGACAGCCTGGGTTACTCCAGCTTTTAGGATGGACATAACTTACCATCTTTGTGGATTCAATGTGACCACAGGTACAACCACAGTGGCACCTCTGAGGGAAAGGGTGCAGATCTCTTCTTCACCGTGGGTTCACCACAATGTCTCAGCTGTCCTCTGCATAGCCCCGAGGCTGTGGCTCAGTTATGAAAACACAGTTGTCATCCACAACAGGGTGCTCTCACCCACAGCATTCCCTGGCTAGGGAGGGTTTGTTAGCCATTCAGCTTCACTGGCAAGCTTGATGATCTTAACAGGTTGAGTGTCACTGGGTTAATTTGCTAAGGAGGTCTCCTTTCACCAACAGATCCAAGAAGAGATTTGGGTTGAAGGAAGGTGACTTTATCCTGCTACTAGGAAGAGGTGGGGGGGTGTGTTTTGGAGTGTGTGTGTGTAGCACAGCTCCTTCTTTTTCAAAAATCAAGTCTCAGTCTAATCTTAGATGATGCAGTTTCCTCAGACAGGATATGTTGGACCAAACTGGTTTAGAATTGTGTCTTAGTTCAATTGTAAAGCTAAATGATTAATCCTCCCACTGCTTGACCCAGAACTGCATTTCAGAGCTTGAAGACCTTTCCTTAAGGGGAAAAAGTTGTATATTCCTCCTTCCGACACATGCATTCCCACTTATGCTTCATCGCAGTAACAGTGTGGAGCTGTTGTGCCACAATCTTGCTTTTTCAACCAAATGGCAGCCACCATCCTTCTCCTGCTTGATGTTTAAGTCTGTGTCACTTAAGTTAACTCCAGTAACCTCTGTCAATGCCTAACTCCACCACAACAGCTGGATATCAAGATTTAACCTGCAAAGGGCGATACATACAGATCATCAGGGCCTGTAAATCAGATCCAAAATGGGGGAAATACCTCTGACTTCACCCAGGCTAGCTGTGTGTAAGGAGCGGTCAACTCTGTTCAAGTTTCTCAAAAATCCATGCATTTATCTTGTTCATTAGCATAGTCCTTCTCAGAGAAGCTTGCATGTTTTGGGAACTATGCAAGAAAGGGAAACTTCCTATCTGATCTCACTGGTGTCTCCTGGATGGGAACAACCTGCATTTTCGTGGCCCACCAAGGCTTTCTGATTTGCCAAAGAGTGACTGCCTTACCTCTCGTAAACACTCCAACCCAAAGGTATGAAGAAAGAAGAAGGAGAGAAAAAGGTAAAGAAAAATTGGGAAAAAAAAAGATCAGGAGGCTTCTCCAGCTCCCTGGAGTGACTAAAAACTGGTTTATAATAATCAGTTTCAGTGCTGAATCTTCCATTAGCCTCCCTCTCCCCAGAGGCTTTTTGGGGGAGCTATTTTTAACTCCCATCACTGCTATGAATGGGTAACCCATGTCCTCACAAGCAGTGTTACCAGTCCCACCGAGAGGGCATGGGGAAAGTGTAGCCCAAAAGAGAAAAGGAGGTTGGTTAAGCAGGGCTTAAGCAGGCTGGGCCACCAGGAAGGACACCCAAAAGAGGGTGGAAATACCTCTTTAAGTGAGCATTTGGAAACTATCAAGACCCTCTGAGGCAGCCTCAGCCCTAACTCTGTGCATTTGCATCCAACATCAAGGTCTGTTCTAGCCAGTGCGTGTGTTTTATTGCTGCATTGCTTTGAATGCAATATGAAGCTTTCTTCAGTGCTGTGCATTTTCTTAAGGGAAGCATTGGATCTTGGTAACATATTGCAGTTGTCCTTGGACACTGTGCCTCCAGAAGCAGTCGATGTCCAACATCAGAAATGGTAGCGGTTTATCTTGCAAAGCAACAAGTAAGGCAAGTGCCTGCTGCTGCCCTTGGCTGGAGGGAGTCGGTGCCATTCAGTTCCTTGCCATAGGTCCTGCCTTGGCAACAGTGAAGGAAATTATTCTTCATGTTCTGAAACAGCAAACGTCAACTTAGTTTGCAGATTTGGTTTCATGCTTAGTGGCAAGCACCCAGGCCTGGCATGAAGAAGAGAAGCTAGCTTCAGTGGCAGTGGCCTGTGACTTTGAAGCAGGGAGAGCTGCTTTTCCCCATCTGTCAGTAGTGACTTTCTGAATGACCTTAGCATACAGTGGTGTGGCAACCATTAAGACCCCCTGACTGGTTTGCTACAGCAGTGTCTTTTCCAGATTTACTGCATGGAAGGTAGAGAAATTCAACACAGAGTCATTTCTGGAAAGGGGATGACTAAAGCGCACACTCCTCAGCAGCAGGATTGCTGCTGGTTTTCCCATGCTTGGACTATCTCTATTTAATACGTCCCTGTTTCTCTTCTCAGTCGTGCGAACAACAATCTCCAACAGTAGCCTGTAGCATCTGCAGTACATCCAGCAATGTTGTAGAGCAGCAGGATTATCCTGTACACATGGGTGAATTTGTCTGACTTCATTTCAGATCCCCTCAGGTATGATGGGTTGGAAAGTTTGGCTCAGATTGATGCTTTTCTAGATGCAGATTAATAACAAGTGAACAGGGAGGAAAGAATGCAGAGGAAAATTGTACTCAGGCTATGAAGCAAATAGTATAAAAATGATTATGAAATTAGAAGCCAAGAGAGGAAAGAGAAACTGTCTAATAAAACCCTAATGACCTGTGCCCTTTGGAGAACAGGCATTTGCTCTCAGAAGGAAAAGGGAAAGCTATTTCATCCCTGGATCATCGTCTGCCCTCTAGCTAGAGCACATTCTCATTCTTGATTAATGGAGCACCACAGAAACCATAAAACATAACATTTTGAAAGCTAGGTAGATTTGCAGTCCTCCTCAAATAGCATTTTGAGCAGGTTGTAAAGCCATGTGTTCTCCAAATATCTAGTTTCAGTATCAGGATTTTTGGTAATGAAAACACACAGTCACTGTAGGTGGCTTGCTCCTTTGAAGTTCATTTTTAGTCAGTCTTCCTGAGACTCTTCCCCAGCAACATCTGTAGTCCCGGGCCAGCCTGCTTCCACACAATGTCCTGAATCAGGCTAATGCTCACTGCTTCCCTACTCTCCAGTCATAGGTGACTTCTAGCAGTACTTTGCCCCCACTAGGGGATGCAAATCTCAGTCAGGTAGGTTTTGCAGGTGGAAAAGTGAGTTATGGGGAAGTGCAGCCACTTGCTTAAAGCTACACAGCTGGTCAGGTACAGGACCAGATAGCAAATCCAGGGCTTTACAAGTCCAGGTCAATACTTTCTGCTCTAAAATGGATCTTGCTTCAGAGTGGCCAGTTGCACACATCCCTCTGCTTAGGGCTCTTCAGCAGAGACCCTTCAGGATAGCAGCCCTCCCCATCTCACGACAACCCCAGGGCCAGACAGCCTGCACAGGGATGGAGAATGACCTCAGAGCTGTTTCTCTCTCTCTCTCAAAGTCACAATCTAACATCTGGTGATACCTTAGTACAAAGTTCTTCTCATCCACTGGTGAGGAAAAGTAAAATGCTATTTTACATTCCTGGAAAGTGGGAAATTCGTGTGCTGCCAAAGTCACTGGCATGGTACAGGACCACCTAAATAGGCAGCCAGCTCTTGTTACAGGGGACGCTTTGTGGCTGTAGCACAATGTGCTGCTCAGGACTGTGTGGTGCCTTTTGGCAAGGTTATGAGTGGTGCTTAATGGTGTTAAATCCAGCTGGAGGCCAGTTACAAGTGGGGTTCCCCAGGGCTCAGTGCTGGGTCCAGCCCTGTTCAATGTCTTTATCAATGACCTGGATGAAGGCATCGAGTGCACCCTTAGCAAGTTTGCAGATGACACTAAACTGGGTGGAAGTGTGGGTCTGCTGGAGGGTCGGGAGGCTCTGCAAAGGGATCTGAACAGGCTGGGCCGCTGGGCAGAGTCCAGTGGCATGAGGTTTAACATGGCCAAATGCCGGGTCCTGCACTTGGGGCACAACAACCCTGTGCAGCTACAGACTAGGAGAAGTCTGTCTAGAAAGCTGCCAGGAGGAGAAGGACCTGGGGGTGTTAGTTGACAGGCAACTGAACATGAGCCAGCAGTGTGCCCAGGTGGCCAAGAAGGCCAATGGCATCTTGAACTGTGTAGAAATGGCATGACCAGCAGGTCCAGGGAGGTTATTTTCCCTCTGTACTCGGCACTGGTGAGACCGCACCTCGAGTACTGTGTTCAGTTCTGGGCCCCTCACCACAAGTAGGACGTTGAGGCTCTGGAGCAAGTCCAGAGAAGAGCAACAAAGGTGGTGAAGGGGCTGGAGGACAAATCTTATGAGGAGTGGCTGAGAGAGCTGGGGTTGTTTAGCCTGGAGAAGAGGAGGCTGAGAGGAGACCTCATTGCTTTCTATAACTACCTGAAAGGAGGTTGTAGAGAGGAGGGTGCTGGCCTCTTCTTCCAAGTGACAGGGGACAGGACAAGGGGGAATGGCCTCAAGCTCTGCCAGGGGAGATTTAGACTGGACATTAGGAAAAAATTTTCACAGAAAGGGTCATTGGGCACTGAAACAGTCTGCCCAGGGAGGTGGTTGATTCACCTTCCCTGGAGGTGTTTAAGGCATGGGTGGACGAGGTGCTAAGGGGTATGGTTTAGTGTTTGATAGGAGTGGTTGGACTCAATGATCCAGTGGGTCTCTTCCAACCTGGTTGTTCTATGATAGTCTTTAGCAATTACTTCTGAGGACTGAAGCTTAGGAGAAGAAAGCTGCTCGTTATGTTCAAAAACATCCATTAAATTCCCATTCAAGTATTTCTTTGGAAGTAATTCGGCATCATCTGTAAATGTGGATTACTGACTTTTTTGTATATTTTATGATTTCTATTAGTCATTTACATTTATAGAAATATAGACCTTAAAAAATTTTGAAGTAATTTTGCTTCAGTTCTGTCATGCCAGAGATCTTTTTCTCCAAAATATATTTTGTTACAGCCTTGTGTGTCTCATGAAAGAAATTGAAGTGAAGTTAAAAGGGAGATCTGTCTGGTCTCTAACACTTCCCTGAAATGTGAGTCTACCTGGGTAAATGGCAGTGTATAATGTTTCATTAGGCAGGTAGGAAATTCTCCTCTCCGGAGTCCCTGCCATCACTCACTCTCCTAAATACCTCCCTTTTCACCATGTTAATTTCCCAACAGCTTACCGTTTTCCTAGATAGAAACATACCTTTCAATTTTAAAGCCATACAGTTGTGCTTCATTATATTTAAAGTCTTACTAGCTTTTCTAACGCTTCTCTAATGACCCACAGTGCTTCGATGGCTAAATGCCTCCTCCTGCAGCTGCCCGTACCCTGGTTCTTGGCCCCTGAGCTCCCATTGCTCGTCCAGCCCCGGGGATGGAGCAGGACCAGAGGCTGCCTTCCTCCTATGTGGGTGGGATACCTAGCAGCTCTCATGGTTAGTCTGAAAAACCAGCTTACCTGTGGCTGCACGCTGTTGGGACCCGTAGGGGCTGGGTCATGGTTTGATGAGCTCAGCGAGGGTATGAAAAGCAGAACTATGCTGTCTGGGGCCACGATGATCTGTCAGTACATTGTGCTATCCAGCACCCACTCACCCACATTTTGATGATAAGCTTTGAGCAAAAAGATGATTACTGTTGGCATTTGGATTAGCTGTGGTTCAGTGTGGACAAAATGGTCCAAAAAGTGCAAGAAGCATTAACAATGGAGGCAGAGGGCACATAATCCCCCCTGCCCTGCATCTCAGGGAGAGGGAAGCTAAGTTTGAGCTCACTTTAATGTCCTCAATACCAGGAACGTTCATTTCATGCTAAATAAAATTAAGTCTTGCATTATCTGTGGCTGGAAGTAGCCAGGAGTTCAGGTTAGGAATGACAGTGCTCATCACTAGCTGTGGCAGGAGTGGGCAGGCAGGAGAGAATGAAAACAGGAGGGTGTCACTGTGCTGAGCTGTTGGTTTGCTTCCAGATTTCAGGCAAACCAGACATTGTTTTCATCATACAGATTCTATTCAAATATAATTTCTCACTTTTTAAGATTTTTTGTTTTATGGGCAGTTAGAAAATTCAGCACTGGCTCTTTTGCAGCTGGTCATCTGCTAGATGGGATTTTTAAAATTTATTCACACACACCCCACTCCCTGAGCCATTTCTTTGTAACTAGGGTTTGGCTGCTCAGAAGTTTTCGGCATCCCAGCACTCACAGTTGTCTTAGGCACAGTAAAGATCATGAGATTTCCACAGACCTGGCCCCACTAAGTGCACCTCAACTTGCCAGACTGACATCCTCCCAAAATATTATACATGTTGCTCTGTTTCTTGCTAGTGCTTTGCCTCTTGAAATTCGAAGGTATGGCAGGTCACAGTGGGAATCGAAAACTTGCCTTCCCGGAGGGAAAAAAGCCCTGATAAACCACAACTAAACATGTCCTCAAATTCATTATTTGGAAATGTGAGAAAGGGCTCCACACAGAACCATGGCAGTAGCAAACGATGTCCCTCCAGCAGAGGCAAACAGAATCTTTCTGACAGCAATCCAGTAGAAGGGCAGTGGACACTTTTGGCAGAACATGGCTGTACACTATCGGTACATCCTGCAAATTTCCAGCTGACCCCTGGGCTATAAATGAAAATTTGGAGCCACTGCAATTTGTAACCTGGCTGTTCAAAAGTGTGGTGCAGCCACAGGCAGGCTGGAAACAATTAGGCCTTTTTCCCCCCTTATAATATAACTGCACACAGCTGCTGGAGGTGCAGATACTCTGATTTCCAAATATAGAAAGCTGGGTGGCTTCCACTTCATCCTGTGTTTCCAGTTTTCTTTGTACCTTCCAAACCCACATTCTCATTTGAACTTTGCACGAATTTCTAAAGCCGATGGAAAGACCTGGGAGGCCCAGGATGGAAAGTCACCACTTCTTAAGCTCAGCATGTGTAAGATGAAGGAAGACTCAAACCACTGCCAGTTATTGCCCTGGAGTCCTCCTATTCCTTCCTTTTGGCACTGGTAACCCAGTGAAAGTGACTGGAAGGGAAAATGTTAAACATTGGGACAAGGGGAAATTTAAAAAATCACTGGGTTATAAATCTTCTTGGGCTTTGCCCAATCTGGCAGATTCTCTCTTTTTTAAATTCTTTAAGGCTTAAACTGTTATAAAGGGAACCTGTTCTACAAACCACAGAATTGCAGCTGATTTTAAAATTAGTGTTCAGCCTGTAGAGCTTAACATCATAGTGCAACATGAACAGATCAAAGATGGCCTGGTGATATAGGTGGGTTAAGATTTCCAGCCGTACCTCTCTCCCTGCTGTATGTTCAAGGACCAGACTCAGAGACATGGCAAAAGACAGAAAAGCCCTATGCCACTGAAGTCTTTGCAGTCCATTTTCTGTGAACCCACTTCAAGTGACCTCCAAGGCAGGTACTGATCCTGTTGTACAGTTACAGCAGCCAGACCAGAAGAGGGGAAAATAATTCAGTCATTGATGTTAACACTGTGGGGCAGGTACTGTGGGAACATCCCTACAGCCCTGTGTGCATTTTTAAGCCCTCTCCCTGCTCTCCTTTGCACATTTTTGTAGTTATGAGAGACAGAGGGCAAGAAAGTGACTCTGTTTTCTTTTCCTTTTAATCTCCTGAATACTGCCTCATGCACCCATGAACTAGATTTTACAAATTCCCTTACCTCTGATAGAAACTACACAAAAATATCCCTGTGCTTAACAAGATGTCTGAATGCTGCTTTCCCATCAAGGAGCTGAAAAGTATCTTCTGGCTTCCCTGAACTCAAAAGTTTACTCCTGTAATTTGTGCTAAAAAATTCAGTTTCAAGATATTGAGCTTAGCTGGTCAAAGCCTAGTCAGTCCTTCAAGCCTCTGCCACTCAGAATCTTTGCCAGGAAAGGTCAGTCTGATATCAGAGTTTCTCCGTGTTCTTTTTTTCATCATAGTTTCACTTGTGGCCCAGAACATTTGTGTGTCAACATTGAATTAAAAAAAAAAAAAAAAAAACATCTGAAGGGCAGCCTCAAGGGAGAATACACCAAAGGCTCAGCTCTCTAGGCAAATTTGCCACTAATATGAAATATGTTACTCTGGTAGAATTGTGAAAGAATATGTATTCTGTGTTCTCAAGCAGCTCAGTTATGGTTTATCTTAACCCTCTTCCCAAACTGCACAGACTGGAATAAAGCAGTTTGCATTAGATACCAAAGTAAGCCTACATAAGTACCTGTGCAAGTATGTCTATTGCTTCCATCCAAAGACAAAACCTGAGAAATGTATTAAATACATAAGGTCCAGAAAGAAAGCACAAAGCTTCTGGAAGAGAGTAGATTAAAAGGTTTGGATCATACAAGGCTTTGGATAAAAGGACACAATAAACATACAATTCAGGCCAAATTCATTGCTTGCGTAGAGCGGCAAAACTCCCCTAGTGCTGAAGCAGCAGTAGCTGAGCACACAAGAGACTTGATCCAGTGGGTCAACTAGGCAAATTTTAACAGAAACTTTCCAGTTGCAAAAAACAAGTTGTATTTCATTACTCAGCTGACCATAAAGGCATTGCAGACCACCTTGGTGCACTGGGGTGCCTTTCCCTGTCTCTTGGGATGAAGTAGTAGGAAGAAGTGCAGTGATGCACTCGGCCTCCTGCAGTGATGGGTCCAGCACTGCCCAGGGCTGGAGGGGGACAGGCATTAGGGCTCCTTCCAACTTAGGGCATGCTCATTTTGCCCACCTAGTGCTCACCTGTGTTTTTTGAAAAGAAAACCAAAGGCCATTCTCATCTTTATCCAATGTTTATTAACTCCTTGAACATTCAGTTTAATTTTCCTTGGTTTGTTTTTAATTAGGACCTTTCTTTAATTCTTCAAAGATTTTGTAAAAAAAAAACCTCAAATCCATCATTTTATTTATTTTTTTTAATTAAGCCTGATCTCTCTGTAGAAGCTCAATTTCCACCCCAGCAAACCTGAATCCTTCTTCTCCACCACAGCCCATGACAACTGTCAGAGATTACCCCATTTGAGCTAATGGAATGCTCTTTCTCCCTGAACTTCAGCAGCAAAAAGTTCTCACCAGAAACCTCTAGCTCTTTGAAGCAGGAACCTTTCTAAATTATTGGAGAGCAAGCTCATGGACCAAGCCTCTGATGTGGGCAAATTGCTGTTGCTACCAGATCGAAATCTCAAAGCTTTTTGTCTCCAAATCTGTCCATTGGAGGATTTTGATGTATCCCACACCCAGACCTGCGTACCATATGGGACCCCATGTCCTGCCTGACACAAAGCTCAGGTGGTATTGGTAAACCCTCCAACATCTGTCCCAAGATTATATTTTCCAGATACATGTGATAACACTTTTCATGCCTGTGGGACCTTCTTTACGGTTACCTTCCTTTCACGATCTCACAAAGCTGCACAACAGAAATAGGAAGCGTCTAACAGTACAAGAGCTGCTGTGCTGGCCCCACTAAAACCATCTGGAGGGCCTTGATCAAAATTCATTGCCTTGTCCTGCTTCAAAGAAGAAAGTATCAGAGAAACCACCATCTGTTCCCAATTTCTACATCTGCTCTGTGACCTTGGCAAAGGCATTTCACCTTTTATGCCTCTGTGTCCACATCTGCAGAGATAAATGCTAGAGAAATGCATAGCGTGTGGACATGGAGTGCCATAGAAAACTTAAATATTGCTTCAGGAAGGCAATAGTGATATCAATCAGTGAATAAAGGCTGAATAAGAAGTGATCATCTCTGCAGGACTGATAGATATTGCAATGCTATGTTATTTTTCTTCTCTTCTTCCTGCATTTTCTCTCCCAAGTGGTTGTTATTCTAGCAGGGAAATTTACAGCCCTTCCCCCAGCCTACCCTTCTCCCTGCCTTTCCCAGAGAAATTACACATCTTCACCAGCCTCCCAAAGCTACAACAGGCAGGAGGTTCATATTTCACTCTGTGCCTGCATGACCTTTAAAATTATAACCTGCCAGTGATGGGAAACAGATAAAGGAGAAATGTGTTTGACTGGAAGCTCAGGTTTTCATAGCAGCACATATGGTGGTGACCAAGCACGGAAGGGCTGATGAGACAAGTGATAAGAACAGCTGTGTTGCATGCCCGCAGCTGGAGAGACACCCTTATGCAGACCCTGAAGGTGCAGCATACAAATATCCTTGCTGCCTACCTTGTCATGTAGGCCACTGGTCAGATCGGCTTTGATAGACAGCCCATTATAAAAGAGGATCAGCAATGGGTGGGGTGGTATTAGAAATTATGGAGAGGGAAGAGCCAGGCAGGAAAAGGGAACATTCAGTCACGTACCGAAGTGGACCCAGCCTGGGGACTTGGATTTACAGCTAAGAACAACACCTACTAGTAATCGCCTCACTGCACAAGAGAAGTTTAAGCAGAGGAATCCACCATACTGTAGGACTTTCATCTGATGGCTTCTCTGCTGCATTCAACAGCAGCAGATAAAAATAGGAAGGAGGTGTGAGGGAGATAATTAGCACGGCTAGCTTTTGCCACTATCAATTAGGATGAGTGATGACTGCTTCATTCACTTTAAATAACATCTTTTTGGAAAGCAAATTAACTCAAAGCCTCACTAAGGAGGTAAACCAGAAAGATAGGCAGACTGTAAGGCTTCTGATGTCCTCCAAGCCACGCTCTGGGAATTGCGATAAACACCCACATGGCCCAATGCACGATTCTCAGCAGTATTACTTATTTCACTACAAGTTACAATGCTTTCGAACATCCCAGCAGCCACTGTTTTGCAAATGAAAGATCCTCATACCTTAGAAAAGCTACCCTTTAATCACAGGCTCCTGGTTTTCTAAATTCACCACTGGGTGCTCTGAGCATTAATTTGGGAAAGTATCTATCTGGATAGTGCTCAAGCTGCAATGGGTGGTGCAGCTGGATACTGACTAGCTATTTTATTACAATGCACCAGAGGAGGAGGATGTTAAGAAATTAATTCCATTTTGCTCTGGCTCGGTACATATCCATTTAACCAGAAATGCTGGTGATGTTTTAATCTAACAAGAACAATGTTTTCCACTTACTAAAAAATCCAATTTCACACTACATGAAAAGCACTGGAAAAGGTTTAAAACACCTTAAAAGTTTTCACAAATTATTTTGAGGGTTTTGCTTTTGAAAGGAGACATTTTTAAGAAGCAAGAAGTTGAGCAAAAAATTCAAATCATCTTTAGTCATTGAACAGCTGTGGGTCTGTCACACATCCTTGGAAAGAGCTTGCCAAATACATGTATCCTATTATATTTTCAGTTTATTGCTAGCACATTTTAAAAATAGAAAGCAAGCAATTAGTTGTATTTGACAAACAATACTTGTGAGATATAAATTAAGAAAGACTGTTTCTGGGAGCAGCATCCTTCTTATACTACTTCATAATGCAGTGGAACAGCAGCTTGTGCAATGCTGGCAATGCAATATTAAGACGCACCCAGCGGAAAATTGACTTGTCTCATCTTTCAGCTTTGGCTCCGGATTAGACACTAGCAGGAGAAGCTAGTTTTCCTGACAGGGCCAGTCTGGAGAGCAAAACTCAGTCACTGACAGCAGAAGAAAGCATTGCTTTGAAATCTTTTGAGCCATGTGAGACATGCAGCCCCTTTGCTACTTTTTTCTGGCTATGAAGTGAAGGTGGCAGGTTTAAAATGAAGAAAAAGAAGCAGTCATTCATGCAAAGCCTCATCAAGCTACATCCTCTCCTGCTGCCTAATGGCACAGACCCTGTCAGTTCACAAGAACTCAAGAGATGGCCAGGTAGCCTGTTTGAGAGCTATGAACTACACTAGAGATGGGGCAACACAGCCCCAGATGGGGACTGTATCTGCTACCAGCCCCCTATGTGGGCAGAGCAAGGCAAACCCATCACTGAAACCCACGCAGAAAAAAGTAAATGGTTAAATGGATGCCAAAAATGAGATTATCAGGAGGTCAAGACCTGCCAGGCAGCTGTAGGTCCAGGGGCTCTTTGGGCCAGAGTGACACTGACCAAAAGACATTTGATTTCATTTTGCCTCGGTGACCTGATTACCTGGCTGCAGCCCAGTTTTTCACATCGTATCAGCTTTTCTCAAGCCAGAAGGGAAATGCTGACCCATAGCCAAAAAGCAAAACCAGGGGGAACAGATTGTTTTGGACAGGCATTAAATAAAGCAATAATCCAAAGAACACATACATATATATTAAAAGAGTCTTAAACTACTGGATTAAAGAGGCGAGAGGAATTTCATATTTAATTGAAGCACTTCTATATTATCTCAGTGATGAACAGGCAAATGCTAGGTCAGGATTACCCTGCAATTTCAATGTATTACTTCTGCCTCCAGTGAGTAAAGAGATTAAGTCATGAGCCAGGCACTGGGGTCCTTCTCTAAAGAAGGAGGTATAGGACCAGAACACAGGTTTGTAACAAAAAAAGGAAAGGGTCCTCACAGTGTTTCTTCATAAAGAAGTAAAACCAACAAGGCAAAAGCAATTGAAATCATTTAAATCTTCTACATATTCCATTGCAGAAGATACCTGTATCCCAGTACAAGCTCTGTGAGGAGGCCAGACGTGGGCATCCTCAGCCCACAGCCAGACACTGCTGTGAAATCGTTTTTGTCAAAATGAAGAATCCAGATCCTCAGGACCCATCATTTCCACAGCTCAGGAAGTGGGACTTGCAGAAAAACTCTCCATTTCCCATACCTTCTTACTCTGCACACAATGGGATTAAATTTCTCTGGTGGTTTGTGGCTCTCTGTTGGCAATATTGTATATACCTGTAAGTTTTTACCCCTGCATAAGCTCTTGCAAGTATAAGACATCGTTCTCTTCTGCTTGTTCAGAGCCCTGGCAAACCTCCTACAGCCTACTATAACACAGGCAATAAATAATAAACATTTGAAATTTTGAGTAGCAATTTACTACTGGTTTGGGAGTTTCCTTGGATTCTGTAAAAAGGACTCAAATCCCACTGAATTTGCCGTCCTTTAATTACAAATGGCTGTCTGCACCAGCACAAAGAATCTCCCCCTGTAAGGGACAGCTTTGTCCCTGCTGCAGGAATTTCTCTGTGGAATAGACACTGGTATTTGGGCACCTTGTTTCACCTTTTTCTAAAATAGCTTCTTGTCAGTAAACACCAGAAGACATCTGAAAAGTGTGTTCAGCCTAGCTAGTGCTTCAGAGTGTTTTTTTAGTTTGCTTTGCTATTTCCCCCCCCCCGCAGTGATTTTAATTTTTCTAATCCCTGGGGACTCTCAGGTGAACAAGGCGTGCTGCCAGAGAATAGATTCCAGTGGAGAAGACTAAAGTGCCCAGCTAATGTCTCAAATAGGTCCCTCCCTCACAACATGTTTCATGCAGTTAGAGACATCATCTCCAGAGTGTCCAGAGATAAATGACTGCAAGCACTGGGTTTCCTCCGGCACATGCCCTGTAGGGCATCATTCATCCCTGTTTCAATGCAATTTCCTTCACTTACCCACGTTACATTGTCTCTCGATTTTTACCAACATTATAGAAGGTCAATATGAGCAGCTATTTAGAGAACAATGGACCTGTTGTGCTGGATTTATGGATCAGTACTGATATGAGCACTGGCAAGTACCAATTTCAGAAGTAATTTGTTATTAGATGATGTGTGTGTATATAGATACATTTCATTTATAATCTCTTCAGAGACATTTATCTGTGTGCATCTGTAGGTGTGCCTATATATAGCATACATATATATATATATATATATATATGTATATGTCTGTCTACTTGGCACCCCCATTAACTCTTTCTTAAAAGCATGGTATGCAGCTCTGACATCCCCATTTCTTTGTTCTCTCACCCATATTTCCTTCCTTGTTACTTCACCTAGCTCATTCCCCAATTTCTCTCACCCCTTTCACCCCTGTGGTGGTAAATGGAGTTAACTCCAGCTGGAGGCCAGTTACAAGTGGGGTTCCCCAGGGCTCAGTGCTGGGTCCAGCCCTGTTCAATGTCTTTATCAATGACCTGGATGAAGGCATCGAGTGCACCCTTAGCAAGTTTGCAGACAATACTAAACTGGGTGGAAGCATGGATCTGCTGGAGGGTAGGGAGGCTCTGGAAAGGGATCTGAACAGGCTGGACCGCTGGGCAGAGTCCAGTGGCATGAGGTTTAACACGGCCAAATGCCGGGTCCTGCACTTGGGGCACAACAACCCTGTGCAGCTACAGACTAGGAGAAGTCTGTCTAGAATGCTGCCAGGAGGAGAAGGACCTGGGGGTATTGGTTGACAGCAACTGAACACGAGCCAGCAGTGTGCCCAGGTGGCCAAGAAGGCCAATGGCATCTTGGCTTGTATCAGAAACAGCATGGCCAGCAGGTCCAGGGAGGTTATTCTCCCCCTGTACTCAGCACTGGTGAGACCGCACCTTGAATCCTGTGTTCAGTTCTGGGCCCCTCACCACAAGAAGGATGTTGAGGCTTTGGAGTGAGTCCAGAGAAGAGCAACGAAGCTGGTGAAGGGGCTGGAGAACAGGCCTTATGACGAATGGCTGAGGGAACTGGGGTTGTTTGGCCTTGAGAAGAGAAGGCTGAGGGGAGACCTTATTGCTCTCTACAACTACCTGAAAGGAGATTGTAGTTAGGAGGGTTCTGGCCTCTTCTGACAAGTGACAAGGGACAGAACAAGAGGGAATGGCCTCAAGCTGCACCAGGGGAGGTTCAGGCTGGATAGCAGGAAAAACTTTTTCACAGAAAGGTTCATTGGGCACTGGCAAAGGCTTTCCAGGGAGGTGGTTGAGTCATCATCCCTGGAGGTATTTAAAAGATGGGCAGACAAGGTGCTCAGGGACATGGTTTAGTAGCAGATAAGAATGGTTGGATTTCATGATCCAAGAGGTCTTCTGCAATCTGTCGATTCTATGATTCGGTGTATCACTTCTTGTACCCCTTCCTATGCAGCCCCTCGGTGATGTTGCATGCCCAGAAAAGCAGTTCCCAGCTACTGTGGCAGATGTGGTAGCCACAGAAAGAAGAGAAAATAAAGATACCACCTCCTGCGAGCTTGCCACAGCAGCTAACCCACTTCTTGCTAGTTGGGTCAAAGCACAAGCTCTCACACCTGGTTCAGAAACCTGAGGGAAAACTGCATTTTGCTATTCATTTTCTCCACTGTGTGCGAAGCCTGTATTCTCAGAAAGGCCAAAGCAGCAGACCAGACAATCACAGACTCTCTAAACCAAGCCAAAAATATGGTTGAGCCAAATAAACCCTAAACAAAACAACATGAGGAATAATACAGTGATGGGTTTGGTGGGCTTTTTTTTTAATTTTAATCATTGTAAATTTAAAATGCCTCCCTTGATTTTTATTAAAATACAGATCAACCTGTGTGGGTGAACTAAAGAGAAAGAGTGTGTCTATTATTGGCAGGCAGCTTTGCTTCAACTTCAGCTTGTGTCTCTTTTTAACATTTCCCAAAACAACCACCGAGGGTGTAGAGAAGCAGCGGGGGGAGGTAGTACCACAGCTCTGGATTTACTCACACGCTTCTCACCTGCCATTGATTTTTTTTTCCCCTCCTGTGCTAATGGTCTCCCCTCCTGCCATCACTTCCCCATGAAACTCTTCAGTGATCCACATAGCCATATACCAGGGGAAAATGAGAAGTGTAAGAAGGCCACAGAGCTTCAGACTTTGCTTCTAAAACTGAAACCTGGCAAACTTTAAATGTGACAGGTCCTTGCTGGCATAATGCAGCCAGAGCCAGCTGTGAAATGGGATGAAGTCCTGGCAACTTAATGGTAACAGATATCAGTAAACTTTACTAGCAGCTCACTGGGAGGACTGGCATAGCTCAGCAGGGCAGGGAAAGGAAAGATCTGCCTCCTGGTTATAATTAGCAAGTAATTCAATGCGATTGGAATGAGTCAATGGGCCAAAGCAGCTGGTGCTCCCACACTATAAGCAGCTCAGAGGTTTTTATTTCAGATGAGATCTGGTCTGCTTCCCCAGACTGGGTGTCCCTTCTACAAGGACTGAGAATTGGTCTGGGCAAACCCAGATGAAGCTGGATCAGTTTTGATGTACATGTGGAAGCAGCTTCTGGTTTGGTTTCCTCCCCAGGCAGCTGGATCACATATACCAAAGAACCGTGTCAATGCATCCAATGCTCACATCCTAACACACGACTGCTTCAAATCACAGGGTGAACAGGAGGCAAGGAGATGCATCCCCAGGCTCTCAAACTTGCATCTCTGTGCTGGAGGAAAATCACAGAATAACTAGGTTGGAAGAGACCCACTGGATCATCGAGTCGAACCATTCCCACCAATCCCTAAATCATGCCCCTAAGTACCTCATCCACCCTCACCTTAAACACCTCCAGGGACGGTGACTCAACCACCCCCCTGGGCAGACTGTTCCAGTGCCCAATGACCCTTTCTGTGAAAAATTTTTTCCTAATCTCAAGCCTAAATCTCCCCTGGCAGAGCTTGAGGCCATTCCCTCTCGTCCTGTCCCCTGTCACTTGAGAGAAGAGGCCAGCACCCTCCTCTCCACAACCTCCCTTCAGGTAGTTGTAGAGAGTAATAAGGCCTCCCCTCAGCCTCCTCTTCTCCAGGCTAAATAATCCCATCTCTCTCAGTCACTCCTCATGAGATTTGTTCTCCAGCCCCTTCACCACCTTCGTTGCTCTTCTCTGGACTCGCTCCAGAGCCACAACATCCTTCTTGTGGTGAGGGGCCCAGAACTGAACACAGTACTCGAGGTGCGGTCTCACCAGTGCCGAGTACAGAGGGAAAATAACCTCCCTGGACCTGCTGCTCACACCGTTTCGGATACAAGCCAAGATGCCATTGGCCTTCTTGGCCACCTGGGCACACTGCTGGCTCATGTTCAGTCGGCTGTCAACCAGCACCCGCAGGTCCTTCTCCTCCTGGCAGCTTTCCAGCCAGACTTCTCCTAGTCTGTAGCACTGCACAGGGTTGTTGTGCCCCAAGTGCAGGACCTGGCATTTGGCCTTGTTAAATCTCATGCTGTTGGTCTCTGCCCAGCAGTCCAGCCTGTTCAGGTCCCTTTGCAGAGCCTCCCGACCCTCCAGCAGATCCACAGTTCCACCCAGCTTGGCATCATCTGCAAACTTGCTAAGGGTGCACTCAATGCCTTCATCCAGGTCGTTGATAAAGACATTAAACAGGACTGGACCCAGGACTGAGCCCTGGGGAACCCCACTTGTCACTGGCCTCCAGCTGGAGTTAACTCCATTTACCACCACCCTCTGGGCCCGGTCATTCAACCAGTTTTTCACCCAGGAGAGCGTGCACCCGTCCAGGCCAGAGGCCGACAGTTTCCGAAGCAGAATGCTATGAGAAACTGTATCAAAGGCTTTACTGAAGTCCAGGAAGACCACATCCACAGCCTTTCCCTCATCCAAGAGTTTAGTTACTCGGTCATAGAAGGTGATCAGATTACTCTGGCAAGACCTGCCTTTCATGAACCAGTGTTGACTGGGCCTGATCACCCAGTTCTCTTGAAAGTGCTTCTTGATAGCACTCAAGATCACCTGCTCCATGACTTTCCCTGGTACCGAGGTCAGACTGACAGGCCTGTAGTTCCCCGGATCCTCCCTGCGCCCCTTCTTATAGATGGGCATGACATCAGCCAGCCTCCAGTCCAGCGGAACCTCCCCAGTCATCCAGGACTGTTGGAAGATGATGGAAAGGGGTTTGGCCAGCACATCCGCCAGTTCCCTCAAAACTCTTGGGTGGACTCCATCCGGCCTCATAGACTTGTGGGCATCTAGCTGGGCAAGCAAGTCTCTAACCACCTCCTCTTGGACCTTGGGAATCTCATACTTCTCTTCCAACCCTTGGGGTTGTGCACAGAGGGAACAATTTTCCTTGCTGTTAAAGACAGAGGCAAAGTAGGCATTGAGTACTTCAGCCTTGTCTTCGTCCCCTGTTACTCTTGCTCCCTCTGCATCTACTAGGGACTGGAGATTCTCCCTAGCCCTCCTTTTGCTGTTGATGTATTTGTAGAAAGACTTTTTGTTGTCTTTCACAGTCTTGGCCAGTCG
Organism: Clamator glandarius; assembly: GCA_033459285.1. NCBI lineage: Eukaryota > Metazoa > Chordata > Aves > Cuculiformes > Cuculidae > Clamator > Clamator glandarius. The sequence continues at coordinate 603,433 of JAUNZM010000702.1, forward strand.
CATTTCTAGTTGGGCCTTAGCCCTCCTGACTTTTTCCCTGCACAATCTCACTTCCTCCCTATAGTCCACCCAGGATGCCTGCTCCTTCCTCCAGAGGTCGTAGACCCTCCTCTTCCTATTGATGTCTCTTAGGACCTCCCTACTCAACCACGCTGGTTTCTTACCCCACGGGCTACTTTTCCGGAACTTGGGACGGCTTTCTCCTGAGCTGCTAGGAGTTCCTTCTTGAATAGCAACCAGCCCTCATGGACACCTTTGCCTTCAAGGAGCGCCTCCCACGGCACTTTTCCGACCAGCCTTCTGAACAGCCCAAAGTCTGCTCTCTGAAAGTTGAGGGTGACTGTTCTGCTAACCTCCTTCTTCATCTCACCCTGCACCGAGAATTCTATCATCTCATGATCACTTTGCCCCAAGCGTCCTCCAACCTTCACATCCCCCACCAGTCCTTCTCTGTTCACAAACAGCAGGTCCAGGAGGGCACCGTCCCTTGTCGGTTCGCTCACCAGCTGTGTGAGAAAATTGTCTTCCACACACTCCAGGAACCTCTGGGACTGCTTCCTTTCTGCTGTATTATACTCCCAGCCTATATCTGGGAAATTGAAGTCTCCCACAAGGACTAGAGGTAGCGATTTTGAGACTACACTCAGTTGTTTGTAGAAGAGCTCATCAGCTGCTTCTTCTTGGCTGGGTGGTCTATAGCAGACTCCCATCACAACATCTGCCTGCCTGTGGGCTCCTCTGATTTTCACCCACAGGCACTCAGTCCCATCCTGACCGTAGTCCAGTTCGAGGGTATCAAAGCCCTCTCTAACATAGAGGGCTACCCCGCCTCCTCTTCTGTCCTTCCTGAAGAGTTTATACCCCACCATGGGTACGCTCCAGTTGTACGAGTCATCCCACCACATCTCCGCAATGGCAATGACATCGTAGTCTCCTTGCCCTACCACAGCTTCCAGCTCCTCCTTCTTATTTCCCATGCTGCGTGCATTAGTGTAAATGCACTTCAGCTGGGCAGGCGTAGCTACAGCCTTTGTAATAGGGCTTCTCCCCAACTGAGCAGTCCTTGACTTACCTAAGGCCACAGTGCCAGTTTGCTGCCTACCATCCCCAGGTGCACTCACACCCTCAGCACCTCATATTTGTTCCCCAGAGAGATCTGGGGGTTAATTGCCTGGGTGGGGGGAGCAGGTTTCCTTCTCCAGGCAGGAACCTGCTGCCATTCCCCCTCTCTGTCTCTCCCATCCTTGCAGCTTACCGGTGGGTGGTGCTCAGTTTCACTGGCTCCAGCAGCCTGTGAGAGGGTCCTGCTCCACTCATCTATCTCCCTTTCACATTCCCTGATGGTCCTCAGCCTATCCACTTCTTTCCTCAGCTCATCCACCATATAAAGCAGTTCCCCAACCCGAGCACAGCTTCCACAGGAGGAGCCAGTGCCAGAGGCGTGAGCCACTATGGGAGGGGGGCATTGCCTGCACCCCAGGGTCTGGGTAGCTGCATGTGCCCACCGGGGCTCCATCTGGGTGGCAGCCTCCACTACGCTTGGTGCAGCCTTAGTCTTTCGTCGGGTATCCACCATTTTCCTCAATCTCTTCTGACCGTGCTCCAGCCCCTCCCTGCTCGCCCAAACTGCCTTGTTTAATGTGCCCCACTCCTCTTCGCCTGTGCTCCCTAAGGGCCGTTTAAATCCCCCGCGGAAGCTTCCGGGACCGCCCCCTCCCGTCAGGCACCGCGCGGGAGCGGCCGTTGAGTCCAGAGCCCAGCGCCGATCTCCCCATCGAGTTTTTTTAGGCTTTTCCCCGTTCAGGGAAGCACCCAGCCGCTTACGGGCACCCCTACTACAGAACTCACCGTCCTGTTGCTGGATGCAGCTGAATAATAATAAAATGGGAGTCAAGAAGAAAGACAGAGGCCCTGGCTCCATCCTGTTGCTAATACACAGTGCTTGCAGATAACTGCCTGCATCCACAGTTAAACTGGAGGCACAGCACTGCGCCCTCTTCTCCCAGCAGCTGGTGCCTCAGTCACCCCAGCTCCCAGGCAGAGCAGGTCTCTTTGGGGTGCTCCTGCACCTCTCCCTGTCCCGCATGCACAAGGACAGCTGACATCATTGGTAGAGATATGAGGATTGCTACAGACTATTACAGCCTTAAACTGTAAATGGGAGAAGGGTAAAAAAAAAAGGCAGGCAAGTCATACATTGCATTACAAACCTCAGACTTCCTATTGACTTTTACTGGGAAGACATCATGGCTCTGGATAGTCTTTTGTCCAAGGTGACAAATGGATATATTCATAATAGCTTGTGGTGTTATTTGACCTTTGTGGGAGACTTGGGGATACTCCCCCTTGCCCCCAACTTCTTGCTTATCTGCCTGGGAGGGTTTTCGTTAGCTCTGAAATGCCAGTAAGAAATAAAGCAAGCCAACTTTGCCAAGGGAGTGAGTCTCCTGGAGCCTGTTGTGTTACTCAAGGGGTCAGTATTCTCCTTCATGGTTTTTTTGTGGCCATGTTATGAACTATGTAGAGCAACAAGTAGATGTTTTGACTGGAAATAGATTTCACCAAAGGAAACATTCCCCAGTTTTGGCACCCATTTGACCTAGGACAAAATCAGCAGCAGCCACAGCTAACCCACCAGTTGCAGAGTGAAGAAAAGCCTGAACAAATTCTTGTAGCAGTTTGCATAACTGAGGCCCCAAATGACCGTCGCCACCTCTGTGCTATTAATAAAGACTATTTTGAAACAAACGATTATTTTGCAAGCAACCGATTTATTTATTAACCTTATTATCATTACTGCCATCTGCAAGGTGTTTCAAAACCATTGGGCACTACAACTGTAGCCTGACCAAGAGATATGATAGTGCAAGTGAGGGTGATGAGCTGGCTTCTATGCAGTTTCAACACTGTGAAAGCTGATAGCACCAGTCTTCCTCCTTGGCTTTCTAGAGTAATGACCTGCAGCACCTATTTTTCATTGCTAGTAACAAAAGAGACAGGGCTGTTTGAATTATCTGGGTTAGTCCCCTCAAGTATTGCTGCTTCCCCTCTCAGAACATGCTCTGAAAATGGAGATGGATAACTTGGAGTGGCAGAGCTGTTCCCAGCTGAGTCAGACTTCAGCTCACTTGTTGCTTTTTATAGATTAAGCTCTTGCAAAATAATGTATTCTGTGTAATGAAAAATGAACCCACATCTTAATAAAATGGGAAAGCAGGAAGGATGATAAGACAGCGTCAGACCAATGCAGTACCCCAAGGGGATCTCTGCTTGGAAGGCATCCTGAAACTTTTACTCCTTCACCTTTGTTGCATGAAAGGGCGACAATGAGATGAGGGGTTTTTTTTACTTTTTTTTTTTTTTCTGTGTGTTCCAATTAGGTGTCTTCTACAAAAGGGTCTCTTGACGCACCTGTCTCTTGGTTCCCTTCACCGCAAAGGTCTTCCTAAAGACTGATTTTTCAGCTGAGTTTTTCCCACATCATGGGGGTAACAGCTCTTTCTAGCCAAGGTGGATGGCAGCAGTTGGCCCCTGGTCAAGTGGTCATCAGTAAAGCACACGCTGTGGCACAATGCTCCACATATCTGGGGTGCTCCAAGCACCCTGCTTCAGTATTTCGCTAGAGAAAGCAAAGCAACTCTGATACACCCACACCTTCATCCTAAAGACTCTGTACATATGGGTTTTGCAACACCCATAAAGCCTTTCCCAGTTTGAGGGAGAAGGCAAAAGCAGACTTATAATGGAAACTCAACCACAGCCTTCAGCATAGGTTGGCAGCTCTAATCCTATAATAAATCCAAAGCACACGTGAGTCTGCAAAACAGGGTGGTGAATTCTCTATTCCTGTCTGCAGTATTTTTAGCAAGCAGGGTCATTTTTAGCCTTTTTTTTTTTTTTCTCTTTCAGTATAAAGACATTGTCAAAATACAGGCATTGCTCATGGGGCATGCAGCAGTCAGTTGATTTAGATAGATACAACTGACATTTCAAAACAAGGAATGCTCAGCACTCAAATTCCTGGCATGCTATAAAATGCAAAAATGTTAAACCGTCACCTATGGCAAACATTTCTCCATCAGATGTATCACAGGACCACAGTGAGGAAATTGGTGGGAGAGGAAGGAAAATGTCAGAGTTTGTTTTGCAGATAGCTTAAGGGAAAGGAATCCTAAATCTTGAGCAAATGTTTGTTTTTGCATTGTGGCAAAAATGTTTGCTTCCTTAACACAGAGTAATCACAATTACATTTTTGTTTAAAAATACTTCTCCCACTGTCTGGGCTGCAGTGTAAACAGGATGCACCGAAATGTCAGCCCATCCGTGGGCTTTGCCATGGCAGACATGCAGGGAATCAATGCACTCTTGCTCATAAATCTGACTTGCTTCCCTAAAATAGATCTCTGCTGTCTTTACAGAGTCACCGTCCTCCACTTTCAGTATGCTGGGTATCAGGAAACACAGGGACAGGAGACTGAAGACAAAGGCTGGAGTGTGAGCACAGGGGGTGCACAGCCGGAGGTGAGCCATGCAGGAGGGGATCCTCATCAAGGAGCATGTGCCTCACTGCCCATGCTACCTCCCCCTCCCCATGCCACTGGATTAAACCCATCCTGGCTGGCTCCCAGCAGTTACCATTACCTGGCTACCCATATGGTTAACTGACCGGGGGTTAGTTCATTCCTTAGGAGACTCACCACTACAGATGTCAAGAATTGATCAAGTCATTTGTCTTCAGCTGCCATTTGTTTTGGTACAAACTTAAGGAATTTCTAGGGATTGTTTCATTTGTTAATTTTTCTCCATTAAAAAAAAAAGCAAACAAAAGACAAGAATCCTACAACCCCCCCCCCCCGGCATAAACTCCTCGGGTATAAACACTGTCTTTGCCAGCCTCTAGGCAACAGTTGAACACTGATATTTTCCCAGAATTGAGTAAATTAAAATTTATACAGTGAAACTGCAGTTTACTGCATCTGACTCCTTCTTTTTTACTTTCCCTCCATCAAAAGCTGCCCACATATAATGTTCTTAAAAAACAGATGTGTGATTGATATTCAGCAGATTGCATGTGACAAGGTCACCCTGCCTTAGGTAACTGCAAGAACTAACATTTTCATTACTATACCCATGAACTTCATGCAAGGCATGTTGCACAGGGTGAACATCTTTGATGAAAAAGCTACTGCAGCAGCTCTTCAGTAGCAACAGGTCTTCATAACAGAAAACGTTCTGCATTTTCCTGAACCCTGATCCAACACAGCCCTTGAGCACAAGATTACCTTTAAAGTTGCCTGTGATCACACAAAGATTACTGCAGTGGTCTTCCTACAGACAAGGACTCTTGGTTTTCAAAGGCTTCTAATAAAGTTTCTTAGAAATAAATGTTTCCTGGAGCCCACCTTGACATTAAACACAGCCTTACATATTTTGACTAATACGACTTGAGTCAGTGAAGGTGCTCAAATGCTTCAGCACTCCAAAACCTTATTCAGTGTATGAGTTACACACAGATTAACAAGTCCCAAACCTTTTCCCACAACCTAAAGGTCTGACAAGAATAGCAATAGGTAGCTCTGGAGGATGTAACCGCATCGAGCTGAATTCATTATCTCACAAGCTCAAGTGCTTGCAGGGATTCTTGAAACTGATGAACAGTTTGTCTCCAACAATGTTGTCCAACCAAGCTAAAATAGTAAAAAGGGTTTGGGGAAGCACGTTCCACTCAACTGTTATCTTCTTATAAAGCAGAATGCCCAGAAAGCCAGCTGGGGGCTTATGGAAAAGCCATTTGCCAATGATAAATACCTGGGCTGTGGGAAAATGTTTGTCAGCATATCACAACTATAAGGGCTACGGATGAAACTAATTGCTTAGAAAATTACTTCACAAAATGAAATAAAGACATTTGTTTCAACTGGGTTAGCATAAACTGCCTCTTGAATGAACAATTTTCTATTTTGTTTGCTTCTTTCTGGTTAATGAATGACCAAATAGCCTTGTTTTTCAGTACGTAGCCAGCGACTGTAAACATTGTGGTCCCATGAACCAAATCTTGCTCCCAGTATTTCAACCTAGAAATGAGTGGGGAACATAAGGCTACGGGTCATTTTCTTGGAGATGGCTACAAATCCTTTACAACCTCGGTTTACCAGAGAGATGTTGTTGGTATCTCTGTTCTCAAAAGCTGCAGTGGTGTGAATATCTGCATAAAAGATCTGTTATATTGTCTGCAGCTCAGTTCAGTATACAAAGGTGGTCTGTAATATACACATGCATCTGCTAAAACACAGCACGTATTGAAGGAGATGAAGAGGAACAAAACCCACAGAGAAACAGGTATAACATCAACAGAGATGCACACGAAGGCTGAGAGCCCCTTGCCTTGTTCCTTCTGGCAGGGAATGGGAAAGAACAATGAACAATTACTAACCCTGCACTGGATGCACAAATTTGACCACTGATAACTTTTCCAAAGGGGGAGTGTTGTAATGTCACACTGTTCCTGGAATTACCAAGGATACCCTTTACTCCCAGTGGCTGACACTTTTGGGGGATTTTTGCTAATAATTTTCAGGCTCGCATAGGCGTCCCATGTAGATACAGATGCCCCATCATCAACAAAAAGAAATTTATCTGCTCCAGTAATCCCTGCCTGAAGGTCAAGGAAAGCCAGCTGGGATGGCTAGGATGTTTTGGGTGGGCTGGCAGGTCAGGAAGTGCACTTGGACTTCTGCTGACAGATATTGGCTAAGCTGGCAGGTGCTGGAAACATAAGATGAGGAGGAGGCGGCAGCAGCAGGCAGGAACAGTTGATCAAACACAGTGTTTACTGCTTAGAAACAAAATTTCATTGAGAGCAAAGAGAAATTTTAATACCAAAACCCCTCAGCCCAGTCAGAAATTGTGTTGGTGTTAGAAGTACAGAAACAAGGCCACATTTCTGCCCTCACTCCAGCTTGGAGTACACCTATACATGACTTTAAAGTTTAACTATGTCAGACTTTTAGGTCTTTTTTCCTGATATCCGAGAAACCTGAAGGATCTGGACACCCATACAACACATACTGTCTGAAATCTAAGCTGAAATCTATAGTCCTTCCCTGGCTGGCAGGCAGCACTGCAGCAGTGGGGCTTGGTTGCTATGTCTGCTCTGAGAGGACATCAGCTCTCAATCATCTCTCTGGCCCTCCTGTTTGCAGAGCAGAGCTTAAAAATGTGCCCTTACCTCTCACATCAGAAAAAGCCAGGCATTTACTATTGCTTTTTTTGCTAAGGAGATTAGGATGCTTTATGCTGTATCTCATGGTTTCAAGCAAAGGATAGGCTGCCTCACGACTTTGAATGCTAGGAGTTGGCAAGGCAGCGAAGGTGAAGTAGTTGGCATCTAAATCTAAGAAATCAGGCTGATTTTCCCCTCCTCTCCTCCCACTCTTTCCCTGCACCAGATGTCAACTGGGACACACTGAAATGCCTGCCATCCTCCCAGCTCCCTGCCTGCTGGCTCACAGCACAGCATGCCATGTGGGAAGCTTTTCACCAGCTTCCCAGCACTACCTGCCAGTCAGTCCTTTCCAGCAGAGCCAGCCACCCAGTGCATGTTGAAAAGGCATCTGTACTCACACCTCTCCATCTTCCTCCTCTTCCTTCTTTTACTTGCCCATTTGCTATATATTGCAGAGGTATCTTTCTGACATATAACAGACATACACAGAATGCATTAAAAACATGCTGAATTAATATCAAGGCAGGAAGAAATAGCCCCAGAGGAGCTCTACCAGCAGGGGAACATTAATAATTCCTGATTAAATAAATCCTCGTGAAACTCCGCTTTCCCTTCAAATAGGCATCTCTCCTTTTCTCTTTCCTGTTGTGATGTTGTGTTGTTGTGTTAGTTTGCTACCAACAGAGATGCCATGTGGAAAGCTACCTTCAGATCATCCTCATCCCACATGAAGTCGTGTATGTTCAACAGCAGCACAGGGCAACCCTCAGATATGGGGAGCTTTCACAGTATGGCACTCAGGATGGAGGTTTATTCCCTCTGTCCGAGACAGCAAGAAGTTAAACTGCTGAAGTCCTCTGGGACCAAAGCCTAGACTGAAGCTTTGGCTTGTGAACCAGCCCAAACCAAGCACTAGAACTACCAGCAAGAGAAAAGCAGAATTTGACAGACACTGTGTATTTCTGAGTCTGAGCAACTTTATGGCTTTAGTTCCTTTGTCCTTTTATCTTAAGGGAACAAGTTATACTTTGTGCACAGCTCTGAAGAGATGAGGGAAGAATGCAACTGAGCATGCGTGTTTTGCACCCACAGGGAGTGTGAAAAAGCCCTAGCGAAGACAAAGCAGGGCAAAAACGTCCATCTCTGAGCTCCTCCAATATAGGGGATATGGTAAGGAGCCTCTCAGCATTTTGTCTAAGTTTCTCACTTTCTCTGAACCAAGTCTGAAATACAAGCCTGGATGGCAGTACAGGCCAGATGAAGAAATAATTTCCCCTTCAGAAGTCAGTGACAGAATTACATAGATGAATGCAGACACTTTCCCTGAAGGTATCGCCACTTCTACCTAAAAACAAAGCTTCCCCACACTCTACAAACAATTTTCAGAGTTATCTGCTGCCATGCAGCCAGTCTTCACCTCCAGCTTCTTCAGTCTTTCTTGCCACAGGGTTTTATCTGCACATCAGTGACTAGTGCCACTATGTACCAGAAAAAGCCAAGTGGCTCTACTCTGTGCTGCAGCCTCTGCTGTGATGGTTTCCCAACACTGCTTTGCTGGAACTGAATTACTCAAGGGCACTTCCTGAATATATGGAGGCTGAATTTAGCCTAGGAGACCAAGGCAATGATTTAATCAATCATTCTTGTTAGAGATTATTTTTAGTCATTATTATTAAATATTGTAATATATGAAGAGAAAAATTATCAAAGTATGATATTGAGAAGGAATCCTGTTCAGGAGTAATGTCTCTCCATCAACTGTGGAGGGAACCTGGCAATGTTCTGTGCCTGAAGGCAATCTGTGAGGAAAATATTTGCTTTGGAAATGTTTGGTGGCAGGTAGACTCGCTCACACAAATAAGGTGGTAAGATCTGCCATTCACAAGATGCATCAGGGCCATGCTAGTAAAGGAATATCATATACTGTTTGCTCCCAAGAAATCAAAATCCCTTATAAAGAAAAAGTACAAGAGGGGGTGGGAGAAGGCCCATCTGTGTTTTTCCATTCTGCTCTGAAAGAGGTAGCACAGCCTCGCTCCTAGGGCTGCTTTTCCCCAGGAGCAGTAGCTCAAGTGCTTGGCAAGGTGGCATCTCCTGCCCAATATAAGCCTGGCTCCCACCACACAGAGGCATATCACGTATGGACTGAAAGACCCTTCATTACACTACTCTTCCTTTTGCCAAGAGCAAGTTGTCACATTGGAGGAATCACTACGAACAAGGATATAAGACTAAATAGGTTACATCCAATTCCCTTCATCTTCATCCCTACATGCAGCAGCTGATGGAGAAGAGCAAGGAGCAAGTGGGAGAAGCAGAGAGCCCATAAGAGCTTTGGAGGGATGTTCGCACCAGTTCCTGTGCCTACTGCCAGCCGCCTCTGCTAACTACCACAGCCTGGCCTTCACTTTCCAAAGATAGCCACAATTCAAGATGATGCCATTTTGGGGGGCACCCAGAATAAACGCTTCAATACAATCAAAGTTTCAAGGGGTGCCTAATCTTTTGAGAAAGCCTCCAGACAGTTGCCCAAATGGAAAACTGTGTCATTTTCCCTTTTCTTCATCCTTGCTCCTGGCTACCCAGCAAAATCAGGCAAGTGGCAGATACATAGAAAAATAAGCAATTATTGGGAAATACAGATAAAAATAGCTGCAGCAACCATTTTGCAATGCAGAGAACACAGCTATGTGAAGAATTAATTTCAATGCCAGCAAAGAAACTTGGACAATTCTGTTAATTAAGAAGCATCAATACACTGCCCCACTCTCCTCATCCCATGACAGGTAACAGCTGTTATTGCTTTAGAGCAGCAGCCAGTAGTGGGGCCCATCAGAGGTTGGAGACATGGGAAAGATGAGTTTAGTGACCCTTGAGCACCAGCCTTCCCGCCTGCTGTTGCTTCCTTAGCTGCGAAATGTGCCTTTCTTCTTTTGCAGCATCTCTGAGTTCTGCTGCTTGCAGAGCTACGTGCAGCTAGTAACTGTGGAGGATAGTCATAGTAGCTGTGGCAATATATATGGGTCTTCCTTGCAAGGGTCTAGTGCATGCCTAACTTATTGCTCAGGCAGGGCAGCACAATGTATTTTGAAAAAAGGACTCCTGAAACACAAGCTCACTAAACCTTCTAATAACACAGGCATCTGGCTTCTCTTTTGCAGCTTTATTCAGCTCAGAAGGACCTTTGCTCCCATGTATCATGTTTCCAGATCCAGTATCTCACCGCCTCTGATGCTTCCAGGAGGACTGGATAAGCTATGTGGGGTCTGCCAGCTGTGCTCAGAGAAAATCCTCCTGCAGACAGAGCCAGCAGCCTTGCTTTTCTGGTCTGGCTGTCCCCGTGCTTTTGATTACACCAGTCACACACAACCTTCTGTGAATCTTAACTCTCCACATGTAAATGGTAAATAATGCTCTGGTCATTGACCAAATGGCATGTTTATCTCCTGAACAGGGCATTCATCATCTCCATCTGACCACTGACTCTGCTTCAGACCAAGGGCAACAACCACCTGGGGGATTGCTAGTGTGTCAGTTCTCCGTTCACTACAGGGGATGTCAAGCATGGGTATGTGCACAGTAGGAAGCACATTCCCAGGGTCCCAAGTATGGCCTAAGCAACCATCTCCATGCTCCCTGCCTCAGCCATTGATGGAGAATATTCCCTGACATCTGGAGGCTTTACTCACAGAATCACAGAATAACCAGGTTGGAAGAGACCCACCGGATTGTCTAGTCCAACCGTTCCCACCAATCCCTAAATCATGCCCCTAAGTACCTCATCCACCCTCACCTTAAACACCTCCAGGGACGGTGACTCAACCACCTCCCTGGGCAGCCTGTTCCAATGCCTAACCACCCTTTCCGTGAAGAAGTCCTGGAGAGAAGGGGCAGTGTGGGCTAAGTCTGGTCACTCTTTCTGTGGGCACCAGGTCCCCAGTTGCATTGTTGCATTTGTCTTTCTTTTCTTTCTCTTTAAATAGTGGTTTTCCTCTCTGAAGCAGCACTTTGGGAACCCACTCCCTTTCCTGCTCTGCTGAAGCAGCAAACCACGCAGTGTGGCACTGGCTGGGCACCAGCAGCTCTGTTCATGAAGAGGGGTTGCAATACTCACTTGAGAAATGTCCGATTCCTCTTCCCAAAACATATCACCACTTGTTTTTGCCATACAATTCCACATAGGAAAATCTGAAGGACTAGACAACCAGCTTCAGCACTGCTGTTGCAGAGAAGGTGGCAAGAGGGCAAGTGAGAGCAAAAGTAGCAATTTGCCCTCAGCAGAGCAAACCTGGTGGCATTTGCTCATAAATCCCACGCAAGAAAACCAGCCTCAGCCTCCCCGAGAGCCCTGCCAGCACATTGCCCTGTACACAGCCCCATGCTCCCTGCCAGGACTGCCTGTGGAGTAGTGCATTCGTGTCCCTGAGCAGACAGATGCACCCCAACACCTCCTCTCTTTTCGTAGATGGGTTTCGAGAAGACTCCAGGTGGCTTTTTACTGAAATGATCCAGAGCATGATGCGAAAGAGTCAACAAACAGGAGTGAAAGGAGTAAATAAGATTTGTCAAGGCAAAGCCACAGGAGGAAGACAGGGGTAAAAGGGCTCTGTAAGACTCAGGATGGGGGACAGAGCAGGGATAGCCTCAGACGGAACAATAAAATGATGAATTAAGCACAAAGGACCAGTGTAAAAAAAATTATTAGACTGTTGCAGCTAATCCAGCCACAGTTTTCAAGGTGGCATCACGAGTCACCAGGCCAAAACAGAAACCCCAGCTTGCCACATGCAAGACCAGGGCATTGTTTTCTTGGCAAAGACAAGGGGTCCCATTTCTGGCATGTGGGAGGCTGGACATCTAGAATCAGGTGCAGCAGTTACACGTCTGTTATACAGAGTGTGCAGGAAGGCTGTCTGGCTGGAAAGCTCACATGCATGGAGCAATGTTCTCAGGGAGCAGGGCTCTCCTGCCAGTTCAGGGCTTGCAAATAAGCTACTGGGCAGCATGCCAGGCTGGCATTGGGGTTTCAGTCTTGCTAGAAAAAAACCCGGGACTTTTTCTGGGGCTTTTAATGAGGTGAGCATTCATGTTGCCTCCTTCTTGCCCCTGCAAGGCACAGCATAGTCTGAGCTCCCACCAAACCAGTGATTTGTGCTGTTTCCACAGCCCTGAGTCACACTGGTGGCTTGGATCTTGCCGCTGGTGCCATGGGGAGCTCTGTGCACTCCCAGGCGCTGTTGCGGTCATCCCACAAGAGCCAGCAACACCTCCCACATTATTCTTTGTCCGTCAGAGGGAACTTGCACTCAGTTCAGGAGACCAAAGGACCTGTGCACCTTCTATTGTGTTCTAGCACATCCGTAAGGCAGTTGTGCCTCTGCTTTTGTGCCGCTCCATGTGGGAAACCTAAAAATACAGGTCATTACACTGCAAACAACACACAGTAGGGGCAAAGAGGTACTTGCAAAGATGCTGCCACCATGCTGCTTCATAAACCCAAAAAGGGTTCATAAACTGTGAGCAAACAGTGTCAGCCAGCTGCAGGGTTTACAGACTTTGGGTTTTTCTCCCCTGACATGCACCACAGGATGGGGGTCCCCAGGTGGGACAGGGGAGCAGTGCTACCTGATGGGATGCAAAGCAGAAGTTTGGCCTTGGCTCAACATAAAGCAGGAGGCTCGGCTCCATATTCCACTCAGGCCTCTGCTGGGGGGCCGTCTGTTGTGGCAGACAGGAGATGCATGTGTGCACGCAGATGTATACGTGTGGAACCATATGCATCTGAGAAAGGTTTCATTTCCCTGCTGTAGCTGCTGGAAGATTTACCTAAGGTATTTTGGGGAAACCCTATGTCCTTTTGGCATGCAAATCCGCTGAGCAGCCTGGCAATGGTCAGGTTAGCCAGTGTCTCACTTTTCAGCCAGAGCATACCCCTAAAATTGGGTTCTGCAGTGCGGCCGGGACACAAAAGGGGTGCTGACCCAGCAAACGCAGAGCTCACCAGCCAGTGAAGCATACTGTACCATCAAAGCTGTGGGTCTTACTGCCCAGCACAGCCTACTGGCTTCAGATGGTTCCTTCTTATTTTATGTTCAGTAGGCATTATCATCAGGACTCTGCTAGCTATAAATGGTAAGCAACTGGGACTCTTGCCTGCATGCTCTGAGAGATGCTGTTGAGTTGAGGCAGCTCTTTCTGAAGAGAAAAAGCAGGACATCACCAGTCCTAAAGCTGCCTGACCTCTAAGTAGTAATAGTGCTCAATAACATCAGCAATTATTTATATATCTGTAAATAGTGAACATCCCTGTGCTAGCTGGTGATATTTCTATCTCATGGATAAAGGCGGTTCACCTGGTCTGTCACTTTGGGTCTCAGAAAAAGCACCATCCCAAGTATCCCTACGCACCTGGCAGAGGTTTTATCTCTGCCCTGGAGGATGTGGTAAAAGAGATTTCCTCCAGATTTTAAAGGCTTCTGAGTGAGACAAAGAGGGTTAGAAGACCCAGAGGAAATCAGCCTTGGCCTGTGAACAAGAACAGAGGTGCTCTGATCCTGGCTCTGACACAAGCCTTTCCTGCCTGCAAGTGCCTAACAGTGCTGTTTGTCACCATCTCCAAAGTGGCTTTATTTAGAATTAAAAACAACTGCTGCAAGGCCTCTGGGGACAGGTCACCACATAACCTTGGCCTTTCCTGGGAGCACAGAACCAGGCTGTCTGCTTACCCCACTGCTGCAGGGGGCTCACGGCTCCCAGGGCTGCCTGCACCCAGGGGATGGGCAGGCCAGGGAGACCAGCGTTCATTGTAAAGGTTGCACCAGAATTCAGGAGAGATATGGGGTTCATTGACTCATTAAGCAAACAGGGTGAAGCTAAGCTCATCTCACATCACCTGCAGCTGGCCAATACCTGGGCAGAGGCGAGAGCAGAGAGGCCAACAGCTATTCAGGTTTGGACAAATGACCCCTCTGCGGGACATAGCTGTAAACGCCCTAAACAGATGCAAAGTTCAGACAACTGCAAATAACTTGTCTCACTTGCCAAAAAAATTACAAAACACCAGTGTTTTCAAAAAAACAAGTCTGTGCTTCTTGCTTGCAAGAAAGGCATCAAGATGCCAGGAGCTGGCGAATGGTGCAGACAGAGAAAGACTCCTGTTCTTGCCCAGACAAGAATTTGAGGGGGGGCATGGTAGGACTTATTTTGCTATTATTGTTTGTAAGAAAAGATGCAAGGTCACCTGGAGCCCTGCACTTGTTTGCAGGGAGTAGGACAGCAGAGATCCCCTGGGCACAGCAGGAGAGGCAATGTTTTATAACAGCCTCCCCTCAGCAGGCTCAAAGGCAGCTTGTTTCATGACCCACTCAGTGGAGAGGTGACTCGCCTGGGCACAGCAGCTTGCAAGATCCCTGGTCCTCCATCCAGTAGCAACTTCCAACATGATGATCCACTTTAAAGAAAGGAAGTAACTTATCCAGCATCTCCCACCACAGAATCACAGAATAACCAGGTTGGAAGAGACCCACTGGATCGTCGAGTCCAACCATTCCCACCAATCCCTAAATCATGCTCCTAAGCACCTCGTCTACCCTAACCTTAAACACCTCCAGGGCCGGTGACTCAACCACCTCCCTTGGCAGACTGTTCCAATGTCTAACCACCCTCTCCGTGAAGAACTTTTTCCTAATCTCAAGCCTAAATCTCCCCTGGCAGAGCTTAAGGCCATTCCCTCTCGTCCTGTCCCCTGTCACTTGGGAGAAGAGGCCAGCTCCCTCCTCTCCACAACCTCCCTTCAGGTAGTTGTAGAGAGTAATAAGGTCTCCCCTCAGCCTCCTCTTCTCCAGGCTAAACAACCCCAGCTCTCTCAGCCGCTCCTCATAAGATTTGTTCTCCAGCCCCTTCACCAGCTTTGTTGCCCTTCTCTGGACTCGCACCAAAACAACTGTTATGTGCCCTTTTCCCCCAGTGACTAGAGCAGACATACCAGCATCTCCCACCATAGCAGGGAACTTTGCCATTGCAACATCTGAAAAAAAGACAAACCGCTGCTTCCTTTTCTCCTCTTAAAAGCTGGGCATGAGGGTTGTTGGATTTTTTTTTCCCCCACTTTGAACAAGACCAGAAGCGGCTACTTGCTCTTATTCAAAAAGCAGCTTAAAAGCATTACCCAAAATCAGCATCTAGGAGCTGTATGCAAGCCTAGTAAATTAAAACCTCGACCACAAATGGGACATAGCCATCAATACCAACACAACTGCTTGTGCCCAAAGACTCAAACCAGTAACATGATCTGGTGCTGAACATGGCAGGCATGCCGTATGATTTATACATCTGTTGCATAATTCATGGGGATGAAGACATGACCATGCCTTCCCCACAGAATCTATCCATAGAAAAGAGACAAGGAGCATAGATGACTTTCCCCAAAATTCAACCTAGGACCCCCTCATCACCCTTCATGATCCAAATCACTATGCTGGAAGGTGGGTTTTTTACTGGTTTACTGGGGTAGGGAAGAAAGAAAGAAGCCTCCAGAGGACAGAAAGCCACCAGGAGTTTGCACAGCCACATGAACCAGCTGAGCCAGGTAACCAGAGCAGATGAACCAGTGGCTTTCCAAGTTCAGCTGTATTCAGAAATACATATACAGGTATGCAGCTTCTTCCACACCTCTTGGTTGGGAGCACTGCCAAACCATCTTCAAACACTCCTCCAGCTATGCTGCGTTCCAACAGGTGGTTTAGCACATGAAGAAACCTCTCATTCACCCACAAAAGCAATTTCCAAACAATTATTTTCAGCCCCACTGCTCAGGCAGAAAGTTGTTACTCCTTACATCTGTCTGAAATGGTTTCCTGGTGAGCCACAAAGCATCACACCCTCCATCCCTTCCTCCTGGTAGCAGATAAACCCTTTTATATCCCACAGGCCAGGTACAGAGCTGCATGCCAGCTGCCCCACAGAAGGGGATATTTGAATCCTTAGATATCGCTTCTTCATTTTACTACCAAGCCCCATCACCCACTTGTGTTTTGGTTTGCATTGCAGGCATTGCAACACCCAGACGGGGAGAGGGTAAAACATGCTGCATGAGGAGATTTAACACAACAGCTCACATCCCAAGTGTTTCACAAAAAGCATTTTAAGCCAGAATAGAAGCATCTAAAGTTCTAGGGTTTAGTCTATAGGGGATGAATATGAGAAGCAACAATTTTGGTCTAAAACCTTCCTTTTCTCCCACACTTGTTGTGGAGTGACTTACCTGCTATCACTGCTCTCAGATGCTGAAATATCTCTCCACTGGTCCCCAGTAAAACAGCACTGAATCGACTGAGAACTTACCCACAATACTAAAACAACCCCTAAATCTTCCCCCTCACCTGGGCAGAGGGGGTGGGAGTGGTGTCTTCACATCCCTATATAACCTGTCCCCACAGCCAGGATCTGCTGGGGATTAATTCCCAGCTGATGGAAATCAGCAGTAACTCACAATCACCACCCTGGGAGGGTGTCAAGATCTCTAAGCCAGGACGTGATGTCCTGGGACCAGAAAGTACCAGAGAAGTGCCCTGGACCTAGTGGTTGGGATGGAGTTACTCCTTGATGTAACTGTATGCAGTCCCTCTACAGCCTGTGGAGCAAAGCCCAGCAGGAGGCAAGGTAAGCATGTTATGTGATCAGTAACATCAGGTAGATGTGCTAGCAAAACATTACTGGTGCTGTGCAAAGACTGGGCTGAGAACAGAGCTGCTATGCTGCCCTCCACACACTGCCTGCATCTCACGGGTAGGTGCAGGACAGCTGTGGGTGCGTTTCCTGTGCATTTCCAGCCTCGTTCCTTCTGCAGTGGACACATTGGAAAATTGTGGTTACTTTTCCACTTGTGCCCAGAGAGAGCATCCTCATGGAGTACCCCCTGCTGCCACTTGCCACCAGTGACTGAGGGCCATGGCATGAGCACCTCCAACAGCCAGAGTTTGCTTTGGCTCACTGCCTCTTGTAGGCAGGTGGGGATTGAGATTTTAGAACACTTACTTGTTGGGGGGGGGGCAATTTGAATTCTTAGCAAGGTCTTATTTGAGGAAAGCTGTGATCAGCCTCTCTGAGGATTAAGCCCTTCAGGCTTAGAGCATGTCCGCAAGAGGCAGAAGCATCCCACATCAGTGACCCTGCCAGAGCCCCTTGTCCCATGCCTCCCCATGGCAAGGCAAGGGCTTGTTCATTGCCTTTCATCTGCTTGCAGGTCACACTGACCTACGCTGTTAACATAACCAAGAAGGAAGTCAACACAGAGGAAGAAGAAGAAATTCCTGTAAACACCACTGGCTGCTGCTAAAATTAAATCAGAGGTGTGCTGATTCCCAATTCACTATTCCTTCCTGCAATTTCCCATCCGCTGGGCTCATGACTGTGCTGTGAGGATGGTTCCCCAAGAAGGATGGCTTTCCACAGCAGCTCCTCCTGGAGAGGGGCAAGCTGACATTGCATAGCGTGTAGATATTTTTGAGTTATTTGGCATCCCCCATACTCACACATTAGCTAAGATAACATGCATGAGTACTGCCAAGAGACATCATGTCTAAGCACAGGGCAGGATTGGGGTGCTCTCTGCCCCTCACCCCATTACAGGTATCTCAGCCAGCCACTTTGCCTGGGAGGGGAGGCCTTTTTCACAGTGTGAGGAGCAGACAGCTCATGAGGAGGTGGTGGAGGCAGTAGAGCAGCAGCAGCACCAGCTACACCACCAGTTCACCGAAGGGGAGCTACACGCCTGCTGTGTGAGAGTCAGCTGTGGGCCCTGGTATTCAACTGCAGGGCAGGTGACCCAAGCTTCACCTTGCTTCACCTGATGGTTATCTGAGAACTGAATTTTAGAGGCATTTTTTGCAGGCTAATGCCTCCTTAAGTTAGCAATTCAAAATCCAGAGCTGCCAAGGACACAGCATTCATCCTGTTACTCCCTTGGCTGCAGCCCTGCTGCCTTTCCCAGCTGGGGAAAGGTCAGAGTTCATCTTCCAGGAGTTAACAACGAGCTGACTACTAATGAAGCAGCCTCCCAAAGCTTCCTGTGCTGTGCTCCCTGCTGCGCCTGGGGAAGTGACTGAAGAAGATGAAACAGCATCACTTGGGAGGTTCAACAGCTGTTTGGGACAGCGCTGGTGAGACACAGTGCCTCTTGCTGATGGCCAGACAGCTGAGGTCTCAGCACAACCCAGCTGCTTCAGTGCTTACTTGGCTAGACAGCTACCAGGTCCCTTTGCAATTACACTGGGGAGAAGCACAACCGCTGCAGAGCTCTGAGCAGCCAGAGGAAGCATTTGCAGGAAGCTGAGGTTAAGTGAAGTCAAGGTGACGATGGGTTTACAGGACTCATCTTACTCAGGTGTTCAGCCTTCATGCCACATCCAGACCCTGGCCAAAGGCAGCTGCTCAAAGGTACTGCCCACCCCAGGCGTCCTGCCAGACCCCAGGGAAGGTGTGTGGGGGAGGAGTCGAGGAGCTGCTGCTGGGGATGGGTGCTATGGGATGGCCTGTTCACCTCCGACAGCTCCTGCAGCTCATCAGGGTGGGATCATACAAGTCTTCCTGCCTGCTGTCATCCACCACTTGTTTCAGAGCCTGGCTTTCCTTCTCCTGCCATCCTCATTTTAGTATTGTTAAAAAGTAGCTAACAACCAAAATAAACATGGATGAAGCTTGTGGTTTATGAAAGACTATGTATACAACAGGAAAGAAATCCTACAGCTCTCATTTTTCCTATATAGTTGTTCCCAAACTTTCACTAAAGTTTTGCCTCTAATAGATATAGTATCCCTAATTTTTCCTCATTTTGGGGAATATCCTGGAGACAGGCAGCCTCTGCATTTGCTGAACATCTTTTCTCCTTGGCTGGACAAGCTCCTTCTCACCCCTAGGCATCTCCTGGAGGGGTCACAAATTGATACGCTGCTTCAGGGGAGTGCAAAGCACCAGCAGCTCTGGAGGGGGAGAGGCATCACCATCCACTACATGTCAGAGAAAGAAACAGCTTTTTCTCCCACTATGTTATTTCCTTGAAAGATTCCTTTTGTTATACGTGTAGAGCAAGTCCTATCTGACCATTAAAATGCCCTTTTTTATATACAGCATTGAAATCCTAGCCCAGTGAAGGCCGGTCCTTCACTCTGCTCCTGGCCAGCCTCATTAATTTGGAGCATGGATCTTTTGGGACTCCCTCTTTTGCCATAAGGAATTTATGGTGGGGGAAAAAAGCAGGTAAAATACATCTCCCTGCACAGGTCTTGGTGCACAGACACAGGGAAGCACTGTTTCCCACCCTCCCTGAGCCCTAAACATACATCTCCATTTTGGTGCAAAGATGGGAGGAAGCCTAATTTATGGATAGCTTCACCAAAAAACTGACCATGCAAAAGCATAATTAGCATCTTTCCTTCACTTAGGACACAACAACCCTATGCAGAGCTACAGACTAGAAGTCTGTCTAGAAAGCTGCCTGGAGGAGAGGGACCTGGGGGTGTTGGTTGACAGCAACTGAACATGAGCCAGCAGTGTGCCCAGGTGGCCAAGAAGGCCAATGGCATCTTGGCTTGTATCAGAAACGGCGTGACCAGCAGGTCCAGGGAGGTTATTCTCTCTCTGCACTCGGCACTGGTGAGACCGCACCTCGAATCCTGTGTTCAGTTCTGGGCCCCTCACCACAAGAAGGATGTTGAGGCTCTGGAGCGAGTCCAGAGAAGAGCAACAAAGCTGGTGAAGGGGCTGGAGAACAGGCCTTATGAGGAGCAGCTGAGAGAGCTGGGGTTGTTCAGCCTGGAGAAGAGGAGGATGAGGGGAGACCTTATTGCTCTCTATAACTACCTGAAGGGAGGTTGTAGAGAGGAGGGAGCTGGCCTCTTCTTCCAAGTGACAGGGGACAGGACAAGGGGGAATGTCCACAAGCTCTGCCAGGGGAGGTTCAGGCTGGACATTAAGAAAAAAATTTCACAGAAAGGGTCATTGGGCACTGGAGCAGACTTCCCAGGGAGGTGGTTGATTCGCCTTCCCTGGAGGTGTTTAAGGCACAGGTGGACGAGGTGCTAAGGGGCATGGTTTAGTGTTTGATAGGAATGGTTGGACTCGATCCAGTGGGTCTTTTCCAACCTAGTGATTTTATGATTCTGTTATTCCATCTAGGAATCTTGCAAGCATGCATCCAAGGAGGTATTTCTACCCCCTTCCTTCAGTGTTCCAGGTGGGATAGCTGGCATCTTCACAGCATGAACTGGTCACTAGGAACTACAGAAACTGGGAACAGTAGCTGGGGCTCATTGTTAGGACTGCAAATTTACAGCTCCCAAAGCCTAGGAGGCCTGCAGCTGAACCAGTCAGGGCATTTCTCCATGGGGTTTAGCCTTTAGGGGTCAGAGCTGCAGCTGGGTGCTTGAAACCCCCACCTAGTGCCTCTGCAAACAACAGCAGAGAAGATTAGGAGGGACAGTAAATGTGGATTGAGGACAAAAATAATGCAAAATCATGAGATTTAGATGAACAATATGTGAAGGCTGGCCACAGACAGAGCCCTTTCTCATGCGTACCTGAGCCCCCACACCCAAAGCAGGGCTCTTAAGAATCCAGCTAGATGCAGAGCTGGCCAAAACCAGCAAGTGAGAGGCAGGGGGAACGGACCTCTGACTGCAGTCAGCATCCTGAACACAGCCTCCCCTTCCCCATGCTGCTTCCCTTCCTTGGATAACAGAGAAAACCTTGCTTCTGAGGGTCTTCTGCAGGACCAGTCCCTCCCAGACTCCCACTGGGACCCTCACATGCATTTCCCTCATGCAATTCAGTTTGCATGCAGGAAAATCTCCATGGGCATCCCTGTTACACTAGCATCAATATGCAAGGGGACACTTGATTTTGTGTGTCTGGAAGGGGCATGCAGACACATCTAGAAGCTGTGATAATTCATGGCCCGATTTGACTAAGACTTTCATGAAAAACACACCAAGCATTTTCATCCACCAGCATTTCTGGGCCTGGGAAGCCTGGTCTGAAGTAACTTGCTCTGGTGACACTGAATAGGAGGCAATTGAAACAGAACTGTACCATGTTCAAGGCTGGGTTCAGGGATCTTTTTCATGGACTGCTTTCCCCAGCAGCCCCATTACAGCAGGTGGGACATATGGCAGCAGTACCCTGCTTTAGTACAGAAGGAAAAATACCTTCAGCTGACACCCCATGCAGGCAAAAGAGACATTGCTGAGACTGAGATTGCCTTGACATTGCTGTCAAGGCAATAAGTTGCTCCTTTCCTGGT
This sequence comes from Clamator glandarius, assembly GCA_033459285.1. Classification (NCBI taxonomy): domain Eukaryota; kingdom Metazoa; phylum Chordata; class Aves; order Cuculiformes; family Cuculidae; genus Clamator; species Clamator glandarius. The sequence continues at coordinate 624,954 of JAUNZM010000702.1, forward strand.
GAAAAAATTAAATAAATTGCAGTCAGGTAAGAGACAAGAGCAAGCAGAGCCTTCATATTCTCACTCAACAGGTACTTTTTGCACATAACAAAGTCTTCATTTCCATGCATTGGTTCAGCTCAGAGACAGAAGAGACATCAGAAGGTGTGGAGAAACCTAAAAGTCACTGGCCCCTTTGGTGCCAGTAACAGTCCTCCTTGAGCCTCCCACAGCACCCCATCCCTGGCTGCGCTCAGAGCTTGAGCTGATGATCCCAGGTGCAATCTGGGCAGAGAAGAGAGGTAGCACTTTACGCACAGCTTATTCTCCAACTGCTTGTCATTTGTAAGTGGCCAGATGTGAAAGAACAACTGCACATCTACTCCTTGGTGGGTGCTGCCTGGCCCAGTTAGGTCACCAGCCCATTCGCTGTAACACACAGGGGAATACAAAGATGTAACTCACTGTGTTTCTTCAGAGGCATCAAAATAATTCCAAGGTGTGTGAAATCCCTTAGGGTTTCAATGAGCCCAAACTCCTCTTTGATGAAGTGATGCTCATCTGAGGAAATGTATGCAAATTCCTGGCTCTCCTTTGGACAAAGCCAGACACACAAAGCTGTGACGAGAAAGATGGTACTTGGTGTGTGGGCAACAATATATTTTACCGAAGACCAAAGAACTCTTCAGTCTTTGGAATATATTCATAAGGATATCTCTATTTTTAAGCCATCAATGAGAACCACTCAAAGCACTTGGCTTGACCCAGCAGGGAGTTAACATCCCTGACAAAAATCCCTCCTCTGGGAAAGCAGCCCTCAATTAAACCCCAGCAGGCCGTCCCTTCACCACATGCAGCAAATCAGCTCAGCATGCCGAAAAACCAAGTTGTGTGCCCATCCTCTGGCTGGGGCCACAGCACAGCTGACGCCACAGGCGGGGTGTTGCTCGCCACATACTTGGGCACCGCTTCCCCGTGCAGGCACAACGGGCACAGTCCCGAAGCTGAGGTGAATGTTCCTGCCTCTGGCAGCTTCTGCTCCAGGACACCTGGAGAAGAGGCAGGGATGGCAGGCATCAGTCCCTCAATCTGAAATCAGGTCAATAGTGTTATAACTCTAGGCAATGCAGCTGCCTTTCTGTGGGGATTAGGCACAAGCACTGCTCAGACACTGTGACGTAAATACCCCGAGATGCAGCTCGTGGATGCTGGTGCCCCTCCCCGCAGTCTGTGATGGGTCAGGACTTCTGTGCCCATCCTGTGCTCCTCCCCTGGCCACGGCCTCCCCAGAGGGCATTGCCCTCCTGAGGGGTGGCTATTGGGTCAGTCCCCTGCGAGGTATTGCAGTGGGGTGGGAGGAATCACAACAGTGAACCCAAGCAATTTCCCCCAGGAAGAGAAGCTTCCAGTAATGAAGCAACTACATGAAAAGGCTGAGAGCTGCCCTAGGAGCTCAGGAAACGAGGTCCAGTCATAGGACAAAGCCACTGTCAGCGGGTACACCAGCTGCCAAGGCATGTTCCCATTCACCATGCAAAACCAGGATCAGCATGTTGTATCATGTGTACAAGTATCTCTACGTAAGGTCACATGGATAAAGATGTATAGAACAACTTGCTGTTTTGGAGACACTGGTCTCAATCAGCACTTTAGACAGCGTTAAAAGCCCTGGTTTCTGAGTATTTGGACTCCTTTAGAAGACAATTACATTTTCTGTGTGGTTTTTATCTGTTTGAAGTGCACACAGGGGCAACAGCAGCACTGTCGGGTGGTCTCTTCTTGGCATTTTGTGATGCTCTCACCAGTCTAGGGTGCTCCACATAGCTGTGGATTTCAGACTAGTTTAGTTAAGGGTTTTGTCTTTTCTGTAGCCACTGGGGCCACCCAAGGTGTGCAGAATAATTCAGGTGGGACGACACCATGTGGAGGTTCTGGTTTGATCTCCTATTCAAAGCTCAGACCAGGGTGCTCAGGGTTGTATCCAACTGGGCTGCAAAACCTCCAGGGACAGAGCCCGCACAACCTCTCGGGCAGCTGCACAGCCACTCCGGGGCCTCCCCTGAACTCGCTGAAGTTCATTGACATCGATCACATACTGGAGGGCAGGATGCGGTACTCACGTGTAGTTTAACATGTTCCAAGCAGAGGGAGATCACCTCTTCCCTTGACCCACGCCATGCTCCTACTCTTAGGGGTGGGATGCTGTTTGTCTCCATCCCTGCCAGGGCACACTGGGGGATTACACCCAGCTCCTGTCCCATCACTCTGCAGAGCTGCTCCCCAGCCAGTTTCTCTCCAGTATCGCAGTCAGGAGTTAATCCTTCCCACTTGCAACACTCACTTGTCCCCGCAGAATCACAGAAGGATTCTTTCAGCATATTCTGAAGCCAGGTGTGCCGTTTGCACTTCTCTGGTCACTGGGACCTCCCCAGCTCTCCAGGACCTTCCACAGGTGACAGACAATTATCTTGCAAAGACAGTGGCCAGCTCCCTCTGTGCCTTCAGGGACACGTGCAGCCCAGCTGCTCAAGCAGACACACATGGGTCACATTCTCTGCCTTAAAACCAGACTTGGTCCAGTTCCTTCAAACTCCCACCAAATAGGACCCCCACATCCAGCAAGCATGACAAATTCTGGTGTACGAAGAGGACGTGGAAGAGGAACTGACATTGCTGTATAGGAAGTAGCAGGTGTTAAGCTCATGCCTTTTCTGGTCATGGGAAATTAAATTTCTAAGTAAATCAGATGGTTTATTTGCAGGCTTTCTCCACGCAACTGTATTTCCATAGCTTCACATGCAGGAGGATTGTCCTTGTAGATGGAAAGTCTGGAAGACACAGAAGCCTGATATTTAGGAAAAACAACATTAATGGTAACAGCAGATTTTAATAGGAAAAGTTTAACGGCAATGGAAAACTGATCAAAGAGTAATATGAATTACATGCTAGAATGATGACCACGACAAAAGCAGAAGATGAAATAAAAAGTAGAAGCATGCCTATTGTCAATGCTCCTAGTGAACCCCACCACTCACAATCACCTCGTGACTTAGTAAACTGGCCTCCTCACCTGTATCAAACTAAATCCCTCAGGCTTTCAGGTCTCTACTGCTGACCATCTGCCTTTACAGACAGAAATATTTTAGTATATCTTAAATTAGTGTCACTCGTGTCTCACAACTTCCAGGAATTTCTGGACTAGCATTTACTGTCTGCACAGCTACAGAGATGATCTTTCATTGGACCAAAATCTTGTGATCTGAATTATTTTTCTGGCTGCTTCTTTCTCCATAATAGGCTCCCTTATTTTGTTAGTTCTGTGTTTAAAACAACGTGATCTTACCTCCAACCCTCAACATTATCCACCAGTGACCCAAACAAGATGGCTTTACAGAATATTTTTCTCCCTTTTTAGAGCTCAGCCTCGCTATGTGGATTTTGCACCATTCTATGTACCAGTTCATCTTCTTCAGCACAAGCAGCTGTTCACAGATTTGAAACCTGAAAGTGCCAGACAGAATTTCACTAGAGACAGAAGAGGATTTGGTTGGTTTTTTTGGTTGGGTATTTTTTCGGGGAGGGGAAGGGGATATTGGGTTTTTTCATTGGTTTGGTTTGTTTGTTTAAAATCACTGCATATTTTGATGTCATCAGCTACCTCATGCTTCATGTCCGTGACCATTTTGCTTTTGCTAGCCAGAGGCATGGAAGAGCTAGACAGTAGAGACTGTATATACCCCAGAAGAGCAACAGATGTAAAGTGAAGACAGTACGTACAAGAATTTAGCTTTGCTCTTTCATTATTAGAAATCATACCATTATACTGCTCTGTCTGGACCCCAGGCCCTTTGTCTATATCCTCATATGCCAGGAGTGCCAAATTTTAGGCTTCGTCAAGAAGAAATGTAAAAATTATTTTAAAATTTAAAATTTAAAAATTAGCTTTAGTCTTCTTCCTTTTGGAATTAGTCCCAAATGCCCTTGCCATCCCACCAGTCTGAAGCTGAGCAATGCAGTGGATGAAACACGCAGAAACAGTGAAATGGCTCAATGGGTTTAGAAAAGCTTTTCCAGTTGCTGAGTTTAAAAAACACCTAAGTTTATCAGATTTGGATTAGCTAGTTTGTGGTCTCAAGGATGGCAATAAAGCCATCATATCTCAGGTCTAACTGCTGCAACATTAATGAGGTGCTAGCTTTTTTCATGTCAAAGCTGGAATTCATATTTGAAGTGTTTTGTTTCTGATCTACACGACTCGAGGAGTACATTGAGATTTAGTGGTGGGAGCCAAAAAGAACAACAGCAGCAGACACATCCTTTCGACCAGAAACCTGATGCATAATTAAAGGCAACTCGAGCAAGGAAGGCACAGAATCATGCTTTCAAAATTCACTCGGGATGAACACCCAGCTTGTGATTTGGTGCATCTGAAACACATGGGACTAAAGCTCTGCTACACCCCATCTCAGCACCAAGACACCTCTCCCTACAGACTAGAGTCAGTCTCAGGTGGAGAAGCTGAGCAGCCCTGGTGTCCAGTTGCTGGAAAAAGCACATGAAGAGCTGAAATGCATGAGGAACAGCTGTAGCTGTGAACAGGAGTGCATGTGGGCTTGGTGAAACAAGGGCAAGAGGATGAGGAGGTGAGCTGCCACTAAGCTGCCCTGCAGGGAAATGCTAGGAATGGGAAACTGGAGATGTTTTTCTAAATGGTCCCTTTGAGAAGCCACTAAAATGCACACCCATGCACATCCTTGTGTTCAGGGAAAGCTTTCTTTCTGCATCTTTCCCAAAACTACTAAAGCCACCATGCAGAGAGAGCATTTGTTAGTACACATGGAGACAATTCCTAAATCCCCTCACACACCACTGGCTCACCAGGTTGTTTGTATTGAAAGACACTGTGAAAACCCCACCTTCTCTAAACGGGAACCATAGCTCTAAATTCAAGTTACTTCTCTACTGTGCTGAAAATTTTACTGGAGGCGCTGGAAAAGCACTTCTGAGAAAGGCAAAAGCAGCAAACAGAGCTTGATGTTTCTGCTGCTTCCAGAGAAGGAAAAATAAGCCTTTTGTGATCCCATAAGCTGAATTTCATAAGGCAGAGGATGTTGCCACCTGCTGCTTAAATATGGGCAGGCATTAGTTTTCCTGGCAGTGGGTCATTTCTGGGCTTTTAACCATTTTGTAGCCCAATAAACATGGGTTAAGGTGGATAGAGGGGGACAGAGCCTGGAACGTGCAGTACTAACAGCTGGTTTTTTGCACTTGCTAGTCAGCTGTCAGTGACTCCTCTTCCACCATAGCACTGCCAAAAACAATGGACCATGAAGCACTCCATTTTCTGCAGTTTCTTTACCATAAACAGGTTTGCAAATAGGTAGGCCACCATAGCAAGCAAATGTCACCTACAGAGCCCTCAGAGGAGCCCGAGTAGGTACTCAGCTGCTGATTCTTCCACTTTGTACAAGATGCAAGTCTTTGGCAACAATGAAGATCCTGGGGGGCCAAATCTTGGGCACCCGGAATCAAAATCAAGGCAAAAGGGGCTTTTAAAATTAAATGCGTAACCCAAATCCTCTTGGAACAGGTGTTGAACTGCTGCCCTGATTTGCAATTTAAAGAATTGGGTCATAGTATTGAGGATTAGAGGGCACAGGCTTTGTATAGGATTAAATAAAAAGACCCACATTTCTGTGAGTGACTTAGTAGTCAGAGAGAAATGAAGCAAAACCAGAGTTGCTGTGCAGGTAGAGCTGATGAAGCAGCAACATTGGATTGCTCTTCCCTCTGGTGAAATGCCTCCAGGGAAAGATCTATTAATTACAACCATCTGGAAGAGAGTCTCAGCTGCAGATACAGTTGTGAAGCTGAGGAGGTGACAGCAGGACTGAGCTGGGGACAGAGCTTGGCAGCTGCACCAGCACATGATGACTAAGCTACACATCCACCCGGTGGGGCAGGGGAGAAAATCCATTGGAGTTTGATGCACAGTCCTGGGGCAGATAGAGATACAAAGCCTCGAGAATCACACCGATTCAATCTGAACCTACTGGCTCATTACTTTCTCTGAAGTCTCCTGGCAGAATGAAATTATGCTGCTACTTACTTCTTTTCTTCATTAGTTTTCTGTGAGTTTAATTGGCTCCACACAGGGTCTAAAACCACCACAGTAGCCACAGAAAGGGAAGGGGAGGAGCTCACGCTGTACCAGGTGGCAGAATGCTCAGCCCCCAAACCCATTTCATCCATTGTGCCTCTCGTGCCCCTGCCTCCAACCCCTGGAAGAAAGATACTTTTCCTTCTGCAGGGAGATCATAACTTGTTTTGGATGTAAACTTAAAGAAAACTACAATTTAGGTGACTTTCTCAAGTCCACAGAGGCCTTTACTAGCCAGGTGAAAGCCTGAACACTGTCAGCACAGTTCTCAGACTTGGCACGTATAAAGGAAAGCCTTCCTCTGCAAGGAACCAGTGGTGGGCTGGTGTTCTCACACTGCTCCAATTAATCTCCACTAAAGCACACAGAGCAAGGCAGCTTTTGCTGGGAAGAGGGCAATATCATATTGTTTCTGAATTTTAACAACCTCTTCTCAGGCATAAAAGATCAAGTCAACAAAGATTTCAAAACTTCACCATCACGGTTGCTTTGTGAGAAACATATGGGTAAGTCAAGTCTGGGGAAAAGAGACTCAGCAGCTCCCAAAGGTGAGGAACAAATTATTCTCAAGGTATCTAAATAAGAAGCTGTCCAGATCAGAAAGAGGATCCCTCCTGCCTCTCAATACTTTCGATCAACTACAAAAATTTGCCTTGATCGTTGCAACATGACTGGTTTTTTTTTCCCATTTCCTTTCCTTGGCTTCCATGAAGATTATGACTAGTAGACTAAAGAGGGAGCAGAGGGTGGGGAAGGGAATCTGAGAAGCCAGAGAAATATTCACCCCTGCAGCCTTTGCGGCAGCGCTGCCTGGCATCCCAACCCATTTGCAGGTCCTACAGTGCAGTTGCTAGGCCCTCACCCATAGTCATGGATGCCCTCTTGTATCTCCTCCAGCTCATGTAGGGATGCCCCAGGCAGCTGTGGGTACCTGCTGAGCAGATCAAACTCTCTGATATCACAGCTCTAAATCCTGGTGACCACATGAAGGGAAAAACGTTCTGTTTACTGTGCCTCTCCATTGCTGTCTGTAGTCAAAGACAGACAACTTGTATCAACAAAGCAAGATGATGAGAGCAGAGCTTTGTTCCAGCATCAGCAGGTGGTTAGATCCAAGTGTCAGGGAAGAATCCTGTTCAAACCTTCAGAAGATGACCTACAACCATTTTACCAGGATATAGCACGCATTCCTAAGGATGAACACTTGTGACTAATTAGAAGCAAAGGAAGCTGCCAAGAGTAACAGCTAAATAGTTCCTGGGAGAAGTAACCATGTGGCAACATGAAGGCAGGGGTAGGCAAAACCACAACACGGTGCAAAGCTTTGGAAATGCTCCCTCCATTCCTGAAGGTGTTGGTGTGGGCCGTTCGTTTCAGAAAGAGCAGCACAGCAGATCTTGGTGTCAGGGGCAGGCTAGGGTCACCCAAAGCCTGGTCACCAAACCCACCAGCCACGTGGCAGAACAGGATACTCAGCAGAAGACAGGATGAAGCTGGCATAGGCTGCAAAGAAGGGAATAACTGCCTTTTCTGCACTTTCAGTAGCATACGGTCAGGAAACAGATGCTGGCAGTGGAGAAATGTAAACTGCACTGAGAGGCTTGTAAACGTTAAAGTTAAGCTGAGAGGAAGCCCTACAACTGTATGCAAAAGCAACCTCAGCAACTGCACAAATAGGAAGACAAACCCTTAACATACTGCTTTGCTCCTCAAGTTAGCAACACATTCTGTTTATTTCCAAAGCACAAACTGGTAATCCAACCCAATTCTTGATTCCCATATGTATTTATTTGTATTGAAACCTTTAAAAATATCTAAGCCATTTATGTTTAAATAAGATTGAGAGGTTTCTAGAATCAATTGTTTACAATCTTTTCTTTATGCTTAGTCTGGAAATCATGAAGGGGAAACGCCGATTGCCTCACTTCCTGGGGTGCCAATTTGAGGAATGGTTTTGGTATTGCTTGACCAGCCTGAACACAAGCAGTACTCTCGTGATACAAGGTCACATGAACTCAAGATGTCCCGCATGTAGCCTTTCAAGGAGTCAGAAGATCATCAGCCTGTCACCGACGACCAATGTGGGAAACCACAGTGAAAACTGAAACAACTACACCACCACCCCATCAAAACTTGGCACTTCGTACTTTATTCTGGAAGTAGCAATATTAGCATCCAGATAGTTAGGATGTTGAACCTGTATCATGGCAACCCAATATGGGAATGTATTTTACATCAGAAGTAAGTCTCAAGTTTGCAGTCTTTATTCATTTTTTCATACATAAAAATACAGATGAATTTTCATATCTATCTCTGTATAAACCTATCCACACCTCCATGTAAGCATATGGGCTTGCACAGTTGCACACTCAACAGGGCTGTTTGCAGTGCCACACTTGCCCGGACCAGGATTATGTTTCCCCTTCCTCATTACCTCTAACAGAACACACTCTAAGCTGAATCGAGATCTTCATTCTAAAACAGACAACCAAATCTCCAGCCTCACGACTGCATCAAGGCTAGACCACTTTATTCTAACAACTACTGTTAATAGAAACATGCAGTAGATCACAGAATCATAGAATGATTTGGGTCAGGAGGGACCTTAAAGATCATCCAGTTCCAACGCCCCTGCCATGGGCAGGGACACCTCCCACCAGACCAGGCTGCTCAAGGCCCCATCCAATCTGATCTTGATCACCTCCAGGGATGGGGCAGCCACAGCTTCCCTGGGCAACCTGTTCCATAGTTTCACCATCCTCTTTGCGAAAATTTGCCCCTCTCCAACTTATAGCCATTCCCCCTCACCCTATCACTTCATGCCTCTGTAAAAAGTCCCTCCCCACCTTTCTTGTATGTCCCCTTCAGGTACAGATATACAGAACTGGTTTTAATGCCTCTTATTTTGTGCCTCAGCAGAGCAAGTAACATTTCATAGCACACTGTAAGAGAAACAACAGAGAAGATTAGCACTGTCCAGTGACACCTGGATGCAACAGGTATCTAACCACCTGGCATATACACCATAAAACCTCTGCTGCACATTCTTCAAGTTGTGACACAACTACAGCGAAATCGAAGAACCTATTTATTAGGAAGTAAAATGAGTTTTGACTTTACAGAAAAAAATGCATGTAAATTACTAGTTGTTCAGTGGAGGCTGTATCACAGTACTTCTTTAGCTTATAGTCTTTTTATTGGCTACACAGCTACTATAGTGCAAGTTGCACAGGTTCACACCTCCACAATTTTATTTTTTTTAGTTAAAAGAAACCCCACAACTTAAGAGTGCAAAAAGCCTGAAAAATAATTCTTATTTTTGGGAAACTCATACTCTTCTGGTGCAGAACCAGAGCATTTAAGAAACACGTTGAGATGTAACAAAAATTGTCCCCAAAGGGCACTGCTCCATTTCAGAAGAGAACTCAGAACACTTGATTTCTATATTTTAATTTTCATTCAAATACAAATGCTGTGTTATAGAACATGTGTTGCCCCAGATAAAAACTCTAGCAAAAGCTTATACTGTTTTCTGAGTGACTGTGTGTGTGTGACGACAGAGGAGTGGGGAGAAAGATGACAAGCGTGATTAAAGCAAGTTTTCTGATAAATGAAATCCCTATTTCAAAGCAAATAGGAATGCTAAAGCACTAGCATATCCACACAGTATATCCTGACTTTTGAAGAGTCCTAAAAGCAAATCAGAATCTGCAACACTGTCCTAGATGGTAACTGTTGCCTGTTCTTTACATGATTTAATTTATTGAATTAAAATGAAACCTGAAGTGGGGGAGGACCAGATGCAGGCAGTGTACATCCTCTGTGATGTATTAAAAGCTGCTACTTTGCAATTATATTTACTTGAAAGTGAAAGTTATGTCCACTTACCAATAATCAGTGTCTTCTCTGAAAAGCGATAGGCAGTATATTTGAAATTAGTTATAAGGAGGCCTTTATATAGACTACTGAAAATGTCTCCATTTCTTTGGAAGCAGACTAAATGCTATTTCTGATAAGCATAAGTCATGTAAAAGAAAAATGAACAAACTCAGAGTAATAGCAGGGGTAAAACAAGGGACATCTACAGAAAGACATTCTCCATTGCTTCACAGGCAAAGACAAGAGTAAAAAGTCCCCCATCAATTTTTTAACAACTTACAGGCTGTATTTTAAATATTAAGTTCCTAGCTATGACATTTATTAGAACTGACACAATTAACTAAAACCAAAGCCATACCAAAAAAGCCCACCCTTGCCAGTGAGCCTCACAGAAGTACCTGAATAGGCAGCAAATGTGTTGTCACGCAACCACCTCACTAGATATACAGAAAAGCTTGCAGAAGGTCTTAGAGTGCAAAGGTGGGAGTACAAGAAAGCAGGGCTAGTGGGACACAGCAACTCGTGTACTGACATCTGGTGCCCTCTGCTGGCCTAGACAGACTCTTGTTTCACCAGTTCTGAGCACAGAACTGGATATTCTAACAATTCCACAACGCAGAGGCATTTCCCATGCTTTAACATAATTCCTGGGGTGAACAAAAGACACGGATCAATCAAGTTCAGATGGAGGAGAAAAAGTTGAGACATCTCCCAGTGAAAATATTTGACTGTTTAACTACTTTAAAATTTCTCACACAGCAGCGTGTTACATCACAACATTGTTTATTATGTGACTTTTTACAATACAAACAAAAATACAGAAATGCAGTATATGAATACAGCTAAATGCGAAATGGTGATGTTTTTCTTGAGGCCATATTCCCATTTCTAGTAAAATAAAGACTGCACACAGGTAGAAAACAGGTTGGTAGTTAACTCCACAATTTTGCCTAGAAATGACCTAAAAATGCATTTTCCTGCTACTTACCATAAAATGTAAAGAGGGAGTTAAAGGAAAGTTTTACTCACTGGTTCCTACCATATGAAAGAAGCTATATTCTATTTAGGAGAGCCAATATATGGAAAAATATCTAAATTAAATGTTATTACAAAAAAATGAAGCAGTAATGAGATCCTTCTGGCTAAAGAAGTTACTAAATGATAATAGCATATATTTAAAGAATCCAAAACATAAAAGGGTTGTTATAAAAAGCTTAGGTGCACGGTAAGCCTACAACTTTTGTTTTTCCATGTGTACTTTTAAACAATGGAAGTGTCAAAAATAGGGTCAACTGTGTTAGACTAAATTACATTATTGTATATGCTGCACTGAATGGAATTCTTGTATTATAATAATAGAGAAGCATTGTTTGCATCATATTATGGCAATTTATCCTCACTCAAAACCGTCTAGAGTCCTTGCATTTTTTAATATCCTGTAAACCGTCAAACCACCAGAACATGATTGTACAACAGTAAAGTGTTTTCTTCCTCATTAAAATGACATCTGTTTTTTTTTTTTAAAAAAAAAGGAAAAATAAAGTACTTAGAGCTGTTATTTTTCCAAGTACACAACACCCTAGACAATTCAAGGCATCTCATTATCCATCAAAATTAACAAAAAATTTGTCATGCTGTTAAATCCATTACTATGGATACAACTGGTGCAAAATTGGTCAAAGGGATCCAACAAACACTGATGTCCAGGCTGGCATATTGGCAACTAATACATAACTGGTGGTCAAAATGATGCATTTAAAATATCTTCCCTTTCTTCTTATTCTTTTCCAAGGTTCTAAAATGATATTAAAAAAAAGTTTGTTAAATAATGAATGCAAGTTCAATTTAGAAATCCCATGTACTAGGTGTATCTTTTAAAATATGCATTTTATAAAGCCTTAGTAGATGCAATAAAATGTATGAAAATCTACTATGTACTTTTACATGAAAGTCAAGCAATGCATTTTCCACTATATTCCCCATTCCATGGACTAGGATAATTAAACACTTCCATTCTCAAAGCTTTAACTTTTTATCCCTCACAAATCTGATGCAATCTAGCTTTCAAATATAAATAGAATTATTTTTGATCACTCTAGTTATGTATGGATATGGTGGTTTTGCAGATCAAAATCTGCTTCAGAAGCTAACAATCTCCCCAATAGTTCTGATATGTGCTTACTTGTAACTAAAAGCAGTTCAAGATTTTTCTTGGCTTTTAAGCGACATTTGATCATTAGCACCACAGAAATTGTCTTTTAGCAGAAAGCTACAGAGCGTTTACTGTAAACTGCAGGACAAGTCTCCAATTTACCTGGAAGAATTCTGTTGTTCCAATATACGTTGTTGAGCTTCCCAGTTTGCTTTCTCATCCTCAAACTGGCGACGCTTTTCCTCTAATTCTTTGTGTTGTGCCTCCAAATTCTTTTTCATTTGCTCATGGCGTCGCTGCAGCTATAGACAAATTTAGGAAGAGTCAGTAAGTGCAGAGAACAGCAACATTTGGAGCTGTAGTAATAAACATCACCAACTATATTAATGCAAAAAAAATACAGTGTTATACTTTCTCTTCAGAGATAGTAACTCAGACTAAACACTCTATGATTATTGGTATTGCCAAAAACAAAACCAAAAAGGATATTAAACCAATAGTCTCATTTTAGAGTTAAACATCCCATATGCTCCCTGACTTACAAGTACTTGTAAGCGGCTAAAAGTGGTAAACAAAAGGAAATTCAAGAATACTTTGAGATTTTATGCAAATGTTAAGAAGCAAATTGCAGAGCATTTGAAATCAGTAATGCATAAATAAACAGTCATTCTGACTTCATGTGGGGAAAAAACCCCAAACATTTATTTCCTCCTATAGTTTTAACTATACAAAGCATCTATTTAGGAAAAGATTATTAAGTGGATTAATTTATTCACTAATTAAATAAATTATTAGTAGTATTATTGAAGAGACTTGTCTGCACTGTCAGAACAGTATAACAAGTCTCTCCCACAAGTTGGTGGGACAGAGTGACAATCTAATATGTTGCATGTGAGGAAGGAGACATTGCTAGAAAATGTTATTCCTTGTTTGGCATAACATGGCTTTGAATTGAATTAAATAAAACACTCTCGTGCCTTACTCTCTTGCAAGTCCCTGCCTTACTTGACCCCTTCAGAGCATATTTCCTTTTACAGATTTGTTAAAGGCTTTATACTCATCACTGTCTATTGCCTGCTTTTCTACATTTTGGGGAAATACAACAGGCAAGTTTAGGAAGTCGCGAATTGTGACGAAGAAAGGAATTAATTGCATTAACACTTAAAAACTGGTATCACAGGATGCACTCAGTTCAAAATACATAAGGTAGTACATGAAAAAAAAAAGATAGATTTTTGTTCACTTATTTTTCATATAACAAGGAGAGTTTGAAGCCCAGAAGTATAAATGACTTAAAAAAAGATTCCAGACAGAAACTGAGGAAGGATAAATCCAATGACTAATTAAACACTGTGATGCAGATAAAAGATCTAGATTTAAAATCCTAAAATTGCTGATTGGTATACCCTAGCATTTCTATCTTCATCTATTCTCTTCTCCAAAAGGAAAAAAGCCAATGTGCAGATTGATATACTGTTTTCCTCTGATCCAGTATGCCTTGGCTCCTTTACAATGCCTTGGCTGCCAAGCACTCGAATTACCTTTCCATGTTTCCTCACCCTTCCTGAAATCTGGAGCTAAACTTCCTTTAGGAACTTTGACAGTTTTAAACTTCTATACTAGGCTTCTTGCAAGAAGTTGCTCTATCAAAACTTAACATTAATTTTCTACTTACACATAATTTTATAATAATCTCCTAAAAAGAACCCTTGAAGCCCATAAAAACCAGTTTCACTGTGAGGACTTCACCTGGAGGTGACTGAAATTAGACCTAAACATCCATAAAATTTATGTATGTTCAAAGGACACCAAAATATTGTCCACAACATATCCCTGGCTTTCTTGGTCTAGTCATTCTCATTTAGATGGTTTCTTACAGACATTGTACCAAATGCCTGAAATGCTGCTTTTAATAGGCCAGGCCAATTATTACATTAGCTTATTTTAACCATGAAAATCTCAAGAAAGCACATGGAAGAAAACAAGCACGAAACATGCCAAAGAAGAGGGAAAAATAAGAGAAATAAAGTTAAGTACTATTTTAATACGCTGAGAAAATAAAAGAAGAATGCAGGTGAACACTAAAATTACATTTTAAGTTTGAGCTTATACCATTTCAGCAAAGACAACAAGCTGGGAAAGAATAACTGATCATCTTTAAGTATAAAATCTAACTAGGGAATTGATTCCTAGGCAGAGGATATCTTGCAAAGTTCTAGCAAAAAAAGCCATCTTCGCACTTGTTCAGCCTCAAGCATATTCAGGTTTAAAACATTTTGATTACCTCAGCTTCAGAGTCCTTCAGCTTCTGAACTTTTTCTTTAACTTTCATCTCAAACACCTGTTCCATTTCCATTTCCATTTTTTTCATTTTGGCTACGTGCTCCCTCCTTTCCTCCTCCATCTGTGCCAATGGGCTCCTGCCATAAAGCCAGAAGCAGAAGTAGTTAGCAAATTAGAATTCTTTTTCCTGTCTGTTACATTAGGATATCTGTAAAAAACAAGATAAAAATGCTGAAGCATTAAGATAGATAACTTTGCTGTGTGCACTGCTAGCTTAAATTTAATTTGCTTTATTACACTGACAATTTAATTGAGCTTTTCTCAAAAAGTTATTTCATACAGTATCTTCCCACAACACACATTTCATTTACACTATATTTTGGTTAATGGATACTCTTGACTTTCTATCTTTAGTAGAACCTGGTATGGGAAGGGGAGGAATTCAAAGTTACAACAAAACACCAAAAAATTAGCATCTTCCAAGTGATCTTCAGGCATCATTTTCCTTCCCATTCAAACATACACAAAATTAATGGACAGATCAATACAAATTTTAAGTTGTTGCAGACAAAGTCCCATTTCCTCTCTAAGTCTTCACTGTTCAAAGTGTAAGTTAACATTACAACTGTGTTGAATGTAGTGGTCATGCTTCTAAAGAAATAGCAACTTCAGGAAAAAGAGATTTGGGCAACTGCACATCGGTCTTTCATGAAAGCGTTAGTTGAAAGATTTTCCTCGAGAAAGATATTAATTTACTTAATGTATCAAAATAATATATACTGGTTTTAGTTTTTCTATATAGCATGGTAACTAATTTTCTAGATTCTAGTGATTTTTTTAAAGCTGTATAATACTGCTAGCTTTGTTATGTTGATATAAGTTTTAAATATCAATTTGCACATTAAATACCTAATATAACAGGATGATTTTGATCTAGTGATGATTGCTACATACAGTCTTGTAAGACATTTTTGCTATTCAACAAAGAGCAATCAAAACAAATCACTGGTCCCTTGTTTCAGTTTTAAGTATGTATGCGTTTGAAAAATAACAAAGTTTTAACTATTGTGTTGGTGAAAACGAAGAACTGAATATACAGGGAACCGTTACAGTCAACTAGTATACCTCTACTGTAATCTATGTGAAAGTCACTGAGACCAGCAAACTGTAAAGCAGACGTGACAAACCTAAACCCTATAAAAAAGAATGTTTCCTCACAATTCTAAAAAAACCCAACAAAAAATCCCTGTTCTGATTCAATTAATGTAGAAAAAACATTCTAAATGGAGAATGAATTGATCAACTTTCAGTGATGACCGAAACTTAACTAGCGCCTTCTATTTTGCTTCAGAATTTGCCACTAAAGGAATGGAGGTTGTATATGAAAGAGAGTCAAAAAAGTTCTTAAATAATGGATCATTTTATTCTTAATGCTCGCCCATTTTCAACAACTGACCATAGAGTGAAGTAATAAATATCATATGAAGTCAACGACACAGAATTTCTTCAAATACCAGTATTCTTAAGTGAGCTCTAAAGATGAAAATTTGGAGTGGTGAGGAGAGAGAAAATGGCTTTTCCATTTTAAAAAAAGTTATATATTTAATCTGAACTAACAGTTGCAAAGCTTGGATTGGAGAGTAAAATGTTGTGTAGCATGTGGAACTGAAACTGCTCCTCAGTCTAATGTTTGCTTTAGCCACTCAAAAGGCACACTGTTAGCAACTTTTGTCAAGGAAAAAAATAACTGGTTAAACACAGGTGAAGTACAATAATACAGAAAAAATAGAAGAACATTAAAGAAGAGGTGAGTAGCCGTACTTGTGGAAGCTAACCAGCTGTCAAAACAAGACTATTTTCTTGTTGTTACATTTTAGAAGTGTAAAGTTCTCAAATGTACCTGCTCTTCAAAAATTAAAGTAGGAAGTAGTTCTGAATGCTGAAGAATCATTGCTGTAGTTTCTAGAAACTTGAAAGGGGAGAACTATCCTTTTATTGACAACCAAATAATCTAATGGGGACATCACATGGGTTGTATTTGAGAAAGTAGTAAAAATCTTTTTTTGCAGAAAGTTTGATAAACTAACAAGTGAGCATTTACAGCTGAGAGCTTTACAACATAGGTTGCAATTGGTTTGAAGTCTTAAGTATGTGGTGTGGGTAAACACACATCCTGTATTTTAGGACAAAACTACACAAGGGACTTGAACAACGAAAAAAGAGCTGAAGAAAAAAAAACCAAACAAACCACTAGCAAAGATGTAAAACATTTCACTGATTTAACAGGATGTATGTTAAAACAGCCCTCTAAATTCTGTGAAAATGAAAAATTATTCTAGACATGTGCAAAGTGGAACCTCTGCGAGCCAGTAATAAGATAAAACCATGGTCAGAAAAGATTAGAGTAACTAATTCCTCAATCCAATGAAGAGCTGTAAATTTACAGATAAAGATAAAAATTCCACTAATTCTTTATAAGCTTATATATATAGACACGATGGAGCTACAGATAGAAACTGGGTAATTTTGTAATTTATGCACTTCTACAAATTGTTGAAATTTGATCAAATTTGTCTTGAGGTTTATCCAAAAAAATTCTAAAGGAGATGGGTTTTTATAGAGATATTCGTCACTGCAAGTACTCATAGCTTCCTACAGTTTACAATAGCACAGCTTTAGAACAACAAAAAAAAATGCTAGGGAAAAAAGACCAATGCCAAGAGCTGGATAACAGGAAATTGTTTTAATTTTGAAACATTAAACAGTGAAACCGTTTTTGTTTAAAGAATTTTTGTCTTTAAGTTTTTTTGAAAAATTTAAATGACCACTTACATGCCTTCAACTGTGTCAAATCTAAAAAACAAAAAATACAGAGGCTTAGCATGCTTAAATAAAACCACAAAACCAAAAAGCAATAATTAAAAAAGTAAATTCATTATTAATAGATTCCTAAAACTAATTATGTGCTCCCCAAAAGCAAATTTTTCACAGTAAAAGTAAAGACTGTTAGTTAAAGCTCATTATATTTCTTTCAAATTCAGTTAGCAAATCACACCACCACGTAAATACTAATGCAAGTTTGATGTGCAAATACTTTCAGGAATAGCTTCCCTAGAATATGCACACTTTTAAAGTGATTTTAAATATTTTAGTGACATGAACAACCACTTGCTCTAAACAAGTTTTCAGAAACCGTTGACATATCAAGGCTTATGTATTCATTTAAAAATCGTCACCTAGTAAAGACCATGATATTAAAAACCCACGGATGTCCCTGTGCCGCAAAAAGAGCACGTGGCTACGCTGGCCAGCAGAGGTCTCACTGGCGGCTGCGCTCAGCTCTGCACAAGGCTCGGCTGCAGCGTCACCTCTGCAGAGCCTGATGTTTAACTAGAGGATGCCTCGTGTTAGCACTTAATACTACGGGAGAGGGGGGAAAGTCTGAGAACAAGTTTCTGATATTAAGTCTATTAAGTCTCACCATACAGTAACATAAGAACATTAGAACCATTTCAAAGAATTCCCTAAGAAGACAGGTATGAGCAGTTAGAAGTAGTCTAAGCTAGTTAGAAGGACCTTTGCATCATGTAGTTTGTTACCCCATGTGACACGTTACTGAACAGAACAGAGATGGATAATGCTTATCTTTACCATGTACAATATGACTTCCAATAAAATAAGGTTTTACTTTTAAACTTACTGAAGACCTCAGCTTCATACAGCAAACTGAAAAGATTTCTTAAATTAAGATTTCGAATTTCAGCGCAAATGTCAATTTTCACACACCATGTAGTACACATGTGAAATTAAAATGATCACATAGTTTGAACAGACAAGTTATCCATATATGTGAAGACTACCCTTGACATCTTGTGGGGGCTTTTTAATGGATGGGATGGCACTGAAAATTTAAAGAAATCAGATACTAAACCTGAAACACAAAAAAGCCATAGTCATGGAAAATACATCCTTTGGATTGTTCTTAGACAATAACTTACATGTAAAGTAGTCAATTACTTTCTCCAAATCAAAGGAGAGAAATCATGAGAAAATTATCAACCGGACAGAAGAAATTGCTTCAATTCATCTGCACAGCATTATCAAAACTTGTAGCACATACTTCTATTTGTTTCCACGTTTGCATTTTTTTTTCAAAGAAATATGTTGACAGATGCATGAAAAACAAAGTTCTGCTAAGACCATAAAAATACAGCTGTTTTAAAGGTACAAAAGGTCAATCCAGTCTCTAACAGCTGCCTGTAGGAGATACTTCTGGAAAACTCCAAGAACCACTGCATGTGCATCTCCTCTTACAGATACCCTCCCAGATTACAAGAGAATAGCAGCTTAGGAGTTTCCAGAGCCACACAGACATATGGGATCTCCCATGAAAGAATCAGCTTTCCAAAGGAGAGGTCAAATATTGCTCCATTTAGAGACACAGATACTTCTTACAAAAGGCAAGCAAGCAAGCATAAAATTCCTAAGGTAAGGCACAGAAAAATTGTTAATATCTGTTCTTTCCTCTTGTAAATAATTTCCAGTAAGACAAAAGCTTATTAGGAAAATTCCTACTATGCTAGAGTCAGAAGCAGGAAAATACAATGATGCCAAAAAAGCATGTTAAAAAGCTTAAAAAACGCTGCAACTCAACATGAATGAGGTAACTAGACAACAATAGCATCAGCTGCTTAATAACCATCATGTGGATTCAAGAATTTTATTTTTTTTATTTATTAAGTCACCCTATGTTTGGAGGAACAAACTCTAAGGAAAATTTCAAAACATTTCTTACAAGTTTGCCATAGATTTTGCAATTTGTCAGATGGCTGAATCAAATAAAAATGTGATTATCTATTCAAAAAAACAAATGAAAACTTGATAGCTAAGGAGCGCCAGTTGTATTTAATTCACCCCTGAACTGCAGTACTGTAGGATTTGAAGTGATAGATTTCTTATGGAGAAAATTGTCCCAAATTGCACCTAAAATATTGCGGTGGGACAGCGCAGTGACCTGAGATGGCAGAAGTGCAAAAGTATGCAAGCTTCAGAAAGCAGAGTCATTCCAGACCCGCTTAGCATAAATTCTAGCTAAAAAAGGAAATCTCAGGAATGCTGTCAGCAACTGACAACAAAAAACAGTCCTGAAACTTCTGGTATATACATTTATACAAAAATGCATCTTATGTTTGGAATGTGAGGGGGGAAAAATAAAACAAATCACTGTGTTATTCTTTTAAAAAACAATGTAGAATGACCAATCCTTACTTGAAATAGGTACCAGACTAAGTGTGTAGGTGTAGACTAACAAATCTAACCAAGCACAAAAAGCAGTAAAAAGTATCATTTAAGATAATAGTTTTCTAAATCTTAGGAAAACATACTAAGATTTGGAAAAGAATAAGAAATAGTACTACACAACACACACACAAAAATACCAGAACAGCCTCCTCTAATAGTAAATTGCAATGAAAATTTCACTTTTCAGTACAGCAATAGCAAATAACAACACAGTAAAAAATACAGTAATAGTATGTTATTTTCTAAGTCCTGGAGGAAATGCAGGATTTTCTGTTCAACTATTAATGAGTTGAATATAGTACAGCCTACTTTTAAATCTTTCAATAACTTCAACAGGTTGGCTAACAACTTGCTGTAGAGGTAAAATTACATATTAGAGTAAAAAAAAAAAAAACCTCAGCAAAACCAAAACCCAACCCACCTGTATTGCAACTCTCCTCACAAAAAAGATGAAGATGCTGCAATATTTCCCTGCCATGATAAGCAAGCAACCATAGAAGCAGACAGAGTCCCAGGCCAGCATTTCAAAGATGACAGTTGTGGGTCTGGAGTTTTTAAGTTTCTAAATAAATATTAACTCATTCTTCTCAAAAACATCCCTGACATCAAGTACTGAGCATTTATGCCAAAAGAACCAACCAGTAATCCTGACAGCAGTATATAACGCAAAACAGAAACAGTAATTCACAAAAAACTTTGCAGTATTAATGAAATAGATAAAAACGAGTGCTAGCATAAATGATAGGTATACAGTGTTCAGACCTGAAAACAGTGAAGAGGCAATTTACCGAAGGATGAATACAAAACCACCACCATCACCTCAAAACACCCAATACCAAAAATGCCACCACAAATACAGAAAATCATCACCAACAAAAAATACACCCAGAGCAAAAAGACTGCAGTGCAATACAATCTTAAGAACTTACTTTGTTAGCTGCCCTTTATTTTTGTTGTTGTCAACACCATTGTATGTAACAGCTGCCAGTTTTCTGCTTCTGTAGTTCTCATAATGTACATTGTTAGTGACATCCTTCAGGTCCTGCATATGAGTTCTGTCAATAAGTGTAGTTTATCAGCTTAGTGTACAAATACAAAGTACTATATAAAAAACCCAGTCATTGTTCATTTTGTAGATTGACTTGATAAAATTATATCCCTCCATTAATGTTCTATTCCCCTCTATGTTGTCATTCTTCCATTTAAATTAGAGTTGTCAAGACAGCAAAGTCTCAGAAATACTAAACTCTTTTGCACTGAACTATCAGTAGTTTGCAGTATTCCAAACATTAACTTACAAGACCAATCCGTGGATAAGCTTGCAAGTATTCAGAGAACAGATACGAAAACTGTGTATTACCACTGTAGTAGGTATGCCAAAGCATGTCAATCAATAAGCAAGCAACTCAAAAATTCCTAGCTTCTAAGTCTGCAAAAGTTAGATGTAATGTTCAAGATTATGATAAAAAATTACCTTGCTTTAATTATTTTCCACTGTCAGCAAAGCTTAATAATAAAACTAACCGCTGCTACAGCAGAAGTCACTGAACTGCAGTGAGTACAGAACTCTGTGCCTACCACAACAAAGCATGGGCAGTCTTGCTATTAGCCAGCTGCAGCACTGAAAATTTTTAAAAGATGCCTACAACTAAGTACCCATCAGCACTAAAAGACAACTTGGGTTCCTATGGTTTACCACAATTTTTAAGAACAAGTAACCTGAAAGTAAAGAGAACTATTGAAAAAAATGTGTCATTACAGCTTGCTAAATAAGTGGTTAAACAAGATATTATAAAGTATAAGATACTGCTTTGGATTAAAAATTATTATACGAATTCACTAGCTCAGATGCTTTTTTCTCCAATATATGACACTCCAGTCTCCCAGGCATACTAGAAAACCTAGTGTTACCTGTAAGTTACTTACCTTATCAACATGTTCCTCAGAATTGTGAAATCACAGTGTTCACCGTTTTCAACTATAGAAAGACAAAATTTTTGTTGAGATGCCAACCAAAACATGCGCCTTACGCAGAGGTAGGGCTCTGCAGATGTTACCCATCTCCTACATCCATTCTAACCACAGGTTACTTCGAGCCCTTGCTTACTCAAACAGTATGTGTGTTTATAGTAGGAGAGCATTAACTGTTTAGCTGCATTTTGTCAGCAAAGTTCCTGTGCTGCCCTAAGCCACACTGGGAAAACTGTACTCCAAGTCCGTAGAGCAGAATAAGCTACCGCAACAGAAACGCAGTTTTGTCAGTTTAACTAACTTTACGACCCCCTGGAGGCCCTGCCAGCACAGCTATATAATTATCAGACACTAACTAGAGACCCCAGTTTAAGATCCAGCTATATCCAAAACCTTCAGAAGACTTAATGCAATCTATTTTTCCTAGTCCCACTGCAAAAGTCTTAATTTTAATGTGGATTTAGGTCTTTAATAACTAAACTAAGGAAAGTCATATATTTAGTTGCATACAACTGCGTAAAGACCAAAGCAGAGGGCTGGCAGCTGTCACAGATGTCACCTATTGCAGCTGTGCCTATCAATCCGCTACTGTAGAAGAGGCTGATGCTGTGAGTGGCATTTCCCTGACCGATAATGAAATGACACTGGAGAAGAATGCAGAGCCCAGAAAAATGCTGTGCAGACAGAGCAGGCAACACACAAAGCTCTTAGTGTACACAAAAAAAAGGCACAAGGCAGGTTTCAATGTGCCCTTGAAGTACAGATGGACATTTTCACAGGAAGGAGAATTAAAAACAGAGTGAAGGAATTAAAATCATAGAATAGAATCATAGAATCACCAGGTTAGAAAAGACCCACCAGATCATCAAGTCCAATCATTCCTACCAGTCACTAAACCATGCCCTTCAGCACCTCATTCACCTCCAGGGAAGGTGAATCAACCACTTCCCTGGGTAGCTTGTTCCAGTGCCCAGTGACCCTTTCTATGAAATATTTTTTTCCTAATGTCCAGCCTGAACCTCCCTTGGCAGAGCTTGAGCCATTCCCCCTTGTCCTGTCCCCTGTTACTTGGAAGAAGAGGCCAGCTCCCTCCTCTCCACAACCTCCTTTCAGGTAGTTGTAGAGAGCAATGAGGTCTCCTCTCAGCCTCCTCTTCTCCAGGCTAAACACCCCCAGCTCTCTCAGCCGCTCCTCATAAGGCCTGTTCTCCAGCCCCTTCACCAGCTTTGTTGCCCTTCTCTGGACTCGCTCCAGAGCCTCAACATCCTTCTTGTGGTGAGGGGCCCAGAACTGAACACAGTACTCGAGGTGCGGTCTCACCAGTGCCGAGTACAGGGGGAGAATAACCTCCCTGGACCTGCTGGTCACGCCGTTTCGGATACAAGCCAAGATGCCATTGGCCCTGGCCACCTGGGCACACTGCTGGCTCATGTTCAGTTGCTGTCAACCAACACCCCAGGTCCTTCTCCTCCAGGCAACTTTCTAGACAGACTTCTCATAGTCTGTAGCACTGCACAGGGTTGTTGTGCCCCAAATGCAGGACCCAGCATTTGGCCTGGTTAAACCTCATGCCACTGGTCTCAGCCCAGCGGTCCAGCCTGTTCAGATCCCTTTGGAGTCTCCCTACCCTCCAGCAGATCCATGCTTCCACCCAGCTTAGTATCGTCTGCAAACTTGCTAAGGGTACACTCAATGCCTTCATCCAGGTCATTGATAAAGACATTGAACAGGGCTGGACCCAGCACTAAACCCTGGGGAACATCATTTGTAACTGGCCTCCAGCTGGATTTAACACCATTTAACCCACATACGTTAAGTGAATCCTACAGGAAAATGAAGCACAAAGCTTCTTCGTGTGTTTACCTTGCACCTGTACATCTGCATTACTTTATTCCACTGGTTCACACAAACTGGTAAGTTCTACTCAGATAAAGACATGCTCCCCAAAAAAATACCATGTCAGACCATTCTGTTTGTAGCTGACAGACTCAAAGCCACTTTAAAACGTTTCTTTTAGTTAGGCTGTAGCTCTTCCCTTCTAAAACTTGTATGATCATCTGAGTGTGAAATATTCATGAAGTTTATTTTAATAGAACGAAAAGCAGCACCATTTTTGTACATTCCCAAATATGCCTTAATATAAAGCTGGATCCTCTCTGGTGCAGCTGGTTTTTACTTTCTGCCAAACCTCATTTCCTGCCAGACATGCACTTCAAAGTGCTAGAGCATTTCTCTTTAAAGTATTGGTCCACACTCTGCTCCGCAGTTGGGGGTTTTCTGTCTGTTTTACAGTGCATCAAATTTATAGTTCATTGCCCTTGGAAGGCAGATATTGTAAGAAAAAAAAAATTTCTTTATTCAATGCATGCACACTACAACGAAAAAGTTCAATGACCATGGAAAAACAGTGTAATAATGACTGTTATATAGCATGGTGCAAACTTAATTTTTCAAATGCCTTTTGAAATAAGTGAACAGCATTAAAGCACAGGTCAGAAGAACATATTTTTTCTGTTGTAGAGGTTTGAAGATAAATAGTTTTAAATGGATAATAAAAACCCCTTATCGACATTATTCAATTAATTACAAGGTAGCTTTCTGTTGCTATACCTCAGCAACAAATACTCTGATATTTTGGGGAAAAAGTTTTTCCAGAAACTTTAAACAGAACTTATTCCTGTCAAGCTGATCAAATTAACATTTATTATGGGAATACTCTAGAAAGAAAAATTTAAGAAAAAACAAAGTTTTTATATGAAAAAAAAGCATGTTAGCAAACACTTGTAATTTAAGTGTCATCAGCAACTGCTGTCAGTTAATACAGGTTTTTCAATTCCTCACACAGCCGTCACGGGAATCTGCTTGCAAAGTTACATGTTGCTGAACATTTACCTTGTTCCAAGACTGTCAGAATAACAAAATGGTACATTCAGTAAATTCCAGACCAAAGCACATTCAGATTAAGCATTTCATACATTTCAAATACAGACTGATGTCTAGTAACTTTTAAACGGATAAAAATCATAAGAAAGTCTTACCTTCTGCAACACCCCATGGGTACTGCCTTCCTCTAACTCTCTTGCCGTTGACTTCAATGATTGTATTGCTACCTACCACAGCAAGAGGTAAACGGTCCTAAAAGATAAAGTTACTGTTTCATTTCTACTGCCAATAGATACTGAAAGAACTCTCATGGTAGAAACTTGATGCAAGCCTGCTTGCTGTTATCACACTGCAATGACGCTTACCAGAAATGCAAGACTAGTTATGTTTACTGACCTCTGTCTAGCTAAATGACATCTATATATACATATCCCACTTTGAAATTCCTTACCCTGCGGTATTCTGTATGTCTAGTCAAGAAACAGACATTACTGTTACTAGGTAAGCTAAGCAACAAGCAAACCCCTTCCTATTTGATTGCATAGTAATTATTTATCAAGACGTATTCCCAGTGGCTACAACGACTGTTACTTTGACTGGATCTTTGTAATCACTTTCAAAGGGTTTGCCAAGGAACCACTCCAAGTTCTTGTTTTCAGCTGAACAAAAAATCTCCAGATTGTAACAAGCAAAAAAGAAGCCAACAGCAGCTTGAAGAAGCTGAAAGGAACAGTGTAAAAAGCTAAGTATTTTGGACTTTTGTCATTCCTTTTATTCTGCTTTTCTCCTTTAGGCTTAGTCCCAGACCATCTTTCATTTGTATTTTATCTGTTATAGGCAATTCCTACATTAACAGAAAAATGTAAAAGCTCTAAGCTCTTACAGGCTGTTAAAGCTACTGAACAAACAGAAGCAGGGCTCAAGAAATGTATGTAAGATGGACTTCAGCATAAAAGAACAATGTCCCCTATCCCACAAAAATGAATAAACAAAAAAAAAGCCTTTGAACAGCCTCGCAGCCCTTTTGATTTTCTTTAGTCATTCATATCCATCAAGGTTTCAGTGTATCAATTACTCAGACAGCTATTAATTGTAACGCACACACTTCATGCCACTGCACACTTCAGTCTGAAAGACAACCCTTGCCTCCTTCAAAGCTCACAAACACACAAAATGTGGTAGTTGGATAAAAGTCAAATAGAAATGCAATTAAAAAAGTGATATTTAACAGTTTATTAATGAGTATGTGATTTTGTGCTCCTATTCTGAATTTTAGCCATAAAGAGACTTAAGTTGTCTGTCTGAGAAGTGTCATTCTTTGCCTTTGCTGAGGAACATAGACTTTTAGAACAGCTTTACGTCTGAGTTTTATCTTCTAAATATTTTGGTGAGTTCTTCAATAATGACAAAAACCTCTTCATTCTCTACCTTCCATGCAAGGAAGAAGTTTTTAAAAAGAAAATTCTTTACCTTTATCTTTTTAACAATCTTATTTTCTTCTTCATCATCCGTTTCTGGAAATTCATATATTTTAATTTTGTGCTCCTGGATTTCTTTCATTATCTAAAATTTTTAAAAAATTCATTATTTCAGGAATTTATACTTTGTAATGATTCAATTTATTTCTTGCTGCAAGCTGATTCTCCCCCCCTTTTGTTTATTCCTAAGATCCTTGCATATTAAGATGACTAAGTTACATCACAAAACTTGTACTTGTTTCACACCATCAGGTGACCCCAAGGGATTATCAGCACGACCAGCTGCTCTTGGTCAGGAGAATACAGGACCAGAGCCAGAGCCTCACAGTTAATAGAATTCTATCTATCAACACAAGGTAGCAAAAACGAATGGCAGTTTTCTGCACCTGGGCAAACAGAGATTTACAGTAATGGGAATTCTACATGCAAAACCTAATACAATACAGCTTAAATTCTCAGACTAGTCTAGTAGTTGTATATCTTAAAAAAGAAACCAGGATAGCTGCAGGCATACTTCAGTCATTTCAATTTCCACAATGGCTACTGCTGTCACTCCTATTCTCTTCCGTTTCTAGCTCACCTGACCATCAGTTGCTTGAAGCAAGATCACCTGTCTATTCCAATAGAGCTTGTGACTGACAGACGGACTCTCCTGGTTAGTTGTACTGAAAAGTATTTGCAAATACTAATGACAATTTAAGAATAACTGACAGTATCATCAAAAATGAGACTGTACTGGTTTGGTGCCTGATTTGCTTGAAGGACATTTTTAAGAACAAGTTGATTAGTTTTGCAGAATTTTAGAATGGAAAACACATTAGATCATTTAACCAGCAGGTACTCCATGGAGCCCCGGGGAATATCTTGGGTTCATGGGTTTGCAATCTTGTAAAAAGATGTTTCCAATTCATGTAAGGACTTATTCTCAAACTTTAATTCAGGCAAGCCTCCACTATTTAACACCAATACATTGATAAAGCTGCTTATTTATCAAGAAGCGGTTTGCATTCTACCATTTTTTCCTTCCCTACAATAAAATAACCAATGCAATGCAACCAGAACAGACTTCAGGTCCATAGCACCTTGCTTAAGTTTCACCAGGACAGAAAATGCCCTTTAATTTTTCGTTTTACATCAAGATGTTTGCAGACAGCACCTCTTAAGGCAACATCTTTTCAGAGTCTGTGTTCTTCTAAAAAACGACCAGACGCAGTTTAATAAAACAAACTTCATAGAATCATAGAATCACCAATTTGAAAAAGACCTACTGGATCATTGAGTCAAACCATTCCTATCAATCACGAAACCATGTCCCTTAGCACCTTGTCTACCCGTGCCTTAAACACCTCCAGGGAAGGTGACTCAACCACCTCCCTGGGCAGCCTGTTCGAGTCCCCACTGACTCTTTCCACGATAAAAGTTTTTCCTAATGTCCAGCCTAAACCACCCCTGGCAGAGCTTGAGGCCATTCCCTCTTGTCCTGTCTCCTGTCACTTGGGAGAAGAGGCCAGCTCCCTCTTCTCTACAACCTCCTTTCAGGTAGTTGTAGAGAGCAATGAGGTCTCCCCTCAGCCTCCTCTTCTCCAGGCTAAACAACTCCAGCTCTCTCAGACGCTCCTCATAAGATTTGTTCTCCAGCCCCTTCACCAACTTCGTCACACTTCTCTGGACTCACTCCAGAGCCTCACCAACCTTCTTGTGGTGAGGGGCCCAGAACTGAACACAATATTTGAGATGCGGTCTCACCAGTGCCGAGCATGCCTCGTCTTGTCCTGTTCTGGGTCCTTCTTATCTGCTTTATACAATACAGCAAAGCCTAATTGCTCTACTCTGATCATATAGTTGAAGTAAAACATAAACCACATGGACACATGAATATCAAATTTATTCTACAAATACAAAAAAATTAAATCAGTTTTACCAATATTAGAATTAACTCATAATCTTTAAAATGCCATAGACTAAAGAAGAGGTATACCGCTTCTCACTGAGCACTCAAGACACCTTTAATAAAGGCAGGATATCAACGTGACAGTGAATACCAAAATAAAATCAATGATACTGTAATGCCATTAAATACATTTTTAAAGAAAAAAAAACACAAACCACACAACTTCTGTTAGGCATCTTAATCTTGAAAGCTTCCTTCCTTACTTACTGATTTTTATCTCAGCAGTGAATTATTTCACTTGCCAAGAACCATACTACACTTCAAACCTCTTCCCCTGAAGATAGAAACAAGATTATTTCACCAAGAAATATAATTAAATCTAGAGATATAAATTACTTAGCTTTGCTGTCTGAAGTCATTGCTTCAGGGTTTAAACTTTGCATGTAAGAAGTTAAATCTTACCATTTCCATAGGGAGCAACTTACTAAATTATCCCATGTTGTAAATATTAATCTTTCAACTCACCTGTTTTTTAAACTGTTGGCATTCCTCAGGTGTAAGTGTGTCTGCTTTGGCAATAAGTGGAATGATATTCACTTTTTCATGCAGGCGCTTCATAAACTCTATATCCAAAGGCTTAAGTCTGAAAGACAGGATTAGAGCTTTGCAATTTATATTAATTAAACAAGAATGTACAAATGATTTGAGATTTGTCCTGACAACTACCCTTAAGACACCGATTTATGAGTGATGGATGTCTGAATGAAATTCAAAAGGCTACCTGCAACTGCTACAGGAAATCCCCTAACACTATAACACCAGAGGAATAAGTCAGAAGTTAATGTAATTAGTAGTCATGAGATTTCTGCTAGCTGAAATTATACTCATTTAAGCAAGTGATAAGAACTCTGCTATGAATGTAGCAAATTTCGCATCATTAGCTGCAAGACAGTCCCATTTAAAGCCTGATTCTCATGAATCATGCTCTGTTCACATACCCAGTTTCAGTTTCTGAAAGCCATGTTAATTTGTGTGCTTCTTCCTGACAGTGGGCTGCGAGATTATTTTTTTTTTTTTAGACATTAGGTTGCCGAAGACCATTAACTCTGTAGCCTGTATAAAATGAAGTAAAAATATCTCATCTGTAAATCACTGTGTATAACAAAGACCATTAGGAAAGTGGATGATGATGTAAAAACTAGAACACCCACCATATGGGTATATAAAACCCCACTGATATGAGTCAAAGTGGTCAATGCTTCCTACTTGCAAAAGAAAAGCCACAGAGGTTTCGATGAATTAATGCTTCAGAATTATAGTAAGTTTAGTCAGGCTTAAAGGATTCACTTGAAGGATTTAACAAGATTATTTCTCATATAAAAGAAATTAGGATTAGGAACATTAAAACCAGATTCATTTGGTGTTCAAATTTAGCTTCTCCTCCAAACCATATAGACACACATACAGAAGAATAAAGAAAACATAAAAGAATATATGCTTAACTTTATTTAACACTTTCTATCTGCCACTGAAATTCTAAGCTTCTCAACATGTTTACATTAAAAAGCTAACATTAATCCATGTCTGGATTAAGAGCACTGGTTAACCATCCACCTTAACATGCTTCCTCTTTCCTCGCTTCAAAAACCTACCTCAGGCAACACTAGGTTGGAGGCCAGCTGCCAAAGCAGAATAGCTCAGAACCACAATGGTGTTCACCTCAAGGCCTTGAGTCTGAAGTCGAGACCAAGGCGGGAGGCCTTTACATAAAGATCCTAGAACTGCAGAAAAAGGCTGCAATTCATTATCACCCTATTCACTTACCTGGAAGGCTCCTCTCACCCCTTCACTCTCTCTCCTACACCAACACAAACTAACCCATCATTTCAGATATTTGTGGGGAAGAAAAGCTAAAAAAGGTGGGATGTGTAAATGGAAAGATCTAATTGACAAACTTTTTTACTTTATAAATTGTTAACAAGCTGGATTTTACAAATGTATTAAGTTATAAGAACAAACAGAAATAAGTTCACCTACAAATGCTTTAATTCAATACATATACAACCACGCACTAATAAGATGGAAGAGTACACTACTCTATAAATGACACGTGCACAGGAAACATGACCAAAGACTGTACCACCACAAAAAACAGGTAGGAAGTGAGCAATGACCTTACAGAGAAGACAGTACCTTAAAGGAGGAACTGAATGCAAACAGCAGCATAAATTTCTTTGTGCCCATTCATTTCTTTAATTAGATGACAATTCCAAGCATTTACTCCAGTAATTGAAAGACTTATGCAAACCTAGCTCAGCTTAACACTTTTTTCCCCACAAGAATAATATGAAATACATGTACAAAGGAGATACTTATCCAGCTTCCAGCCTCAGAAATTCAGTGACCAAATCTTAATTTATCTTAAGCATTGCCTCTATTTTTGCTTAAAAACAATCTGTACCTCCCAACGGTTTAGAAAGTTATAGAAGTTAAAAGAGAAGGGTGAAGGTGTAGAGGGAAGATGAGTGTTTTTTTAAAGAATCTGAAAGTTATACTTAAAAAAAAACTAACACAAGGAAAGGATCATTTTCCATTTATTTAAATGACATTTCGAGAACTGACATTACAAACATTAGCTAAGGAAGTTTACATGAGAAAAACTCTTCTCCACCCTCCAAAACTTCTTTCCAAATTTGAGAAGTCTGTCTAGTTCTAAATTATTAGAACCATGCTGATGCTAGCTACAGAAGCTGAGTGTAAGACCCGGTGGTTTTCATTGCCTGAGGAATATTCCTCAGAATAGATTCATTGCTTGCTTCAACAAGTTTCACTACTTTTCACCTATACAATGGAACAGCCTACTCATCTTCTCCTCCTTCTGCTTTTGAAAGTGCCACTTAAGTGTCCCTGACAAATTTAATCAGTTATAAAAACAATAATAAAATGCTAAGCAAGCATTTTCAGATATAGCCAATCTGCACCCAATACATCATGGAAATGCAGTTCTCTCCCTCTACCACTAGATAGAAGTCTGATCAAGTTAAAAACTAAGCATGGGTGAAAGATTGCATAATAATTAAAAAAAAACAGAACGCCTACATTGGAATTGTCACTAGATAAAAGACAACACCCCAGGTGAACTACACCCCATCCTTATAAGGATACATTAAACTTGCCATCTCCAATTTCCCATTAATATCAAAGAGAGAGAAGAAGAGTGGAAAGGGAAAAATCCTGTTGTAAGTGTGAAGCAGTTTCTCCTTCTAATGTGAACAAAAAGGCATACAGATCACAAACAGATAGGGCACTTGATACGTAATTAACGTGCAATCATTTTTTCTGGTGTTCTAACTTATTACTTGTCTGGCTTGCCAGTTTTTGACAAGCTAAAGTAAGTTCATCTTTGAAATTAAGCACAGTCTGTAGGTCATTAAGAAAATCCTATCTAGAACTTTACATAATTAAGAATGCCAGAACTTTGGATGTTTTTCTGAGATAAAAGACAGACAAAGGAAACAAAATACTCTAATACGAACCCATGTCCTGAAGGAGCAATGAAGTATAAACAACACTGCACTCTATTATCTGGCATCTGACGTCTGTTCACTCGAGATTCTGCATTCAGGTAATCCTCAAATTTACTGTCAATGTAGTCGATAACTGGCT
Source organism: Clamator glandarius (assembly GCA_033459285.1). NCBI lineage: Eukaryota > Metazoa > Chordata > Aves > Cuculiformes > Cuculidae > Clamator > Clamator glandarius. Next base: position 656,597 of record JAUNZM010000702.1, read on the forward strand.
GCCAGCTGCAGAGGTTACATGAATAAAAATCTGTAAGTTATATCATTTATGTAAAAAAAAAAATCTGTCTTTGCTAAAAAATAGAGGCACGCTATTCCCCACGGCTTACTTTTTTTTTTTTTAAGAGACTCCCAACACAGCATATTTCAAGAGGCCAGCTCCTTGACATACAAACGAGTCTCATAGCTCCGAAGATGCAATCTGTGAGTTCACTGAAAACCCCTTTCAAACACAATTACCTTCATTGTAATAACATTAAACAGAACGCTTACGAATAGTAGCCAAAGGAATATGCTCTACCAGTCACATCTTGTGACAGCACAGAAGCCTGTTCTGCACACTGCATGTGTGAATAAAGAGCCAAATGCTCCATTCACTTTAAAGGGAAAAGCTGATAGCATTTCAATCAAGTTATAAAGGTACTTGGAACTACAGTAGTCAACGTTTTCAGCTAACTGAAAAGTTTCATTTTGTTAATATTTTAACTGAAGACCAAAGCGTGCATTTAAAAAAGATGTCAAAAGGTATTATATCTCAAACACACAGAGCACAATTCAGAATTATTGTGGGAGAACATACAAAGAATGTCTTACCAATTACTATTATCCACGGCATCTCCAAATCCTGGTGTGTCAACTATTGTAAGTAGTAACTGAACACCACCCTCTTTGATTAAAACTTTGGACTGCTCAACCTGTAAAATGAATAAGATTGATTTTTTAGGAATTTAGTCATCCATTTTAAACACTGAAAAAAGCATTCAATGAATTAGTAGTCTGACAAAGAATGGCTAACTTTCCTACTTCAGAGGGGCACTGTGTCCGTGTCTTTTTTACAGAATCCCAATAATCTAATCATAATTATACTTTAAAGAAAAATGAGAGGTCATAATTTAAATAAAGTCAGTCACAGAAGAATCCACCTAAGTATATAGGTTATCTTAATAACTTCTGTCTACATGGGATAAATTCTAACCAACAATATTAATGCCAGTATTAGAAAAAGAGTTCTCAGATATCCAGACAACCTGATAAATCGGGCATTATACTGAATGAAATTGTGAACTTCGGTCATTTCAAAGAAATTTACACTTTTCATAACTAATCTTCCCCCCAAGCACCTTAGACTCTACATTTCTACTCCTGTTAATTTCTTTTTAAGAATATATTTATTCTTCAGCCTGTACAGTGCTTGGTAAAGGAATCATAAAATGGGACGGTTTCCTGTTACAAGCTGATTGACACTGGAAGGTAATACAATCTAGCTGCAATCTGCCGAGCTAAATTTCATGTGACTGTAATGGATTGACTCCAGTTAGCTCAGGTCACTGGTGGCAATAGAGGGCAACTGCACCAGCACAAAGCATGATGCAAGACCTGGGTGTGGGAACACATGCTTTAAGTTGTGACCACCCATCCGTGACGCAGCTCAGTCAACTTGCAGGAAGCATGTCAAGCAGTTTAAGCATGTTATGACACACAAAATTTAGGCTAAGCAGCGTATGGACAGCTACCCTCCTCTTTCTATGAATATCTCAGTAATTATTGATAGAGCCAGTGTCAGATGTGTCTGCCTGAGAAAGTGCTGTATCCCACTGTCCTATAAATCAGTCTGATGCGCAAAGAAATGACAAACTCATGTTAGCGTGTTGGTTCTTTCTAATTGCTCACACGTTTAATCATAGGGTTTTCTCCCCCAATATTAAGACAATTTCTATGAAATCACTAGTGATGCTGTTTTCTAGACAAGGATTCAAGAAATTGACCATGTGAGTCATTCACTCAGAGCCACAGGTGCTGTCAGACATTGACACCACCATGCCTCTCACTGCTTAACATTTCTTAAGCCTCCTGAACCCTAACTGGAGAGAGAAAAGAAAGCTATATTTAACCAGATGAACATCTGCAAGAACAATCAGTAATGTTTCAAAGGGAGTAGAAACTTGGATAACAAATCCTACGTGCATGATCTCTTGACCAGCTCAGGATTTGAGAGAGATTGTATCAATGCTGTTTAAGTGCTTGCACATCCCTATTTGTACAGATGAAACAGACACTCACAGCCACACCTAAACCTTATTGCAAATGCTCTGCAATAACTGGTTATGTGATGCAAGTAAATCTACAAGAGAAATTAACACTCTGCAGAAAGTCAAGCTAAATACCTCTTATACAAGAGAAACATCAATTCTAACTCAGAAAAGAATATAGAGAAACACAGAAAGTGGTAACTAACTGCAAAGAAAGCTCAATATTTAACCTCTGAGTATGCAGGATGCTATTTTTACCTGGTCATCAGTAAGGATCCTATCTGAGCCAGATCAATCCCTTTCACTGCTAGGTCTCAAAAAAATTAACTCAGCTACCCTATGGCTGTATACAGCACGCAATTGTCATTAGGTGGTTCCTCATCCAACAAAAAGACAAAAAAGATACATAAGGCAGCTTCGTAAAACTGAAGTTCTCAATGCTGTGCTACCTGGATGCTAGTCACAGAAGAATCCAAGTTAGGGTGAACTTTGATGTCGCTCAGTTCAATCTCCTACTTGAGCAAGCCTTACTGCAGAGTTAGGAAGGTTTAAAAAAAAGAAATTAAAAAAACCCACCAGCTTCAGACACCACCAAGTTATGCTTTCACTAACTGTACAACTCTCACCCTTCTGAAGGTGCCCAGTCCAAAGCCATAAGAGCCTAGGAATCCATATAGTGCTTTAAAACTTAAATTTTAATTGCGGTGAATGCATTTCCCCCCTATACTCCCCAAATTCTACAGAGAACTTTATTGCACACAATCAGTGTTGGAACTCAAGAGAGTAATCCCACATATGTCAACTCAGCCAAGAGTTTACAACTCACAGGTTTTAATATGCAGTGGATGAACTTCTCATTCCTCACATTCTTTCTGCTATCTTGCCTATGGTAGCCATAGAGCCCTCCTATAACAAAGCTCTCTGCAAGTATAAGAAACCCGTAACACTTTCCAGTTTCTAGAAATGATAACGCTAAGAGCTGTACTCTTGCCAAGTGCTACATGGTATCAGCTTTATTCTCCAGCACAAAAAATTCCATTAAGAACCATTAAATCATTAAGCACTCACAGCGGAATGCTTTACAAAAGAAACAATTTATAAAATATTATCTTGAACATGTGTTTATAACAAAGGAAAAGGAAGGTCAGGAGATCCTCAGAAATGTCACACCAAACGTTTTTCCTGATTCTGTATATTTGTAAAAAAATACAAATGTGTGGCTGAATTTGTGAAGTCACCTTCTGACAAACAGCCTACAGTAACTAAATCTCTGCAGACAGCACTAATACCTTCCTGGCTGGTGAGGACTTAAATTTTTTCTTACTTTTCATAAACTCATGTAGATATCTTGCTATCAGAGCAGGGTTTTCAAAACCCTACAGAACAAGAAACATTAGTTGAGTAAATTAAATGTCCTGTGCTTGTGTTGTAGACAATCAGACCATATCCACCATATATTACTGTAAGTGGTAGAGACTGTTGGTAAGAGAAGAATCTACCATAAGGCCCCTGTAAAGTTGCATTTTCTAACCTAAATGGATGTGTCCATACATGGTCAAAGGCACAGAAAGCAGCAACATCTGGAAAAGATCCAGAAAATCACTGTAAACTAGTGTCATTCATAGTTAAACATCCAATTGCATCCTATCATCTGGTTTAAAAGTATTCCCAAGAGATTCATGGAAACCATGAGTTCAGACCTTGGAATTTAAAACTTTTTAATAAAATTCTCCTCCAAACGGCCATTTTCCCATGCACTCCAGTCAACTGGGTCACACGGGTCTCCTTGGCAGTTACTACACAGCATTAGTGAGATGATGCGTGTTACAGCTTCACTACTTCTTATGGATTAAACAAGCCTTTATCACACTCCATTTAAGAAGGTCAAATAATGAACAGAGAAAACGTACTTCACACACCATTGTCTCTGAAGAAGTCCCCTTTGAATTCACCTGGCATTGTCACTTACTATTAATTGTTCTGCGTTTTCCATGAAAGTAATAGAAAGGACTTGCCTCACAAAATTTCAGCTAAACCAATGTGTAATCCAGAGTAATGAAATCATACCATCTCTCTTCCAATACTAAAGTTACGCTTCCTAGTTTTCGAATATTCACTGATTATTTCATTAGTAAGTGTATTATACCAGAGCTCAACTATTTACACACCTTCTTCATCCCACTTCAAATATTCTTGGAAGAGGTACATAAATTCAACCCTTCTGATTCAAACAATGGTTTAATGCCCACAGTTGCGATGTTTTTACATTAAACTGATAAAATAGCCTAATAGATGTGACCAAAGCTTTAAAAAAAAACCCAAAAAACACACAATCAACCAAACTCAGGATGTTTAAAAACTTTCTTCCAAATTAAAAAAAATCAGTATTCTGCAACAAACACACTTTGTATTAGTATTCAAGACTTTGACGCTGAGATAACTGACAAGCAAGATCATTTAACTTTCTTAGTATGAGCACAACTAACACTTCCTGGACCTCTGGTAATTAGTCAGTGCTCTGAGACTGGATTAAAAAAAACCTTACCCAAAAGTTCAAACAAAACCAAACCAAAATCCCCACGAAACAGTTAAGTCAGTGGACCATAGTTTTGGAACACAGTTATTCAATTCCAGTGAATGAAAAAAAGCATTTGACTTTACCGCTTCTGTTTAGTATCTCATGCACCCCCCTAACTCATCACAAGGCCTAATTACTTTATGACAACTCTGTAATTGCACAATCATTTCAGCCACAGCAGAGATGGTCCAAGACTGTCATATTTTGCAGCTGGAGGGACTCTGCTGGACAAAACCAGCAATGGTGAGCATCCCGGTCCTCATCTGTACGAAGTTAAATTATCACTAGCTATCTTTTTCACCAATAAGTGTCTGACAAGCATCAATAGAGATGAACAGAGCTCACATATTATTATGCAGGTGCTCAGCTGTGGAGGCAGAAAATACCCCACTGAAATGTAATAACTTCCTAAATTATCCATAACATCATTCAATTATTTCTTAGTAGTGTGCGAGTTTAATAACAATTTTATAATACAAAAAACATGCTCCTGTTCTTGAGAGAGCATATAATTCATCAGTAGAAAGCTACTACACAAAATAAATGGATCTAGTTCAGTTTCCCAATTTTTGACTAAATATTTCAGTTGTAAAATATATCTGAAGAAACACCATCTTTGTCTATCTAATCTAGGTCTTAAAGTCAGCCAGGTTCACCCTAGTCTCAGATACATTTCAGAATAACAGCTTACAACAGCAGGGGGGAAAAGGCAAAAAAAAGTACTACAAAGGATACAGGTTGCAGAAGATTGTTGAATATCGTTACATACAGGTCCTTACAGCAAATCCTTTAATACATGCTTTCTAAAAGTCTGCCATAAACAGCTGGAGGGTTTAGTGCACAACTAGGTGTTTCTACAGATACACTCAATATTTTAATTAATAATAACCCATTCCATTTCTAAACAGGACTGCGTCCATATGATATTTCTAAAGTACAAGCAGCCCATAAAGTACTTCAATTCAAGGCTCTCACACTTAACAGGCCACAAGCAAGTTAACTCCTAAGTTTTCTACAGCTAAGTTCTACTGAAAGACACAGTATTTCTTAGTGGTTCACATGATGGCTAAACTTATTTCAAATACAGGTGACTATGTGACAACTGTATCCCTTTACATTACTCTGTTGCAATTTACATTGTTCAAGATGCAGTTTTTCCACCCAGACATACCTGTACAGTCTTTTTAATTCTGTGTGATGGTCCTGGATACTCCGGGGAATACAATTCTGTTAAGAATAATGAGTTGATTAATGTTGATTTTCCCAGTCCAGATTCACCTAGAAGAAAACAACAGTTTCAGTAAAACTAAGAGTAGCACACTGATTATAAACACATTTACCCTTCAAATACTCTTGAAATGTATTACCTGAAAGCAAAGCATGCACTGAACTCAGGCTTTAAGAAAATACCACATTCTCCAGTTTCAAGGAAAACCTTGCAATCTAACTGTCACTCCTGGATGCATTTTTCTGATCACATTACAACATACAAATATATGACAGTCTCACATGAAAATTTACAAACAAGTTGACCCGCTCGTATTACTTCCTATCGTGACGGCAAAGCAAATTAAGCTATTTCCTTTATTTCAAGTATTATTTGAGAGTCTTATTTTCAGGGAGGCAGTAAAAAAAAAAAAAAAAAAAATTAAAAAAGATTGAAATTATTTTGGTCTAGCTCCTAAAGCCACAAGAACTCAAATGAAGTTCCAGAACTATGCAGTTTGCCTAGGAATTTTGTTGCCGTTGGAGCAGGGAATGGGGATTTCATTTTGTTTGCTTGGTTTGTTTTGGTAATTTGTTCATGAGCAACATAAGTCAGCCTTGCTAAAGAATCTGCAGACATTCCTGCTATAAAAATCCAAGCAAATGTAGGTATTCCCACAGCAAACATTACCCTCCATATACAGCTCTACAGAGACAAGTGCAAGAATTTCAGATCAATTACTTATTGAGTATTTTAGACGTATTTGCATTTTCAATTGTAAAGAAACTACTTCCACATGACAATTCACACCAGCATGAAAACTAAGGGCAAAAGTATATTCAAATGATACTTTCTGTTTAAGTTTTCACATGCAGTGCTGTTGGTACGTTGACTTAAACAGGAACAGTCACACTGAAATTTGCTCTTATGCTAATGAATTTGGATGCAAACTACTGGTGACACACTTCCACTGAGGGAGGAGAATGAGCTGTGCTGCCCCCACACTCTGAAAAGAAAAAGCCTAACCCACTAATCCTCCCTAAGCCCAAGCAAATACTGAAAAAACTCAGATATGTTCAAAACCTGTCTTTAGCTAAATGCCCTGGGTTAATGCCAAGTAACTAACAGTTACAAAACAGAAAGTAGTTATGAACCTCAGCAGACAAGACTTTGTCTCTACTGTAATAGCCAGCTCAATTTCATACACAAGCTAGCTTACACACATCAGTCATCTCGATTGCAATGGTGCAGCTTGAAGTCTCTGGAGTACCTAACAGTAATCTAATTAGCTATACTATAAACGCATTAGCAGCTGATGAAACACTGCAATCAGAGCTCCTGCAGGATAACTGCCTTCTTCGCAGCGCTGGTTTTTCAAACCCCACCCAGCCCAACAGATGGGCTAACCCATACTGCAGGCAGGGTCTGGCTCCAGCTCCAGCTCGGAAGATGGGCCGGGCCAGCCAAGGAACAAAGGGAGACTCAAGTTATAACCTCAGTGTAACAGTGTTGGGAACGCTAACTCCAACACAACAGATACACATCAGCCAGAACAGACAGGTTTGCTGACAAGTACTTCTTCACTACAACTGCAGATTTTGCCTTTTTCTGTGGTCAAATGCATCACACATTTCAGAACTACATAGTAAATACAGTACGTAGAAGTGCAGTTGTAGGACCTTTAGGGCAGGGTCAGTTGCAGCTGAGAAACTTCCCTACCAAGTTTGTGATAGAAAGAAGCTTCTGTAAAGGACAGTTTTCCAACCTCACAGCTGCAGCCAGCTTGAGGCTTAATCTTCTCCATCTCACAACTATGATCAAGATGCTCTTATCATCCCAGTTAACTAAAGAGATTTTATCCACCCTACTGAATCCCTCAGGAGGAGGGCTCTGATATTCTTATATAGAGTTCATACTCTTTCTGCAAACATCGGTTCTTCAGTTGACCATTATCTTACAGAAGGCTCTCTACTGCACTGCTGAAGACGGATTTGTGTATCAGCCCCTACTTCAATACCCAGAAAGGGTTGTCCCTTCTTCTCCCTTCTATTAGCAGCAAGGAAGAGAAGGCAGTTTTGAGCTGAAATTAGTGAAAAGAAAAGCACACTAAGAGTATTTACGCACCACCTCAAAGGTGCCCCAGCTTCCTAATACCCATACCGATAATAGCTTTAACCAACCAGCACAGACAACAACAGTTCAGACTGCTTAACTGCTACCAGTAATTGCAGTATTAGATGCAAGAGTCTGTATCAATACACCAATCCTGAAAGTAGCTGAGCCTTAGACCATGTAAAAGTTAACACCCATGATAGTAGTAAAAGGCTATAGTATCAAATGGAAGAGCCATACTGAGAACTTTAGTTAAAAAAAAGTAACTAGAACATTCAATACTGTACTATGGGGAGCCATGCTGCTTCCACTATTATTAAACTGGAATTTCTCTGCTGACTACAGAGGAAGCAGAATTAGACAAAATCAACCATATCTGAACAATTCTAACAGACTTTTTGGACACGTTAGAATATTCTAATATTACATAGAAATATGATAAGAAACAAACACAAAAAAAATCCTCTGTCTTCCCACGTAGAAGCTTGCTCAACCCAAATTCACCCAAAAAGAATCCCTACTGGAAAGGCTGAGAATGCAGCTTTTGAGGATGCAATGGGCTATGAATATGACAAACAAAATACAAGGGAACAGGGAAAACAAGGAGAATTCACTTTGCCTTAACATGACAAAAAGACAAGTGCAATAAAACACATCTTCCTACTCTCAGTAAGCTTTTCTGATGAGATTTTGCCCTATCACCACTATGTTAAGTGGCATACGGATGCAGTCTAATAGAACCATTTCAGCTCAGTTCTCAATGCATCACGAAGCACGGCTAGATCCAGCCGTCTAATTTAAGGTAAGTGATTTCTAGAAATATCCTGTCTTCTGTTTTCAGCATGAAATGTTGTTTCAAAAAGAAAAGACAAAAAAACCTTCGACTTTGCAGGGCAATCCTGAATACAATAGTTTAACTATTTTGGTATCCAGCTACTGCTTTTGCCTTGCCCTTAGTCTCCCATGAAATGTTTAATATATGCTGCAAGTTCTTCTGAACAAATACATGTTTCCTTTCCTTCATTATAGTTTCATTTTTATCAGCAAAGTAGTGTTTCAAAATTTCTACATTTTCTCAAGTTATTTTTCCCCTGTTGTCACATTCAAATACACAGAGCAGGCCTCTCCTATTAGTAGAAATAAGCATATATTTTTATTTCTATACTCCTGTCAGTCTTGCAAAGGACAGATTTATTTTGTCAGTCCTAACAAGCCCAGCCAAAGTTCAAACTCTTCAAGTCTTATAAATTTCTAAACAGCTGAACAAATATTGGAGCTTTTCTTTCACACTTGAGTTAACAATTACCTGTTGACAATTAGCATCTGTATACAGATAACCCAAGGCAGAACTGAAAATTAACCCTGGACAGCCAACTTTCTTCTTTTGTCAACAGAATACTGATAAAACACTCCTCTTTCTCTACACAGATGAGACTAGCTGTAACAAGAGAAGGGAGACAAAAAAAAACCCCCAAAAATCCTAAATAAAACCCAACACGTTCAGGTTTTCTTTTATACCTCAAAAACATTTTAGGGGTCAAGGGAGACCACCAGCAACCACTGAAATGGTTTGCAAACCATGGTGAATAGTCTCCAGAATAATATTAAAGTAGTTAAGTACAGTGAATTAACAATTAAAAACCTGGAACAACAAAGTGCAACCCATAGGAATGGGGGGAAGGTAGTGCTCCAGAGATAAAAAATAACCTAAGTATGTAACTTGGGTTGCTCTCAACTGAGCTCCATAAATCTTTCACCTGCACTTGCAAATCACTCCCTGTAAATGAATGGGAAATCCTACTCTGTGACAACCACGTAGAGAATCTACCCACAGCTAAGTTACAAGTGTTCAACACCTGGGTTTTTTCAGTGCAACTTCTATCCATCAGCTCTTGAGAAGACTACTATAAAGAAACTTACACTGTAAACTTTTCCTCCCTATGATAATAGAAATGAACTGTTATCCTTAAATTTTAACAATGCTGCTCTTTTTGCTGATCACGTGGCACGTTGAGAATGTGGCATATTTCCAGCCTCTGCCATTCATAATCAAATACCTACAAGAGAAACGGACAAGCAGTCCAGCCCAGTACAACTCAGTTTCTAGCTTTCTATATGTTATTAACTCCTATTGGAGACTGATATATTCTAATTCATACATTATACCTCCTAGCTACCACACCTCTCTGAAAACCGTTGATCAGTTTTTAACTGTACTTTTAGGATTATGCTTCCTAAAACCCAAGCCCTGAACTTAAAAGCATAACTTGCAGTCTTCCATTTATGACTCAATGTAAGAGAGAGTTCATTAAACTTATCAAGGGATCAAGATCACTAACCAATATTGAACATTCTCAGTGTTCTCTCTGCATGTTTGTTTCCTACCTCTTCATTAAATCAGAAATAAATTGTGGAAATCTCTATTCTTCACTAAGAATTACTTGGCTATTTACCAGTCATACAGTAAGTACTTCACGCTCATGCCCTGTGACAGTCAATTGCACTGCTGGGAATGTGATCATATCTGCCATACATTTCTGGTGATCACAGCACTGTAAACTTGCTCAAATTTACAGTTGAATTGCTTGACGTATGCTCCATGTATTGTCACCAAGAAGATGACCCAATCTCTGTCACTGTATTTATTATATTAAATGAGAACGGTAGGAACTACAGATTCAAAAGGTGCATTAACTGCTAACAGCTCTGGCGTGTGAGGGTAAGAAGCTCATCCCAGTGGGGCTTCTAGCTCATTAGACACAAGCCACTAATACCAAATGTGCCAGGATAAACGAGTTTTCTACAAATTGCACAATTTTTTTCAAAGCTTCTACTGCATTCTAAGTGGAAGCCTATATTTAGAGTTACTTGATACAAACAGTTAAACACAAGCTGCAAATGCTTTACTGCGTTATTGGCATTAAGATATCCAACAACAAGTTTCTTCTGTGATGTGAGCAGGCAGAAATTTTTAGTGCATTTGATAGCCCCAAAGAGTTACCATGAAGGGATTATATTCAAGAGAAAAATGCTGTACTTCTCCACAATTTATATATACTGAATGTTTACATGAAAGCACATTTTATTTTTAGCAGGTAAGCCATTTTTTTCCCATGGAATTTTTTTCAGTTTTATGAATTCTAATGATTGTGACAGTTTTTGCTTAAAATATAATCCCCTCATTTTGATGCTGGTGACTCACAGAGGGGTAAAAATCCTGTCAGAAGCCATAAATCATAATGCACTTCATCTTCTTTCATCCTTGTACAATTTACAGTTTATGTGCATGACAGCACTCACAGATTTATGCAAATATGCAGTCTTTTGCTTTTATATAGAAGTAAAGATACTTGAGTAATCAAAGAGCCTGAACTACACCGGATGGTATGATGGTACCATGCCCTTGCTGAGGGGGAATGATGCTCTGCCATGTCAGTATAGATGACCACAAAAACGGAGACTACAAAATGCTTTTAATTTTAAATCTGATTTTAGAAGCTTTCTTAAAGGCTAGTTCCTGTCTTCAACATTCTACAAAATATGAACCAACAAAACGATAAACATACAACAACATCCTAATGAAACCCATGAGGAGGAGGGGTGGAAAAGCACTGCAGTACACAGCTCCTCCCACACATCTACAGTTCCACGTAGGACGGAGTCATGTGAAATCTTGCAAAAAGTTCAACTTTGTATTTTATCAACATTTATAAGGGAAAGAAAGCCAAAGCTCCACCATTTCACAACTTGAATCTGGAGTATAAATTATGGAAGTAACATCTGTTAAAACCACAAAGCTAATCCTAGCAAAATAGAGTAATAAGGAAGTTTACCATTGAAAAATTCACTTTTGCCTACCCACAACTGCATTGACAAAAACAGCACTCCGCTTTTACAGCTGCATCCAGGGACAGGACGGTGAGCATTCAGGACAGAGTAAGACGATATAATCAATTTTATTGGAGCAAAATTTAGATTTTAAGCACAGTAACTCAAGACAGACTCTTGGCATATTCTTTTTGTCAGGAACTGTTGTAGCTTTGTACAACTGACAGATGAAAATGGCCACAAAACAATGGCTTAACTACACAGGTGAGATTTTGGATGCTGCAAAAATACAAGTTCCCCTACTCCCAACCCACCACTTGCACTAGAATTCATAATGCAGCACAGTGAGGCAAGAAATTCTTGCAAAACATGGCATTAGAGGCTTGCAGATGGGAAAATGAAAGGGGAAAGTCACTAGACAGATGAAGTAAGTCAGATCTACAGGTTTCCAGGAAAACAGAAGTATAGGATAAATGTAAAAACCTGCAATTAAAATCTGCAAGAAAACAACCACCAACCAGAATTTATGGCACTTCACAAAGAAAGTTGCATTTGATTTTATTACCTATAAAGGCCTTGCTCCTGATAAGCAGCATACTGCAAAGTAGCCACTAAAAATAGGATATGATAATTAAACACAAGGCAAAGGAAGCAAGTTTTCAGCATTATTTTTTATTTCTCCCAGTTTAGTAAAAACAAGGAACCAAAATCACAAGTTTCTCATCATTTTTAATTCTTCAACACAACTGCTGATTAAAAAAAAACAACCCACCCTACAGCATTTGTCTATCCATATATAGTACCAGCAACAGCTGAAATGTGACAACCTGGGGTTCAGCATTCAAGCCTGCATGGAATTATGCAATCAGTGGCTGCAGTCCAGGCTTGCCAAAGCTTAACTTGCTTTGTTTTCTATATTAGTTAAAAGAAAACTCCTATGTCTGATCAAGCTGTAGTCATACTGTAAGGCAGTTTCAGAAACATGACAACGAGAATTGTCATGGAAAACTGACCTACATGGAAAACCTGAACGCGCAAGCTATCCGTGAAATAACTGGGCTAAGGGATTCCACTGGAAATGACAGAAGCTGCAGAGCTCCGAGACAACAAATCTTCTATGGTTAAACTCCATAACCAGCATATTCCTTTAATTTTCAGGCTTTCATGAAGCCAAAATATAAAGCCTTCACAAGATTAGAAATAAAAAAAATTTAAAAAACCAAACAATGCTTGAAAATGAAAGAAAGGAACAAAAACAGTCGTGGAAGATGCTGAAGGAGGATGCTTTCTATAAGGCTAAGAAAGCACACATCTGAAATCACTGCTTGGTCTAGAACTATCCATCTAGAGAAAGCTGCAGAGCTGGTCTTACTCTCTGGAGGCATACATAATTACAATTGATTAAATTTCCCAACTGTAAGAATTTAAAAAAAATGACTGAAATGATTGTAACATGAAATCTGTCATCTCTACATTGGTATTGACAGCAGCTGCACAGCATTTTCAGTACATAGTTTCTAACATTTGCTGACTCTGGAATAAAAGGTACATTAATCAACACAGCATAGATTAATTAGTCACAGTAGGACCTTTCACTACCTGGGCAGAAATAAAACTCACACAGATACCTACATGCTGATGAGAAAATAACAGGAGAAGTTGGATTTATTGCATCTTTAAGACTACAGATACAGAGTCAACATCCTAAAGACACTATAGCTTGCAATACTTGCATTCCCCTTAGGAACAAGTAGTACTACAGATCAACTCAAGCAAAACAAGAGAAAGGTGAAGCATATTAGGCAGGACATTGCTCAAAAAATCCACTCAATTTAAATATCTAAGGCACGAATATCACAGGAAAAGGACAAGAAAGGACAAAAATTATTTTTATTTGCATAGAAACCAATGAGTCTCTACGTAACTCTACAAAGAGCACCTAGATTAACTTACACAACACTGCATCACATCTTCCCTTGAAAATGTATACATGAACACAATAAAACCTACTGGAATTAAGTGTTGAGGGCTCTCAAAATATCCCAGGTGGGACATTCTGCTATCAAACCAGTCCACAAAAATCTGTTGGTTGACTGAACTTAAGATTTCTAGTGCTAGTCAAAATTGCTTTCAACACCTTATACCTTGCCTCTTAATGCTTTCTCTCCTTAATGTCTATGGCAGCACTTGTTACTGCAGGTATCACAAAGGAAACTATTTTAGGACTTAACTTGCACAAGTGGTAAAAGATAGTTCCAGATAGCTGGACAAAACTCTGCAAGTTTACCTCAGTGATATTATTTTGGGTCAATATGGAATGACATGTCAGGGCAATGCCATTTGCACATTAGGATAATTAAGCTTTTCAGTATGTGGTCTATTCTTAATCACACAAGGAGCAAGAAGGGTCACAGAGATGGGCTCTGCTGGCTATGCTGCTGATACTTTTAAGTAACCTTGGCAAAACTCACAAAATTGATACCTCAGTTACTTAGGGGTGGTAACATGCTTTTTTTTCTATAAGACAGCTTTCACTGCAGTTGCACAAATGGGTATTTTAACTCTAACAAAGGCTGAGGTAGGCTGGAATAAGTTTGTGTTGTCAAGACTGTATCCTTTTTAATACCGTGCGAAGAACTGTTCTGCATTAGTGCTAAGCCATTGCTTCCAAATTGCTGTCACCGCTATTTAGTTTTGGAAAAATTACTTAGAGGAAAACTGAGACAATTCTGTGGCCAACAACAGAAGCATATATTTACAAAGCTGAAAGGAAAATGGATAGGTATCTGTAAGGTGATATACCAGGACCTGTTTAGTGAGCTTGGTACGTTTTGCAGGGGATAAGCGTGAAGGACAGACATGGGAGGAGGACCAAGACTCCTCTGGAATTACTGCCAGCTAGAGAGGACACAGCTCAGAGCCAAGGACGCAGAATCAGTTAAGTCATAGGCTTATCCTTTACAGAAGCTGAGAATGACATAGAATGAGTTTATGTAAAAGAAATACAAGACAACTCTTAAAATTTTTTTACATAAATTCTTAAATCATTCAGTCAAATGCAATGTTAAAAAAAAAAACCCAAAACCTACTGACTTGGTAAATTAGTGAAAGCATGACATACTCTTTTCTCTCTCAAGGTATGCCGAATTGGTTTTTGCCATGCCTGGCACTGACGTAACAGAAAAGTGGTGAATAAATACATGCCAATATTGATTTTCCTCTAAATTAGCAACTTTATAAATATTCCACACTTTCTACCAGCAGTGTATGGATCCAAGAGGAAATAAAATACAAATTGGAATTTCTCCTCCACTACATTGTAATGGTATCATTTTATATTAGCCTTTTTAATGCAAAATATCACAAAATGTCAGCTTATCAAATATTTCAGTAGTTTTGTTACTCTACGCTCCAAGTTTCACTGTGGATTTTAAAGTTGCTTGCTTTTGTAGGGCTTGGAGCATATAGAAATATTCCAGTAATTTCTCCATTCAATAAGTTAAAGTATGAGGATTCAACCTTTTCAGTATGATGAATTTTACTTTCATCCGAACTTCAAAATCTGTATCGGAAAAATTGGAAAATCATGTTGCTCTCCCACAGCAAAAAGCTTCCCAGCCCTCATGTGCCATATTTAAGAACTTGCTTGAGTAACTGTCATATCCAATTCAAGTTTGTTGTTGGAAGTGGTATATCATATACTTGCTCATATTGAAATAATTCTACTAATGAGAGTTTTAAAAAGAAAAACTAAGTAAAGTTTCATTGATGCACGGAAGTCCAAATAGGATACATGTGATTAACATGCAGTTATTTATTGAAAATTTAACATACGTCAAAGCTCTTCATTTAATAAAGACCTGGGGAGTCATTTAAAAATAAGATTTCCATATTCTACGCATGCTTCATCCTAAAAAATTTACTTAAAGCCAAGACTGTATGTAAATTAAATGATGTGCCATTTAGGAAATCTCAGGTTGTTATTTTTACGACAAGGAACAAAGACTTGCCTTCATCCTACATCACACTAGGCAGCCGCATCAACCAGGGCTTCAAAAATGTGTCAACTCCAAAGTACTTTGCCAAAGTGTAGAGTTATGCATCCATTCAGCTGATCGGATGGATGCATGACTTCGGCTAAGCAGTGCTACAGGTTGTGCTCTTCCCTTGAACTCTCAAAAATTTCAGATGCAGAATTCACAATACAATTTTTAAACATCTACCCAGGAATATTTTTCAACCACATCCTAAAAGTCTGACTTATGCCTAGCTTCATCTAGTAATTTTAGTATGAATGTATGCATAAGATAAGCTGCTCTTCCAAACATAGAAAACTTAAAATTCTTCAAGGGAAAATAACTCAGACATAAACATAGACTCTTCATTACAACCACCACCAATTATAATGCTGAATACTTTTAGTGAAAAGCAAGCATTATTTCAATGCAACTGCGGCTCATTTTGACAGCTTCCTGAAATAAACGTCTAATTGGTGTCATATGAACCAGTACTACGACCAAGAATACCCTGAAATCCCAACCTCCATGCCACTCCTACTTTGTGCTGATACAAGATTTTTTTTTTTGCCAGGCTGCAAACAGACTGAAGACTAACTTTCCCTGCAGCTCCCAGAAAACTCTCCAGCTGGATTTCCACGCTAATCCCATTTGGGCCAAGTGCTATTAGTTCTTTCAGCAGCAGCACAGACTTATGCCAGGTTAAAATCTGAACTTCAGCCTAGAGGAACAGCTGCTATTGCTGGATCACAGTTTTTCCTAATTAAACCAGAACAACACTTCATAAATGGCACTGAGGCCAATATGCCTCTTCAAGTACTTAAAAATGACAGAGAACCGTTTCCATCTTCCCATTTATGCAACTGACACCTTTTCCATCAACCAACTTTCCCATCCAAGCACCTTCAAGAGGTTGCCCACTATATTAAGAAACAGCGTGAAAAGGGAAGTCACAATCTGTAAAAAACCCCAAAAAACAAAAAACCAAAAAAAACCAACAGAAAAACCAGAAACACCAAACCAAAAAAAACTGTAAAAAAAAAAATGCTACAGAAAACCTAGTCAAAAAGAGGCTGACCACATATGGAATGCACAGTTTAATTTTTTCCTCCTTTACTTTGTTCTGTTTTTAATTACACGAAAAAAAACTTGAAGTTTTTTGTGGTGTGGGCGTTGTCCCTCCTGCCTCCCCAACCCCCCAAAATTATCATGTATCATTTTCCTAAAAGTGACCATAACCTGGTTTGGGAAAAGCAGTTGACAAGCTTGTGGTGGAAGTGTGGATCTGCTGGAGGGTCGGGAGGCTCTGCAAAGGGACCTGAACAGGCTGGACTGCTGGGCTGAGACCAACGGCATGAGGTTTAACAAGGCCAAATGCCGGGTCCTGCACTTGGGACACAACAACCCTAAGCAGAGCTACAGACTAGGAGAAACCTGGCTGGAAAGCTGCCAGGAGGAGAAGGACCTGGGGGTGTTGGTTGACAGCCGACTGAACATGAGCCAGCAGTGTGCCCAGGTGGCCAAGAAGGCCAATGGCATCTTGGCTTGTATCCGAAACGGTGTGACCAGCAGGTCCAGGGAGGTTATTCTCCCCCTGTACTTGGCACTGGTGAGACCGCACCTCGAGTACTGTGTTCAGTTCTGGGCCCCTCACCACAAGAAGGATGTTGAGGCTCTGGAGCGAGTCCAGAGAAGAGCAACAAAGCTGCTGAAGGGGCTGGAGAACAAATCTTATGAGGAGCGACTGAGAGAGCTGGGGTTGTTTAGCCTGGAGAAGAGGAGGCTGAGGGGAGACCTTATTACTCTCTACAACTACCTGGAGTGAGCTTGTGGAGAGGAGGGTGCTGGCCTCTTCTCCCAAGTGACAGGGGACAGGACGAGAGGGAATGGCCTCAAGCTCTGCCAGGGGAGATTTAGGCTTGAGATTAGGAAAAAATTCTTCACGGAGAGGGTGGTTAGGCATTGGAACGGTCTGCCCAGGGAGGTGGTTGAGTCACCGTCCCTGGAGGTGTTTAAGGTGAGGGTGGATGAGGTACTTAGGGGCATGATTTAGGGATTGATGGGAATGGTTGGACTCGACGATCCAGTGGGTCTCTTCCAACCTGGTTATTCTGTGATTCTGTGAAGCAATACCGACATGAAAATATTCATGGAAGTTTTACAGTTTTCAAAGTTGTGCAATTACTGAAAAGCTAGGAAAAAAATGAGAAAAACAAACCTTGAAATAAACAAGTCTAACAGTGACTTCAGTGCCATATATCAAAAGTGGTTTTCTGTACAGTGTTTTATCCATTAACATCTGTGACGCTAATCGTCCTTACCATGTTCTGATGGGAAGCCTCCCAAAGGAACCACCGATCTTGGAGACAGTAGCTGGAGTTATTTTCCAGTGGTAACTTTATTTTGGTTACATTACAGACCTACCAACAAGAAAATGATTGAAGGAGGACTAGAAAAAGACTATTTGCCACATCAGATTGGTTAGTGGAAAAAGAGCCAGTTTGAAGAAATCCACTGGTATCAATACAAAAAAATAAAGTCTCCAGATGAGGCAAAGGACCGCAAAACGGAGTCACGGTTAAGACAGTGACTGCCAAGATATTTGCATTGATTTTAGTATTTTTGAAAAGGAAGATGCAAATCTGGGTTCTTCCTGACTGTTTTCAAATATTACAACTAAAATAGGTCACTATGCAGTATAACAGCCTTGGGGTGGGGTGTGAGGGGACAGGGACCGCACTTCTACAGTTTCAATTAAGTCAATCATTGTTCACACTTACTACACTGAAAAAAATTATAAGATTTTGTACTTGAATATCCAGTGTTATCAGAAACTTGGTTCTCAAAAGCAAAGGTAAGACAACTGCCAAATCAAGATTACAAAAATGAAGGCCTAACTGACGGGAATAAAAAGGAAGAAGCTATCAGATCCAGTAAGTATGATGCAGTAGGTGTCACAAACATCAATAAACATCAGAAGGGAAGCCAGCATTGCAAGCACATGCTAGAATCAACAGAAAGACAGGGGCTGGAATGAGGGGAACCTGGAAGAAGAGAAAGTTGGAAAGTTTTCAAGAAATACAAGGAAGTTCAAATAAAATTAAAAAATAAACTGCTGTCTATATCTGAAAATAACAGCTATATGCAGGCAGCCCTCATCAACACTGCTTCTGAACAAAACTCCTCAACAGTGAAGCACTTAAAACAAACAGACTAGTCAGAAAAAGCAAGGATGAGAGTCCTAAACCAAGTATCATACCAGGAGAGCAGTACTAGAAATACCAGCATCCAATTATGCTGGAGTGAAATAGTCCTACAGGAAAATCAATCAGAAAGCTGTGGAAAATTGTTTTAGGCAAGATTCAGACTTCAGCAAAAACAGCTACTGCACTGAGCTGTGTTACAGTGTGCATCAATAAGCCCTCTGCCCTCCCAAGAATATTCCTTCCAAAAATAACTACAACCAACCACAACAAACTTCCTCTTTACAGTATTTCAGGTTAACTGCTTTTTGCAGTTTGATATAAACTCATCTAGACCATAAAATAAAGACCACGGTTGTCACTACCACCCTTCTGAAACATCATCTTTCCTTCCAGATTTCCCTGAAGAGTTTTTCTCATCTCCCCATTCATCTTTGGTAATCCTTCACTTCAATTATAAGCCTAAATTGATCCAGAGGTAACCCAGGAACTGAAATGACCAACAGACTTTTTTTTTGTAATTGGACTTGCTCTTTCTATCATCACAGTTATGTTTCACAACATCCTCCACCCTGTTAACTGGAGATGCAGCACTGGAACCTCTATCAGGAGGCTGTACTTTTTCTTTCAACTATACAGGTAAGTTAAAAAAAAATTAAAATGCCTTCTTTAATGGCTAACTTCCTAATTAGTGGAAAAGGAGCATTCTCTTGCCTCCAGCTCCCTGAAAAAAAAAATAAAAAGAGAGATGCATACTCTTGTCTCTTCTTAGATTTAAAGGCTTTCCCTCTCCCCACTATGCTCATGATCTGTCTTTTCTGCTGTTTATGACCAGTCTTTCAGGACTGTTTTAATGTTAGCATATTTCTAGGTCAAAATTTTTCCTAGAACATACCTAGCTAAGATTCTGGAAGGAGTAATTAAAAGCATATTCAATAAAGATTTAAGTTGAAACACATCTTTAAATATACAAGTATTTTATTTTTCCTGAAGTCCTTGTACCAGGCCTACTGAAGTTATTTCATCAAAAAACTATACGCCAGGACTGTGGGATTTGGGATTGGTGGGTTTGTTTGTGCTGGAGGGGGGCATAGTGATTTTTAATTTGAAAGGTTTCACTGCAGTGATTAAAAGGGCTAGTTACCATCAATGAAGGAGACCAGATAAAGTGATCAGGATGACTTCTTCTAGACCAAAAGTATACATTTTTTTAAAGTATTTATATATTTGAATATAAATAGACCATATAGAGCTACATTACAGAAGAGATATAAACATCATTTTCAGCTATAGTGTCTCTAACAGCAGACACAAGATACTCTTTAGCATTAAATTTGTTATTTTTAATCAGGTCAGATTTGCTCAAAGCTACATTGATTTCACACCATCTGTGAAAAAAAAAAATATTGATTATATCTTTATTACCAACCAGATTTTAAAGAGGCTTCTCTTTCCGTATCTTAAGCATCATTACAATCATTGGCCCTTACTTGGCAAATGTTTGGAAGCCGCTCACATCTACTACAGACATTCCATATCTACATTCCTGTGTGCTTCTACATGCCTTCTACAAATGTCACAAATAGGAACAAAGGGAAAAGAAAAAAATCATTAAAAACCTACATCAGTCAAAGAGGAAACAAAGATCTGCTAACTTCCTCATGAGGAAAGCAAAAAAATCAAGCCCATTGTAGATTCTCAAGTATTGTCTATGCTAGACACCTTGACAGTTATGGAATGAACATAAATAAGCTTGAAAGTTTTACCACTGACAAGTCTGCAACAGTTGACAAAATCTATTGGTAAAAGCAGTCAGAAACTACTCTGGCTAATTAAAATTAACTTGAAATGTTTGAGTTACAGCTTACAGCCCGCAAGATTAAATACATCATGTGCTTTTATCGATTCTCATGAGTTTCTACACACAACCTACAACCCTCATATTTCTAAGACTTACTACTAGGCACCCTACTACTTTTTCTTCTTTTAAAGAAACTAGCATAACTTCATAGAAAATATTAATTACTTCCTACCTACAAGAAAAGCCAAACACTGCAAAATTTGACTAAAAAGTCATACTGCAGGAAATAAGCCCTGACTACACCTGAAGCCATGTTTGGACTTCTACTGGAACAACAGCTATGTTTAGAAAAATTGTCTTACTTTGTAAGCAGTTAGTACAGGCTTAATTTTAAGTACATACTTACAAAAATGGTTACAAATTTTATGCATTATTATTGTACAAGATGTTCTGTAACTGGCAGAACCAAGTCTGGTTTTCTAGACACCAAAGGCCATCAACTCCTACCAGGGAATTAGTACAGGCTCCCCTTTCAGCCCTCTTACCCCTCTCTCTGTCTTCCTGGGAAGTGTCCTCAGTGTAAACATCTCAAAGCAGACAGACTAAATGCTAATTACCAAATGGACCCTATTAAATATAATCCTAGACAGAATCTCTGATTTAGTATTTTTTGAGGAAAAAGGCTGCCAGACTGCCCATGATGGGAATGAAAACACAGTTAATGGGAACAGCTTGAAAATTCACTTCAAAAATGGAATTGAGATCAGAGCTAAAACTCCCCTGTAGGTGCAACCATCTAGCACACTGTTTCACTAGACCAGAAACACAAGTGAGACTTGCTAGCCAGCTAACTAATCAGCCAGGTATCATCAGCTGTAGAATAGAATAAGTATATTTATATTGTCCTCCAGGAAGAGAAATGTTAAATCATCCTGTAAAAATTTACATAGATGCTGGTTTTGCAAATTACATGCCATTTCTGGTCTTCGGCACCTTTTCAAATTCTTAAAGAGGTCCCAGTGTCATCTAGTGAGGTGACAGGAGTAAAAGGAGTCTGACAACAAGACAGCATGATTATTGTCTCTTCCACCCATAAGGAAAAACAAGTGTTCTGATGCCAGACAAAAAGCATAGGGCAAAACCAGCATTGATAGTTTACACAGACATCTACAATCCTGAGTAAGGCTATAAAAACACTGACTTTAAAATCTGAACACAGAATACTTCCCCAGTCTCAAGGGGCTCTTTTGCATGATCACTGCTGGCTTTAAGTATCTAAAAGCTTCTTCCTCGATAAATTCTCTAATTACAAGGGTATGATTTATAGTCAACCCAGAAAGGAAACAAACCTCCCTTCTTGCCTTTTCCTCAAAACTTAAGGGTCTGTCTTCCCACAGCCAGGCAAGGGAGCGAGGAAGTAAGCACAAGAGGAACACTCCCAAAACAGTTTTTTCCTTATATTATATTTCATATACATCTGTATTAATGCTTTTGGACTCCAGTTTCCTTACACAGAGCCTTGCTGTTGCTCTGTTTACTGCTTTGTTCTTCAAGTGCAGAAGCATTGTTTCCTCTACAGCACAGCAGCACTTCCTAGTAAACCCTCATCATCTCAGAATACTTAAAGCAGCCCCTACTGAGTCAAAAGCCACTCTCACCAACCCACCAAAACACAGTGTTGTTCGCCAACCAAGGCAGCAGGATTCACACAGAATAGCAAAGATACTCCTCACTCCATAACTAAAGCTGAAAACTATAGTAATGTTGGAGCCTTGGAAGCAGAATATAATTACTGGGAGCAACCAGTTGACTGCACTACTAGAGGAGGACGAGAAATCAGTTCTCTTGAACTTATATTCAGGAATCCCACCCAAGAAAACAAACCTGAAATAGCCTACGTAAAACCACAAAATTTTTGCAGCCACACTCCTACTCTCAGAGATTTCACAACCCACCAAATACATTTCAGTTACAATTCTAACATTAGCCCATTGACCCAGGCAGTAACAAGCTGCAGAATATCATTAGGCTATTTTGAGTAATATTATGGTGAGAAAATTAGTTTACTACCTTTGGATCCTAGGGGAGGAAACAATGCCAATCACAGTCCTCACAGTTCTGAACATGAAGGATAGCACAGTACATAGCAAATATACTTCTATCTGGAATGTGTTATCATGCATCAGATCTCATAAGACTTTATAAAAAACAACATATTTGAGAACTTTTTGAAAAGCAGCTTTATGTAAAACTAAATAAATCAGTATTACTGAGAAAACAAACCCCTAAGGCCGCTGCAGCCTTAAAGTTGTCCTTGTCTTTTTTATTCACTTCTTTCCAAAAGCACTACTGGACCCAAAACACTATTTGAAAACTTCAGTGCATTTAATTGAGGTGGATCAACATTAAATGACTATCACATTTCACATGCCCTTAAACTAAAAGTGCCAAGAAAAACAGACATGTAACAAGACAGAAAGCTCTATCAATTCATCCTGTTCATACCACACATCAGAAGTGCTCAGTTTTGATTTATGATCAATGCCAACTACTAATTAGCAAGCTTAAAAAGGAAACATTAAGAGGTGTGTTCTGAAAGGCAAGCTACAGTTGTTAAATTATCAACCTAGTACAAGTCATAGTCCCCATGCATACTCAAATATGGCCAACAGGGAATACAGAACTGGTAAACAAACAAGAAACCCATACCACCTTTCAAAAACAACATTACACAACTTATATACACAAATAATAAAGGCAAAATTTTAGCAAAACTTATCACAGAATCACAGAATAATCAGGTTGGAAGAGACCTACTGGATCATCGAGTCCAACCATTCCCACCAATCCCTAAATCATGCCCCTAAGTACCTCATCCACCCTCACCTTAAACACCTCCAGGGACGGTGACTCAACCACCTCCCTGGGCAGACCGTTCCAATGCCTAACCACCCTCTCTGTGAAGAATTTTTTCCTAATCTCAAGCCTAAATCTCCCTTGGGGGAGCTTGAGGCCATTCCCTCTCGTCCTGTCCCCTGTCACTTGGGAGAAGAGGCCAGCACCCTCCTCTCCACAAGCTCACTCCAGGTAGTTGTAGAGAGTAATAAGGTCTCCCCTCAGCCTCCTCTTCTCCAGGCTGAACAACCCCAGCTCTCTCAATCGCTCCTCATAAGATTTGTTCTCCAGCCCCTTCAGCAGCTTTGTTGCTCTTCTCTGGACTCGCTCCAGAGCCTCAACATCCTTCTTGTGGTGAGGGGCCCAGAACTGAACACAGTACTCGAGGAGCGGTCTCACCAGTGCTGAGTACAGAGGGAGAATAACCTCCCTGGACCTGCTGGTCACGCTGTTTCTGACGTCAGGAACTTTTTTTTTAATAGATATAATGTATTCAAAGTTTTCTTCGCTACTTTGCAGACTCTAAAAAAACAGCCAAAACACAGGACCAAAATTTCCCAGCTTTTTTAATGAAAAAATATAAAATCCATATTACTATGCAGAGTATCTCTATAACTGGTTTACAGTGAAATTAAATGTTTGAAGAAGGCAAAGAACTTTTGAATAGCCTCGACATACTCTTTTGCATTCTTTACAGTCATACTGGACTCTGAAAGGAAAACCAGTATGTTCTGTCATTCTGGATGCTGCTGATTTACTACGATCTATAGTTTGAGATAGAAACTTTAGATTAAAGTGGCATGCCAAACACCCTGCCTTGAAGACAGTAAGTGCCCCAGCTTCTCCACAAGCTACAAGGTAAAAAGCAAAAAAACCCTTCAGAATGGCAGCAGTCAATAGATCCATTGCATGAATATACCACCACTGCAAAAACTAACTCTGCACTTAATCTTTAAGGTTCCTGTCTTTGTTAGTCATGAACCACGTAAGCTAGGAAAAAAAAAAAAAATCTACCCAGAGGATTACCAAATGTATTTAGTGATACTCTGATGACAGAAAGGGCAGGATCAAAACACATTTAAGCCTTCAAGAGGGAACACTCAATGAGCTCACAGGTGACAAAAATGGCAAGAAAGCTTCTGATGAAAGAGCTATGGAAAAGAATATATGCTTATTAAAAGGCCTCATGACACAATATTCAGACCAGTTCCAAAAGCTCAAGTGGAATACTGGCAAATGCTTTCATTCCAAACTGTGTATGCACTATTTCCCAGGCACTGTACCCATCTGACTCAGGCAGCCGGGAATCAAGGCTCCCTTAACAGATCTCCTATGTAACAAACTGTGTTAAAGTGGCATCTCATTTATACTAGCCTTTTAGAGAAACAGCGTATACCACCTCTACCTCACTCAACTGCATGACTCTAATCCTCTTACACTTGCTTGAAAGGGCTGCAGTCACCTCAAAGAAAGATCACAAAAAGCTGTGGTATTTGACAGGTCTGAGGAAAGAGAAATCCTTGCAGGTAGTGGAGTACCATCTGACAACTTCTTGTGGCCTGTTACAAGATACTGAACAGAAATTCCCCTTTGTTGGCGAATCTGACCAACCTCCATCAACCACAGCTCTTAACTGTCTCTGCCTACACTATCACCAGGCAGCCACGCAGTTTCCACTCTTCTAAAGTAGCTAAACTAGAGTGGTGGGATTAGAACTGAAAGGGCAGGACACAGCAGGAATAGCTGTCCCAATTGCATTTTTCCACCTTTTTTTATCCATGGAAATTCAATTAGTAACTATTTTTGCAAATGAAAATTTATATCTCCAGACTAAGCGGCAATACAAGAAGCTTCCTGTGCCTTCCATTTTTGCTTGCCCTTTCAGTACTTTCACATCCAGCATATCAAGTCCTCAGTTTCTCTCAGAATAGCTTCAAGAACCACAGCTTTTGCTTCTAGAAGCCAGTAACTCTGAAGCTATACGTATGTTTTGACATATGCAGTCACTTTGTTAGAATAAGTGGAAAGAGCTAAAGATGTTTTTAAACAGTAAGTAACAAAAAAGCCTTCCAAAAAGGGTTCAAAGTACATCAACAAAAAAGCTGCAGCCAGAAACATTAGAAAAAAAAATCTCTACAATTTACTGGACATGAACGGATGCTAAATATACTGAAAATACTGCTATGGCACAGCAGCTTGAACAAAACAGGTAGAAAGACATGTAAAATATGGCCCTTGATCTTCTATTCTCAGAAGTATAAATATAATTCAAGGCAAAATTTAACTAAATAGTCATACGTGATAATCTACAGAAACAAAGATTGTCTTTTTGAGTTATAGTCATTTCAGCTGGGAAACAAAAATTTCTTAGCTTATCTATCCGTAGGTTTGGGGTTTTTTTTCCATAATTTTGAAAGACACCTCATTTAAAAATTTTACACTGTATCAAGAAAACCCAGCTGAATATTTTAAAAACCTTTTACTCTATGTAACAAAACCTATTATAACACTTAGCAATGAAGAGGCTTTATATAAAAAGCCAAAGAAAGAGAAGGAGAGTGTGTGTCTGTAAATTGTATACCTCAAGCTTCATCTACAGTACATTGACTGTGGGCAGTGTTAGAACAATGTGTCTAACTTTACAAGACACTTTCTAAGAAGTAATGACTTTTCAAGTATATCTGCAAAGGTAGCTCAGTAGCTGGACAATTAGCAAGCAGCTTTCTCCTACCTATTAAAAACCTACAAAACATAATAAAACCAAAAATAATCTCACTGCTTTATTATTGATTGGATAGGAAAGGTGGTTCTGAGGGTTTAAAAAAAATTATTTATTTCTCAGAAATCAAAACCATCAACTGCAGCAAGTCAGAAACTCTGAGTAAGAAATGACTGCTTAACACTTACGAGCAAGAGAGCTATTCTGAAGCCTTTTAAAAGAACTCTGTAGATGTGCAGTCAAGAAACTGCAAGAGGCACACAACTGGAGACCTCTTCATCCAACTTTACAGATACCTGCTTTCTCCAAATGAGTACCACACCATGATTTCAGCTGCTGATCCTCTTCTTGATTTCCTGTGTCTTCTACTTATCTTGCTGCCTGTATCCTTGCCTCGGCTCAGTCAGGCAGTCAACACAATTCAATAATTGAATTCTTATAGAAAAATACAATTACAGCATTCTACACTGTGCTCCCAAAGCAAATTACTTCTACAAAATTAAGTTGATTTTTAGCAAAAAACCCAGACAGAATACTTCAGAAGAGTGCCAAAACTGAGGGAGGAGAAGTTTTTATTTTTACACACATACAGCCTAGATGTCTGTTTGTTGATTACACAGTACAGTTGATGTCTTGAACTTGTAGGTCTTGACTCCTTTCTGATTAGACAGCTGTATAAGAATGTTTTGCAACTAGTTGTAGAACAAATGCTTTTGTTGTTAAAGTACAAGCTGGGGTTTGAGTAGAACTACAGACAGCTAAGGGGTCCGTACTGGGACCGGTGTGGTTTAATATCTTCATGACAACGAGATTAAGTGCACCCTTAGCAAGTTTGCAGATGACACCAAGCTGAGTGGTGCAGTTGCCACACTGGAAGGACAGGATGTCATCCAGAGGGACCTGGACAGGCTGGAGAAGTGGGCCTGTGAGAACCTCATGAGGTTCAACATGGCCAGGTGCAAAGTCCTACACCTGGGTTGGGGCAATCCCCAGTTTCAGTACAAGATGGGAGATGACATGATTGAGAGCTGCTCTGCAGAGAAGGACTTGGGAGTCCTTCTCCAATGAGAAGCTTGACATGACCTGGCAATTTGTGCTCACAGCCCAGAAGGCCAATCGTATCCTGGGCTGCATCAAAAGAAGCGTGGCCAGCAGGACAAGGGAGGTGATTCTGCTCCTCTGTTACTCTCTTGTGAGACCTCATCTGGAGTACTATGTCCAGTTCTGGAACCCTCAACATAAGAAAGCTATGGAGCTGTTGGAATTGGTCCAGAGGAGGGCTGCAAATATGATCAGAGGGCTGGAGCACGTTCCCTATGAGGACAGGCTGAGAGAGTTGGGGTTGTTCAGCCCGGATAATAGAAAGCACAGAGGAGATCTTATAGCAACCTTCCATTATCTGAAAGGGGTACAAGAAGGCTGGAGAGGGACTGTTCATAAAGGCTTGTGGTGATAGGACATGGGGGAACAGGTATAAACTGAAGAGGGGCAGATTTAGATTAGACATTAGGAAGAGTTTCTTCACCATGACAGTGGTGAGACACTGGAATAGGTTGCCCAGGGAAGCAGTGGCTGCCCCATCCTTGGAGGTGTTCAAGGCCAGGCTGGATGTGGCCTTGGGCAGCCTGACCTAGTGGGAGGTGTCCCTGCCCATGGTAGGGGGGTTGGAAGTAGTTAATCTTTAAAGGTCCCTTCCAACCCCAAGTATTCTATGCTTCTATGAAAACAAACTAAATCCTCTTCAGTAGGAGAGGCAAATAGCCAATGAGGTAAATAGTGAGGCAGAAATAACAGGAAACAGATAATAAACTTTGTCATACCATAAACCAAGGAAGGACAGATGGTAAAACAGAACTGCTGACTTTCAGGACAAGCAAAGTTTACACTCAGAAAACCTACAACTCCCTTTTAACTCTGAAGCGTAGGATAGAAACTTTAACAATATCTCCTTATTAGGAAATCATGTACATGTGAAGGCAAATTAATGGTTCACAGTTTAATACAGATAAAAAGTAAATGTTTTACAGATTTATATTATTGAGTTTGAGAAGATATTCACAGATGAATGCTCAACTTGCTTTTTAACAGAATATTGTATCACAGGTGAAGCATTCAGATCATTCATGAGACAACTTCAGAATATTTCCAAAGTTTCCTTATTTGCAACAAAAATCAGATTATTACAAAAGATTAGATTATTCAACTACGTTTGGTGCAATAGTTAAAAATCTTTTGATTTAGTGAACTGTTAGTCGGACTTGCAAAAAACGGAGCCTTGATAACTGGCACATCCATCACAGTAGAACAATGTAACATTTAAGGGCAGGAAATACAGGTTTTAAATGAGAATAAATCAAGGACAGTAAATTCCAAAACACTGGAACAAACTGAAGATGGACATCACTTGCTTTTAAAACACAAGGTTCCTTACTACACTTTTGAACGTAAAGCATAGTATCTCTACTCTGAAAGGCAGAAGACATGGTCAATGCAGATCACGGCAGCAACAATAATTGATGTGTGCAATGAACTTCCTTTGTTGCTTAACTCCCTACCATTCAAGCTTATCAAGCATCACTGACTGTTTATCAAATCAACAGTGGTTTGTTTCACAGTTCTTCATTTTAACACAATGTCTGTCAGTCTTTTCTGCAGCGTTCCACAGACACCCAACAACTCCTTTCAGGCCAGTGACTTACTATTTTTTAACTGATCTAGGAGCAGAAAATAGGCCTAAGGTTCAGGATTAGCCCACAAATTCAGAACTTTATATATAATGACTACAAAGCTGCTATTTAAAAAAAGCACTATTCGCAACTAGAGGTGTCACCTGGGAATGCTTCAGGTTCTTTACAAATGCCCAAGCTCTTACCTTACACAGGTCTTCACGTAACCCCAGAAGAAAAATACCAGAACTAGATGCTGGTAGAACTGACATATGTAGCCCTTATCTGCCCCATACTTATTTGTGTCCTTCCATTGCATTGCATCTTGTTTTGCAAAAGGCCAAGGGTTTAATTCCCTTAAATCATAGACTATTTTCTGTCCTTCTGGAGAAGGATCTGCCCCATGAAAAACACCTGTTTAGCCTTCACAGCAAAAGTTTCACAATTAGAATTATCTGAATGATGCAACTTGCATTAGCTTTGACACACTTGTAATTTGTAAGACATCAGCATATTTTCTGGCTTAAAGCCTCATCAAGGACAGCAGTCAAAACTTCAGTGATACAAAGGCAGAACTGCATGTGAAATAAGGAAGTCGAGACCTTCCAAAAACCTTTCACTTCAAGCTTAATAGAGGGAAGGAAGTATCTTGAATGGCATCGTTATACACTTATACAGCTTATATCAACCTTTTAGCAGAAACCTACCACCATTCCAAGACAGAGTATAAGAGCTCTTACATTTGTGCTTTTGGTATGCATAACAAAACTATGTACATTGGAAAATCGGGATGGATGTAAAGACTGACAAGAACTCAAACAGAAAAACTAATCTGATGAAAGATTCAGCTTCAGCATTCTTTCTCACCTCCAACCACTGACAAGTCTAAATACTTTAGCTTAAATATTCCATTATGTTAAATAATTGGAAAAAAAAGCATCAGACTACAACACCAGAAGTGAGAAAAAATTCTTTTGGGATAACGTTCATTCTCATTTATTAACAAAATCCTAGACAAGAGGTAGTATAAACTAATTCATCAGAAGCTCAGTAGAAAAACAACCAAAAACCAAAATGAAATAGTTGTGTGCAACAGCCATACTACATACAGAAAACATTGAAAAAAAGGGAACAAAATGTAACTGTTTCAAATGGATTCACAGTGAAGCTCTGAACTGAGTACTGCAAAGTCAGCCGGGGGAAAACAAGCACATGGAATCAGAAGAGTCACATTTAATGGGTCACTATGGCTTTACTACAATTGGACATTTGGACCAAGAGTATCAATTTGGTTACAATATTAATCGATTCATTTATGAAATTGTTAGTTCCTTGATACAACAGGCAAGGCTAACATTTTCAGCCAACAGGAAGAAACAAGCAGTTTTCAACTCAAGAGTATTTATTTATTTTAAAAAAATAAAAAAATACTTCTACTTTAAATCTACCTCCAGGCTTGTAGCAAAGATGACCTCCAAAGCAGTCCTGCAATAAACCAGCACCTGATAACCACCCAGGGCCAAGGAACTGGAAACAGCAGCAGTGTGACTTCAATCAGGTTCACCACAGGCACAATGTTTAGCTCCCACCCTACCAGTGCAGCACAGCAGCTCAGGACAACCTGTTGACTTTTGAAGGTAGAATCAACCAACTTTTGGCCACCTGATAACCAACTTAAGTTAGGTACATTCTTTAAGATGTGTTTAAGTTCACACACTAAACACTACTACCTCTCAGCATCTACAACAGCATAATTAGAACATCGTGTAGTGACTAATTATTCTCATATCAAAAAAAAAAAAAAGATTCATTAATTTCAGTTAAACTGCAACCTACAAACCCACCACCAACAGGTAAAAGGACCAAGTGCAAAGGCTGATCTCATCATAGTGAGCAAACGTACCGTAATATATGAAAGACCAACCGAGCTACTGTGTGTTCATGTGCATGTGCACACACATTCAGATGTGTAAAATCAGCAAGGATATTTTTATTCAGAACTGGTAAGCTAGGATGACAAAAACAACCTAGAGTAAAAATATTCATGTAGTTCGAAAGATAGCATAAGTTAGAACTAGCCTGAAAACAGCTAATACTGTGACAAGGATAACTAGTTAGGTAAGTACTGAAACATTCCACAAAGCTTAAAGATAAAAAAAAAAAAGACTGTGAAGATGACACCTACACAATGCAGAAAACAGTAACTTACTAGGTGCTTTTCATGAAATCCCCTGAATTCATCTATTGGAGATCCACTTTTAAATACAGACAGAAGAATTCATACTCCCTGTTATGAGACTGACAAGAAAATGATACACGAAATAGAAAAAAGAAAATGTTTCCAACAGAATCATCACTTATTTTAAAGAAATAAAAGTCAATTAGGTTACAGGCAGATTTTTGCCAAATATGGGTTCACATCCACACACTTTATTAGAAATCTTTTCCCTCAAAAACCTTTGCCGGGAAACAAAGAAAGAATTTTAAAAGAGAAAGTAGGCTCTGATCAAAATGTGGTCATGCAAGAAATGGCTCAGTTTAGTTTAACTACAATCGCCAAAGCGTTACAAAATCGTTCCTTAATTTTTCAAAGCAATATCTTAATGTAATAATACTAGTTGGTACTTAGTGTTAGTTAGCAGAACTCCAGATTCTTATGACAGCAAGCATCCAGTAAGAGGTACCATACTGAAGCTGGCGTTCATATAATCTACACAGGAAGCTTTGCACCCAAATACTTAACAACAAAAAATAAACCGAAAGGCTCTTTAAAAGTCATCCAGTAAGCACTACAATTCCGATTAATGTTGTAGTTGCAAACAGTGAAAGATTGAGAATCGAAGAGCAATCATTTTAAATACCAGCTTCAGTTCTGTCCATTAAGAGTCTTTAAGCATCCTTCAGTACAAGCCTAAGCTATTGCACAGTGCGGGAAAAGCTTAACAGAAATGAAGATTTTAATTATTTGGGTCTTTTCCGTCATATTAAGTGATTAAAAAAAACACTATGCCAGAAGCAATTTGTGAGAGTATTCAAGAGCTATGGTTTCCATATAAACTGAAATAGGTAGATGAAGTGACTCCCCACAACACAAAGTTTCAATAACACACTGTAAAAAGCTTCTCTTTCTCTATCAAGTTTTAGACTTCGTGCAGGTTTCCTTCCCCAACTAGAAAAAGGCACAGGAAAATACCACAAAAGAGGCAGAAGCAGCAAGCATGCTAAGGCACAGGAAAATACCACAAAAGAGGCAGAAGTAGTAAGCATGCTGCAAATTGTATTTCATTCCAACGAAGAGGGGGAGGAAAAAGAGAAAAAAAAATTACACAACCAACAAAGAAGTACAAAAGACTTTCTTCCTGAAGTCAAGCAGTCATGTGAATCTTACACTCCTAGCTTTCACCTGAGAGTAATTTAGTAGAAAACCACTCATTACAGGCCAGTAAATTCACTGTTAGATTACTGACATTTCACATCTTGAAGAGATATTCTCTTCTTTGGAGCTCATCTGTTCTGCCTTCTCAAAGAACCTTTATCAACTTCTCCCCACAAAAAGGAGTGATACACTCTTGGTGAGGCATTACTCCATCAACAGAGATTACTCAGAAAAATGTGTCATCTCTAGGAATATCGTGGCTCCATTCTGAGTTCCACAAGTTTTCTATTCCTTTCACTTTTACCCCAATTCCCCTGCATACAATTATTTTCACTTTTATGCCAATTCCCCTGCATACAAAACGTTACACTTCAGCATCCCCATCAGGTACATTTAAGTACCAAGCTTTTGGTTTTAATATATCATTGCTGGAACACATTTCCACATAACCAGTATATGAAAGGCAGAAATATTTTATTAAGATTACAAAATTCTTCAAAGAATTTATTTCTATATTTATTATTTCTATATTTCACTGAAAGCTCATAACCTGCAAGTTAAAATGTCCTTTTAAAAAAAAAAAAAAAAAAGGAAAATCTGGTTTCCTAAGGGAGCCATCTATAATACACCACAGTTGAACCCAGTCTACCCTTTTCTCTATGGAAAGAGTGTCCTGGGAACCGAGTGCTTTAACCTGACCCTAGCCCATTGGCAAAGCAGTACCAGACAGGCAGTCAGCCATCACGCAAGTAGCTCAAGTAGCTGCAGCCAAGGTGGTAGCATGGAACACGTGACTGTTTTCAGATGAGAGAATCAGAAGAATTGAAGCATTTTGAACAACTGAAGGTGGCAGAACACATTCAAGAAAAAAAAAAACCAAAAAACCCCCAAAAAAACCCTTTACTAGTTCTTTTCCATAATAGGCCTTTTCTTTTTAAGATATGCATGTCAGTGTACATCCCTGACTGTAGACACAAGAAAGAGTTCCATAACCGATAAAGCAGCAATACAGCCCAGGGAAGCTAAGAACAGACTTGGAAAGGTCAAAACTCATTTTTTTTCCCTTCCAGTATATTTAAAAGAACACAAGTTTCAATTTAAGCTAAATCTATACGGTAGTAGAGCCTGGAGGTCTCTAAAATAATGGCAAAGTTATGCAATGAATACTCAGCAATGACATTTCACTGATCGTAAAGAAGCCAAGTACGAGGGTCACACCAAAGGCCAAACACGTACTTGGATACCATGGTAGTAGGGATGCTACAGAAACCTTAATTAAGGGTATTTCAAATCATTACCAGTCAACAAGAACTGGGAATATACCCAGTTTCTGCT
The DNA here is from genome assembly GCA_033459285.1 of Clamator glandarius. Lineage (NCBI taxonomy): Eukaryota > Metazoa > Chordata > Aves > Cuculiformes > Cuculidae > Clamator > Clamator glandarius. Next base: position 690,362 of record JAUNZM010000702.1, read on the forward strand.
AAATTGCACTGCATATCCACAGGTTATTTAACTTAATTATTCTTCCTGTCCTGCCATATGCCGAATGATTTTGTTCCTGGCTTTAAAACTGGGAGGGAGGATATCAGCTTAGCGAAGAACACGTAGCTACAATCTTCTGAGGCTCTTGGTACCACTGGCTGGCCTGGTAAATAAACTGCCCCACAAAGAGTACAAATGAAAGGGGTCATTCTAATCAGAACACGATCCATCACCAGAACACAACAGTATTAAACCAGTCCAAGCTTTCTTTGGTGAATAATAAGAGCATTATTTTAAAATCAGTGTCCTTTTTCTTTAACAGAACTTCAACTCTTGCAAAATACAGCCCTTTCCTTATCCATGCCAAAAAGCCATGTTTAAATCACAACATTTGAGTGTTTGTATAATTACAAATGAAACACTATGACAACACTGCATGACATTTTCCTTTAAGTTGTAATCTACAGCTGATCTACAAGGCTAAAGCAACAATTAGAAAACAAAACAGACAATTTACTACAGGAGAGGTTTCAAAACAGCTTTCACAGTCAAAGCTACCAAACAGTTGTTCAAGAAACAGGAATTGTGTAGAAAGGTCCTCTAGAAAGTCACTGGACTGCTTGTGTTCTTCATGTTGTAAAGAAAAACAGAAAGGAAAAAAAAATTTTGAGTCCGACCCCTAATAACGCTCATGAAGCCTTAACACCTTAAATTCTATGAAAAAACATCCCCAATAGTTATTCTTAAATACATAAAGCCTATAGGAGAAAAAAAATTTTTTTTAAATTATGACTTTGAATGCACTTGGGTGTTGGTTCAAACCACGTTACCAGAGTAATTTCCATACAGGAACAACAAAAGAGGGATTTCCTGATTCACTGTTTAGAAAAAAGACAGACTGAAAAGCAACTGTTCCATATCTCATTACACTAAATCAAAAAGAAACACACACCTACTACTTAAGTAAGTGTAATTATACTAATAAACAGACAGAACTACAATTTCACATTTAATATTTTCTTTAACTGTGAACTACTAACCAGGGTGGTACGTCTACTGGAAGTCTTCTTTCTTTTCTTAAGCATCTGACTTAAGCATGTACTTTCCTCCAAAAATGCTGTTCAGCAGAGAAACAGAGAGACTGCACTCTGGATTTCAAACAGACCAAATATTTATGCCATGTTCTCAAGTGTTTCAACAACTATCTTAGACTTGAAGAAATTAGGTAATATTATAAAGGAAGCAGCCTACCAAGGCATTTTTTTTTCCATTGGTGATCTTTATTATTTCAGACGTAGGATTAGTTGCTTTAAAAGTCTTCCTTGGAAAATATCAAGAATGAAGGTCAGTTTTAATGCCTATTTCTGCCTGCTGCATGGCATATCATCAGAGGAGGAACTTGTTAAATTTTATTCTGGAGCTGTGTGATTTAAACTACTGATTAGGCTTCTAGAATATGAACAATATGAAATTCATTGTCTCATTAAGATTTTAAAGACAAATCAACATCCAATGATAACTGATCAGCAAGGAAAACAAAGTGCTACCTCAGACTTCAGTTTCTTAAGAAAAGTTTAGAAATGATGTCAAAAGAAAAATTGCAACTTCAAAAAAATAAATACAACTAATGCCATAGAAATATTGAAATGTTTATTATGGCTAAATACTATAGAATAAACCCAGTTTCTATTAAGGGTAACTTTACAATTATTCTTAAAGCATTAAATATGAAAAGGATACTTTAACATCAGCTTTCTATATATATACGTGTGTAGTTCATAAACACTTCACCCTCTAGTTACATTTAATGCAAACACCAGAGCACCTGGAAATTAGCAAATATATTTAGAGAAAATGTCATCAGCATTATAAGCCTCAAATAAAGTAAACTTACTAAGTCCTATCTCAAGTTATGGGACAGAGCGCTGGCCACACGGCTGAAATGGAGCCACTTCCAAAACAGTGCCCTCAGTCAGCTTAGACCAGCTCCGACAAAGAGCACCTACACCCTGAACCTGCTCCACGAACCAAGCTCAAGGCCACTCTTACACATGCCTAAGTTTAAAAGGTCTCTCTACAGAGAGCTTTGTCACAATAGAGGCACTGAACGTAAGGTGGTTTTGCCACACACTGTGACAGACACAGCCCCATCATCTCCTGGGCAATGGCAGAAACTCAGCAGCCCGAGAATTATGCATTTCATGAAGTACATTCATGCACAGGAAAGGTTCTGTACAGCTGATACCTCTGCAAAAATTCTTACAGGAAACAAATCAGATCGGATGCTGTACATACTTAGTAGCTCCTCGGTGACAAATATCTTGCACCTTTAAACTTAGAACTGAATTGTTTCTGCAACAGTCAGTACAGCTGACCAACCATACTTGTACATGCCTTCGAAATACTGTCTGGTGACTATACAATACTACACATTTCAAGACAAAGAAGCCAGATATTGCACTGTGCACATCTTTTAAGTTTAACTGACAATACCAGATTAAATGGACAATTGGAAAATAGCTGCCATACAAATGCATCAGTTGCAATATCAAGCCTTACAAACACACAAAAACAGTCGGACAGAGACTGCAGTTCCCAAGCATAATTTGTTTTCTTCCTTATATTTATTCAGCAACCACAAGCATTTGCCTTCTCATTTTTTATTTCACAACAAACCAGTTACACACTGACACTGAAAAACCTATAAATAAGGCACAGCCAGTAAAGTAATAATTGTGGAATGTACAGGAACAGGCAGTCATGCAAGTATGATTCTTGGTAGCAGAAAGAGCAAGCAAATATTTTAGATATTCTCCAAGAGATGCTATATACAACATTTTCATTCAGCCAGCCCTGACCACATACAGATTAGCACCACATTCTAGATTCAAGTTTTAATAAGTAGATTAGAAATAATCCCCTTTATATTACAGGTCAGCTAAAGACCTCAAATCAAGTCAGAACACACTATCTCAAAGGATTAATGCAACAATAGATAATGACAATTCTAAGATTCTAACTGCACATTACTGTACAATGTTTACCAACAACTGTCTATTACTGATTAAACTATTTCACTTTCATGTTTAAAACAGACACATCCTTTCAGGATACACTACTACCAGACACACCACTTTGAAGTCCCAGAACAAATTCACTTGTCCGTTCTCCTGACCCTGCCCACATGGGAGAGTACAAAAAGATCTACTATCATTTTGCTTAAACACCCACTTTCAAATATCCCATTTCAGTACTTGGGGGCTGAAAGAGTTAGATGCATTTTTCATTTACAAAACTACTGCCAATTTTGCCAGTAAACTTTCAAAAAATGGCAGAAATTGTCATGCAAATTAATTAAGTCTTAGCAGTAAGTACAAAAATATTAAAAGTAAAACCAGTAACACGATTTTCTAATCATCACCTCATTTTCAATCTCATTTTGTGCCAACTTTTCTTCTCCATCACCACAGTTTTCCACAGCTCTCCTAAGTGTAGTTACATCAGACTGTACTTCAGGCAAACATAAGAACACTAAAATAATTTTATACATTTTCTCCAGTTCTAGTAGATCACTATAACTACTATTCGTGCTTTAAGTGATTTGGTTTTTGCAAGAGTAAACCTTGGAAGAATAAATTGTACTCCATTCTGGAATAACACTTTATGAAGACAGCTCTCTCCCTTCCCTCCTCCCTTTTTTCCCCATAGACAACAGAAAACCAAATCTTATTTAAGACTAAATAGCTTTGTACCAAATAATGAATTATGTAATTGAATGCTAGGTTACAAAGGAACCTGTAAGCAAGTTCCAAAAGAAAAAAACAGCTCTCATTTTAAGATTCTAACTCACTTTGTAATCTAAACAAAACTGTAAGGGATCTATAATGAGTTTTCTAACTCTGTCAATAGCACTATTATGTAACATGCTAAACATACATAATGACTGCACAAGACATCCATTGTATTGACGACAAAACATTAAAGCACTACCAAGCTGTCTAAATTACAAAAGATAAAGGTAAACATCAACAAAGAGACAGCTGGCTATTATAAAACACTCCTATTATTATCATCATTTTAACCTTTAGCATGTTAAAATTGGGTCACATATCCAGTATACATATATATCTGTTACACACAAACATACCTAACCTTAGTAATAGTCTACTATCACACAAGTATTCTAAGGAGGGGAATAAAAAGGAAATCCGATGCCCTAGCAGAACAGATGACAATTTGGGTCATCACTGAAGCCTAAATGAACCGTTCTGCATGGCATTTGCTATTTATCCATACTAACTATAGTTTCCCATTCTCTTTAGTCCATAGGGAGTGCACTCTTTACATTTGGTTTTCTTTGAAACCATGCAAACTAGAAAGGTTAGTTTAAATTAAAGCTTTGAATTTGTAGCAAAGTTTTGTGGCCACAGAACTACAGGATATACAGGATCTGCCTGGTTTTGTGCAAGCAAAGATTCCAACTTTACTTTTGGATACCAGTTTGCCATGCTGCATTCAACTGTAAAAGCAGTTAATTTTTTCATTCAAATGAAAATCCAAGTTCTAATTACTTCTATTATGTCATACTTACAAGTCATATTTTAGACAAGACCCACAACAAACTTCTTTCTTAGACTGTATGAACTATATAGCTCTTATCCCTTATTCCTCTTTCCCTCATCTACTTGCGTATCAGATGTTCTTTCTAAACACTCTAGACTTAACAGTGTAGAATAGGTAGATCCATATTGTCTCATTAGATCACAAAAAACATTTACATCACCATCAAATTTTAAGAACCACATCAATATACTTCAAATGATCAGAACTTAAAACAAAGAAACAAACCTACCTACTACCATGAGTGTGAATTCAAATCCTCTCTTCACAGACTTCCGGTAAACTTGATTGGGAAGATTTGCAAACCCCACATATCCTTCAAGGTTCTTCTGTTGCTAAGGCAAGAGATATTTGGAAAAAGAAAACCTTTAAATAAAAGCTTGTAACTTCTTATTTCACTTATGGTGGTTTTTAATATTTAAATGTTCATTATCACATTTGCAGAAAGGTGAACACCTCTCAACATTCTAAGCTGTCTACAACGATAACTGCAACAATAAATAGGAAAACTGCTTTTTTTTGACTGGATAGCCAAAAGACTGGCAAAAAAAGTCATCTGTGCTAACAGCAAGTACAATTACCACATTATAACTCTTCAAGTACAAGATTGTACAAACAGATTTAACTATCTAATTAACTTTGCTCAATGTTCATTTCAAACTCAAACAAGCAGTAAGAGCGCAGCTTTCCTGTTCTCCTGGGAGTCATGGTGATACTGACTCACTGTTATAGGGACTTAGTTGACACCTGCCTTTTCCTGGTGACACAACTGGAGGCTTTTTGCAATTCCTTCATGGTAATCAACTCTTTGCTGTAAGTCACATAACTTATTTCTCCGTTTACAAAACAAACTATTATTCTCAAGCAATGCAACACCCCTACAAAGACCCCTACATTATATTGGTTCCATTAGCAAATTAAAATAAATCTGGAAGTCTAAACTTCACAGGATTATTTTGAAAATACAGATTTAATCCTCACATAAATTATCATCAGCTCTCCTTTATTGATAATACATTGTATCAATTCTCTAAGTTTAAATCCAGCAGTACCTGAGTTCATTAATTCCTACAGATAAGAGAGGAACATCTAAGAATAACAAGCTAAATGGAGGTGTTATGGCTTCAAGTTCAAACACACACAATGTAATAAATGTTATTACTTCTCTAAACGTAGGAATGTTTGCCTTGTGTTATTGATGAACTTTAAGACGTTTTTTGTTTGAATCCAGCCTTAGGTGCAGCAATAGCCTCATCTGAAAGGTCTCAAGATTTTAAAAAAGCAGCTAGGAATTTAAAAATTCAAAGACTCTTTTGCTTTTCTGATCTACTACTGCAACTACATGCAAGGAATACTGTCTGTCACATTCTAAAACTCTGAACAGGAACCAGTACCTTAGAGACAGTACATGACAAAGGCGGCTGCTCTTTAATACTCAAACACTTCTTAATAGTGCACGTCCTTAATAACTATTAAGGATACGCAATTGCTATTCATCCTAGCAGATGTAAAATACCTAATTACAGCCAGACACTCCCTATAGTTCTACTCGTCAACCACCTGCATCTTTTAATACCTACATAGCTTTTAATGTATGTCATGCTTACCAGAAACAGCTCACCCTCTCATTCAGTCTACATACTAGTTTTGTTTAAGAGAATGGTTTTAGCTGTAACTCGTTTTAAATTAATTTGATTTCTCTTCCCTTCACCTTCACATATAGCTCCACATTTAGGATAGCTTTACTACTAAGACCTTTAAGAACACTGAGTATTAAAGGCTAAACAAGAGTAATGGCAACTTTGTTGCTTGCTCTGCTATGTAGGTCTATAGCATTTACATCCAGGATTTCAAGCAATAAAATACAAATGTAACTAACTAGAAAGATGTATGAAGTGTTACACTTGGCATTAATGCACTATTTAACATGAACATTATCCATTAGCAGGATGCCAGATTCAGATTTCTGGTATACCAATACCAATTAAAATTGAAGCTTTCAACATACTGATTTTTAAAAGGCTGCATTTGCTCATGACACGCTACTTCTAAATACGCCCAAGCAAACTCAAAACTGAGTTTCTTAAATTCCTGCAACAGCTTTTAAAAGAAGTTACTTACTACTTTTTTTTTTTTTTGAAGCATTGACTTCCATTGTATTGACCACTGTGCCAGGTGAGGTCTCATGTTTCTAATCCTAAGAATAGCTCCTCCTTAACTTTTATCCCTTCCTGATTTTCAACCAGCTGCTACCTAAGCTCAGTTTCTGTTCACCTACCAAAACCTTAATACTTCTTCAATTTCCACAAAAGCTATCATGTATATTTATCAAAGTAATACTTACAGCTACTTTGTAAACAACACATTTCCATCATTTCCAGTGTTGAAGATGTCAACAGAATACATCCAGAAGTAGTCCAATAGAACGATGAATTTGAACCATTGCAGCAACAAGTCCACAGAGGTGCAGCAGCAATCCAGAAAGTGAGAGGTGAAGTGAGGAAAGAAAAAAAAAAAGGAAAGAAAAAGTTAATTACATTTGACCTCATGTAATTTGTTCACAATACTTTTAACCTAGTATGCTTAGCATACCATGTTTTACGTAACCTGAATTTAGTTTGCTTTCTATGTATTATCGTGAAATAAAGCTGCCATACACTACAACCTTCACATCATGTAATGATCAATATAGATAGTTACTCGACTGTTCTTTTTATTTTATTAAGCACATTTTTTGTTTACTATACGCTATCTGAACCTGTAACAAGTTCGAGGGCTTTTACTTTCTTCAGAGGTGCTCACCAGAACATGCAATCTCATTTTGCCATGGTACTCTACAAAATTTTCATTTTAGAGTGGAAAAGGTTCAAATATCAAAGCCATAATCATTATAAACAGTTTTCAGGATTCTGTATTTCTGTATCACATTATATATTCAGTGAAGAGTGTCAATTCACTTCACTTGCAATACCGAGCATCACTGCTGCAAATGCCGGCATAACTGTCTTTGGTGAAAAATCCCAAAATAAAGAACATAAGGGGTGGAAGTTAAGTGTCTATTCAGCATCACTTAACTCTATAGATGACAAGATATCTACACTAGTTCTCTCACATGGCACTTAAAATACTTTAACTACAAACCCATATCAAGAAGACCTTTAAAGTTTCTGTTTTTCACTAAACACCTTCCTGTGCTTGCATAGTTCAAGACACTGATACAAAATAGTGATGATAAAAAAAAAAATCTCAGTACCACATTCTAAGCCAGCAGTCAATGATGCTTCTGGGTCCTAACATCTATTTTTTTTTTTAAATCAACCCTGTACTCCCAGGAGCTCAGAGCCTATTTTTAGAAAACTTACACTATGATGGAGACTACAGTTCAAAGTGGCACTGATGCTCCCTTCTCCTTCAGAGTACTACCTAACAGGATATAAGCATTCCATTCTTACAGTCTCCCCCATATTCTGTCAGTGTTCAGAGCCACAAAAATAGAGCATATTGGATGCACGGCTGCTGTTGCACTCTTCTGAGAGGACAAAAAACCCAAAGCCAATCAGTTCCAGTTCCTCTCTCTGCCCTGCAAAGAGATGGCACAAGACACACCACGCAGCTTCAGGAGGAGAGATTCATATGCAGCAGAACTGGAACAAGCAGTACAGTCTAGAATACAACTAACACTGCAAATCCTGCAGCAGCATGAATGCCCAAAGGGTTTCCTACCAACCCCTTTAAGCATTATATTATTATAATTTATCATGTTGCACATCACTGCTTTCAGCTTTGAAACAACGTAGTGATGTCAAGCACAGATGACTGACAGTTCATCAAGTACACAGGAAGGCCTGGTTACCTACTTGAAAACAGCATTACTTGAAATGGCACCATTTTAAAAACATCAGCCAGCAAGAAGAGCCCATGGATCAGACCAAAGTTCCTGCCTTCAACAGTAGCCAAGAACATACATCTAAGGTAGCACACACAACTGTGTCAGACAGCAGTACTTTTTTGAACACTTCTGTAGTCACCAAAAATCTACCTCTTGGGCATTTGATAAGATAGGGGAATTTTTACACTTAAACAGCATCTGATTGACTCCTCCTTCCATATACTCTTACACTTTTCCTAGCATCACAGAGCAGCCACAAAAGCCCCTATACCAAGGAATCCCTCTGATTACCTGTACATTGTTAAAAGGAAGACTTGAGCATTTAAAAATCACCACCTGATTGCTTAATTGCTGCACAGTACTACCTGTATTGGAAAACAGCCTTAATAATCTAGCACACCTAATTGAAAAGAAGCAGTTTTGTGCCTCTGATCGCCTCTGCATCTCTTCCATAACATTGTCCTAGCTCTGTAGTCTTCCAAAGAGACCAGGGTGAAAGCTATATACAGTATTCAAGAGGTAAAATATTCACAGATCCAGAGTCTGATCATGCAGTATCTTGTTCTCTGTTCTCGCCTTACTGATCCCCAATGGGCTATTTATTTTTCTTGAGTACTCCTGAGCATTGAACAAATGATACTGGGAACTGTACAGAGGCACAAGAGCTTGCTCTTGAGTTTTAGCAGATGTTCATACCTTATCACTGAGAGTACAGCACAAAAGGAGTCTGCATATATATTACTCTACATTCACCTATGCTGTATTTTACCTATCATTTTCTATCTTCTAACATTTTTAAGTCCTCATAGTTGTCTGTCATTTCTGCACTAACTTTGCACAAATGAAAGCAAGTCATACAAGCAACTATAGTATTGGCCTGACCTGACTTCTGATGCACCCACTCTTTACGCTCAGTGATACTTTAACATAGGTCTCTCCCAAGCAAAATGTCAAAGTCCACATAAAGCTGCTGCAGAGCTGGCATTTTTAGATCCATCATCTGAATCAATAGATTAATAGCCAGCAGCATGCTGCTGTAACTATGCAAATGAGCAAAAAGAGAGAAAGAAGGCATCATCAGTAGCCTTCCAATGAGTCCTTAGGAAAAGCATTGACAAAAAAATAATAAACCTTTTCCTTGTCTTCTGCCAAGTCTGTCATATTTGTTGTTGCCCCAGACACCATAATTTACATTATTCTGTGTTGTGCCCAGGAATAACGAATATGAAGTTCAGGTAATAACACTTGGGCCAAAAGATGACAGTCTGTGGCATAAGGCCCACAGCCTGACAAAACAATATGCCTTAAAACTTTTCATCACTATGCAAAATGAGGGGATAAATCCAAGATAAGCATTTTTCACCTCTACTACATGCAGCTCCAGAGCTCAGCTCACACTATGTAAGTAAATGCAGCTGCTGTGCATTGGTAGCAACCCCAGCAGCTTATTACAGCATGTTATGAAAACTTTTCAAGGTGTTATGATCCAGCAAAACTAGAAGCAAATATTAACAAAGACAATTGGAGAGAAAAAAGACAACAGCAAAGTAGTTTGACATGGGGGAGTCACTGTTCTTTCCAACCAAAGTTGGCTTTGGAACTTCTCAATCAAACTTATTTGAAAAGAAAGAAATGCAGTGCATTTTTCCCTTAGTGTCCTTCAAGGATCCAGTATTTTAAAAAGCCTCCAGAAGCATTACAGAAAACCCAAGAACTGTTGAAATGTGACCACAACTATAAGCACAATAAAACAGTCTTAGAAAGGGCACAGATACTCATCGCATTAGGTACGTGATAATATCAACAATGAAAATAAAAGGTGATAATTAACTTATTTCACACATTTAGACCAGGGCACACATTCGGAACACAATATTTTGCTACAATTTATATTTGCTATGGAATCATTTTGTTCTTGTACATTATCTAGATATAGTAAAAGTTTCCTTTATACACAGTTTACATTGAAAAGATCTCAAACCTGCCAAAACATAAAAATTTACACCTGCTCTAACACCAATTTCAATAAATCCAAAACCGTCTTTTTCAAACTTTTACCTAACTTCGGTATACTATTCAGCCACTATGTTTCTATTTAATTTTCTACCATCATGCTATGAGTAAAATCAGTTTAACAGAGTTTCTAGTTTTACACAGAAAGACTAGTCTATAAAACATCACAGACATATTTCCTCCAATATACCTCATATGGTACTTCTTATTTTCTTCTTTAATAGTGCTAGCTGTTTAAAGTTTCCACATCAGTATCTAGAAGCCTCCAAAATCTGGGAAAAGGCATAGGAATTTGCCTTACCAGCACCTTCAAAACCCATAAAAGCTTTCTGCAGTTTAACGAAGTCTGCATTCTTTCCAATTCTCAATACAGAGGCAATACATAAAATATACACCTATTACATATCCCCATCACATCATGCCATATCCCAGAGGCAGACAATAACTGCAGATCTTGCAACTCACAATTTTTGTTACCACATTCTTAAAATAGGAGCTTTAGGTAGCAGTATTTAATACAGCAATGCCTCTACAAGCCCGGAGCACTTGTTGATGTAAGACACTCAGATATATTAAGATATAAGCAATCCATGCTTTAAAAAAATCCCTGAATTTAAAATATATGGAAATAACAATACAAAGGGGTAACTCATGTACCCTAGGTGAACTTAAACTGAATATCTACAAATATGCATCTCCTTTCACTATTCAAAGTAAAGTGAAAATATCTGTCAGGTCAATAACATCTGCTATGATCTGCAAGGTAGAAGCCTAGTACTGAAGGAAAGAAAATCAGCAATTTTATTCCCCCAAACAGGCACCAGCTGCAGGAAGCAGTATGAATTGAGAGCCTTCTTTTATAATAAGATAACTTGGCTTCCAAGTGCAAAGCTAGGGTCTTGCCTACAGTAGAAAAAATAAAACTGTCCTCAAAAAAAAAGAGACAAAAAATGAAAATAAATTAGATGTGTAACCACAATTAAGAAATCAGGATGTATCTCAATCTCTAGGAGCAAGCTGCTTAGGATAATGATCTATAACTTGGATCACTGATCCAGTGAATGTACTTTCAATTCAACTGTTCCTCAAAATCTCACTAGGCATAGTGAGTCAGTACAGATGACCAGTGAGCTTTAGACTCACTCCCTTTTCCTGGCCAGACACTATCATCTGCTTTATTAATGGATACTCTTGAAACACATGTGGTGTCTAAAAGCAGAAGGATTCTGGAAGAAGTATTCTGCACTGTAAAAGATCAGAAAGAGCAGACAGTATAGTCCATTTGCTGAGCTACAGGCAGCACATCCAGAGGAAAGCAGAAAACTGAAGCAAAACAAAGGAGACGTTGCAGGCACACTAGTAAACCTTAACTTGCCTGTTAAAAACAGAGCCAGGGCACAGTATACAAGAGCACGCCTGAGCAAACTGTGCACAGACCGCAGCTGCTACAGTTAACAGAGCCAGCGCTGCAGTTCTTACAGTGGCCAAAGATGTGCAAGAAAGCAGACGATGACAGGAAAATGAAGGCGGTTAACTATTTAGAAAAACAAAACTAATTATAGATAGATGGGGGGGAAGAAAAGAGGGAAAAAAAAAACAAAACCAGTTTGTCAAACTACCAAAGCAGATCTGCAAAACTACAGCACACAATATCAGAAGATATTCTACCCATGATGACTCTACAAAGCATTCAGGCCAGTCACACATATTAACAGTTTTTATGTAGTAGCTCATCCTTCACTGGAATTAGCTAGACATCAAATTCCTTGAAGGAAAAGCAAACCTTTTTTGTGCATTTTAAATACAATCTATAAGTATAGGAATATAGTTTTAAAGCTTCTCAGGTTTTTTGCACATTTTCCTCTTTATTCTGGCTTTAAAAAAGCCTTGATCTGATTGTAGAAAGCAGCACACAAACCACCATCAGACAGCATTTTGCATCTAACTGAAATGACCAATACAAAATCAAATTTGACAGTAAAGTGTCCCATTATTTTCCACTCCATGAGGCAGAGTTCAAAATGACTATAGCAAGAAGAGACACAGGAGACAGGAAAGCTTACAGAAAGAGGTCACCAAAACAGCAAATTAGGAACTAGTGTCAGGAACAGCAGCTGATCAAGCATCAACCACGCACCCCTCGGTGAATCTACCACCACTTTTAATAGTAGTAACAGTGTCTACCACTACTTCCTTCCTAACTCCTCCTCCTTGGCTTTGCTATTACTGAATGTTTATTCCAATACAAACCCTGAGCCAGGGGTTGAAGGTTAGAAGTGTCAAGGAAAAATATTTCAGAAAAAAAAAACAAAACAAAAAAGCCCCTAACAAATAAATCCCAAAATTGAGATGTAAATAACAGATTTTAAAATAATTTTTAAAAACACACACGTACTACTTCCATCTCCTATGAAATCAACTAAATCATGGATTTGAAAAGAGCCATTTTTAAGCACAGAGAAATCTTCCACAAAGTAGGCAATGCCCTAAACCTGGAGACCATTTTAGGAGTCTTACTTTGCACTGGAAACATAGCAGAAAGATGCAACAAAGCATACTAAGAAACACAAAGTATCATGCTGTAATGTATCCTTTAGTTCCTTTGTCATTTCCTTTTAATCTAAGTTAAGTATTTTTCAGTTCCTTCTGGTTCACCTTAAGGTGGCATTTTCCTTCAAAATTTGCATACAGATTGGCCAGTTAGCACAAAGGACTCAGCAGGTGGTGATGAACTATGGGACACAGGCTTAGACCTGTTTAAAAACACCAACAAAACCTCCAAACCAACTGGGTGAAGTCATAGCAAAGTACAGAAGGGAATTTTTCAGGAGTGGACTCCTGCAATCCAACCGGCAACACTTCATCTGAGGGACTCAGGAAAAGGCACCTGCAGGTGTGTACTCCACGCTTCCTTCTGTTCCATGCCTTGATAACAACAGAAATGAACTCCCGGTTAATATATCCCATTCTCCTCATCGAGCAGCCATAAGGATGGCAGTACAAAAAACTTACCCTTCTAGCCTAAAGGGCTACTATGAGATCTAGTAACATTTCTTGAACATGCAGGTGCAGAAACACCAATGAGAGGTGAATCACTCATGCAGAAATACTCAAGTATGTTCAACACGGCAAAGTAAGTGAAGTGTGTTCTCCTTAAAACCATGAAGAAAATTACAGCATCTCACCTCTGGCACTTCTGTTAACATGAGGAATTTTCATTTAAAGTAACTAAAGTGAAGGGCTTTTATCATGCATGTCTTTAGGATGGATGCAACTTCTTCCCATATGGAAGCCATCTGTTTTTCTGTATATTCTCTTATTTTCCTATACCAGTTTTTATGCTGAACACCTCAAGCTCCTACTTATAGAAGCCTTTAGAAGCCTGGCAGGTTTCACCAAGAAAGACACTGTGAGCTAAAATTTTCTGATAAACAAGTCCTTGTCACTTTTCTTTTAAAGTTTATTGTATTTTTGTGCTGTAGCAAACCGGCACCCCAGAGCAACGAAATCCAAGTACTTCTGAAAGCACTGATCCTATGGTCATAGACAAGCAATTTCTTTGGAAAAAATAAAATATATCTTAAGACTACCTCATCATTAACAAGCTGTTACCAACCAATCATTTTAAACACATTTTTATGAAAAAAGCATAGCAGTAGTTTAAAGTTAAGTTAGTGTATTTCTTACCACTTGAAGTGGTAAAAAAAAACTTCTCCATGTGTTAAACTTAAATTTTTTGAAACACAGCTGTCTGGCTAGATTGTTTTTAAATTGTTTTAAGCTAGAGAGATACCACAGAAAGATAGCTCCCATTATAATTACTGTGTAAGGAAGATAGTAAGTAAAACTTAAGATTGTTTCCCTGCGGGTTACAATGGCAACTGATACAAAAGAATGGTCCATACTGATAATAAAATGTATCATCCAGGCTTACTGTCAAGGTTATTACAATATTTAATCAGTATAATTATCAATAATCTGTAGCATAAGTTAGCAGTCAGAAGCCCTAAGTTTTTTTTTCATTTACTCAATGTCAAGCAATTAATTCTTAAATTGGCATGTACTGCATACATTTTTCAAAGAGGAAGCCAACCCGCCTGAGAGCATCCAGAACACCAGCGGTCTAATTGCCTTGGATGACAAAACTAAAGACTGGGAGGACTGAAGCCACAGCTTGATAGTGAACCATCCCAGTGATCAACAGTAGCAAATCTGCTGGTTTCCCAACTTCCCAAGTACTTTTGGTTTTCCCTTTAGTAACAAAGCTGTCTGCAAAGAGCACGCATTACATAGTCCAAAATTAATACCAGCAGAGCAGCTCTCCTACATGATTAGCCATAATAAATTTTAGAGTGGGAGTTAAAATTTCTCCATACCTGGCTGCCACAGCAGAGTATTTGTTGGCCAAGCTTAGAAAGAACAAGAAACCCAGAATTATTTCTGCTACCCACAACGATTTGAACATTCCCAGAAGAGACTCACCTTTATCTAAGAGGATACTGGCTGTCTTGCAGGCATATTACTAGGCAAGAGGCCAGAGACACAAAGCTGAGGCCAAGTGAAATTCATTCAGCAACCAGGTTAACGGTCATCCATTGAACATTTCTTTGGAGAAGCTGTGTATTAATCATTTTCAAAGTCTTCTCCAAAGTCAACTCTTGCATACTTTTGAACAAACAAGGTGACGGTGTCCCTCCATTACTAAGGTATCAATACTCAAATAACTTCACTTTGTCACTATGTAATTTTGAACTCACAAGCTGAAAATTTTAACTGTTTAAGAATTCAAAACACAACAAATCTCAAAGATCTTTTACACGGGCCCTATTAAACACCTAAAAATGAACAAATAACAACCTCCTCAAAAATTAACTTGCTAATTAAATTTGAAACAGCTAGTTAGGAAAAACTCCCTGCTGAAATTCCTAGCTTCCCTTGTAAATTTTATGGGATGCGGGCTCATTACCTTCTCCTACTTTCAAGCATCTAGTCTTCAGTTTTCAAACTTGTAACATCAAAACATTCTTCGTTTAACTGATTAAAGTGGAGGTTCCTTTTATTCACAATCCACAACTTTACAGCACCTGAAAAGGGGCTGCACAACCATGTCCTCTAGTTTTTGCCTCATTCCCTGTAAGCTCTTGTTCCCCACTGCTTCGGGCCAATTTCTTAAAAACAGCAGGTTTCTTCCACTGCTCTGCAAACTTACAGGTTTGCAGATGCCGCCAGAATTGCAAATAAGAGCACTGAAGGTCAATACTTGGCACAGATGAACAGTAGGAAACGACAGTAAGCTTCACAAACTAATACTGCAGCAGTCTGT
This sequence comes from Clamator glandarius, assembly GCA_033459285.1. Taxonomy (NCBI): domain Eukaryota; kingdom Metazoa; phylum Chordata; class Aves; order Cuculiformes; family Cuculidae; genus Clamator; species Clamator glandarius. Next base: position 706,207 of record JAUNZM010000702.1, read on the forward strand.
AGACTGTACTCCTCTAAGTTCTCCCTCAATTAAGTGCAAAAAAAAAAAAAAGACATTACTTGAACCTTGATTTGACACCACCTGGCAAAGCCTTCCAAGAGGAACTAATTTAATCTCAAATCACTTGGTTTATCAGTATACCTTTACCAACTACAGTAAGGGAGGATTTATTTCCAGATGGAGGGCATGAGGGGAAGAAATAATAAGATGGGCTTCTTGGCCTCATTTTACTTTTGAAATTTTCACCATCCTAAACTCAGAATCATTCAGTTACATTTAAGCCAGCATTTGGACTCAGATTTTGAGTCATATACTCTTGAGCTTGCATTTTTGTTTTAAAAAGCTACAGAGCGCATTTGTAAGATTGCAAAGCAAAAAAAAAATCTAAGCTGTCAGAAAGCTTCCAGAAAAATAACATTTCTCCAGCAACAGCTTTTAAAGCCTCATAACTGCTTTGTTTTTGACAAGTCAGCTAAAACTGGTATCTCAACTTAAACTTAAGTTATCCTGGCAGTTGTGGTCCTGACCAGACCCTAGGACCCTCTGCAGCCATCATTAGCAAGGCTTTAGTTTTGCACAGGACTCAAGAAAGCTCTGATGCCAACACTAGTATTACCATAAACATCTTGGGTAATGATGCAATAGCAGATAACAAAAAAATCAAGTCACCTCACCCATTCAGTGCTCAGGGAGTAAATAACAGTGGCAGAAAACAAGAGCCATTAAACTTCACTGAGGATAAACATAAGTGGACAAAGTTACCAGCTCAGTACTGAGTGGAGAGTACTACCTTCTTAACCACTAACATTCATATCTCCAACATAAGAGGGTTTCCTCTTTCCCTATCTTAACTACTGGTAGAGTAGAAATAAACAAGTTGTACAACTCGATCAACTACCATGTATCTCTTCTGCCTTGGGCACAGTACCACAACTTTCAACCTACATTAAGGTTCAGTGTAAGGATTAGGAAGAGTAAAATCAAGCTCACTTGTCTTTGAAGTGGTGCCATGCTGCACCAGCTTAAAGAGGCACTAAACCAGGATTAAGCGTACCTGTCTGCCACCAAAATGGTTGGCTCAAGTTTCATCTCTTGCCTAGAGCACATTTGCATTTCTTTTTTCATGCCAACACTTCTGTGATCCCATAATATGAAAGGTTCAGGGAGCTCAAGTGATAGAAAGAAAAATAATCTTGGGGAAGAAAAATCAGGCAGCTCCTGTTAGTTTAGCTCCATGAACTGACTCACTGCCAGGTCAAAAAAGCAGCGCTGCAAAGGTGAGGAGAGCAGCAGAATTGCCTCCTTTCAAGCAGCTGGCCAACAGATTCACCCAGCAGCCATTCTGCTGGGGTGAGCTTAGGCTTCCCTTGCATCGGTTCTGGGAACCATTCAGAGGGAGGGAACAAGCCAGATTAGCTCACATGGCCAGATGAGAACTACTCTACCCTAAGGTTAACTTACCCGTTACGCCAGAAAAATCATCTAACCATACCAGCAACGGAAAACTACAGATAATACAAAGGAGAGAGAAACACTATCTGCTCCAACCCAGTTACACCAGCAGAAGCTATGAAACCACATGACAAGGATCTTAAGAAAGAACAAAAAGGAAAGTAGAGAATACTGTTTGAAAATACTGTTGGTCATACTGAAACCTTGAGAACTGTGAAATAAATGAGTTTAAAACACTCCAACTGGCCAACACTGCAAAAGGTTTGATTTAAGCTTTATGCTTACATTAACTTGGCAATCTTGACCATTTCACTATGTCAAATTTCATTTTAGTTAAAGTTCAACTTGAATCATTACATGAATAGTTTTTTAATGTATGAGGTATGAAAAGAGGTAATATTTCATACAATATTCTTTTAATAACCAGCCTGTCCATAACATACTGACATCCACTAGCACCAGCACCAACATTCACACCATCTTGCATTTTTCTCAGCATCACCTGCAATGACAAAATGCTTTTTCAGTCAAATGTCACACCAGAAATTCCAAAATCAATTACTTCATTTCAGCTGCCTTTCCAAAAGGTCTCTTTGTAATAACATTACTGTACGATAGGCTGATTTCTACAAACAAGACTATTTCAATTAGAATTTGATTAACTGCTACACTGTAGCTCAACACTCAACAACATTAAAGAGTGTGCCTTATACATCTAGTTTGCATTTCTCTTTTTCTCATCATTGTTCCTGACATGCTTTACCCCAAAGCACTGGAAAAAGTTCAGTGTGTGATATTCTGTCCTTTGACAGTATGTTTTTACGACCACTGTCACCTCTTGGTCATTTTTGTGGTCTAATTAAAGATAAGTGTGAAGTATTACATGTTTATTTTTTCTGTCTTCAGGTCTCACATCTTTTGTGAGTATGACTTTAAAAAGCTTTATTTTAAAAATGCTGAAGCAAAACCTAGGTACTGTATCTTAATATCAATTCCTCTACAGCTACCATGGGTCCATAGAGGGAGAAATCTCCCTGATGTCTTAATCAATCCTTCCCCTGCTTGTAAGCTGTGACATCTTTATTAATTAAAAAAAAACAACAAAAGCATACAAATGTTAACTGTAAAGCAGGCAAAATAAAGTAACTAAAAACACCTACATCCTCAGATACGATTTTCAATGTCAACAAAAAAAAGATTCTAACTTTTCTGTGCTACTAAGAAATAATTCAGTTTTATTTTAGTTGCTTAAGTGTTTCTGAATGCAACACCCATAGTGTTATTGTTCTGTAATACCGCCTCCAAAATTATTTGCAAATGTACTCTGAACTATCATTGCGTTAAATGAAAGAAATCTGGCATGAAAATGGCCACACAAAGAGCCATCCAAAAATAAGATACAGCTCCGGAGCCACTGAAGAACAGACTCCACATAAGCAGTTTTAAGAAAGGCTACAGGGCAGCACAGTGCTCTGTGCAGCAGCCCTATCAGTCCAGACAGTGAAGTCAATGTGCAGCTGGTGGGTTTCTGCAAGACACATTTGGAAGCAAGGAACAGCACTGATGCACGACAAGCAGAAGTAAGATAAGTGGCTTCTGTGGGAAGTCCAGGATGTACATCAGAATAAGGTTTAGTCAGGCATGTTTTACATACCTCTAGCTCAAAGTCTGTCAAAAGGAAAGTGGCAACATATTGTCTTCTGAAGTGCTTATGAGCCTACTGATTTGTCATGTAACACAAAGAACATAACTTAGAGTAGCTTCACATCCCTGCTAGTGCAATGCAGCAAATACTTGGTTTTGCAGAAAAGCTGCATCAAACTAAGCAGAAAGCAAACCTTTAAGTTATGTAAGTAGATATTGCGTTATTCCTTCCCTATTAAAGAAATACCTTGACATACAAATAGAAAAGAGCTACCTAATGACATTAAAGAGCTGTCATGATGCTACCACTAAACCAGGACTGGAAAAAAGTCCAATTTAATCTACTCCCTGATACATGTGAAACTCACTCTGGCAAGGTGAACAAGAAGTCATTGGTTTCTGTGAACTGAGTTTCTTTATCTCACCTATGCTGGCATTCCCATCTATATAAGACATCTATTCTATTAAACATCAGTTCAGGATATTAAAGCCCTCCCAGGGAATAGTTTGTGACCGCCTACAGTTTAACACTATCCCAAATCTGAATTACTAATTTAAACGAGACTTAACTAAACTACTTAAATGGTGACTAAATGCCATTCTAATTACAGAGAACACACTTGCAATTAACTAGCTTGTTACAGGAGCAAGAGCACCAACTTACAGAAAACAGAACATCTCTCATGCATACGCATCGCTGGTCTAGACAGGTTAAGTGAACAGTCTGGCAATAAATTAAAGCTAAAATTGAATGCCACGCTACAGTTCTGATTAGAAATCTCGCTCCTACACCTTCTTCAGGGCAAATTTTCTGTCAAAGACTTCCGGTTTAAAATGACATTTTGACTCTATAGCCATTGTATTTTTAACTACTTGTTGCCTTAATGGGAATTTTAAGGTAGTGTTAAAAACACCACCGCAGCAGCACTGAGCTACTAGAAATGAAGAAATTAAAGAACTATGAGCCTGACCCATGGAAGAGAGTAATAAAAGTACCACTAAGCTGACAGCCAGTTAATGAAAAAAGAAGAGTTCTACTGTGCACGGTTAGACATTTTTATGCCAAAATAAAGCAAAATCTATTGTATTTAAGCTTTAAAAAAAGACAAATCTCACCCTTCATTTCCACATAAGATAAACAGTCAAGTTCTTATCCCTATTTACACAAAACCACATTTGTTTGTCACACTAAGTATGCATGTGAAGCACCATTTTACTGAGACTAGTCGCTTTTCCTTGTGGATAAACTGAAGGAAATGCTGTGAGCTATTACCAGCACACAGACGGATAGGGACAGTTCTGGGTGCATTTGCTTCAAGCTCAGAATGACCAAGTAGCAACTTTTTTCTTCCACAGGAGCAAGTGCAGAAAAAGTGATGCTCTTGTAATTCAGTTCAGGATTCAACACAGACAAGGTAGTAACTGACCTTTGAAGCAATTGTTTTTGTAAACCTACTCTTCTAAGTAAAATTTCTATTTATTGGTTTTCATTATTCACTTGTTAGCTTTAAAAAAAGAGCAGTCATCTAAAGCCTGAAAGAAATAATGCTCTTATGTTCACAAGTCACTAGTCAAAGATGTCACAGAGCAAACAAGACAAACAAAAACAAATGAAGTAGGTATCAAGCAAAAGATCTTAGAAACCACATAAAAATACATCTTCCCCAATTTCCTAATGTTTCAGCAGGCAAGAACTTTAAAATGTATGTAGACAGAATTAAAAAGGAGAAATACTTTACAATAATATTGGTTTCACATTTCAGTGAAAGTTCTAGTCAGAAATCGAGCTCGTGCAGAAGGTGGCATGGTCTACCTTTTAGCCAAGATATACAGCAGTGGCCCATCTAACTTTCAAGGAAACTGAGCCTTCGTATCTACACGAGCTAACAATTTTTTTTGTCCTGATATTAATACAGACTGTAGGTATTTCCACGTATGGAAGCATTTCTTTCACTGAACACCACCTAGAGCCACTGTCAGTCACAGGGAGATTCCAACGGCCAAGAAAAAACATTCAGTGAATGGGTGCCTCTGACAGCCTTCCGTTCACTGATTTCTCATCTGCAGGAGGCGGCACGCAAACTGCATGCAGAAGATTCTTGAACATTGCCTTTCACAGAATGACATTTGTACATAACCGGTTCAGCATGAAGTCAACAACTTCATGCTAAAATAAGTTTAGCTGCTTTTCCTTAAGTTATGCCCTAAAAACCTTCACACATAACCACTCCTTTCCCCTTGCCACTCTCCTCAAACGCTAAACCACCACCCCCCCCCTCCCCGATTCATTTTGCAAGGCTGCTTCGCTAGACAGCGGGGATCACACAGAAGCTGCTCATCAAGGCTTTCACGCAGATTTCCAACGGGGAGCCGCTGGTGAACTGTAATTTTTAATGGTTTTTGTTTCCAAAACGCTCAGCCGGGGCAGGAGGCGGGCGCGGACCAGGCGCCCCGCGGAGGCGGCCACCGGCAAATAAAACCCAGACCCAAGCGGTACAAAGCCCTCCAAGAAAAAAAAAAAAAAAAAAAGCTTTTAGAAGAGGGAAAAAAGCTACCGAGGCGGGCAAGCACGCCGCGGGGGCCGTCGGCCCTCTCCCACTGCCACACACGCACCCACCCACACACTCACCCATCCCTTTCCTCCCCTTCCTCCTCCTCCTCCTCCCGCCGCCGTGATTTCAGTCCCACCCGCTTCTCCCCGCATATTTGAAGGCTGGTTTAATTCCTGCAGCGAATTCCTCCCTCCCAAATTTGGGCGCAAAAGGAGGAAAGGCGGAGGAGGGATGGAAGGGAGGAAAGGAAGGGAGGAAGAGGGATGGGATGGAGGGGGAAATGGGATGGGAGGGGGGAAGGAGGAAAGGGGAAAAGAGGGATGGGAGGTGGGAAGAGGAAAGGGGAACGAGGGATGGGAGGGGGAAGAGGAAAGGGAGAAAGAGGGATGGGAGGGGGAAAGGAATGGGGAAAGAGGGATGGGAGGGGGAAAGGAATGGGGAAAGAGGGATGGGAGGGGGGAAGGAAAGGGGAAAGAGGGATGGGAGGGGGGAAGGAAAGGGGAAAGAGGGATGGGAGGGGGGAAGAGGAACGGGGGAAAGAGGGATGGGAGGGGGAAGTGGAAGGAGGGTAAGAGGGATGGGAGGGGGCAAGGAGGAAAGAGGGGAAGGAAGGGGTAAGTGGGATTGGATGGGGAAGAGGAAGGAGTTAAGAGGGATGGGAGGAAGGAAGGAAGGAAAGGGGAAAGAAGGATAGGGATCGATGGGGGTGGGGGAGGAGGGATGGGGGAGGAGAACGAGAAAAAGCGAGGGAGAAGGAGCATCTCTAGCATTTTCGGTCCCCAGCTCCGCGCCCGCATTATACAATTTCAGCGAGGCAGGAAGCGGCTGCGGGAAGCGGAGAGGGAAGTGGGACAAGGCGAGGGGGCCAGAGCCGCCGCGGCGACGGAGGAGGGAGGCGTGCGGGGAGCGGGTTCTGCGAGAGGCGCGGCGGGGCCGGGCGGCTCGGCCCCGGGCTGGAGACTCACCCATGGCGGCGGGCGGTGCCGTGGCTCCTGCCGCTGGGCTGCGCGCCTGCTGCTGTTGCTCCCGCCCGCCCTCGGCGGCTCCGTGCGGGGCCGCCCCCTCCGCGCGCCTCCCGCCGGCGGCCGCCGCGCCGATTCAGCAACGCCCGCTACGCCGATTGCGCACCGACGCCCGCACCCGCTCGCCGTCGCCTCGCTCCGAGCACGCAGCGGACGGCTTCCGGCTGGCCCCTCCCCGCGGTCCACGCACATCTCTACCCCTTACCCCGCCCCGCCTGGTCGGGGCTCATCGCTGTTACTTCCTCCCTCTCCGAGTGAGAGGAAGGCAAAAAAAAAAAAAAAAAACAAAAAAAACAACCAGAGACCCCTCGGCGGCCATTTTAAAACCGGGCACGCTCAGCGGCGCGAAATCCCCGCGACCAGGCTTTGCCCGAAACAAAGATGTCCGCCGCGCTCCGGTGGGTCCCCCCCTTTTCTTTCTGGGGCTATTCTTGGAGCGTCGCTCGTGCGTAAGCGCCGTGAACACCGCGGCGTCTTACGCTATCTCCGCCCGCTCGCTTACGCGGTTGGCGTGCGAGGGGCCGGCGCGAGAGGGAGTCACGTCGGGGAGAGGGGGGCGCTGGGTCGGGAACCCGCTGGCCGCCTTTTTCCCCGGGCAGGGCAGTCGCCCTGCTGCCTCGTCACTCCTTCTGCTTCGCCCCGCCGCCTAACGAGGGTCCCCGAACGACGAGGCACTTGGGTCCCATTGATTGATTATTTCATTCATTCTTCGCCACCTCCCCGCTTTCTTGCTAGCAGCGAGCGCGGCCAGCAGGCCGAGGGAGGCGATTCTCCCCGTCTCGTTGGGTTCCCCCTGGAGTACTGTGTCCAGGGCTGGAATCCTTGGCAGAAGGAGGAGATGGAGCTGTTGGAACGGATCCAGAGGAGGGCTATAAGCATGGTCATAGGGCTGGAGCTCCTCTGCTGTGCGGGGAGGCTGAGAGGGTTGGGGTTGTTCAGTCTGGAGAAGAGATTCCAGAGAGACCTTAAAGCAGCTTCCAGTACCTGAAGGGGCTCCAGGAAAGCTGGGAAGTGGCTTTTTACAAAGCCTTGTAGTGACAGGATGAGAAGGGGATGGCTTTAAATTGGGAGGGGGGAAATTTAGATTGGACCCTAGGAAGAAATTCTTCATTATGAGAGTGGTGACGCAGTGGTGCAGGTTGTCCAAGGAAGTTGTGGAAGCCCCATCCCTGGATGTGTACAAGGCCAGGCTGGATGGGGCCTTGGGCAGCCTGGTCTGGTGGGAGGTGTCCCTGCCCACAGGGTTGGTACTGTATGGTCTTTAAGGTCCCATTCAACCCAAACTGTTTTATGATTCTATGACTCTATGATCATTTTTTGCCCAAGTACCCCATGTGAATGAGAACTCATTTTTAAGCAAATAAAATCTTATCTGTTGGTAGGCACCAGGTAAAACCCTGGAATAAAATCCAAAGGGGTGTTCATAAGCTCTGGGAGTCACTATGACAAGCCCCACTGCTCAGGCTGGTCTAGCACATCTCGAGATCCTGAACTGGCTCCTCTGAAATGCTGGTAGGGGTCACAGTAGAGTTCTCTACGATATGGAATTAACACTGGAAAATGATGGACTCCAAGAGAGCCAGAAAAAATACATCTGACTTCCCTATTACAATACAACCCAAACGCTGTATTTCCTTTTTATCTCTGGGGTGGGTACCTTTGGAGCCTTTTGAACTTTTTGGTATTTTATGCCCAAACTGAAATACTGGAGACCCGTATTTATAATGTGTGGTTTGAAACTTAATGTATTATCTTTTGTGTTGAGGATTTCCAAGTATGATCTGCTCCTTGCCTTTTCTTTCACACAAGGCACAGTGCACTACTGTAACAGAGAAGTGTACTTGACAAAAAAGGAAAAATTATGTGAATGTATTGGTTGTTACATAATTTGTTTCTGCCACTATTAAGAGTACATTTTAAGAGCATGCCCTGGTACTAGAAGGATAAAAATAGCTATTTTTCTTTCAGCAGCAAAAGGGAAACTTCCCATATTGCAATATTTTTGTAGGCAGAGCCATAGCAAGGCAGACAGGAGCATCAATGAAGATGCTAAGATTGTCCTTGTTTCTCAACAATTTCCATCTGATATTTTTTGTCTAATATTGAACTTCCTTTTTTTGGGAAGGAACTATGGCAACAAGGAAAACGCATCATCTTTTCAGAAAGGTATGCAGCCCTGCACAATGTGGTTCAGCAGTGTTTAAGAACTGGAAGTGTTACAATGTACTATGGTTCTTGGATGCCCAAGGGAAAGAGATTTTTATTATCGTTGGTCACAGGACTGACAAATGTTATCTCATAATTCTATGTCTTTCACAATGGATGAGGTAAGAAAACCTTTTTTTTCCACTCTGGTTGGCTTAGGTGGTGATGTCCATGGCAATGAGATATAGATACATTGCTTTCGTGGTTATCTGAATACCAAAAGGAGACATTTCACACCACAGAAGCTGCTCACTGAATACAAAATATAATCCCCACAGCTCTCCCATAAAAATACATTGTGGGAAAATGAACAATACGAATAATACTTGTTTTCTCTCTTGTAGTAAGGGCTTCATATTTATCTTGGTTTTCAGATATGCAATGGTGAGAAAATAGTTTGTAGTTGATTGGAATATCTTCAGAAAGGGAATTGTGCTTTTTAGATAATTTCAAGTAAAACATGACTTCCTGGATTGATCATTAGGAAAACAAAAGTGAGCTTGCACCTTTGAAATCTGCAAAACTAGCACAGGCTTAATGAGGAAGCAAGATACAAGCCAGTGGGTTTTATGCGAGGTTAACGTCCCATTTTTCTGTGTTGTGAATAGCAAGGAGGGGGAATTTTCTTTTCATAGGGTAATTTACAGGGTTAGGAAGATTCTGCAAAGTTGTGTTCATTTTGAGAAGAAATAAAGCAGATGCGAATGGGTCCCTGAGGTTTGAAGAGTGCTGTGTTCTGTGTACAATATAATAAATCAAAACTTTTCCATTCCTGTAACGATCTGCTGTTCTTCCTTCAAAAGGAAAAGACTTTGACTAAATCTGTCACTAAATTTAAAAACCCAAACTCCACAAGTAAATTTCAGGACTCTTTAGAGTCTATTAATTTCATTATTTTGAAAGAAGATACAATTTTGTGACTGCTTTTTGTGAAATTAATAAAAAACTCTGCAAACTTAAATGTAGAACACTACCTCCTGTAACTCAGAACCCATTTGTGTCCTTCTTGCCTTCAGATACAGGAGCAAAACCCACTAACCTTATTTACAAAATCTGCTGTCTAGGGTTGCTGCCAGGTTGGTTCCCAACCAGCCTAGCCAGTTTTGGTGTCTTCTTGCCAGTGAGACATACGAGGTCTGTTTTGGTTTTGTTGTTTTGTGGTTGGTTTTTTTTTTTTTTTTTAATGCAAGCAGATGTGACTCACTACATGAATTTGCACATAGTATTAGCTCCACCATGAGATGTGGTGGAATTACAGTGTTTGTACTCTGTTGACTTGCTCCTGCTTGGTAACTCCAATACCTCCTGGGTTTGCGGGGCACGTGGTGCATCTCCAGACCAAGTCACACTAGCTCAGTCGGTCCAATATATGTCGTATGCAGTTGAGCTGCTGTGTGAGTATAACAGATCTCTGCATACCAAGCGTTCCTTTGCCAAAGCAACCCATTTCATTATACCAACTGAACAAACTGATCTATTTGAAGATGTCCCTGCTCACTACAGCGGGGGTAGACTAGGTAAGCTTCACGTTCCCTTCCAATCCAAACCATTCTCTGAATCTGTGATGTTAAATGGGTGAAGTCCTAAACTCCCACTCCTGTAAACAAACCAGCTCTTGCAAGATGGGAGGCTGGGGATGTTCAACATTAAATAATAAGTGCAGCATCCTCCTTGAAAACCATCCTTAAATCTCAGATTTGCAGTAACACCTACCAGCATCTTGACCACTCTTTGACCACTGTTTGTCATGCTGACCAGAAATGTCTCCTGTTTGTACTTTGTTGCCTCTTTGATATCTGTTGCCTTTTATACTGGATGATCTTTTTGGAAATGCTGCCATTTTTCTTTGTTTGCTAGCAGAAGAAATGGCCCAACACAATAGTAACACAAATGCTAACAGTAGCATGAGGCATCTGGTGTTGCATCTAATTGGGCCCTGATGTCTTGTCCATCAACCCTTTCCTGTTTTGAGGCATGCCTAGTCAGTAGGGCTTCTTGTTTGAATAAAGATTGCCAGAATCAGACCTGTATTTGCGGTATTCCCAGGAGGGCTGTCATGCTACAGAAAACCCTTGCAAACTCACAAGTAGCACAGTAACCAACTATCTTGTCATTTTTACTGCCATCACGGCTGTAGTCTTTGGCTGCCACCTACAACATTATCCTATGAACTAGCAAATAAAGCAAGATAAAATATGTACCTCTTGGCCCCCTTTAAGTCTCACCATTTGCTGTTAAAAAATTGCTCTGTAATAGCAAGAAAGACCTATATTCATCAGCAAATACTGATAAAATGCTGTAAAAGTTATGAACGCAGGCTTCTGTTGAACAATTGCTGTGGGAAAAATACAGCATCTCTTGTTTTGTAGTGTGTTTACTGTATCATCCTGGTATACACCCATTACTTCAATTATCTAAAGAAAGAGGCTTTGATAGATTACGACCCAATGATGTGATCCTTGTGAGAGGCACACACATGCACTTATTGTTTAAGGTTGAAAATGGTTGCTTTGTGCAGTTACAGTTGTGTAGCGGGAAATATAGATGAGTAGAAGCAGGAAGGCAGCCTAACCCTTAGTCATATACTCATACCAATAACACTTACTTCCTTAAGTGAGGTGAGATGCAACCTTCACGGCAGTTCCCTTCATTCTCCTGAAGATCTTGCAGCTTGGGAAACAGAGCAGATTTCTTGCAATGTACTTTTTTTTTCTTGTAATGTAATGCTTTTTTGTAATGATGCAAAAAAAATGCACCATCTAATATGTTGTTTGTACAGCATTCACAGATGCGAGCCAGTGAGCTTGACAGATAGAAAGGTGTATTTGCTGTGCCAGGGATTTGGAGCCTGAAGCAAAGGCCCCTCTTGCCCTTCTGCCCCCTGCTTGAGGCAGAAGCAGCGACTGCTCTGGTGACCAGGAGCAAAGGAATTGTATGAAGCATGCGCCTGGTCATTCCAGTTCTCTGTTTGTTTATTTGTTAATAAGTAAACCCCACTGGGGCTGGGCAGGTCTTGGTAAATCCTTAAGAGGCTTTCTGTATAGCCAGAGGTGTAATCATTAAGAATCACGACTGTGGCCAGATGTATACTGACAAACCATTGTGTCTAAGCAGAGTCCAGTGAGCATAAAGAATCTGCTCATACTGTCACTGCTGCAAGAGCAAGGCCTTTGGAGAGCTGGGCTTAGTGCCTATTTGCCTTAGCAAGTGCTTCCTAGCATAGGAGGAGGTACTGCCATCATACTTGGCATATTCCATTAGGAAAAAAAATACTGACACAGGTAACGCAATGTGGTGTTTTATTACATTTTTTTATTTAAGGAAAGGACTTACATCGTCAAAAGAAAAATAGTTTTTCTTAAAATGAATTAATGAGCTTAAAATTTAAATGCTAGGCAGGTGAGTTTTCTTCCATTCCAGAGAAAAATATAATAGAATAAATAGTAGTAAATATTACAGAATGAAAGCAGATGAATTCTGTATGTACAGTAGCCAGTTCTCTGCTCGCTTTACTCATGTTGTAACATTGTTTTTACCAAACGTAAAGTCAATGAGGGGTTCTGATAGGGAAAAAAGTGTACCCTGTGCCACTGTGGTTCCAGCATTCCAGCTTTGTATTTTACAGCTTTCCTCTTGACTAAAGGACATCTACATCACCCTAGGAACACTGAATCAGGCTTTGTCCTTGCAAACTAAAGCGATGGTATGCCTAGTACTTGATAGTAGACTTGAGGTAGAAATATGCCATATCAAGGCCTTAGGTACAACTGTTGAACAACTGAGGGGAAGTGTTGCAGGCTGTGCTATTAACTGACATCTTAACCACTTTGTCCCTTTGTTCTGTTTCCTTTACCTGTGAAAATGTGACTGTAGCTTCTGACATGGTTATTGATCTACTTACAACCTGGAAGCCTCTCCAAATTCATCCCAAAGCAAGGGGTCTCTCCCTTTGTACAGCAAGTTGGACCAGCCTGTACCCTGCTCCCTCTGGGTAGGGAGGTCCCAACTCCACCCCTGTGCTTGCTTTTCAGACCTGCGCATGACCTGGCTTCTGTATCACCCTTTGAGGCTGCACTTGGCACTTAAATGAATCAGTTAAGCAAAATGAATTGCATATTTTGACCATCTCTTCACCGAGAGGAGGATTTAAACCTCCACACCTGTCTTATCTACCATGCATACCCATGTAACTCACCCAAAGCAGTCAGACTATCCTTCCTGTTTTTTTTCTGACCAGCTGCTTTGTATGAACAACAATTATTGGTGCCTTGGCTTCCTGAAAATCACTTTTCAGATATTTAGTTGCACTTTTCAGTTTCAGATATTCCATGTGCTTTCGATCTTTAGGTTCCAGTTTAAAACCAGTGGTCAAACCCTTGGGCTAGAATCAATGAATACAATCTTTACAGTTCACTGCTTGACTTTATCTACTGCTTATATCAGAGGATGGCTTAATTGTACCTATCTTTTGGGCTTTAGTAATAGTTTATCTAGCAGTACACATTAAACTGAACATGCCCGTGCATATAGCTGTAGTTAATCCAATAGAAGTACTCATTTGTCCCTTGCAACAAAAGGTGACAGCAAACACCTATCAAAAAGGGAAAAAAACAAACCCTATGGTTTTTTTCAAGCCATGTGTACATACACATGGATCCTTTTGCCATTGATGTTGGTGGGAATTTTGCAATTGGTTATATGATCTCCTATAGGTCAAATCTCTCTATGACCAGGAAAAAAAATCGCAAAACTATGTTTTCTAAGAAAATCATGCACAGCTAAAATATGAATGCAACAGTATAGAAATACTCAAAACACGTTATAGTTCAGCCCAGTTCATTAAATCATAGGTACACCATGTGGTAAATGCTGAAACTTATTTCAGATTACTTTTTCATATTTGTATTCTGGATTACATCATGCTGAACTGCTTTTCTGCATAAGGAGAACAGTACTTAGTGATTTTACTATGATGACTGGGCAATACTAGAAACAGAGCATAGTTCTGAAAGACTCAGTTATGTAGACATTTGGGATTCATAATGGAGGATAATGGTCTTTTTGATGATGAATCAAAAGAATATTTGTAGAGGTTCTTTCAAAATAGATCCATTAGTATAACCCAAGACATATCCTTGGTCTTCCAGATAATAAAAGTTCTTGGATTGTCATAAAACCAGAAAGCTAGTGTTAGAGAGTTTTTTAAGAAATTATGTGCTTGTTACAGAGCCAAACTTCAGGCTCAGTTCTTCCAGTGTATCATTTTAATGCAACATACGTAATAATGTGTAGTCACATAATATCTTAACTCATAATCTGTGTTACTGTAGAAAAATTAAGGTTGGGGTCATTTACATAATAACATAGATTTGTTTGATAAGGTCATTAAATGTCCTTGGACTAAGTAGCAAGGTGGACTTTCCCTACACAGGATGTTTCTAACCTTCTTGCAAACAGGCCTATTTTTTTTTTCCTACCAGCCTAATGTATTGCCCAATGTTCTGTAAAAACTGTGGTTAAAAAAACTGTGGCTGAATATATGAGAAGCATGTACTGTTTGGTTATACATTAATAGTGCTTTCTGATAGTTAATCTTGTGCTCTACAGAGTGCATGGGAAGAACTCTGTTACATAATAAGCTAAATAAAACCCCTTTATTTTGTACCTGTAATGTCTAGTTGCATGACTTCACATTTTATGTATACCCCAGTATTTGTAATGCTATGCCTGTTTTCAGATATTACTCATCTTCACCAAAAATACTGGGATAGAAGTAGTCTATTGGACACGACATTTGGTTACAGACGAGAGGCTGCACATTCTTTATTTCCTGAAATATCTAGCTGAAGAATTGTTAGTGAAAGATGGTTCAGTTGCATTGGAAGCAAATATTTGCCTATGTTATCCTTCTTTAAAAAGTGTTTTGACTACTTTTATGGCGAAAAGAATCATAGTATTTTTCTACCTATAGTATATTATTTCACAGGTCATGCAGTTACTGCTGTGTTGAGTAGCTGCTTGAAAATGCAGTGTATTTCATTCCAGTTTGCAAGCCAGCAATCTCTCATTTTATATCAATTTATTTCTTGGCATTTTTCTAGTTTACTGTATTTATCTCAACTATTTAAAATGTCTGCAAATATCCCTATCATAAAGGAATTCACTTGGCAGCGATATATAGTTATATGAATCATAACTAGATATTAAATGAATAGTTTAAGACACAATAAATACTAAATGAAAGCTAATATGTTTGGTAACAGCAGAAGGTGTTTATTGTGAATATACCTCAACACCACTAATATTCTTCCCTGGAAAACCCTAGCTGTCAAAAAAAAGTTGGTTTTGCTGCCTTTGAGAGTTTGCTTCTGATGTTCTAGAGGACATCCCCCAAAAGAAACCCTTTGCCTGTGATGAGTGAATGGAGAAGTGGAAAAGTAACCCTCTAGAAAGATTCTTATCTTAAGCCTATGCCTTTGACAGAAAGACGGCTAAAGCAGCATTTATGGACTTCAAAAGATCTAGTATATGTGCATGTAACTTTCAATGAATAAACAAGCTACTGGTTTTTGTAGTGACGTGTAATGGAATAAGATGGCTAAATACTTGCAGAGCATTTTTTCACAACAGAACAGTATTTGATTTTCTTGGGCTACAGTTGGCAAAGAAGCCTTTTTCAGAGTATTCATAATTATCACAGCTATGAAAAATGTGTCCATTCAACTTAATGTCTTAGATGGACCCATTAGCTACTGATGTCTTATTGCATAAATGCACACAGTTGCAAAACTGACACAGGTTTTTAATGCAGGACATCTTAATCCATTGTGATAGCTACATGACTTCTCCTTTGAACACAGAGGGAAGCCTGTGCAATCAAGGGTATTTTAATTCCACATCGAAAGTTCAGCAAATGGAAGAGAGAGCACTGAAACACTTATATAAACCACAATATGATAAATCAAAACAAAGTACAAAATGAAAACATTCAGTTTATTTAGAGAATGTTCTCAAAGAATGGACTACATCAGTCTTGAACCAAAGCATACATTTATCCAGACTGCTGTTAATTCACAGTTTATTTATAAAACAATTCCAATTTTTATAACATCTGTACATGGTAAGGTGCCTAACCTCTGGGGCACAATGGGGAGAAGTCATTAAGCTAGCATCTTCCTTCCTCTTTATCTACAAGCAAAGAAGCTGTAAGGAATTGCAGTGTTATTCTGCTGACTGAACTCAGGCAGCAGCACCAGGTGGGTCTTACTAAATTCCACTTATCAGAGAAAAGACAGATCTCCTCTAAAATGGAGACAAGAGGAAATCTTGGGATGGGAGGTTCCCAGAATGGCCAGCCAAAGGCAAGCTAAGTACAAGACCGTAGACCTGTTGTGACACAGAGCCAACACTTTGGCTTCAGGCATGGAGGAAACTGACTAGCAGTAATCACAGAAAGTTACAAAATTAAATCAGAAATTATTGCATATGTTTTCTGTCAGTTTGTGATAAAACTCCAGCTCTTTATAGGCAGCACAAAACCTAATGTTATAATTCTGCTTTTCTGTCTGATTACTAGATGAGGAAAAGACTAAAACATCATTTCTATTTCTACAAATTTTTGAAAGAGCAGTGAGTGCTTATGAATAGAATGCACCTATAAGGTGAAGTACTGATGTGGACTGAAATAAAGTTATTAAAATACATTTTTTTTTGTACAGAAATTCCATTTGCTATACATCACTGACAAATTTAGTATGGCTGAAAAAATAAATCTGATTGGCCACAAAATATTCTGTAATAGTTATGACCTAAAATGTATTTTTTATATTGGAAAAAATAACATATTGGTCATTTCATCTGATAGATTTTACCACTTCCTGCCAGATTGTTGAGGAATTCAGGATGCTTTTTGGCCAACAAGAAGTATGTCTACACTAGGGAATTTCTTGCTCTTATTTCAGGAAACACAGCTACATTAGTGCTATTAATGCAGGCTTTCTCTCTACTATTTATCTAATGCTGTCTGGCCTCCGTCGCTTTTCTAGATCCTTCTTATCTGCTCCACAGTTGGCCTCTATACTGCAATTAATTCCACTTGGTACAGAGGTTGGCAGTGTTCACTGTGGGGTCCCAGCCATTACAGATATCTGTACGTAAACATGAAAGAGATAACAGTACCTGAGCCAGCAAATACCACACCAGCAGCTTTCTTGCATTTGCATGGAGATCAAATTGAACTCCTTCAGATACAGTTATACAAGGTGACCATTCACCTTCAGCACATGAGCCTTTGGGGCAAGGTCCATGCAGTCGCGGGGCAATGGGGTCCCTGTCTCAGCTGGGGCATGGTTAAAAAAGGAAGACAAGACCTGGCTGACCTGCTTTACATTAGCTGCTGCTGTCTTCTCTCAACATGAGCTGCAGAGGTACTTCAGTCTCCACCCTCAGCTGTTTGTTTGTTTTTAAATAAATCTTTAATTTTCTAAAACATAACAATTTTTTTAAAATAACAAATAGCATACTAGCAAATGGGAGGGTGTTTTTAAGACTTTTCTCCTCAGCAAATTGGCTTTCACTGAGCATTACACATGCTCATGGTAAATAAATAAGGAGATAAAGAGCATTAAACTCATAAAACAATTGCTGTATTTTGCTGATGGTTGGCATCTCTGCAATACAGCTGCTTTTCCTGGACTTCTGGCAGCAGAAAAAGAGACAATAGCGAGCTATGCGGTGTGACTGACATCTCTTCTACCCCACCAATCTAAAGGCACATACACATATTTACCCATACTCACCATCAGATCAGAGTAATTTCCATAAGCTTGATATAATCTTAAAAGGTTTACTGTCACCCAGCCAGAGGTCAATGGATGGTCAACGTAGGAGGTCACATGGGATGATCTTAACAAACTCTTTTGGCTGTGCAGTCCATCAGTGACTAGACAATCAACCTCTGTCTGTCAGAACATGCCTTTTTTTCTTAGCATCTAGTCTATCAGGTGCAGCTCTACCTGTAAATTGCTCAAAACAGACGGCTGACCTTGCAATGAAATGTTACAATCTACAATCGTCAGAGAGGAGAACCTCTTGCCGAAGGCTGTAAATAAAAGGAGAAGAATGTCGTGGCTTTGGGCTTTCTGCCCAACCAGATAAAAACCTTGACTGCTGTTGCACCTTTGCTTTCTCAAGAAGCCCCAAGTGCTGTTTCTGAACAGAGAAGAAATAAGTCCTCTGCTGCAACCATTGTCATTTGCTTTGGCTGTTCCAAGCTGGTGTTCACACCAAAGGCCAGCAGAACCAGGACCAAATCTGCAGCGTTGCTCCCTTCCATGTGCAATCCCCCATGCTGTTGTCCACACATGGCCCCTGATCGCACTAGTCTGGTCCTAAGTGTTTCCTTCTCTGCTGCTGATTTATGAAGGCTTTTCATTAGTCACACTCTGTTTCCCAGTCTGAGCCCTGTGAGGAGCCCCCTGCATTGAAGTAGGTGTTGAAAAGGTGAGGGGCAACAGGAAGGTAATAAGTATCTGGGTGATGGTTAATTCGATTTGCCTTCCAGGAGCTAAGAGACAAGAAATCTCACACACTCAAAGCAGATGTCACACCTCAGGAAATCCTTATGGATCATTGTTCCTATGGAGCAGGAAAACAAGCCTCTCACAATAGAAAATATCTTCCCATCAGCAGCATTAGAAAATGATAAAACAACCAAACTGTGGTAGAGTGAGTCATCACTCGATAATTTTTCTTCAGTGCCTTCCCAGCGATTGCTAGCAAAGGTCATGGATTGCTAAACCAGAGTTTGGAGGCTCTGAGATGGGAAGGGCCATCAGGAAGCCCTCATGCTGACAAAGATGCTTACTTCTATATTTCAGTCAAGCTCAGAAGAAGAGTATCAGGGGAAAGATCTGTCTTCCTTGTTCTAAATTAAAGGCTTATGTTTTAGCAAATCTGAAGGAAGTGTTGTGGTTGCTATGGATAAAATACATGTAGAGTCCAACACTCAGAATTCACTCTTTCAGTAGACAGGAAGCAAAGAAGACACAGAAAGGTAAAATAATGTAGTACTGTCACATCTTCTGCTGAGACATCCAGTTCAGGGTTAGCTCCAGATTATGACGCATAAAGTAGCTTTGATTGCAGTGTTCCTCTGCCTGTTGTGATAATCTGTCTGTAACATTCTTCTAGATGACTGAAGAGTCTAAACTACAGAAAGTCTTAAAGCCTTCATTCCGCTCCCTCTTCGTTCTCTATTTGAACTGTCCGAGTAATTAATTTACCACGTGTAAGTCTGTGATAGCAGGAGGAATTAAGTTCAAAAAAGGAAAACCTGCTGATTTCTTCTTCATTTGTCTTAAACGTAAAGTCCTACAGTGTTTTCACATTCCTTTCCTTCCTACAGATGTACGCTTGTCTAAAAAGCCACCCTTTCCTAACATTCAGTTATCTCTGGTGTAGCACCATCGCCTGTAGCCACACTGAGGACAATTAAGATAAGACATCAGTGTTTTATCACTGTGTGGCCTAACCTTACTCAAAGTAAGTCTGGTTGATGTAGTAATAAAAAAAAATACCAACACCTAACAGTACCTCTCCTGCCCTAAAGCTCATATTTCTATCAACAATCCAGCCACAAGGGAAGTCCCAACAATGGAAGAAGTTATGAAGGAAAGTCCGGTGGAGACTCAGGTTTTGGACTACATTGGAGCTGCAGGTATAAATAGTGGAAAAAAAAATGGAACTTGATTTCATGACCATTGTAATCTCTTCTTTCTGTGATATAACTGTGAAAAAAATAATAGAAAAGCGCTCAAGTAGTGTTAATCAACCACTAATGACTTCCTGTGCCCTAGGGAATTTACACCCTTCAAGGAAGTATCTTTGGGTCTCTTTTTTTTTTTCAAGATTGCAGGGAGTTTGTGTCATTTCAGTGTTTCATGGCAGTTTGATTCTCTGTGATTTCCCTCTGCAAGGGTAGAGCAATAAGCTGTGCTCAGGTAGGGCTTCAATCCTGACAATGTCTGTCCAGACGTGCTCCATACCCCTAATGAGATTATTTTCACTCTGTCTTAAGGGTATTTTAGGTCTTCACAGAAACTGGGTTTTACCTGCATACCCTACAAGCATATTATATATATAAAGACTGATGTCGGCATGCATTACTGCATGCAGTACTGCCTGAACTATGTAAGAAATACGTAATGTGTGATAAACAGAAAGATGTGGTTGGGGTTTTGATCATCTTTCTTCTTAGTGAGGTATTTCAGGACTTCAACTAAATGCACGTCTTCCATGGGAGAAGCTTAGCAGGCTCAGAATACGTATATCCCCATTTCCCTTCAGCCTGTGAACCTGCATTACTACCAAAGCTGAGTAAAGTATCTTTATGGAGTCAATGTAAACAGCTCCTATTCAGCTCTCAGCCCTACAATCACACTAGTGGGTGGGGTTTTTTTCCTGCAGCTTTTTTTTTTTTTTTTCCGGCAATAAGAACCTTCTTATGCCTGTTGATTTCATCATTCAGGAATTTAATTCAGCAGTCACCTTAAAAGGCCATTCATTTAGACATTAGGGAGGAGTGCATTTGCTTCCTCTGCAAAATGTGATGTCAAGGCTCCTATTTTTTCCCCCTCAATTCATCTTAAAATAGGAAATGCAAAAAAGAAGGGTCCACAGTAGAACACGGTGCACATTTATATGGTCACCTAAATGAACAGAGCTGAAGGACTAACAAGTGGTAAGTTTCTTACTGAACATGAGTACACTGGATACTTTTTCTGAGGGTCACATGTACAGAAAAAGGTATAACATATTTTGGCAGAGTGCTGATTCAAGCTTCTTAATTATCCAGCTAAAGAGATCAAAGAGCAAAAATAAGTCAGATGAAAGCTAGGTGCTGGTGTGGCTGTAATTCCTCTCCTAACTATCTGGTTCCCAGATTACAATAATGTCAGGCTGTATCTGTCACAATTAACGTCGGGAGGAGAAGGATAAAATAGCACCCTGTTTACTGGAAGCTTCACCAAAACAGTTTCTGTATAGATTTCTCCAAATGAAATCAGTTGTTGTAGATGAGCCTGGTGGCTCCAGGTATTATTACAGTTGTCTGCACATCTAATTACAAAGTCTTGTTTCCAGCCAGTTATAGCTTTGAGTTCAGCTCCTAGAATTGAGACACTCAGCTGTCTGATTGCACTAGGTATGTACATGTGGCTGTGCTTTTCAGATACAGGATAAAAGTGAAATATGTATCTTGCTCAGGTCACAGGGATTTGGGATGAGGTTTGACCCTTGCAGTCAGGAGGTGTGGGGGGAGGAGGTAGAAGTGGTCTGTCTGAAAGGGCTCTCTCTTTTACACTCCTTCAGCAAAGTCAGCTACAGTTAGCTCAGGCAGAGAGAAGCCTTTAAAGTCTGCAGCTCACATATGTTCAATAGAAATCTTTACAGCCTCCCCAATGATTTTGTCTGTCTTGAGCATGCACTGCTCCACGTTTGAGATTTCTTTCCCTTCCATGCAGTTGTCATGTGGCAGGTCACGCTTAATGGCGAGGGTGGGACGTGTGTGCAGTATCCCCTGGCTGGCACTAGGGAGGAGAGAGAAAGCTGCTGGGGGCAAGGAGCTTCAGAGCAGTGGAAGCTGGATCTGTAGGTGGCACGAAGAAGGACGAGTGCTTTAATTTAGCAGCAGAGATGGGGGAGAATGCTGACGTTGAAGCAAACTGCAAGGCAGAAGTCAGAAGGGAGCTGAGAAGAGAGCATCATATCTGGGGCATGTAGGAAGTACCCATGAGCAGAGCCTGGGCCTGAACCCGCATGAGGTGGCATGGGAGAAAAGAAGAGCAGGTGGGACAGTGATGCTGAGCCAAGGAGAGGATAATGGTGCTAGTCCAGGCAATGAGTTGTGCATAGGGCTGTTGTCTGCAGTCCACTTATCTCGGATTTACTAGGGCCTAGGATTTGGTAAGCAAGAAGATTAGGACTGGGTGGGAAGTTAACAGAGTGGAGGTGAGAACTGGCTCAATCAGAAGTACAGGACTTAAAGCTGAGGACAAGGAGAAGATGTGGTGCGGATAAATTACCCCTGGGGTTTAAATGCTGCCTTGGACTCGGTGCCACTGCTCCAGAACTCCTTGCATACCAGGAAAACTTTATATATGGTTACCTGAAGCTCCTGATTTCCCCAGTGATCAACGTGATGCCTGCTGTGAGAAGATGCTGAGTGTTCAGAGCTATAACTAATGTCAACGGGAGCTATGTTTGTAGTGTATACAAAAAAAAAGTCAAGTGCTTAGAAGGATCAAGTTTTAATATCTCAAACTGGATACCGAAATTAATGTATCTTTTCCTCCATTTTTCATCCACTCAACGCATAGTTTTATGTAAAAAAAAATCCATCAATATTTGTGAAGTATTCAGATTTTATATAGTTAAATGTCGGTAAATAAGTCCCTTGGAGAACAATTCTTCCTTCAGAGGAAAATAAAATAATACCGCACAATAAAGTCTGAAGCCTCATTAAACATCCACGAGAACCCAAATCATCGAACAGTTGTTTATTACAGGTCCAGGTCTTGTTTGTGAACTGGCTGAAGGAAAACTACTCTGAAAAAATAGTTACGCGTTATGCTACTAGAAGCCGAGTCATGCATGGAAGTACTAATTGGAAAAATACCATCCATTTCTTTTCAGCTAATAGTAATAGTGTAAAAGCAGAGGTTTTGAGCTTTCTTCACTTATAGATCACTACAGACTTTGCAAGAGAGTTGCAGACCTTTGGACAGGGACCAGACAACAGCTTGTTCTTGAGTTGCCTCTCCTGCAGCCCTTGGAAGTCATCTGTGGATCCCTAGGAGTATGTAGACCACATGTTGTAAACCACTGTCTCAGACTATAGAGCTCACAAAAGAAAAAAACCCCTGTTAAATCAAGAATCATTCTCCATCTTTCCAGTAAAATGCCCTGGATAATAAGAAAGTGTATGAAATATTCAATACCTTTTCTGCTAGCAGTATTCTTGAAAGAAGGGAATGAGAGGTTTTGAGTGTTTTTGGCTTTGCCTTATCAGATGATTTGTATAAGACTTTGTCTCCTTGTTTTCTTTATTTGTTTTCTCTCCCTTGACCACCACTACCATATCTTGTATTTTTCTAGTCAACCGCCGTTACTGTACCCCCAGTCTGGGTTAGGATGCCAGTACACTAGCTCATCTCTGCCAGTTTCGTCTATCTCCTAAGGTAGAACTGCAATCTGTTTCAAAGGCTCATGTACTCAATTTCCATTCCACTGCAAGCTGAAAGTGTTATCTGATTCTGCAAAACCAAACATTATGAACGTGTTTCTCTTCGGAGTTTGAGAACTCTGTCAATGATGTGCAAGCATCTGTAATTGCAGCAGTGTTCTCTTCCACCCACCACAGCTGTCTCTGGCAATGTTTCCCCTCATTAGAAAACTATCCTATAATTTAAGATTAGAACTGGAACATAAGGCAGTAATTGGCCTTTTCTGTTTGGGTCTCTGCAAAATTTACGTTGTCAAGCTGAGGCATTTGTTGTGCTTAAACCTTTCCACCCCTCAGCAACAGGTCTTTACTTCAACTTCATTTCGCTTTGCTGTGTTTGCATCAGCAGTTCTCCTAGTTTAAACACTATGAGAACTTGTTGTAGATGGCATTTGTTTCAGGGAAGTGTAAACATCCGATTTTTTAAATAATATTGCAGCCAATTATGACTTTTTTTTCTCAACATCTGATATGCAGGTTTTTGCTGTGTTGGTCACTTGTGTTGCTTTCTCACTAAGTTATTCTGGCTGTGAAAATTATAGAAGAATTGAAAGTGAAGTGAAGTGATAGTTTTATTCAGTTTCTTGTTCTGAATATCTGCTCGTTTATGGAATATGTAACGAGGCACATCTTTCGTTATTTATTGTCCTTTAAAATGACACATCTTTAAAATTTTGTTAGTTCCATCTATGTGATACATGAGAGATTTTCCTGAGCTCAGACTATGTCACTGCTGCCTCTGCATGTCAATCTTAGTAATAGGTGCTTGGCTTGTGTCATAGGATGGAGCTCCCTGCTCCCTTATTTCTGCTTCTTTGTTCTTCAAAGCTCTGAGCCCTGGCTACTCTTCTCTGAAAAACTCTGTGTTTGCTAGTGGAATCATGACAACATATAGATAATATAAATTTGCCAGTAAGCTCTTTTTAGATATTCATTTATTTTTATTTCAGTTCGCAAAACATAAAGAGTACGCATTCCAGGCTGTGAACGTATTGAACAAAGGATTAAAAAAGCAGACCAATTCCTAGAAGCTTTAGCAAACCACTAAGTTTTTCCAACGTGCCAGGGCTCTTCATCAGATTTTTCAAGACTGGAGAAGTGGACAAAAAGGGCTCTGTCTGGGTGAGCTTTGGACAGAGTTCTAACATATGTGAAGATGGGCTCACAGCACTTAAGCTGTTTGCTTCTCCAGTCTTTCTGCTTCTTGCCTCAGTGTCTGCATGGCAGAGGTGTGCACATACATACACATCTTGCTCCAGGTGTGTGTAGAATATGCATGTACTGGGAATTATGCTGTGAGTAGCTACTCACTGCATTAGCTGATCCTGGTGTCTCTTGTTCCAGCATTCCTCCTGAGCCACCAACATGAAGTTACTTTTGCTCTACTGCCAGCACATGTCACAATGCAAAAGGTAAATTTCAAAGTTTCACAGATCATTTATAATGATTTATTTCCTTTTATTCCCAGTTAGTGTGGATAAACATTTCTCCAGAAGACAAAACACTAAATCACATTCTGGTATTCGCCTTGATTTTCTGGGAGAGGTTGACTTTGGCAAAGTGATCTGCAGCTTCATAAGAAGAAAAAAAATCCATTTCTGAGAATCAAGCCTTTCTTTTAGAGAAACCCATGCAGTTCCCATTTGCTGACTCTCTTCATGTGTTGCAAATGAGTGGGAATGGCCTGAGCCTGACAGTTTCTTTCTCATTATATTTGGTACGTGTTTGCTTCCCTCCTGCGCTGTGTTTTGAATGTGTTTGTTTCTCGCTGTTTCCCATACTGGCTTCTTTATTCTTTCACTTCTGAGTTTGCTGCATATTTTACGTCTTGCATGCGCACTCTGCTTTGCTCAGCTGGGTTTAGCATCCTGATTGTATGAGGATGTGCCGTTTGTTACTTTAACCTCTTGAGGGTTAGTGCTCTGTTGAAGAGACACACTGCAGAGATGAAGTCCAAAAACCAAAACCCTAAAATGAAGTCCTACTGACAGCAAAAATAAAATTAAAAACAAAACCAACCCCCTCAAAGTGTAAATTAATAAATAAATACATAGAATTAATAAAATCAATGAAACAGGCACAGGATTAAAAAAGCTGCATAATTTCTTCCCATGGGCATAGTCCAGATGTTATTCAATAAAAGAATCATGTTTAAATATAAAAGAATCATATTTATTGCATTGTATAATCACTGTGGTTTTTAGTTCAAGAAAAATATGAAAAATCCAGCTTTAGTAATGCACACGTTTCACAGGAAACCAAACATTTTTCTGGCGTAATTTATGGCCATTGAGTAATATGATCCTCTTATCTCTGGTAAAAGTCTGCAAGGTTTATCAGCAGCTTTTGACACAAATGAACCTAAGCTCTGCCTACTTTTCCACAGAAACTATATGGGATCAGTGGGCTCATTCTAAAGTTGAAAACTATCTGCACTCCCTGCAGAAATATCTGAGAGGATCATATTGGTTATCTTCCTTGCTTCTCATCCCCTCATGAAAAGCTATTTAGCGATATTTGTGTCAATGGGATACCTCAGATTTTTTAAATGAACAATTATGCATGTCTCATCATCTGTATTGAACATCACAATCATCCAACTATAGATAAGCCTGAGAATAGTGAATGTCAGAAGGAGTAAAGAAGCTAACTCAAAATAAGTTTGAAGAAAAGATTAGTAGAGCTGACAGATGGTATAACACTTGAAGGAAATCACGACTTTCCTCTCCTTCCATCAGTTGCTAAGGAGAGATTATATGTGAGAGTATCAAGAATATCAGCATTCCAGTAATTCTTAATTCTGACCAATGTATGAACACCCATGAAGCCATATTACACTCCTTCCATTTTAATCCATCCTGCTTCTTGGGACTGCAGCATTCATCCCTGTGATTCTCTGTTTCTAAGATGGAAGATGGGAATGCTCTATCTTTTACACTGACCAGAAAGCTGCTCAGAAACATTAGCCAGTAGGCCATGCAGTTACACATCTTCTGAGTTGCAAAGGCAAATGGGAACATGTCAGAACACATTTCCCTGGAGCTTAGTATCTCCACATTCAGTAGCTGCTTTAAACCAGAACAACGATATTTCTGTTTTCAGCTTTCCACAAGATAGAGTTCAACCCCATTAATGACTCTATTTCCCTCCCTACCACTCCAAGGATACTTGCTGAGAGAGGATGATGTGTTTGTCACGACTGAAGTGAAACTCAGAACAGTTGAGGAGACAGAGTGCGAAGAGCACATATTTGCTACAGAAATTCATCTAGCAAAGAAAAAATGCAGAAAATAATTGCTTCCATTTTTTAAAAAAAATGGAATATGCTTTACTCAGGCTTTAATTGACTGAAGGGCAGAACTCAAAGGGTTGTAATGAATGGGGCTACATATGCCTGACGTCTAGTTACCAGTGCTGTTCATCAGTGCTCAGTCCTAGGGCCAGATCTGTTAATATTTCTATCAATGATCTGGATGTGGGAGTTCATTGCACCATTAGCAAGTTTGGTGATGATACCAAACTGGGAGGTGCTGTTGTCTTTCTCAGGCCTTGCAGAGGGATCTCGAGCACTGAGCAGCCGTCAGTAGCATGAAACTGAACAAGAACGAATTCCAGATTCTGTGTCTGCAGTGGAGCAATGCCAGATCCAAGTATAAATTGGGAGAAAAGAGGCTGGAGAGATGCCCTGCAGAAAGGGCTCTGGGGTGCTGGTCAACAGCAGGCTCAATATGAGCCAGCAGTGCATCCTGGCAGCCAAGAGGACAAACTTCATTGTGGAGTGCATTGAGCATAGCATAACCAGCTGGTCAAAACAGGTGATTATCCTGCTGTATTCAGCATTGGTGCAGCCTCGCCTTGAGTATGCTATGCAGTTCTGGGCTCTACGATTTAAAAAGGATGTGATGGTCCTTGAATGTATCCAGAGCCAAAGCAGGGGAAGGGGCTGGAAGGCATGTCCTCTGAGGAACAGCTGAGGAGACAGGTTTGTCTAGTTTGTAGAGAAGGAGGCTGAGGGGCAACCACACTGCTCTCAACAGCTTCCTGAGAAGAACAATTGGAGAGGGAGGTGCTGAACTCTTCTCCTGGTATCCAGTGCACCAGGGAAGGTTTAGGCTGGACAATAGGATGCTTTTCTTTACCAAAAAAGTGGTCAAACCCTGGAACATGCTTCCCAGATAGGTGCTTGATGCCCCAAGCCTGTCAGTGTTTAAGAGTCATTTGGAAATTGCCCTTAATACTATGCTTTAGCTTTTGTTGAGCCCTGAATTGGTCAGGCAGTTGGTCCGGAGATCCTTGTGGGTCCCTTCCAGGTGAACTGCTCGTCTATGCTAATTTATTCTTCTTCCTACCTCCTCCTTCCCCTAACAGTACACGCTGGGGAAATCTCTGATGACGCCTCTTCCCAGCCCTGCCCTAGCAGAGGGCATCGAATGGGCAGCCGTGTCTCAGCCCGGGCATCGCCTCGGTCGTGCTGTGGGAAGTAAGCACATACCTGCTGATGGAGGGAAGAGCTGTGGATCACCTTGAGATAATTTGACCATCTGAACAAATTTGCAAAAAGCAGGTGTGATGTGCAGTTTTTGGAATCCTTCTGCTTTCATCCAGTTGAGCTGGGTTTCTCCAGGAGAGCAAACCTCCCACATCTCTGGCACTAGCTAGGCTCAGAGACTGAGCCCTTGGTCTGAAGCATGATAGGCTCCTCCACTAAATGGTTCCAAATCTTGTTGAGGTGAGCAATACCTGTTCATTTCCACATGGATTTCTTCTTTTTTCTCCTTGTGATCATTTTTAGAAATGCCTGAGCTGCTTCCCATGGAAAAAATTACTCAAACAAAAGAACCTGAGAACAGGAGTACTCTATCAGAGTCAGGTCCATCTGGCCCAATACTCAGTCTCCAAAGTGGCCCACCATAAATGCTCAAAGGAGAGGATATGAGCATTGCAAGGCTACTCCTGTAAGGGTCCTGGTAGGGCTCACAGGCCTCCATGGCTGGCGCTGGACTCCCCTGAGACCCCCACCCTCACTGTCTCCTGCCAAGGGCCCAGGGGAGGTGGTGTCTTAGCTCAGCATGGGGCCCTCAGCCTCTGCCTAAGCGATGCTGCAGGGGTGCCCGTCTCTACCTCTGTCTCCTGGATGGACCTGGGACATGCAGTGCAAGGAGCTGCTCTCCTGGGTGGAGCCCTCAGTCCTAGGTCCCCTTTCCCTTTCCCCTGCCCCTTTTCCTTTCCCTCTTTCCCCTTACCCCTCTCCCTCTTCCTTCTCCCTCTTCCTCTGCCTCTCCCTTCCCCTCTCTCTCTTCTCCCTTTCCCCTTCCCATCTCCCTTTCTCCTTTCCCTCTCCCCTTCCCCTCCCCCTCCACTTCAGTCAAATAACAATGAGATTATTTGCCTGAAATGCCAAAAGATTTCAGCTCCAAAAACTCTTTCAAGAGCACATAACACAAATGATACAAGTGGAAATGGGATTTTATTTTATTTTCTCTAATTTTTCTGACTCTGTTTCAGAGCCGATGTTCACAAGCATTAACACAATGCACGTGCAGCCTGATGTGCTCTTTAGTTTAGCTTGAAAAAACAGCACTGGCAGCCTGGCACAGGCAAGCCACAGAGCTACAGAAAGTAGCAGCGAGAATACAGGCCAAATGCTCCCTGTTTCCTGAAGAGCAAGAATGTGACGAATGAGGATCAGGAATGACCACACACACAGAAGAGAAGGAAGAAGCAGTAGAAGTAGCGTGTGGTATCATGTGACATTTTCAGAAGTCTAAGATGTATTGATGACAAGCATACTATTTTCCTTCCAAAACTTGCTCCACTGTGCTTCTTCACCGGTGATGCATGAGAAGTGCTCTTGTGCCCATCTGGAGCTTGTCTTGTACCTAGGGGGGTCTGGAAATCATCAGCTCCCGATGGTGGGGAGAGCCAGGGGGCCTTCCAAGCACAGGGTGGTTTGCACAAGCAAGAACCCATGGGAAATGGAGCCAAGGGAAAAGCAGAGCTCACTCTTGCTGAAAACTTGCAGTGGGCGAGAGCCAGAGAAACCCAGGGCACAAGTGGTGCCTTGGGGATGCAAAAGCAGAGGGCAAGAAGCCAATTGAAAAGGCTCAAAGGAGCCCCAAGTAGGGATTGCGCTCAATGCTACAGAGGAAAAGAAGCAATTCCCACAGGCCACCCTTGGGGCCTGTGTTGGGACTCTAAGAAAGATTCCTCCCCCCAGATGTGGGGCACGAGGGCCGTGTTCGTGGAGCACGAGCAGCAGGCACCCAGCCAAAATGGCCCAAAGAAGCCCTGGCAAGGGCCTGTGCTCAGTGCTGCAGAGGAAGGCAAAAAACCCCCAGGGAGATTCGCTAGCCCACTGTGGGGAAAAAAAGCCTTCCTCCCCCAGCTGCGGGTCACGACAGGCCATCTTCGTGGTGCACGAGCAGCTGGCAGTGACCCAGACACAGTGGACTAGAGGAGCCCTGACAAGTGGTCATGCTCAGTGCTGCAGAGGAAGGCAAAAAACCCCCAGGGCCAGTGCCAATTTGCCCTGGGGGAAAATTTCTTCCTGACCCCAGGACTGGCGATCGGCTATTCCCTGAGCATGTGAGCAAGACCTGCTTCCTCATCCCACAGGCTGGTCACGCCTCCCAGGAGATGCCCAAGCCCTGCTCTCCCTCAACCTTGAGCCCTGTCAGGGGCCTTCCAAGAGTGGCCTGATGCCCTTGGCCTGATCAGCCTTCTCTGATCCTCCTCCAGTCCCAACCTGATCCTCTGCCAATCCTGTACCTTTTTGTCCTCTGCTCCTTTGTTCCACTCTTCTCTTCTAGGCTCCTTGCTTCTGCTTGGCTCCTGTCCTTTTCTGCACTCCTCTGCTGTTCTCTTCCTCTGTTTTCTGTGCTCTTCTGTCTTCCTCCATCCCTCACTGCTTTTCTGATCCCCTTCACAACCTTCTCCTCACTTCTGACCTTAGCTTTTCATTCCTCTTGCTTCTTCTCTTGGCCCTTCTGCTCTGCTTCTCTTCTCTGCCATCTGCTCCTCACTCTTGTTATCTGTGGTCCTTTGCTTTTCTGTTCCTCTACTACCACTACTCCTGTCTGTGCTCCTCTCTGGCCCTCTGCTTTCCTTCCTGGTCTCTTGCACTCCTCTCTGTGATTTTCTCAGCTCCTTTTTGCTCTCCATGTTCCTCTCTGCTCTCCTACCTGCTCTTCTGTGCTCTTACATGCACTCATCACTGCTATTCTCCTCTCCTCTCCTCTCCTCTCCTCTCCTCTCCTCTCCTCTCCTCTCCTCTCCTCTCCTCTCCTCTCCTCTCCTCTCCTCTCCTCTCCTCTCCTCTCCTCTCCTCTCCTCTCCTCTCCTCTCCTCTCCTCTCCTCTCCTCTCCTCTCCTCTCCTCTCCTCTCCTCTCCTCTCCTCTCCTCTCCTCTCCTCTCCTCTCCTCTCCTCTCCTCTCCTCTCCTCTCCTCTCCTCTCCTCTCCTCTCCTCTCCTCTCCTCTCCTCTCCTCTCCTCTCCTCTCCTCTCCTCTCCTCTCCTCTCCTCTCCTCTCCTCTCCTCTCCTCTCCTCTCCTCTCCTCTCCTCTCCTCTCCTCTCCTCTCCTCTCCTCTCCTCTCCTCTCCTCTCCTCTCCTCTCCTCTCCTCTCCTCTCCTCTCCTCTCCTCTCCTCTCCTCTCCTCTCCTCTCCTCTCCTCTCCTCTCCTCTCCTCTCCTCTCCTCTCCTCTCCTCTCCTCTCCTCTCCTCTCCTCTCCTTTCTGCACTCCTTCACTCCTTTCTGCACTCCTCTTTGTGATTTTCTCTGATCCTTTTTGCTCCTCTGCATTCCTCTCTTTACCTTTGTCCTCCTCCATGCTCCTCTTTGTGCTCCTACTTGATCCTCCGCGTTACTTTCCAGCCCTCTTCTCTCATTCCTGCACTTCTTCCCGCACTCCTCTTTGCTTTTCTCTGCTCCTCTTTGCTCCTCTGTATTCCTCTCTGGTCCTTTGCGCTCCTCTATGCTTCTCTCTGCACTCCTACTTGCTCCTCTGTGCTTCTACCTGTGCTCTTACCTATGCTCCTCTCTGCTGTTCTGCTCTCCTCTCTGGTCCTCAGCTCTCCTTCATGCACTCCTTACTGCACTCCTCTGTACCATTTTCTCTGCTCCTCTTTGCTCCTCTGTGTTCCTCTCAGCTCCTTTGCCTCCTCCTCCTCTGCACTCCTGTCTGGTCCTCTTCTCTCATTCCTTCACTCCTTCCTGCACTCCTCTCCATGACTTTCTTTGCTCCTCTGCGTTCCTCTCTTTTCCTTTGTTCTCCTCCATGCCCTCTCTGTGCTCCTACTTGATCCTTTCTGTACCTACCTGTGCTCCTCTCTGCAGTTCTGGTCTCCTCTCTGGTCCTCTGCTCTGCTAACTGTACTCCTTCCTGCTCCTCTGCACTCCTACCTCTGCTCCTTCCTATAACTCTCTCTGTGCTTTGCTCCTCTTCGCTCCTCTGTGTTCCTCTTTGCTACTTCATGCTTGTTCATGCTCCTCTCTGCATTCCTACCTGTTATTCCGCACTCTTACCTACACTCCTCCCTTCTGCTCTGCTCTCCTCTCTGGTCCTCTACCATATAAGAGTGAAAGATACCATAGATACCATGAAACAGACTAAATAATCTGAAAGGGGGGCAAGAGCTGCAGGCAAGAAGCCAGCTGAAAAGGCCCAGAGGAACCCTGGCAAGGGGCTGTGCTCACGAAACAAATCTCATGGGCCACCCTTGGAGCCTGGGCTGGGAGACCAAGAAAGCTTCCTCCCCCTGGATGTGAGGCACAAGGGCCACCTTCAAGGAGCACAAGGAGCAGGCAAACAGCCAAAATGGAGCCCTGGCAAGAGGTCATGCTCAGGGCTCCTCAGCAAGGCATTCCTTTGGTCTCCAATCCTATCCAGCTGAAAAAGCCTCAGGCACCTCCATGAGACAATGGCTCTCCTCACCTCCATCACCTTTGCCCAGCCTCTAGGTGTCCTTCCTCATTCCCCTCCATGTAATTCCACCAGCTCTTCTAGAGCTTCCTCTCTGATGTGCTCAGGCTGCCTGCCTGGCCAGGTCTGGCAGTAGAGTACAGGATGATGAAGCTTTCTTTCCCCAGAGGCATTGTAATGTCTGTGTTGCCAGGTGATGGCCTTGTGACATGGAGGTGACTGGCCCCCCCGCCATGGATAGCCCCATGTGCCCACTGCCCTTCTATCCATCATCCTTCCGAATAAGGCCTCTGGTCTCCTCACTGCACTCCTTGCTGTGCTCCCCTGACCTCCGCTGTGCTCTTTGCTGCTTTTCTCTGCTCCTTGCTGCACTTCTCTGTGCTCCTCTCCGCTCTGCTCTTCTGCAGCACCTCTATCCTCTAGGCTCCTCCAGGCTCCTCTAGGCTCCTCTTGGCTCCTTTGCTTTTTTTCCTCCTCTTTCTGGCCCTGTCCTCCTCCATGCTTCTGATCCACTTCTCCTCAATGCACCTGCTGCTTCAGTCTGCTCCTCTGTGCTCTTCTCTGCCCTCTTTCTATGACACAAGGAAACATTCTTTACTGAAAGCGGGGTCAAACCCTGAAACAGACTTCCTAGTGTGGTTGTCAGTGTCTTATATTTGCACATGTTTAAGAGGCATGTGGACAATGCCCTTAATATCATGCTTTAACTTTGTCAGCCGTGAAGTGACCAGGCAGTTGGACTAGAGAATCTTGTGGGTCCTTTTCATCTGAACTAGTCTATTCTATATTCTATTTTAAGAGCTAGAGCAGAGACATTCCAGCTGAGGACACCAACACAATCCTCAGAGCTGGGTGAAGCCATGTTTACAACATTTTCATCTCAAGTGGCAAACAGCATGCTAAAAAGAGGCCGCATTCCATCTTCTCTCCAATCTGAATTAAAACTGTCATTTATTTTAGTCAAGTGATGCAGAAAATTGTGTCTTTTGTTTGGTGGCCATACACAACAATGATAGTTATGATGAGAATGCATATTATTTAAAACTGAGCACTCTTACTTGAGAGCTGAGACCCATGCAGGTGTATAGGATGGGGTCCCTCATCACTGCAGAGAAGTATGCAGTTAAACGCTGCAAACTAGTATTTCCTGAAAGGCCTTCAGAGAATGGGAAAAGACCAGGCTTGTACATTTTTGTAATGAAAAGCATCCAAGAGAGCCCAAAGCACCCTTAAATGTTACCAGGAGAATCCCTTGGGCTCTTGCATCTTGTAGTGTAGGTGTGGTTTAGGTGACTTGCAGCAAAATATGCTGCGGATTAATTGCATGTGACTATGATAGCTGAAATGGAAGGCGTAGAAAAAGCAAGAGGCTGGGGGATCTAGTAAGGAGGACAGGGCCAACAGTGGTGGCTGGGTGATATGAACAAATTTTACAGCTAGAAAGAAAGATAGTAAGAAGGCTGTAAAAGTGACTGATAGGATTTAAGGCCAGTTGGAAGAGGGGGCAGAGGTGAATGGGTGAAGTAGTCAGTGAAGGTAAGTTTTTGGTCAGAGAACAACAGAGAGGATGAGGACAGACAAATCTCTCCAAGCCTGTTTCCCAAACCTTCCTCGGTATGCACTGCCTCTCTTATTCCACGTAATGATGACTTAAGATCCTCCTGGACATGTCTCTCTCTTGGCTTGACTTTGACTTGACTTTAATGAACTACCTTTCATACTAGCATATATGGCCTCAGTCTTTCTCCTTGCTTTTTATTACGTGTTCTGAAACTTTCTCAGTCAGACTGCAAGCTCCTTAGTAAACCATTATAATGGTAAAGTATAAGGCACAGAGAATTAGAGCACCTAAAAGCACACCTATGGTTATCTATGAATAATAACCTACCCAGCTGTAAAAATGAATTGCATAAATAAATTAAAAAATTTTAAACATTATGCCTCACATTCTATCTAAAGACTTTCATAGCATGCAGAAAAACTCTTCACTTGGTGAGAAGCTGTGGTGTATTTCTAAAGCAAGAAATATCACAGACAGAGCTGTCACCAGTGAAAAACAATTTGGACTCAAGTGAAAGAAATGGTAAAAACCCCAACAATTGGAAGCCATTGTAGGACACAGGGGGAAGATGAGAAAGCAGAACAGGAAATGTTTATGTAGATAAAGGAAGCCTGCAAAATGACTACAACAGGGATCATAGGAATTTCAATCAGCCTGTCACCAAGGGGAATTGTAATTAGGAAATATCAAATAAGTGTGAAAAGCTGAAGACTTTACATAGCCCTGAACTGCATTTAGACAGTTTATGAATGTGCAACTATTGATAGAGAAGCAATGGCCTTAGAAAGCTCACATTCTGGCTTTTATATTCAATTCCAAAATAGTGCAGGTCTGAAAGGATCAGTTTATTGACCTCCTGGACCATACTACTAACTCTATTTTCTCAGGCCTTCTGCAGATGTCTGGGGGCTGGTATATTCACAGAATCACACAGAATCACACACACAGAATGACCAGGTTGGAAGAGACCCACTGGATCGTCGAGTCCAACTATTCCCACCAATCCCTAAATCATGCTCCTAAGCACCTCATCTACCCTAACCTTAAACACCTCCAGGGACGGTGACTCAACCACCTCCCTGGGCAGACCGTTCCAATGCCTAACCACCCTCTCCATGAAGAACTTTTTCCTAATCTCAAGCCTAAATCTCCCCTGGCAGAGCTTGAGGCCATTCCCTCTCGTCCTGTCCCCTGTCACTTGGGAGAAGAGGCCAGCTCCCTCCTCTCCACAACCTCCCTTCAGGTAGTTGTAGAGAGCAATGAGGTCTCCCCTCAGCCTCCTCTTCTCCAGGCTGAACAACCCCAGCTCTCTCAGCCGCTCCTCATAAGGCCTGTTCTCCAGCCCCTTCACCAGCTTTGTTGCTCTTCTCTGGACTCGCTCCAGAGCCACAACATCCCTCTTGTGGTGAGGGGCCCAGAACTGAACACAGGACTCGAGGTGCGGTCTCACCAGTGCCGAGTACAGGGGGAGAATAACCTCCCTGGACCTGCTGGTCACACCGTTCCTGATACAAGCCAGGATGCCATTGGCCTTCTTGGCCACCTGGGCACACTGCTGGCTCATGTTCAGTCGGTTGTCAACCAGCACCCCCAGGTCCTTCTCCTCCTGGCAGCTTTCCAGCCAGGTCTCTCCTAGTTTGTACCTCTGCTTAGGGTTGTTGTGCCCCAAGTGCAGGACCTGGCATTTGGCCTTGTTAAACCTCATGCCTGCATTCACAAAGGATGTGGTTCATTTAACTTCTGGGGATTGACCCTCGTCATGTTTGTGGAAGACATGAACTATAAATTGTTTGGAAATCATCTTTGCAAGCTCTGAGATGGTTAAGTGTCTATATGTTTTCAGCACCTGAGTAACTCTTAAATAAAATTGGAATATACGACAGGCAATAACTAGTCAATTTTGGACATTGCAATATGCACTACAAAAGTTTAGTTCCATTTTCAGTTAAAAAAAAATCAGATACAAAACTCATTCTGCTGCCAGCAGTACCATCTTGGCTTCTGTGGAGTTTATATTCTCCACTGCAAAAGTGCAGTTAAGAATGTAAGTCTTTGGCAAAAATTCTCTGTGTTGCAGCTGTAAGAAAGAACAGTTAAGTGAACATTACTGGATGTTACTCAGATGAAGGTAAAGCATCATATCTGGCAGTATTGGTTTTCTATCCATCCCCAGCTTTTGCCTGCCCTCTGCTTAGGCTCTTTGCGCCTGCTGCACCACTGCAGGTCTTCCTTTACAAGGAGTTCCCATCTAGTCCTTCCAGTTGCCACTGAAATGCCCTTGATGCTTGCCTTTTCCAAACCCAGTGTGTTCTGCTGCAGGGCCAACATAAAATAGGTGGAAGTCCCCTCTGATGCTGAACTTAAGTAGACTCAAGGAACATCTTCTCATACTATCAGGACTGCAGCCAGCAAATAAGAAAAGTTCCAAATATTTACAAGCGGTAGTTCAAAGTGTGTTCTTCTGAGGAACCGAAGCTTTAAAATTTCTTGTGCTAGGGTTAATCTTTGCAAGGATTCCTCTGAACATCTGGCATGTTCTGATTCATAGCACGCATGTCTGCTAGTGTATTGTTTTGCACAACAAAAATCGCTTAAGGATTAGCCCTGACTTCATTCAGTGTTACTACTGTAATATGTATTATTCCTTCATATCTGCTTAAATGGATAACATACTTCCACAGTGTTTTATCTTTTCTTGTCTTCATTTGTCCTGGTGAAAGATGATCTAGCTTGATATTTCTCAAGACACAGTTGTTGTGTCTGGAGTCATCCTTGTTTGTGTAACAGGGATTGTACTTGTGGGACTTGCAGGGGATTAGAGTGATTCACTAAGGTTTTGATGAAACCGTGGGAAAAAGTGCCAATAGTTAATTGTACTTTCCTCTGGTTCCATGTGTATACTGGTCTCCAAAAGCTGTGCAGAGAGGTTTTCAAGAACAAATTCTAATCAAACCTTTTCCTAGCAAACTCTCATTAGTAGCCTGTAGAAATGCCTGCTTTATGAGCCATTTCAGCAGTATCACACAACTGATTTCATAATCTCAAAACTTATTTAAATAGCTGTGACAATCAAGCCAATTATTCTCCCATGGACCAAATTTAGTTATCTTTGGTCATCTTCCACTAAAAACATATTTGTGTCCCTTTGCTGTCAGCTGAAATATTTTTTGGAGTTCAGTATTATTTATCTCACTAATTACTCTTTAACTTGCTTTTGCTTATTTTTACAAATTTCCCTTTCCCCCCCCACTAGATTATTTATATTTTAAGGCTTACTCCTTATTTTTTCTACTGACCCCTGGATCTGTGAACCTATGAGGCTCTGGGATATTTTTCCTATTTAAAATCCAAAATGAGACATTTCAGTTTCCTTTCCCCCCCCCCAAAAAAAATTTCTGCCAGCAATTCCCTCTTATACAACTGCTTACTTTTGTTTCCCCAACTCATAGAAATTCATGTCAAAAGACGAGTAAAGGAGATTCTTTTGGCAGGCTGCCTGGTGAACTCTAGAAATGCCACTTCACATAGTCCATGCTTTGGATGGTTGAGTGAGTCCCGGAGTATATAGTTGGGAAGACAAACCTGTGGACTGAAGCTTGTTAATCTGAGGAGAGGGGAGGCCATCCTCTAAGCTGCTTCATCCTGATCATCACATGTCTGTTTTATTCCGAGTGTTTCATCTTGGCAAAATAATTCATTCTTTTCACCGCTTGATTTGTCGGTCACTGTGATAACTCAGCCAGCAGGCACTAATGGTGCCCATGAATCTTATGACATTTACATCCATCTACTTAATAAGCATATTAAGATATGGCATACAGACATCTATACAGTTATTAGATAGTAATGACTTTATACCTATGCTTACCTGACCATTCTTTAAGACAGCAATGTGACTGGGAAAGGATAGGTCTTAGCCACTTCATAGTCATCTTCCAAACAATACGATCTTAATAATACAACTGAGAAGTTCTTAAAGCATTTTAGCCTTTACTAAGTAAAATTAAACTGCAAGTTTGCACTTGATCTTTGTATGGAAAATGTTAACATTCATGGTAGATTTCCAGACGTCTGCCTCCCAACTGTTTTTCAAATCTAGGTCATTATATATAGGTGGCATCAGATAAGTTTCCATGTTAGTCTCAGAATATTTTAAACAGCAAAATGGGTCAGCTTTCTTCAAAGCTTGTAACCATCTCACACAAGTTTTTCATATGCATACAATCCAAGAAATGTTAAATATCTCTCTTGACCCCCCACTGACTGTGAACTTTTAACATTCCATGTTCTCGTAGCTTTGTAAGGCAGCATTTTCTAGGTAAATTCCCCTGCTATTTCAATCTGTTTGCAGGCTTTTGCCATCCAATATGAAACCTATGGCAATATAAACCAAACGATATTCCACACCTTGGTCATTTATTTCCACATGCTGTGCCGTCATTCCTTGACTGTAGGCATTTTCCATGAGCTGAAGTGTTTTATGTGCCTCAGCTACAACTGTTCCTTTGATTTTGTTATTATTATTCTCCTCATTATATTGGCTCAGCCCAGGAGTGAAACAGTGCTTCCAAAAGGTGCCTCACTCCCTGTGTGCAATTTTATACATGCTTGCAAATAATTTTCAGACTAGTGAGCAACACACATTACTCTAAACCACAGCAGAGCAGAAGTGTGAGGTAATGCAGTGCTGGAAGGGGCTACTGGATGAATGCTGGTGGGAAGTAGAAAGGGATTGATGGAGAGAGATGGTTGCCAAGGCTGATAGTATCATTGGTAAGGAAGCAAAGAGACATTAGACCCAGGTGATTTCAGTGGCAGAAGGTTATTGTAAGGGTAAGAAAAACAATGGATCTGCTGGCTCTTGGACACTCTACAGGTAGAAGCTTCTTTACCTGTGGAGAAAAATATTAGAGGGGGTCCTGCCATAACTAGCTACAGACAGGTCAGCTTGGGAACCCTTATCCCGATTCCCTCGGCTTGGACCAGGTCCACTGCTTAAGGGCATAATCCATTTACAGACAGGATACAATTATGTGCCTCAGGAATAGAGTCACAGGGGCCCCTAGCAGCCCCAAGACAGAGTTACAATCCAAAAGCCCTCCTCATTTTCCCACCACCAGCCTAAGTGTCTGATAATAGAGCTGAGAGCCAGGCCAGAGCGAGAAGGTCCCCACTAGCCTGAGTGAAATGCATGACATTTGGCAGCTCCGTTGCTCTATGGGCTGTTGAATCCATAATAACATTCCCACTGCTTTCAGATCCTGCCTAGAGGCTGCTCTCCTTATGCTGTGACAGTACTCCAAGAACTCAGATAATATCACCATCTTCTGAACATAAACCCACCTGCATCTGAAAGTGTTTATTATTTTATTGCTGAGACTTTCACATCCGCTGCTTATTTTCATGAACTTGCCCACAATTGCTGAAGAATAAACTTGCCTTTTTTTCATTTATTTCCATTGCGGCCAGTACAATCTCCTTGTGCATGTTGCAAACTTCTCCATCACTGAGCTCTTCTGACATCATGTGGGCTTGTGTTTTTAGGGCAGAGGGGAAGAGGGTTTTGTGTGGTCATTTAATGCATGAGAAAACTCATTAATAGATTTTCTGGGTAACTGAAAAGTTGTGTTGATCTGCAGAATAGAGAGTTCCTAACACTGCAAGCTTCCTCCTGCTCTCCTGGCAGTCTCCTGCAATTCCAATTTGGTGTGACTGTTTTTTTGGAAGGAAAGAGTAGCTCTAACTCTGTCCTTATTCAATCTCATTGCTGGGCTAATCAATGAAGCAATTGTATTTTTTGGTGATGTGTCAGCGTGTTTTAAACTGACAGAAAACCATTTGCACATACAATAGCAAAGCCACTAGGTGGGAGTGGGAAGGAATGAGGACAGTGACTATTAAGATAGACCAAAACAGAGCTAAAGAAACCCACAGCCCTCTCTTAAAGAGCTGAAATACCTAGTTCCTCCATAATGGCTTATTTGTGTTGTGTGAAATAAAGGCAATGTCAAGAGCAGATGATAATTACTTCAGTTGTCTAGCGACAGACTGCTCAACTGAAGTATCAAAAGGAGGTTGCGCAACTAACAAATTATTACATAAAAATAAATAAAGGTACAACATTGTGTACAAATTGAACCATTTTGAAACAACGAAGTGCAAAGGTCTGCATATACTGTCAGTGGCTCTTTATATCCCTGGGGAAAGACATCCTCTTGGCCATGGAAACACAATTTTCTTCCCTGAAGATGGCAAGCAATACAGCCATCTACTGACTGACAAGGTTAACCACAACATGTTTATGTGCTTGTCATTTAACTCACTCTCTACCTTAAAACTGTGATCCATGGAAAACTGGTTTTCAGCAGAAGCTAATTACTGAAGCACACACTTAATAGCTGATTAGTAACTCGCTGACCCTCCTTATTACTCACTACTTTGACATCTGGTTAGGTAGCTGTGTATGCAAGTACTCAAAGCATTTGCCATATATTTCCCACAAGGTTAAGATGGCCTCACAGCTTGCAGTTGACATTAAAGGGCTCCATTCCCACATCTCTGCTGCTATTTCCATGTATTTCCATTGACAAATTAAACAAGAGTCTCTGTGACTATTGTGTTCCATTTCTGACACTTCACATTGGAGACTGCTGAACACTAGTCACTTTGTAGAAGTCAGAGAAATACTCTGGACACAAACAAAATGTTGATGAAAAAACCTGGCAAAATAAGGGGATGGTAGTCTGACTCAGGAATTATTCAGGATGTTTAACTGTGTTTAGGAGCTGATCATAGGTTGTGTGATGATGCAAGTGTTTGGAAATGGAGACTGACGTGCAATACTCTGTGTGTTACGTGACTTGAGGGCTCACATGTCCTAAGACCATGGAATCTTACAGGAAGTCCATGTCTTGCCACAGAATCTCATTGAAACAAACTAATGAAAAACATTTCAAGTTCATACAACTGTAATAAAAGATGCAAAAAGGGAAAGGGAGTGAAAGTGGATGAAGTACTGCTTCTAAATACAGTTTGTATTCCAGTAACACCTAGATCCTGAATGGATGTCAAGAAGTTCCCTTTTACCAGAAGGCTGTTGTAATTCTTGAAGGAAAATGAAGCGTTGGTTAATAATCATATAAGGCGCAGCAGGAACAGTGTATGTGCCAGCAAACTGAAAAAAATACCAGGCATACCTGGTGCACAAGTAGCTGGCTGAGCAGTCCAAGAGGCACTCACAAAACCAGAGTGAGGCAGCAGATGATGTGTAAATATAAACCCAATCTTACACTGTTATGAAATGGCTGCAGGGATCAAGACTGACCAGAGCAACCAACACTGTGCAATGAGCCTCATGACAGCTCATAGACCGTGGTTTTCATACATGGTGAATGAAGTCCCACGATCCTCCTTAGGTTTAGGAGTCATGTAACCTGCACTGCTGCCGTGAAAGTGCTAAATGCTCTGTAGGCAAAGGCTGATGGCAACTGCTGGAGCTAGATGACCTACATAGACATGTATGCATCAAGACTGACGCAACTAAAACTTCTCTTTGAAGTGTGACTATGAGGAAATTGGACCTTTCTTCCTCCTGCAATCGCTTTATTAAGGCTTGAATGAAATTTTAACTATGTTTAATCCCTATTGCTTACACAACATACAGGCTGAAATCACCCTTTGCAATTTTTAGAACCAAAAACCAAGACACCAAGAACCACAGGCAAAATGCCACTCCTGGGTAATTTTATTGTATCTTGCTGTTGTAAATGAGACATTACTATAGATTCCCAGAACATGGCATAAAGCTCCACACATACAAGCAATGAATATTTGAGAATTTAAACTGAGAGTCGACTCTCCTTATGATATTCAAGAACTTGTAAAAACTATCTTCCATAAAAGTATGATATTTAATGGACAGAGATAAATATTATGCTATTATAAAACCCTATAGCTACAAGAATAGCATTTCAGGCTGAGAAGGTTACATTTTTCCAGAGCAGAGATGTCAGGATAACACCTAAAAAGACAAACATGTACAGAGAAGCATTTGGAAACAAAATATTTACAAGCATTTGGAAGCAAAACCTAAGCCAGCTTGTTTCCACTCAAAAATAAATAAGAGTGTCATCACAACAGACATGAGACAATGGCTTAGACAGAACAAATTACAAATATACAAAATATATGGCTTTCCAGAACAATTGGATCTTGTTGCTGTAAATAGGTACATGACTTGAATGCATTGAGTTTCCTGGGATTGTTCATGTCTAAAGCTATTAGTTAGACTCTCTAAGTCTCCAGTCATGCGCAGTAACATTTACATACCTGTAGGACTGGGGCTTCAAAAATGATAAAATTCTTCTGAAGAGCGAGGGTTTATTTTCTATGAACTGGATAATACTTTGCCAGCATTTGGTCATTTCTGTTATAAATAATAATAAGCCTCGTATGTAAAGCTGTAAAGCAGAGGCTGAGAAAAGATTAGACATTTCATAAACATCAGACTGTCAGTTCTTAAGATGTTTCTTCTTCCCCTTCAGGAAGGCATGTTCTCAGCCTTAAATTCTCTCCCAAGAATTTGTGAATTGTTTATGTGGCTATTTTCAACCACAGCAGTGACACACAGGACATATGGCAGTTGGGGACAGA
Source organism: Clamator glandarius (assembly GCA_033459285.1). Lineage (NCBI taxonomy): Eukaryota > Metazoa > Chordata > Aves > Cuculiformes > Cuculidae > Clamator > Clamator glandarius. The sequence goes on from JAUNZM010000702.1 coordinate 748,497, forward strand.
GAAATGCTGCGGCAGTGCCAGGAAGGATAGTGCCAGGAGGCAGTGGGGAGGTGTAATTCCACGTATTGTGCTCCTCCTACCCTATTCCCACCCTGATACTTCTGCCATAACCCCACTCCCAGTGACATCACCTATGCCTTAGACGCCACTGGGAGAAGGCAATGGTGCTGGGCCATGCTGTGACCAGTGTGGTGAAGAGGGCTTGGAAATTGCAGTGCTGCTCTGCCCTTGCCATTTCCTCACACTATGTCCCAGGAGCTGGGGAGGCACTGGAGGCAAAGAACACTGTAGTGGTTAATGGAAGACCACTCCTTTCTGTGGAGCTGGGTTTTCACTTCCATATCCTAATTCTTTCCATGCACGTCCTTTCTTGCCCTCACTCCCTACATTTTGTTCAAACAGAAAAAAACAGTAATTTTGCCTCATGTCTGTGATTTCTGGATACCTAGCAACCTGACTGAAACTGCAATAGTGCAGATCAAATGATGGCTGTCATAATAAATGGCCAGCACAAATACACAGACCAACTACATTTCAAGTGAATATAAATCTGAGGTATCTGGAGCATGTCACGCTTAATGCACAGGTGCTAGTTATCTGAGTATGTGCCAGGAGATGCCTGTATCCACACTTCTGCCTGTGTTGTCCTGAGCTGAAATTACAGATGCTAGCATAAACTTTACACAAGATAAGATAAAACACTTGTAAAATATCTGACAGAGCCTTTGTAATGTAACTCAGCAACCTATCAGGTTTCAGAAGAACTTTTCCATTAAGCATGAAAAATTCTGGCTACCATGAAGTCACTTGTTTTCTTTCCCAAGTTTTTAATCCTGAACACAGAGAAAAAAATTAGACTATAGGAAGGAGTGATCTTTCAAATGACAGTAAATTTTACATTGTCATTGATCCAGACAAGTCCATCACTGCTTCCTAGAGGTAGGAGGGATGATATCCTTATAGGAAATGTCTCAACTTAGCCTGTATAGTGTCAAGAATAAAGCAGGCATCTTTTCAGACTGCACTTGGGCAGTAGTTACTCTATTCCCCCTCCAAGTCATGTCCTTCCCTAATAAAATCCTTGACATTACATCCCCCACTGGAGTTTGGCAGTACCCTGATGTAGTAAGTTCCATGGACTAATTATACGCTATTGTAAAAAGAGCTAAGGAAGACAGTCACATTGGTTTTAACTTTGTGTGCTCTTACCTTAATGAAATATCATTTTGTTCCCAAATTATGAGCAACCCCTTAGGATTTATTATTTCTAAGGTTACAGGGCCAATAACTCTGGGGCACTATGCACTGTGCTGAAATGTAATGCACAAACAAGCCCTGATTCTGCAGACACTTATGCACCTTCCTCATTTCATACATGTCTTTAAAGCACAAGTGAGCTGCCTGCTCAGCCTCCAGCTAGGCACTGCAGAGAATGGTCTCTGCCCCAAAGGGCTTATAACCCCAAAAGAAAATCAAGGAAGTAACAGAAAACAAGGAATACTTTAGAGTGAGGAATAACAATTCAGGTCTCAGTGCCACTTTATCATATATTACCCTCTTGGTGTCTGTGTAGGAACTGACTGCAATTTCTTTCATGTGGGCAGACTGGCAGTTCCCTTAACGTTAATGGCTCATCACATGAATAAAGAATGCTGTAGATGAACACAGAAGCTGGATCACAGCAATGATCTCCTCAGCAGCCTCTTGAGAACAGTAAGGTCAAAGGCTTTTTCAAAGTTAAAAATCAATTACATTAGTAAATTTTCTTTTATCCATTGTCCTGCAAAAGAAATCTTCCTTTGTAGCAATGCTAGATTATCTCTAGCTTTTCTTGGTAGAGATTCTGAATTATATTAAATGTAAAAAGACAAGGAATTTGCTAAATGGAAACACTATTTTTTATGAAGACAAATGCTCTTCTAAAAATAATCATGACAGCTCCTGGTTTTGCTAGATTTCCTATGGCCATTGTAGCAATTTATTTTATTAAATATGGTGTTTAAACTAAATATTAAATAGTGTTTCTTTAGCATTCTGCAACAAAACAATTTATAGATATTTTAACAATGGTTTTGATAATTCTCTCAATGTTTAAAATGGATGAGAAGTGATAGGAAAAATATATCTAATTTGAATCCATGCTTAGGAAGAATTAATAGCACAAAAAAAAATTCCAGTTGCTAAATTTGTAAGCAAAAAGCCATTCTATACAAACATAGTCCATGTCTGAGATCAACTTAGAGATCTGATCTGAGACCATGTAACACAGCAGTCTAGCCATTTTATACTGCAGTTTTTCAAGATAAGGAAGCATCCATTCGAGTCCTGTTCCAAAGAGCTGCTGCTCACCTGAAACTTTTCTATCCCTGCAGCTGTTTAACCAGCATATTTACTGTTTGATTTTCCTTGAAACAATAGGATATCAAGACATTCCCTTACCTGTATGCCTCTGCTGAAGTACCTCACACCGAAGAGTGAAAATTTATGGCTGTATGCTACTCCTCTTCAGTCTTGAAGATGTCATCACAGCAAAAATATTTGCAGATGAATCATGCTTTCACTTAACTATCTCAATAAATTATTCCTTAGACATGTGTCACCAACCAGGCTCCCACTACTGGTAACACTGCACCCAGTTGTAAGTGTTTTTTCAGTATTTGTCAATAAAACCACCCTCACGTTTCTGTTAGAAACCAGATATTGGTCCTGCAGAACTTTATTCCAGAAGTCAACTGTTGAAACTACTTAACCCAGCTGTATTCATTCAAAGTCCAATCCATGTTGCAGTCCCTGTTGCAGGCTGGTGGGGCCTTAAACTGCTATCTTCAGTACAGGTGATTTGCAAGCGAAAGCAAGTAGCTTTGTATTTCCCTCTCAGCATACCCCATTTGAATTCTCAGGTGGCTTTCTTATTAGTCGATATGCTTGTGAAGTCTCTCTCTCTCTTAATAGACCCTTCAGTACTGTGGTATCAAGACTGCTACCCTTTGTGATTTTTGATGGAAACTGGCCACTGAGCTGAAAGGTTAAGGGAAGGATCAACCAGTACATAAAGAAAACCTCAGCCAGCAAGTCCTGACAAACAACTGAGAAGTCCATGATTATATACAAATATATATGCATTTCAGCTTGCTTACTTACAGAAATATGAGGACTGACAAACTGTATACTACTTGGTAAAAGTCAAACCTGTTTGTCAGTGTTGCTATTGTGGCCACAAAAAGGCTTCCAGAGCCATTTTTCCACATGGAAATCCATTATGGAAATTCCTATAGTCCTGCTGGGAATTAGAAAAAATTCTAGTACAGAAGAGATGAGTGAGAAAATCCATGTGAACATGACCTTTCCCTTAGTTTTCTTCAGGAACAAACTTCTTCGGCTGCATGTATACAACTGAAGGGAGCATAAACAATAGAAACCCACTGTTTCCTCCTTGTCCATCCAGTCTTACAAATCATTAAATGCAATGTAAATCCTGTGATTTAGAATAAAAAAAAAAATCCTGGCGGGGGCTGAGGTATTGATTTTCTCAAAGCAGTCCTATCTGAAGAAGGAATGTGGGAATCCTTGTCACAGTTTTTAAAAAGTCTTGGAGAATCCTCACATGTCTGAGCACACAGATTCTGAAGTTCTTTCTGGTTGTCATCCCACATACAGGTCAGTAATTTCACATGACCCCAGCTATTAGTATAAATAGCAGAAGAGGCTGAATTTGTTAGTTATAGTCCAGTTTGTAGCTGCTGTGATTTTACTTCATGGTACAGTGCCTAGGCTGAGCCCTGCTTCATGCAGAGGAACGAAACAAGAAGGTGATCCAGAATTTTTAGACTGTATGCTCATTACCCTACCAGAAAACAAATAATTAAATTTATAAATAAATAAAATCAAGAAACAGAGAACATATTTTACTGGCAATAACTTAAGATTTTGATTTGTTACAACTTGCTAGATGGGTATCAGCATAGATTAATCTCACAATATACCTTCTTGCCCAACTTAGTTAAGGATCTAGAGATGTAGGATCCTATGTGCTCTGAAATTTCCCTTGGAGAGCCTTATGGCTGTATGAGAAGCCTCAGCTCTCAAACCAGGTACCTGTTTTAGACATTTCAAGAGTCAGAAGATGATCTCTCAGCCTTTCATAACATTTTAATGCATGAATTCTTTTTTTTACAATTAATGAAGTTTTAGGATTCCTAAAGATGATCTACCACAAGTTTTCCCCTGCACTACAGGGATGTCACAGATAACACAAGTATGCAAAAAGATTACTGTGGCTTTGTCAAGGAACATCAAGTCAGACAAGTATTAAGAATAACATCATTTCTTGCATGTTAAAATATTAAATGGTCTTTTGGTGCTATACTTTATAATACTTCACAAACTTCACAATGTACTTTCATAACAGGTTTTCTGGAACATAGCTCACATCAAAGTGTTTTTACTAGGTTTTTAGTCCTAATATGAGATCACTGCAAGTGTAATTCTGACCCCCAAGGGCCCGTACACAGTACAGGGCTCAGCTCATAGAGCTGGCACAGCAAACAGCTTCTAAAATGACAGCACAGAAGAGATCTTACTGTTCTCAGGTTGTGACTCTGGAGATTTCTTGGTCATTCCAAGTCTAGATTTTTTTAAAGTAGCTAATGGGTCTGTTATAGAAATATTATGTGTATGTAGACTGTCAAATTGTCAAACAATGAAATCACAACCCTCCTAAATGCAAAGTTTAAAATCTACCGCTTGCCTTGATTTTTGTGTATTAACCCTTGCAAGTGCTTGTCTAGCTGATTCAGTTTGGTGCCTAGTGTTCAGAAACTTCATTCTATTCTTGGAAATTCCTGGGAATTCCAAGTTACATGCCCTGGTAATGACAGCATGTTCAGAATTTCAAGTGCAAATAATTGTTTTTGTGTAACAAGGGAGGGAGCTGGGAAACTGATACATCAATATTGCGTTTGAAGGCGTTGTCAAGTACCAGTTGCCCACGTTTACAATTTGATAAGCCATCTCAAGGACAACAGGTGCTGTAGAAACACAGCAAACGTGAGGCTTGTGAAGGAGGGGTTGTAGAGGAAAATTATTAGAAGTCAATAATCAGGAAAAGTATGATTATTTTCTCTGCTCTTGCAAATTTTCATATTAGCTGATGTTTGCATTGAGGTTTTATTTAAAAGGAAGAATTATGTACTAGCAATACTCCTTCAGGTTCTTCTTTTTACCTTTCCCTTCAGACACTGAATCTCACAGGGTCCTCTATTAGCAAACTTTTTTGTGCCTCAGTCATACTGCAGAGCTTAATGGAAGGTATGATTCTTTAGCATTACAAGGACACTACTTGAAAAACCAAATGAGTCTGAAACTCTTTTGCCATCTGTAGCTACACACACACCATTTTAAGACTGAAGCAAATAGAAGGAAAACATTGCTTCTTTTCAAAAGACAATATGAAGTAATTTTATAAGCAATTATTTTTACCAAGCAATCAAGGCCAACTTTTACAGCAGAACTTGCTAGCAGAAGTATCATGAACTGACCTTCTCCCTTACTCAAGGTCATTTTATCTGTTAAACTCCAAGGTTCACAAGATGATTAGAGGTTTACAATGTTAACCTGGGACTTCAGAAACTTGTCTTATAATTTTAGACAGGTATTTTGTGCAACATAAGGGAAATCTTTTCCTATGCCTCAATTCCAGTTATTAAATGGCATTTCCTGACCTCACAAAGATGTCTGGGATAAATACACTGAAGTTTTAACACACAACAGTAATGCAGGCAAGACACGCAACAAGTTGTTAAATATTTAACCTTTTGAGACGGTCTTGTGAAGGAACGTCTTGACAGAAAGAGCTGGCAAGACACTCCACATCCTGTATCACAGACCTCCACCTACAGCCACAAACCTGGAGCCCGGTGAAAGCGAGGATGCCCATATCATAGAATCATAAAACGGTTTGGGTTGGAAAGGACCTTAAAAATCTTGCAGTTTGAACTCCCCATTACAGGCAGGGATAGCTTCCACTAGACCAAGTTGCTCAAAGCCTCATCCAACCGCCTCTTGAACATATCCAGGGACAGGGCATCCACGACTTCCCTGGGCAACCTGTTCCAGGGCCTGACCACCCTCACAGTAAGAAATTTCATCATAGACTGGTTTGGGTTGGAAGGGACCTTAATGATCATCTAATTCCAAGCCCCCTGCCATGGGCAGGGACATTCCACTAGATCAGGCTGCCCAAGGCCTCATCCAACATAGCCTTGAACACTTCCAGGGATGGGGCATCCACAACTTCCCTCGACAACTTATGCCAGTGCTTCACCACCCACATTATGAAGAATTTCCTTGTTATATCTAGCTTAAATACACCTCTCTCTAATTTATACTCGTTCCCCATAGTCCTATGACTACATGGCTTTATCAAAGGTCTCTCCCCAGCTTTCTTGTAGCCCCCTTCAGGCACTGGAAGGTCGCTCTGAGGTCTCCATGGAGCCTTTAAACAGCACTGGTCCCATTGAGGGATCTAATTTTTCCAAATATCTAATCTAAATCATAGAATCATAGAATAATTAGGGTTGGAAGGGACCTGAAATATCATATAGTTCCAACCCCCCTGCCATAGGCAGGGACATCCCACTAGATCAGGTTACCCAAGGCCCCATTCAAGCTGGCCTTTAAAAACTTCCATGGATGGGTCACCCGCAACCTCCTGTGGTAACTGTTCCAGTGTCTTACTACACGCATGGTGGAGAAATTCTTCCTAAAGTCTAATGTAAATCTGCCTCTCTCTTTCCCCCTTGTCCTTTCACTATAAGCCTTTATGAACAGTCCCTCTCCAGCTTTCTTGTAGGCTCCTTTCAGGCACTGGAAGGTTGCTACAAGATCTCCTCTGAGCATTCTTTTCTTCAGGCTGAACAACCCCAACTCCCTCAGCCCGTCCCCATAGGGAAGGTGCTGCAGCCCTTGGAACACCTTTGTAGCCCTCCTCTGGACCTGTTCCAACACCTCCATAACCTTCTTACGTTGAGGATTCCAGAACTGGACACAATACTCCAGATGAGGTCTCACAAGAGAGTAAAAGAGGGACAGAATCACTTTCCTTGACCTGCTGGTCACGCTTCTTTTGAGGCAGCCCAGGATACAGTTGGCCTTACAGGCTGTGAGCGCACATTGCTGGCTCATGTAGCGATCCTCGGCACAAACTGGAGAAGGGCAGATTCCGACTGCCTATGGCAGGGGGTTAGAACTATACAATCTTTAACGTCCTTTCCAACCTTAACTATTCTATGATTCTGTGATTCTAAATCTCCCCGTTTTCAGCTTAAACCCGTTCCCCGTCGTCCTACCCCTGCCCTCTCCGCTAAAGAGCCCCTCCTCACCTCTCCTACAGGCTCCTTCACGCCCTCCTCCCTCCCGTTTCCCCACACAGCGCCCCGGGACCGCGCTTCCCCTCAAACCCGCCCCTCCAACGCGGCTTTTTCCCCGTCCTTTTCTTTAACCACGCCCCAGCCAAACGCGGCCGGAGCTCGGCGCGGTTCCGCGGGTGGGACACGCCGGCCACTCCCGCCCCATGGCGGCCGACGTCGCGAGTCACCCCGTCGCCGCGTCATTGCGTCACACGTACCCCGGCGGCGAGCGTGGCGCGCGCCCCGCCGGCGCCCCCCAGCGGCGCTCGTGGGGTGGCGCGCGAAGGGCGGAGGAGGAGGACGAGGACGGCGGCGCCCGCGTTTCCGGTCTCCATTTTACGCCGCCGCCGGAGCCGGACGGAGGGGCCCAGCCCGGGCGGGCAACCATCGCGGTACCGATCGCCCTGCGGCTCCCCGCTGTCCGCGCGCGCGGCGGGTACCGGTGGGAGGGGGTGTCGGTGGGTGCGGGGGTAAAGGGGTGCGGGGAGGGGCGGGCTAGGGGTGTGTCTGGGGAAAGGGGTATCTGTCTCTGTGGGGGAAAAGAGGGTAGGGAAGCGTGGGTGAGGAAGGGTGTGTGTGTGTCGGAGTGTGGGGAAGTGGGGTGTGTGTCTGTGATTGTGTCTGTGAGTAGGGGAGGGGAGCGTGTTTGTGAGAGTGTGTGTGGGGAAGGGGTGTCTGTGAGTGTGTGTCTCTGTGAGTGTCTGGGGAAGGAGGGTGTGTCTGTGTGTGTGTGCACTAGTGGTTCCTGGAGGTAGGGGGGTGGCTGTGGTTCCTGGAGGGGGTGTTTGTACCTGTACGTGATGTGCTGTCTCTCACCCCGCTTGTTCCCCCCGCGCCTGGCAGGCAGACCCCGGCTGCCATCCTGCCCACGGTGTGAGCACCAGGACCAAGATGGGCTCCCGCAGTTTCCCCAGGGAATTTGTCCCCGGACGCTGAAGACCCTCCTCCCTGGAGCCCCTGGAGGTTCTAGCAGCTTCATCTCCCTGGGAAGAACCGAGGGGGAAGTACTAACCCCTCCCCGACACGCCCTGCTCTGAGCAGCATGGACCAAAGCGTCGTGGGTCACCCCGTGACCCTCATCATTAAAGCTCCTAACCAGAAATACACCGACCAGACCATTAACTGCTTTATGGACTGGACCGTGGGCAAGCTAAAATCTCATCTCTCTAAAGTCTACCCCAGTAAGCCGGTGAGTTGTTGACCAGCCCTTTTCTTTCATCTTGTCGGTAAGACTGACATTGCAGTATCTTCTGGACTGTGGGTTAAGACTTTCCTTAGGTACTCTGCAAAATAAATGAGGAAGAGCCCTGCTGCCAAAGAGCTGTCTGTGCAAAGGGAATGGATGATGCCCTGCTTTTAGGGAAGTTGGCAGAAAAAATAACATATCTTTTTTGTGGTTTAAAAAGATCACAGAACAGGCTTCTGGAAGGTGGTATCACTAAAGACACTTAAATGCTCTGTTTAACTTTTTTAGTAACTGGAATTTAGTTATTTCGGTTAACTGAATTTAAAACAAATTTCTGTGAAAGTTAGGGTTCTGTCAAAAGTAATTACAGTGTAAGTGATACAGTTAAAAGTTAGCACCACTGAAGGAGTTCACTGAGGTGTGAAACAGGTAGATGTTTATTTGTAATTTTATTTGAAACATGCTATTGAGCAACCTCAAGAATGAGTTCCTTTTTTTGTTTGCTCTTTGAGAAGCTGGTTTTTTCGAGGGTGTGCTGAAAACTGTTTTCGGATGTCCTTCAAACTCATATGACAGTTGTGAATGTCTTTTGAAACTCGAAGACCCTATAGCTTTTTTGTTCCCTGAGGAAAGTGTGGTTTATTTGTAAATTCTTTTAAGTTCTAAATTTGGCAGTTAAAAAGAGGATATGAAAAACTACATGGATAATAACAGAAAGATAATGCAGTACCTGTATAGAATGGCAGTCTTTTTAAAATTTGTTCCAGAAAGCTTTATAAAGGGAGTGACTGCCTCACGACTGCAGCAGCTTGCGTGGCCTAAACCTTGCTGTAGAAAACACTAGACAAAGGTTGCATTTATATTGTAAATTATTAGTACTCAGTTCAAGAGAAGAGTTATTAACAATGTTGGTCTCTCTTTTTTGAGAAGGGGAAGGTAAAACTAGGTTTGTGCCTCAAAGAGGGTTTCTGCCTTTTAGAGAAGAAAAGCAGTCAACGGCATAGGCTGTGTCACTGGTGCGTTGAGATCTGTTAAGCAGTATCTGAGAGTTTGTGAATTTAGTTATTGCTGTGACACATTCTCTGCTGAGGGACCTTATCTGCTGTGAAAGAAACAAATATATGACTTGAGCTGACTGCTGCTGCTTCTTCCTTGCTGGAGTCTCCTCCTGTGATGTATTGGTGTTTAAATACTAGTTTTCTGACTCATCTTGTGGTCTTGCTAAATTTGGCTTCTAGGAAGAATCCTTAATGAACATGAAGATTTTATCTAGCACTGTAGGTTTTAATCAACAGTATAATATTAAATTTCATTTTCCTGGAACATTTTTCTTTTGTTGAAAATTTAATTTCTCAATGTGCCTCTCACTATTAAGTGACTAGTTCAGAATCCCGAGAATTGTTATGGGTTAGGGAATGTTGAGTTTCTTTAGCAACAATTATTTTCAGGAATTCAAATATAGCTTAGATTTACTGTACTTGCAATCAAATTAGTAACTGAACACAATATTTCTATTTCTTAGAGCTTTTCAAATTTAAGTAATAATATGGGAGGCAAGTGATGTTTAATAGGATGTCTCCTATGTATAGTAAAATTGAAAAATGTATTTTTGGCTTGATATGTTTTTGACATTGAGCGTCACTGCTTTTTCAAATTTCTTTAAATTTTTATGCTTTTAGGAGCCTCGCCCCCCTCCCCTTTTTTTCTTCCTTTTTCAATCAGATCAGTGTCAAAAGCTTGTCAATTGAATTTCTACATGCCCTGAATTTGATAGGTCCTGGAAATAGCTTCTACTATAATGCTGTTCTGAGAGTGCAAGAATACATCAGAATATGGATGCCCTATATGGGTATTACTGTGATCTTGAAATCAGTGATGTAACGTTAAAATTTATTGCTTTCACTGCTATACCTAGTCTTTCAAGTTTTCACAGGTGACTTGTACCTTATTCTCCCATATGCATCTGTAAATTAGTTAGTGAACTGATGGTAACTGTAAATGTCATTAAGTTTACAACCTATTTCCTGAAGATGTTCTCTTAATGGTTAGAATAGACAAATGAGAAATTAGGCCTCAAGGTTGTTTGTGATTTTCACAGATAAATTTGTCTAAATGTCTTAGATAAATATGTACAGATTCCATGTACAGGCAAATTTAAATTAGTTTAGTTGTTATTAAAGGTGGTATCCTTACTAAAGGAAATCACTTAAGATTAAATGGGTTTAAAACAATGTTAAGTTAGATTTTGGGTCTACACTAAGGTTTGTATTTGTCAGTATTTTTGGACCAAGTTTTCATAGCTAGAGTACTGCAGTCCTAGTGTATATAAATTAAATGTTTATTTAGGAAAAGAAAACTTGGAAAATCAACCTGTATGTCTCAGTCTGGCAGAACTTACATTAGATATATCAACTGTTGCATCAATTAAACCCATAAACATTAATTTAGAACTAGTGTTTCTCCTTTCCTGTAGTGCCTTTTATTTAGCATGTACTTAGCCCACAGTTCTAACCAGATGTGGTTTTTTAATTTTTATTTCCTGTGGAGGAACGAGAGAGAGGCTGAGTGACCAAAATGATAGATATATCCTGTAGTTGAAACAGGATAGCTCTGAGATTGTCTTAACATTTCTAGAGGAAGTGGCTGCATTATCTTAGATTTGGTGGTTTTGGCAGTGTACTGGGTGCAGCTAACTCAGACTAAGCGTTGCGTATGGAGTATTGCTTGAAAAATAGAAGGAAAAAAATGCACTAGCTGAGGAATTCTTATTTTTAAATGCATACCTTTTGCATTATGATTTGAAAACTGTCTTCCATCTCACTCTAAGCTTTAGGTTCTAGAATAACTTGATTTGATGCTATGTGGTTGCTTCTGAAAATGGGACCACACTAATAAAACATTTTCTTAAGTCTTTTTCTGTCTCAGTTCAGGGTTTGGGCAAGCAGTGAGCATGCTCTTCCTTTAAGTAGGAGGTATTGAATTGAACCTCCTCTGGCAGAGGATAAGTTGCATGCCTTTTCCATTTTCTTTGGCATGTATGTGAATTACCATGTTTTCACATTTATCACCTCTTTGTTCATCTGCATTGAAGAAATCCCACAATTTGGAATTCTAAAATGGCTTTCACCCTGAGAACTGCAAATGATAATCCTGTAGTGCACAGTTAGATGTTTAAGTTGTGTAGGGAGGAGTATGGAGTTTAAGACCTCATCTTCCCCCATTAATGTCTCTAGCTTAATGTGATTAACAGCACTCTGTGTGTGTGTGTGTGACCTTTTCTTTTGTGGTTTTGTAGAGACCTGAAACACATTGCTGAAGGCTGTGAGGTAGTCAGCTTTGAGGGGTCATTTTAATCTGCAGTTTTTTCTTTGTGAAGTATTCATATTAAAAAAAAAATCTATACTATTTCTATTGTGTTTGATAAAGTACCTAATCAGATTGGGTTGGGAGGGCTTTCATATATAAGGTACTCAAGAGAAGAACCTGAATTTGACTGCTTTGGAAGTTTTGAGTGGGACAGGCAAAACAGCACTCCATTGCCATGTTGGATGATGGTACAAAGATTTGGAGTTTGCAGAGTGGCTGTTGTTTAGCTTGTTTTGTTTTAACTACTTGCCTGTTCTAATTAATCTCAAGTTAATCTATCTCAGGACCCAGAAACAAGGTTTCTGAGACTCCAGTTGTGGCTCCTTTGGTCATTTTAAAGAAATAAGCTTCTAGTTTATAGGAAATAGAAGTTTTCTGTAAACTTGGTGTGCTGCAAATTGTAGTATTTCTAAGAAGGCCTTTCCCAAATCCAAAATGCAAATAAGCTTGGATTCCATTAGCAGTCTGTTCTTTCTTGAACGGAGCAACCAGAAAGGCTATTCCAAGACAAAATAATCTTGAAACTTCTCTGAAAGCTTTTTCTAATCACAGGGGTCTGCATCTCAGGTATCTGTGCTTAGCGTGAATAAGACTGCACAGTGGGCGACAGAAGGCTAGATGAGAAAGAGAAGGGATATTTTAAGACTAGCTGTTTGCACTGTGGGGAAATCCTTTGAATAATTCATGCTGAAAATGCATGTCTGTTCCACTGATGTTAGATTCCATTTAGCATTTGCTTATGTTAGTGCTCTCTTTCAATGAAAGAATACTTGGGAGCTTTTTTGAAAAAAAAAACAAACCCAAAAAATAATAAAACCAAAACAACAACTCAGACTGTGTTTATTCACAGTTAGTGTGCTAGTGACCTGCTAGTATTAGGTCTGTTTAAAACCCTCTGAGGGCACAAACTAAATTAAATGAGGTTAAGGTGTTGGTGTTTTTTTTTTAGCCAAATAAGATATGAATTGCTTTAGTGTATTCAATATTTTACTGTACATAGGCACCTCAAATGGTTTTCTTTAAAAACAATTTAATTATTATCTCTTCTGTGTAGAACAGTTAAAAGCTTTTACCTTATGAATTGATATCATGTGGTGGTTTGTTTTTTTTTTTAAATCTTTCTTTGCATTGCTAAGATATTTTAAACTATGGAAGCCTAAGAACAGGTATAACACTTCCCCAGGTTTGAAGGCTACCTTAAAAGCATCCAAAACCCCTTTTGCTGCTTTTTAGTGCTTTCCTCCTTGCTTCCTCTTGTGTTATGGGTTTGGTTTTTTTGGTGGTGGGGTGGGGGCCAGGGACTAATAACAGAAATTTTATGTCAAAAAAGACTGAAATTTGTGTCTGCCTTCTGCATGTTTTGATTTTCATTCCATCATTCTACTATTTTTTTTTCCTCCTTGCCCCACCTACTTTTCCATCTAATTTTTCAGTAAATGCCTGGGAAGAGGAGCAGGGTAAAGAGCAAACCTTCTTTAAAAAAAAAGGAATTTTTGAATATACTTGATAGTTATCTTGAGCAGCATTTGCCAGTTAAGTTGTTATTAATTGTTATGGCTCTCTTGAGTGTGTACTAGCTGAATTCTTTTCAGAATTAATTTGCAAGTTGGATTTGTGAAGCCTTTGCAGTGTTTTTAAGGCTATTTCTTGATGGTTGGAGTTTCAAGGGGTTTTCTCATCTGCAAATGTTATCTCCACCTGTATTATCTGTACAGCAGGAAAAAGCTAAATTCCTTTCTTTGTCCCATGTCCTAGTCTACAAAGGATCAGAGATTGGTGTATTCTGGCAGACTGCTTCCTGATCATCTGCAGCTGAAAGAAGTTCTCAGAAAAGTAAGCTTTTTATCAGCACCGTATGATATTTAATGAAAACCCCTCTTTTGGGAAATAAAAAATTAGATTTGTTTTATACAGCTTTAAGTTTTCATTGTTGTATTGAGAGATATAGCCATATAATGTTGTTAGGTTCAGGAGAATGTTTTTTCAAGTATCCCTTGTGTGTAGAATTTTGATACTTGGGGATTGAGGCAAGTTTCTGCTTGGTGGGAGAGTGAGTAGGCTATATAAGTCCCAAACAAGAGATATGTAGCATGGAGTGACTTCTTTGGACAGTTCCCACTACAACTTAAAGAGTCATTTAACAGATTTCTGTTGGTTTGGGGCATCATCTCATTTCTTTTGTGTGCTTAAATCCAAGAACTTACTTTAAAACATCCTCCTCTCTAAATTGGAGAGATACGGATTTAGTGGGTGGACGGTATGATAGATAAGAAACTGGTTGGATAGTCGTATTCAGAGTAGTGGTCAGTGGCTCAAAGTCCAGCGGGAGATCCGTGACAAGTGGTATCCCTCAGGGGTCTGTACTGGGACCAGTGCTGTTTAATATCTTCATCAATGATACAAACAGTGAGATTGAGTGCGCCCTCAGCAAGTTTGCAGATGAAACCAAGCTGAGTGGTGCGGTTGCTACACTGGAAGGACGGGATGTCATCCAGAGGGACCTGAATAGGCTGGAGGAGTCGGGCTGTGAGAACCTCATGAGGTTCAACAAGGCCAAGTGCAAAGTCCTACACCTGGGTCAGGGCAATCCCCAATTTCAGTACAAGATGGGAGATGACATGATTGAGAGCTGCCCTGCAGAGAAGGACTTGGGAGTGCTGATCGATAAGCAGCTTGACACGAACCATCAGCATGTGCTCACAGCCCAGGTCAATTGTATCCTGGGCTGCATCAAAAGATGCGTGGCCAGCAGGTTGAGGGGGGTGATTCTGCCCCTCTGTTCTAGGAAATGCAATTTCAAACTTTGCTTAAGTACTAGAAGAGAAATTTTGCTCAAATAATGTCTTCCTTTACTATATGGGGGCTGTGATTGACTTTAAAGGCATTTTAGTAACTATTTGCCTTGAGTTTCATTAATGAAATGTAGTGAGTTTAGAATTATTCTCATCAGTTTTAAGTACAAAGTTAAAAATTGTATTTGCTGAAGAGTTTTCTGTGCTTAAGCTTTTCAGAGCTTTTGGAAAAAGGGTATGATTAATTTTTAAGTTCAGTCTCATTCTCTGCCATATTTTTCCTGCTTGATAAGCTACAAATTCCAGATGTTATCTGAGGATTTACCAGATCTCTCAAATTAGCTTTGTTATACTTGCTTTTTGCTACTGCACAGTGTCGTTTTGCTGATGTAAAATACCTTGAGGCTGTAACTTTTGGCACTTTTCAAGCATAGTGATGTTTAGCAGTTCATGTATGAGTAGAAATATATTACAGTGAACACAGCGTGATTACTAAACTTTGAATAAAGCTGTACTTGTAAGCTTACAAGTAATAATATCTAGCTTCTTTTGCCTCTCTAAGTGGCATAAGTTCTATCTAGAAAGAGGGTAACTAGTTAGGTTAAAAGCTTTTAATGTGGTCCGAATGGTGATCACCTGTGTTCAGTGCTCTCTGATCAATTGCTTACTATCACTAACCAGTACGAAACTACACTTAAATGTAATAATGGAGGCTGTGCTTGGGGCTAGAAACCGATAGATGCAAAGGAGTTTAAATGAATGCAGTTATGGATAGCCTATGCTAGGAGTAGTGCCAAATTGTGTATGCAAACAGTTATGCAGTTCTCTTTATTTCTAAAGATTAAAACTTAGAAATGAATGAGTGTATGTTTTAACATTTTTTAATTTAAGAAAAAAACTTCCAAGCCTGTTTAGTTCTGAATGTCATCTCATTAAAAGCTGCAGCTTGGTTGTACCACGTGGATTGAGGAAGAGGACAGAATTTTTTTTTTTAATTTTCTTGCTTAAGATTTATTTACTAAGGTAGCTGTAGTATGTGAATTAAATAGTCATAGCTGTTGTTGTTACTATGGCTGTATAATGGGGTGTTTGATATGGTGAAATAGCTTCAGGTTGAGGTTGTGAAGGCATCCATGTTGGTGGGGGGCATATTCATGAAGTATTGATGTGGGTTGATGACTTGCATATACTGATGTGGCTTCAAGTGGTACTTCCTCACTTTCAGGTCCTTAGGAATATTCAAAATCCATCTAGTACTTCAAATATATTCCCTGAGTGTGGAATATCTGCAGGGGCTCTTCAGTTGGGTGTCTGTAGGTTAGGCTTGGGTCTGCCTGTGGAATTCCAGTGCCTACATTTTTTTTTTTAGCTTGATGTCTTTATTGAATAACACTCTTCATTAGAACTCAGTGCAGGTATTAGCATTCTTAACTGTAGGTAAACTGAGCCCTGCAAAGGGTTTGAGATTTTTCCAAAATAAAAACTAAAGCTTATGATATACTTCCTCATGTTTCTCTGTGTGATCCTCCATTGGTTCTGCTGTACTGCAGTTCTAGGAAAACTGTGTTAAGTGAATGTTCAGTGTATTATTGCAGACAGTTGCTAAGAAAACATTAATTGTGAAACAGTAGATTTCTCTTATGCTAATCATGTTTTGCTTTATGATCTCCCTGTTTTGTATAATGTTTCCTTACTAATTGCAAATACAACTTTGAAAGTGACTTTATAAAGACAAATTTTGCTTGTAAATTTCTCAAATACTGTTGCTTTAGCTCTCCAATTTCTTTAATTTTTAGCAAGATGAATATCATATGGTTCATCTGGTATGTACTTCCCGGACACCCCCAAGTTCTCCAAAACCCAGCACCAGTAGAGAAGGTCACGGAGCTTCAACCTCCAGCGGTAGTTCAGTGAGTTTTTTTCATGTACAGGACATGAATTTCTTCTACACTGAAGAAGCTTTCTAAGAATTTATCATAATTTTAAAAAATTGATTGTAAAATAATGTAGTAAAAGTAGAGCATGCCGTATGAATTTGTACAGTTTGACTTAATTATTTAAAGGTGTCATTTTATGTAAAGAAAGGTGACCTTTTTCAAATTGTAACGCAGTTATGTTTGCACACTTTCTTTATCAAAAAATACATTCCTTTCTCTCTGTGTCTCCGTATCTTTGACAAAAACTGAGCAGTGTAGACAAGTTCTTCTTTTAAAAAAGCCAAGTTCTGATTTATTTTGTGAAAATTTGTACCACTGAAGAGAGACCAGTCAAATTAGTGTCCTTGCTGTGAGAAGATAGGTGGAGCTTGGACAGCATTCGTTCTGCTTGACAGGAATTGGCTGGTACTTAAGGAGTAGCTTCAAGGCAGTCATAGTGTCTGTAAGATATTGAGAAGTAGTGTTCTTAATGTTTTATTAGTTAACCTGTTCACAGAACACTTGTTTAGGGTGTTTTGAGTCTGCCCCTCTTCACACCCTGTGCAAAAATGGTTATGTTATTTGGTTTCACTCTGTTTTGACAGAAGGGTAGTTAATGTGTCTGTTGATGACTTGGTTGTCATCACTGTAATTCTCTTGGCTTTTTCCAGAGCTGGCAGTATCGCTAAGTGACCCCTGAGGGTTAGAAAGGAATGTATACAGTACTGTTGTAGGTACTTTTCATCTGTGGTGTGTTGATCAGTGTATACCCTTCCAGTTATAAGCTGCCTGTTTTCATTCCTCTGGAGATAGGATACTGTTTCTGACTCTTGCCTGACAGAAACAGGAGCAGTTAAGCAACAGTACAGAGTAGACAGTGGTTACATCATCTTTTCAAAGTCTGTGTTCCTGTCTTTTTGCAAGCAGGACGTGGAGCCTCCTTTGTGATTGTATTGCTTTGTAGATCAGTTGTAAATGTCATATATAAATAACTATATTAATGGCTACTTAAAGCAGTCATTATGCATAGTGTTAGGTTCATAATACTTTGAAGGAAACAACCCAAAACTTGAATGGCGTTTGTTCTTCCATTCGTTTTTTGTTTTTATTTTTCCCCCACTGTCTAGTGTTAAATTTCTCTTGTTTTCCTTTGTAGGGCAAATGTGATATGGATGTCTTAAGTAATTGCAGCTCCTCACTTCCTGAGTTGTCAAAGTTGAAGAGGATTTTCTACTGAGTAAACATTACAGTAATGCTTAGCAATAGGATATGGGGGTTTATTAAAACTAAAATAATGCATCTCAGTGGCCAAGTAGAAGTCTTGTTGTGATGACAAATAAAGTAAGAGAGTCAGCTGTTGTCCTGCTTCCAGGGTTAAATATTGATTTTTTTGGAAAGCACTGAAGATCTGCCATGCTGGTTTTAAGTGCGTTTCTGGAAGCCTGAGTAGTTCCTTGCTAGTTCCCTATTACCACCCATTGCCCTCTCCCAGCAGTGAGCACAGCAATTTCAATTGGGCAGATGGCACAGTAGAGAGGATAGTGTATAAAACAGTAGAAGGGGAAACTGAGGACAAGAGTAGAGGAATGGTGTTTTAAGGCACTGCAGGCACAGTTGTCTCCGATTATAATGTTGTATCTGAGGCTGTAGTTACTTTTGTTAATGGTAGCCACTAGAACTTTAGTTGCTGATGAATATTCTTTGGATTAAGCTTTAGTTTGATTCAGCTTTTTGAAACTTTGATTCCCAGTGACTTGTGGTTTTCTCTGGGACCTATCAATTGTCAAGTCTTTCTGAAAATTTCACTTTTTTTATATGTGCACCTGAGTGCAATTTTGAATTTATTTTCACTAAAGGCTTGCCAGAACCAATAAAACCACAGAAGGCTTGCCTGGTGCTTATATTCTTAGATAGATTTGTGACAAAACATTAAAGCAAATATTTTTTGTTTGTTTTTTAAGACACAGTAGTAAATCTTGTAACTGGCAAAGAGATCTCCAACCTCAATTTTACTTATTTTTAAGAATTTGGAACGTTCTGGATCAACTGCTGCCTCATCCACGAACCAAGAAGCTTCATCTACAGCTTTGAACACTAGTGCAGATGGAGTGAGGCATCGTAACCTTCCGCAGGCACAAAGCAATCCCATCCTAAGCCACCAGTTCCCTTATTTAATGCAAGGGTAAGTGAAATTGAAGCAATCATCAGTTTTTTGATACTCCTTAAAGTGTGTTAAATGTTCAGCTATGATCGTGTTTCTTTCACAGCCTGCAAAATGATTTGTCTAGTTCATCTGGAAGTATAAGTTACGTTTAGAAACGTTTTTAATGTGAACATCAATGTTTTTAGTCAGGAGTCAGATGAAGAGTAAGTGTTTGTGGTGTTTCCTTTCAGGATGTTTTTTATTTTTTTTTATGCTTTCTGCTCTCAGCTTTCAGTTAAATGCAGCTGTAATATTTATCTAGTGGATATAGTTAGTAATGTAACTGATAAACTTAATGATTCTGGTTGCTTTTTCTAGTCCTTTATTGTAATCATCAACACTAAATTCTTATAAGAACGTGATGGTTCTTACTTTTTGACACAAGGAATCTTCACTTTATATTGGATTCAACTGTAGAAATAAGATACAGGTGTTCTGAGTATGTCTAAGTGCTTGTGTATCTATAACAGAATTTTTAGATATTTTCATATGTACCAATGAAATGTAAATTTTAAGTTTCTAGATCAGATCCATTATTAGATAAGGGGTTTTTTTTGTGCTTGAAAAGCAGCTTTAGGAATTTTTAACCTATGCAACCTTTGTAGTTTCTTAAACATTTTTTTTTTACTCCAGTGGGAAAATGGGAGGGTAGTATATTCTGAGAATGATAGCTGTTGTTTCCTTAGGGAACCCTTTCAAGGTTTCTTTCAGATAAGGCATTCTCCCTGTACTGCATAGATTCTGGAGATTTTCTTTGGAGATTGTTAAAATGAAAAAAAACTTATGAACTTGATAACAGTAACAGTTGTTTCTGTCACTTGAAAGAAAACAGATGTCAAGAACTATCAAAAACTTGTTTAGTTTCAGTTCAATTTAAATGTTCTCTTCTTAAAATTAACGTAAACTTTATTAGTCTTACTGGTTTTCATCCTGAATGTTTTCACATCCTTTTTGGTTTTAATCTGAAATGTACTCTTTGATGAGGAATTGCCTTTGCAGTGGGTAGAGCACTAAACATTATTCTGACCACGTGCAACTTAAATAAAAATGCTAAGTCTATGTACGTAATATGCAAGTAATATGGATTTAGAAGAGTGGATCTGTAGACGAAGTTGCTGAGAACATGGCACCAACGCTGCATGTATTTTGGCGTTTTCTGTCTTATCTGTAGTTTGGTCACCTGGAATAGGTGCCCATTTGTGGCTACAGTGTATTAGCAGTGCACCTAGATCACATCTTTCAGTTTAGTGTGATCTGAAAAGAATCTAGATGATGATGCAAGAGATTTCTGTGGAGCAAGCAGATCTGTAGTAAGAGGAAGTGAGTGGAGATGTGCTTCACAAGTGTGTTCCCGATCTAAACAGAAGTGCCAAAATAAATGAATCCTAAATAATCTTCAGTCTTTTTTTGTAGAAGTAATTTAATGGAAGGTTATCAAAACTTAAAATAGATCTTTGCAGACTGCTAGGCACTGGCTCTGCTCAATTCCAAATAGTCTGTGCCAGTACATGTTGTAGTCTGTTATCTCCTTGAAAGAGCCTTTTTAATGCTTTCAGTAATATTCTGATATTCACCTGTTTTTGCTTCAGGGCACTGCTGCTTGTATTTGAGCAATAAGAAATTTTTAGCTGCTCTCTTAAACATCATTGAGGCAGTGAAATCTAACTTTAATGTGATTTATACATGGATTGAGACTTGCTGGGAACAGTGAATTTTTGTAGCCTTGTGGACTTTTCGTACAATTTCCTGACCAGACGCTTCTGAGTCACCTTCCCTGGAGGTGCTTAAGGGATGGGTGGACGAGGCACTGAGAGACATGGTTTAGTGTTTGATAGGAATGGTTGGACTTGATGATCCGGTGGGTCTTTTCCAACCTGGTGGTTCTATGATTATAGCTGCATGATGAGCTATAGCCTGTACTGTTAGGGAAGGGTGTCTGTGGATGTTTGTAAGTGTATGTAGGGGTCTGTTTTCTTGAGTATTTTGCAACACGCACATTAATAATTTGTTCAGATAAATAACAAGAAAATTGGGTGGTCAAATGATGGTTTTGATGGTTTATCAGATCCTGGCACGAAGTTTCAGTGTGTGAGTAGAATGTCCTTTGAGAAAACAGCTAATTCAGATCGTTAATATATTACAAAGAAAACAGTTTAAAACTTTCTGTTGATATCAAGCTTTTATATAATAAATGCTGTTTTTAAAAAGCCTAAACTTGAGGTGGGAGTGGGGCAAGTAGTTTATATACCAAATTGATCTGCTGCTGTGGGAGAGCAAGCACAGCATCATCTGCTCCCATGAACTTCATTGTGGATCAGGGCGTTGCTGTGCTGCTGCATGAATGTAAACAGAACAGATGGGCTCAGTCCTGAACTGGCTTGCATTTCAGATTGGAGAGTATTTGGAAGCAGTAAACAGACAAGAAACATCAAGGCAGTGAAATTACTTGTCAAGTGTGGGCAGCTCATCTAGTGAAATGTTTATGAATTGTGTACATAGTAATGCTTGGAAGTGAACAGCAAAATGACATACTGACAGCATGCAGTATGTTATAGCACATAAATACTGTGCTTCATCAGTAGCCTTTGCTCACTATTTTTTAAAGTAGCTAATAACATAGTGGAGAATATTGAAACATCACTTGAAGTTAATATCTCAGACATGAGATGTACACTAAATGGGATGTCTTTGTGGGTCAAGGTCATTAAACAAATGCAGCTATTGTCATTGATGCATATAACAGAGATGGAGCTTTTAGTTCTGAATAAAAAAATCTCTGTTTTTCCACTAACAGTGAGCAGTATCTTCATGATGCCTCTAGGTAACTAGTCTGACCTTATCCTCAAATTGAACGCCAGTTAGCTCATTTTAAGTGGCTTCCATTGACTGAAAGAAGTAATTCTGAGCTTTCTAGACAATTAAGGAGTAGCTTGTATCTTTCTTTTACAAAATATTCTGACGCTAACTCTATCACTTGAACCTTAAAACTGTTTTTTGAATTCCCTACTGTTCTTCTGTCCGCTCTGCTTTGTTTTCTAATCTTGGAATGCCTGTGCCTATACAATTTGCTTCTCTGCTTTTTTACTGTTGCTGCCATTCTTTTGGAGTACTCTGCTTTCTATCTCTTTCTCCTCCTTTTGGAAGAAGATGAGGAGAAAGCGTGTGCTACTTTGTTTCTTAATTTTAGCAGCAAGCCAGTTTGCTTTGCTGTGAAGAGTTTCTTCCTTGGAAGAGGTTGTTCTCACTGAAAGAAATTACATAGTTTAGAGTTGTTCAGATTTTTGATGAGCAAACAAAATATAGCTATGCTAGTTGGCATTCTAAGCCAGAGGCCAGTTCTTGAATATTGATGTCTGCATTTTCTCATTAATGGTGTCAGATCCTGAAAAGTTCAGTCTTGCTTCTCAATAAGTCACATCTCCTAGAAAAGTCATTGGAAAAAAAGAAAGATTACCAAAATATTTGGATAGGAAAGGAAAGAACATAACATAACTGAAGTATCTTGTGGTTTGTCTTGGTTCATGTTTTTTTAATCTAGTATTAATCTTTAAGACGTCAAGAAAGCAAATTATGAAAGAGTTTTAAGAAAGTAGAGGCTCGTATCCTATAATATTTCTAAAAGACTTATCTGCGAGGGAGAGCTGTTAGCCTAAGGCCTCTCAACATCTGTTGAGCTCAACTTAACTGTTCTAAAGAAGAACCGTGAAATCTGTAACTGATGAGACAAAGGATTGGTGAATTCCTGCAGAACACACTCAAGCAAGTTGGGTAGCACTGGTTATTAGTGACTGAACTGGAGAAACAGATGTGGTTGAACAGTGAGCGGTCTTGCCTGTTTGCATCCGTGTATGATAGTCTGCCTGGTTGAAATTGAGACATTACCTAGTGATTTCTCACCATGTAGTACTTAACATCACCTATGTAGAATATTTGTATCATCTTTACATTTTAAGGGTCACATGTTGTAGGAGGGTCAGTGTCTTACGAATTTTGGAGGAGGCTTAGTTCTCAGTGTTTGCCAGTTCAGGGACAGAAAAACACATTCTTATAGCTTGCAGCCATAAAGATAAAAGCATGACTGATGTTTTTCAATAGCAGCTTGACAGTTTTGCTGTTCCAACATGTTAATTATGCAAAATTAAGTAGTATCAGCAGGGCTGCTGCTTCACCCTTGCAGTTTTTGAAAGAATTGTAGAGTATTGCCTGTGATTATCTTGGTTTGTATGTTGGTATTGGGAAAGTAGTTTGTTTTCTCCCCCCTCCCCCCACAGGCTGCTGTCAAAACAGGTCATGACTAAACACAAGCATAACAGTTCTAGCAGAAGTAATGGAGTTGCATGGCAGGCTCTTGTCCAGAATTATATTGAAATACTTACTCATGTGTAATATGAAAAGGATTTTAATGTCTTCCTCCCATCTTTCTTTCTGGGCATGTCTTGTATATCTGAATGCCTGGTAGACTAATGAAATCTCTTGGTGATATCTTTGCAGGGAGTGCCTTACTTAGGGAACAGGTGTAGTCTGCAGTACAATTACAGCAGTCTCAGCTTTTGCTACCTGCAGTCTGAATAAACTTTTCTTCATGCTTTATACTCTCATGCTGTCCTGAAAGATGTCCTGGTTTACTACAGTTCACTACATCAAAATCTTTGGGGAAAGAGTTGGAAATGTTGCCAAAACATGCTATATACTCTAGGAGGTAAGAGAGGCTAAGAAGTCTAAAAACAGACAAAACCAAACCTAAAACTTTTGTATAGGAGCTTGCATGTGAACCAGAGTTAAAAGCCTATATGGAGGAGAGTCACTTCTGCTCAAAATATTGAAGGGGGGAAATTAAATCACAGTGTTCTTAGTTGCGGTCTTCAGAAACTGTATCTGAAAGATTAGTTTGTTGCCTTTGCTTCTGTTCATTTCCTTGTGTATTTGATTACAGTGTTATTTCAGGTATTGCTTCTAAAAGAAAGCCATAGAAGATAGTACGTTTTCCCTTTACAGCTCCTACAGCACCTTTAAGGGTGACCTCTGAACTTAAAAGGAATTGTATGGAAGAATTTCTGCAGTTATACACAATTTTGAAGTATTTTCAACATGTTTTTGTCCCAGAGATGCAGATAGATTACTAAGCACAAACACATAAATCCTCTTTCTGTAGAAATAACTTTGTTTATTAAATTCTTGAATGAAAATATAGTGCTTTTTTGGAATGGGTTGGATCTCATTGCATGCGGTTTCAATGTTGTTTCAGTGTGTTATTTTAGGGGGCCAAATGAGAGGGAAAGTGTTTGCATTTTATAAATGTGTCAATTTAGAACTAATTTTTTTCTTTAAATCCTTTTCTAGCAATTTAGGCAACCAGTTTCCAGGCCAGGTTGTTCCTGCTGGCTTTTCTGTGTATCCTGCATTCAGTCCATTACAGGTGATCTGGTGGCAACAAATGTATGCACGTCAGTACTACATGCAATAGTAAGTCTGTGTTATCTTAGGCAGTACTGAGTTACAGTAATGAAAGAAAGATATTAAAAACTTCAGCGTTGTTTGCAGGATCAAAATGTCTATATTTATTTTGTCTGACTGTGCTATTTTACTCTAACTTTTGTCCTGCAAATCAAGAAATCCAGTTTTGGATTGGAATTAAGTTGATGTATTAATACATAAATATTTAAGAGAAAATTCAGTTTCTTGAAGATGTATTGCATCTGAAACTTTATTTTTAGTAGTGTAGGAAAGAAGACAAGAGTGAGCTTAGAAATGTTGGTGCATGTTTACTACAAACCAGCTTTATCTTTAAATTTTTAGCCAAGCTGCTGTTTCAGCCCAAGCCACTCCCAGCACTGTGCCAGTGAGATCTGCGGTTGCCCAGGCTGTAAATTCAGAACGTGCTCCCGCAAATGAGCCTGCAGCAGCAGCGCCAAATGTAGCCGTCCAGGAGAACAGGCCTGTAAATGCGAATGTTCAGATGAATGCACAGGGTGGTGCGGTGGTGAATGAGGAGGAATTCAACCGGGACTGGCTGGACTGGATGTACACATTCTCTAGAGCAGCAATTCTGCTGAGCATTGTATACTTCTATTCTTCCTTCAGTCGATTTGTCATGGTAATGGGAGCCATGCTGCTGGTTTATTTGTGAGTACAACAGTTGAGTACAGCTGCAGATGTGATATGTGGAGTATGGTATTAGTGTATTATCCATTTAAACTGAAAAATAATCCAAATGCAAAAGTTCAGGGCACTGCCTCTTTACAGTCTGAGGTGGGTGGGTGTGTAACTAAAAAAAAATAAGCAGAGAAGCTGACATGGAAAAAGAAAAAATTCTTAAAATATTTTTACAGTAAGTTGGGTGCTGCTTTTACCTGAGACTCTTAAATGATGATGATATTAGCAGATCAGTACTTCTGAAGTGTAGAATTTTGGGATGGAAATAGAGGAAGTGGGGGAGGAGGGAAGATCGTATAGGTCGAGCGTATGCTTGCGTAAACTTAAAACATTTGGATATGAAAAGAAAGTTGCAGAGCTAAATTAATTTGTATTTCAAAAATAATGGATGAGATTTGTGCAGTAAATTGTTAGGCAGAGTTGAGGCACTGCTACTGTGTTGGTGGATACTGGTCCTGGTCAAATTGCAAGGACTTATATTTTTTTTTCATGATTCAACATAAAGACCTAAGCGCACTCTCTCTTTTATTAAGAAATATCAGTACTGTTGTCATCTCTTCCCTTCATATATGAAAGTACCCTGGTGGCATAAATAGAAATCCGCAGTAATACTTGATATTTTGGGCTAATCTAATTTGTTGAGAGTTTTCTTACATTGTAGTTTCAGTCCTTGCAATGAGTGTTGTTTCTCATGCAGGTACTATAGTCAAAATCAGAATATAGACACTTGAATACGTAGGAGAAGATTATTTAATTTACCGTGGTAATGTGATTCAAGCCTTAGCTGAAGCCTAAGTTATTTTTTCCACAGAAAATCAACTTTAAACTATGAAAATAAAGGCTGCCTTTGAAAGTTAATATAAATTAAGTACTTAAAAACAGAGAAGAGACCTCAAAAAAGTATTGAACTTATCTAATCACCTAATCATGATAAGTTACTCATCTTCTAGAACAGAGTGCTGTGAACATCACTCTTGAAACTTAAAGAACAGCTCTTAGCAAGGCCCATCATAACCCAGACATCAAAGAATAGCTATTCAATCTAGAAGTAAGACTTGAAGAAAAATACATGTAGTTTCATTTGAAAGTAGTTGAACGTACTGCAGTAGCTAGCTGTAGCAGAAAAACCCCTTTGTTGTTTTCAGAAGAGTGGTTTTCATGTGTTCTGTTTCCTTACACAGACACCAAGCTGGATGGTTCCCCTTTAGACAAGAGGGGGGGCAGCAACAGGCAGCCAATAACATGGAAGTGAACCGTGATGGGCAACATGCAAATAATCCTGATCTTGAAGAAATGGTAAGTAAGAGCAGACATATCTTGAGATTTGTGTATTGTATTGGAAAGAATGCTGTAATGCCTGGACAGAAGGTCAACCGCTATGAAATGTAGTTGGCTTAATCAGAAAGCTTTCAGCATTGGTCCTCACTGTTGTGCCTGCTGGTTAAGCTCTGTGTTTTTCCAGTCTGACATTTACTGATTGTCTCTGCTTCAGAGACAGACTTTCTTTATTCTAGTTATTCTTCAGGAGGTTGTTCTGAAAGAAGTTACTTAATGTAGGAAGATATTGGTGCTTATCTTTTGTCAAAGCTCTGAAAAGGAGCAGTTGAATTGCTTTGATTTCTGTTTTTAAAGGAACGACTTATGGATGATGGCATTGATGAAGACAGTGGAGAAGATGCAGGTGAAGATGCTAATACAGAGCAACAGCCTGGATTCATGGCTTCTGCCTGGTCCTTTATTACAACCTTCTTCACATCACTCATCCCTGAAGGACCTCCACAGGTTGGCAATTAAAGTGGAAAAGGAACTGTGCCACGCAGCCTCAGTAGCCATATGTAGAAGTGGAGCAGATTCTAGAGTGTTTTAAATACAGTGCAATTTCTGAAAACTGATAATGTTCTCTTTGTTCATGGTGTACAAAAACTTGTATTTTTTCTTTTGGCTTTCTCATGCATTGAATATTTCAAGCACAAGTGGACTACTAAATGGTTTCTTTAAGATTCTTCTTTTTCTGAAGAATGAAATGTAAAGATATTGGTCTTCCACGTTTTATTTCAATTTCAAATGTGTATTATACTGAGGCAAAAAGCTTGTACTTAATCTGCACCATTACCTCTTTAAAGAGCTGTTAAAAATATGAGTGTCGATAAATGTTTCTAAACACTACCAATTCATTTGAATAATTTCAGTGTATCTTGTGTTAGTTTTATGCTGGATATGAATTATCACTTGGCATTTGGAGTTCCTGAAGGAATGCTGTGAACACAAGGATTACATGTTAATGGTGTGTTGTCTTCATTCCACAAGATACTAAGTCTCTTCTCATACATCTAGAAAACTATAAGCGTTTTCTTGAGGTTATACTAAAGTTCAGTAAATCTGGAGATGTTTGACAGCTCTTCAAAGACAGTTGACAGTGATAGGGTAAATCTTAAATGTTTGATACATACAGTACTTTTTAAGAAAAATATAGCTGCACTGGGGAAAACATGTACATTAGGGTTTTTTAATAAAAACTGTTGTGGTATCTCCTTTGGATGCTTATGCATCTTTGAATGCAAACGACTCAATAGTGCATTATTAAGGATGAGAATGTGGTTGATTTGAGGGGAATAAAGTTATCATGGTGGCATTACTGATACTGACTAAAGTGGTATCTTTCTAGCAGAGCATACGCAATTACAGGTATGATCTCAACAGTAGGATATCTGTGTTCATTAATTTAATTAACCTAACCAAAACTAAGATAACGACAGTGCTCCTGTCAGTTTTTTTGTTGCTTTCTTTAGATTTTAATCACAGTCAAGAAGTTTCATTTGGTTTTGTTCCTAATTCAGAAGTGTATTAGGTTCGTCTGTAGATAAGTGTGCAAAGACAAGACCACTAAATTGAGGTTAAATCAAATACATTTTATTGTAGTTCAGATAACCTATTACACCTGGATACATAAAAAAACTTACCAGATTACTGACTCATGAATTGGTGTCATCTCACTGAGCATGGCTCTCATTTGGAAAAAATAAATTTGAACAGTAGCTTCAATTTAAGCAGCTTAAATAGAATGCTTTTTGAGTAGCAAAATAATTCTCATTTATCTATCTGTCAGGAGCGGAGAACTATAAATGCAAGTCTTACAAATTATTTTATTTGCTGTATAGGAAGCAGTGATGATTAAATCATGTTTAATTATTATGTGTTACTCCCATATTTCTGTGAAGAGCTGCTTGCAATTTAGGTTCTATACTATGTAAACATAAAATGTTTAGACTTTGCCCTGTTTTGGTTTTTTTTTTCCCCTTTTAATTGAGTGGATGGATCTAACATGACTAACATTTAAGAATGATTACAAACACGTAATTTTTTTTTAAAGGAATGACACAGAGTGCTGTAGGACTTCTTTGTGTAATGCATCAGAGATTGCATCTATTTGACCTGTGCGTTCACCAGTCTTCCCCAAAGTTCACTTTTCTTTCTGTCCTTATGTTAGTGTGTCTGTAACCTGAGCAGTTACAGTCTGCTGGTATCCTTCAACTTAAGTGCTTCTTGCTCTCAATATTTAGGTTTCTGTTTGTTTTCCTTCTTCATGGAGGCAATTGGTCAGCCGTTAGCAGACAAGATTAAGAAAGTTGCTCTTAACCAAATTAGGATTAGCAAATCAAGAAGTGTAGAGTTGTCACTGCTTGTTCCTATTCAGACAAGAAGAAATTTGTTTATAGGTTACACTGGTTGGAATAGTGAAATGGGAGCACCTAGCAGTTGGTTAGACTGGAGATGTTCTGAGATTTTTAACCAGATCTTAGACCTGGAGCAATGAGCTGAATAAGGCCAGACTTCCACAAGACCATCTTAAGGTCACTGAACTTCCCAGCTTC
This sequence comes from Clamator glandarius, assembly GCA_033459285.1. Taxonomy (NCBI): domain Eukaryota; kingdom Metazoa; phylum Chordata; class Aves; order Cuculiformes; family Cuculidae; genus Clamator; species Clamator glandarius. The sequence goes on from JAUNZM010000702.1 coordinate 777,391, forward strand.
TAGAACCTTACCAGGATCTGAGCAAGAAAAAGCAAAAAGATGGTTGCTGAAGAAAATGAGTGCCAAATAGGTATAAGACACAAAGAGTTACCAAAAACTAGTGAAAGAGTTGGAAGCAGAGGAAAAGCAATGGGAAGAGCAAAGATAAGAGAAGGTATGATCATTAATAAATATGAAGCAAGCATAGAGGAGCAGATTGAGGCGAGAGGTACGTTTTTGGGTTTTTTTTTCTTTTCAGAAGAGAGCTTGATAAAAATTGGTCAGATTGGGTCTTTGTTTCATGGGTTTCTGAGCAATTCAGGTATAGAATTGGATGGCATGGATGATAGAAATGAAAACCAATTGCTTTTTCTTAGCGTATCCTTGTAGAAACTGTTAGTAGCATAAAACAAAATAATGTAGTACATGACTAGGCAAAGCTAGATGCTGAATTGTAGCATAAGATTGAACAAAAGACAAGGGTTGAGAGAAGTGTAGGATGTGCCTGGGTATTAATGATTCTGTAGACTATCTGTGCATCACCCACTTTTACAACTTTGAATCAAAAGAAGTGATTGAAATTGTTTCTCTACATTACAGGAAGGCATGAAATGACAGATACCTTACATTTAGAGGATCTAAGAGTAAGTCCGTGCCAGCCTCACAGTGTATTAATAAAGACAGACAGTCACATCAGAAACAGACACAAGGTTGAAGTATATTCCATCCATAAAACTGCTTGCTATGAAGAGAAAGATGAGATCAGCAGTGCTGTTGGAGCAGGAGCAATACATAGGGACGACTCTTTTGTGACTTCTCAGTATTGTCCTTACTGTGAAAAATACTTTGAAACTGATGTATGTGGGTACATACACCTCCACTGACTTCTTGACCCTGGTTTACATTGTGTTTAGCAATGCTAGTGTTGGTTTAGCATACAAATGTAACGAACTCAAACAGGAGTATTCTTGGGTGTAAAATGGTGGTCCAAAGGGATCCTTCTTCTATTAACTCGTGAGCTTTTTACCTCTTTCTTGTGCTTCTGTTGCATTTGGAGACCTTGACAGGCAGCACTGTCTTACCATGTTGCCTCTAAATTCAGGTAATTCATGGAGAAATTATTGCACTTCATGAAAAGACTGCTTCTCTCTTGGACGTTCTCCACTACCTTCTTGCTATTGATGCAGCAGAAGGGTAAAAAAAATACCATTGTGTAACAGTAACAGTGCTAAATCACTTTGTTCCATCATACGGTGTGACTCTGTTCCTGCTGCTAGTTTCGTGTACGACCTAAAAGGTTTTCTTTGTCATCCTTGGCTGTTGCAAGAAAGCAGTTCAGAATTACCCCAGCATAGTGATTGTGGACTATTGATGCGAGTTTTTTTTTCTCCTGGGTATGTGGAGCTGGGGGTCTAGCCCAGCTGGATGCACCTTTATTAATTAGGTTGCAGGCTTGCATTGACTCTGGTGCAAGCTTCCTCCCAAAGAATCCAGGTGATACTGTGTTACTTGTGCCTGGGAAGCTTTTGAGATAGAGGTTTTCAATTTAACTAGATTAATGCCAGTGTGGCCCTGTGAGTGGGTGATGTCCTCTTCTATTAGATTGGAGTATTAGTACAGGTGGTATGATGCAAGCAGGGAACGAGTTACTTTATCACTCACAGCAGTTGTTTGCTTCAGAGCTGCTGCTGCTCTGAATAGCAAGAGAATACAGGGTAGTAAATATATTTCATTATGATTCCTAGCCCCAAAAGAAGGATTTGGCCATTCTGCATGTCTCTATTCTCTTTAATTAAACTTCTGTTTAATGCTTTGCTCTGTAGGCCTTATGATATTGTAGTTTTTATGTGCCAATTCTGTAATAAAAATGATCCTAAAATTTTTCAAGGCTGTAGGAAGAGTAAAAGGGGAAGGATTATATTCCTAGAATTTCATTCAAGCTTCTCATGAAATACCTGGTGGCTCTAGCTGGTGTTAACCTGATCCTTACACAGTTTTAACTGTCTTAAAATGCAAAATTACTGATTGTTTCTGGAGTAGGGAGCTTGTACAAGGGAAGCCGCAGTTGTAGTTTAAATCTCACAGTGGTGAGGGCTGTGTGTGTACAAGTAGGACAGAACTTACAGAAAGACTGTTGATGTTTTTTCCCAGTTTTGAATAAATCCTGGGAGGGGAGAATCTAGGTGTGAGGAGTTTGTGAGATGGAAGTAAGTTTGAATTGTGGGTATGTTTATTTTTAAAGTGTATTTTTTTGCATGTGTATGTGTTTTCTTTACTCTTTCAGAAAAATTGTGCTGACTTTAACTGCTGATTGGAAAGAAAAGCAAAACGCTGGTGACAACAAAAATGCTGGAAAAAAAACTCCTTAAAGACTCGGTTTGAAGTTTTAGAAAGTAAGCATCCTTTACCAGGCCTGGGCAACATGCAGGAGTGACCTCCATTAATTGCGTGCAGCCAGACAAGAGCTGGTTACAGAATGTATTTCCCATTTGTGTGCATATGTATAATTTTCCCCAGAAACCTTATGAATATTCTATTACTTTCTGGGGACTAATTTTAATGTTACTATGAAGTTTGCAACAGACAAAACTCTTATTAATTTGGAGCTGGCTGCAGCTCTCTGCTTGACCTTGCCTTTGAGATGGGGAAAGACTCCGAACAGGGGTGATTGCAGAAGATGATACACCTGTTCAGCGCTGATTACACTGCACACAAGATATCATCATCTTCAAAAGATGAACGGTGTCTGGAAAAACCCTGCTTGAAAGGAACTGTGCTGTCAGAGGGGTATTCTGTCTGACTATCAAGGAACAGAATTACTTAGATGAAACTTTAGCTTAAATCAAAGATGTTCCACTTTTTGTAATAGCAACCCCTTCTTGTGTCACTGGTATTTGGGTTCAATCTAGTGTTTTTGGGTCCACTCCTTATAGAATCATAGAATAGCTTGAGTTGGAAGGGACCTTAAAGTTTATGCCATGGGCAGGGTCTTTCCACTCGCTCAGGCTGCGCTTGCCGTGTTTTGGTCAGTAACGTGCTGCCAGGCTCAACCGTAGTAAGGAAATCACCGCAGCGACGTGTAATGTGGGGCTGTAAAACCAAACGAAGAGTCCGTCTCCGTGCTCTCATTCGTTAACCAGAGCTAATGAAGCGAGCGCGAGGAGCACCGAGTCTGTGCGCTGCTCCGGCTCGCCGCTAGGTGGCGCCGCCGCCCAGCCCCGGGGTCGCTTCTCCAGTGGGGGGAGCCGCTTGTGTGCTTGTACCCCTTGTGCGCTTAAAAAGGTGCTTCCTGTGGCTTTGAGCAGGCTGATAGCAGCAGGCGTGGTGGTCACCTCCATGAGATAGGAGATGTTTTCAAGGAAGGCTCAGGCACGCTCAGCAGTTTGCCAGTGGCACCAAGTGGTGTGATGCAGGTGACACGCCGGAGGGAAGGGATGCTGTCCAGAGGGACCTAGACCGGCTTAAGAGGTCACTAAGGGCACATGCAAGGTCCTGCACCTGGGTTGGGGCAGGGCCGAGCACAATTACAGGCTGGGTGGAGAACGGGTTAAGGGTATGCCTGAAGAGAAGAACTTAGGGATGTTGGTGGATGAGAAGCTAAATACGAGTCAACAATGTGCACTTGCAGCCCAGAAAGCCGAGCGTATTCTGGGCTGCATCAAAAGAAGTGTGGCCAGCAGGATGAGGAAGGTGCTCCTGCCCTTCTACTCTGCTCTGTGAGACCTCATCTGGGGTGCTACGTTCAGTTCTGGAGTCCTCAGCACAGGAAGGATGCAAATCTGCTAGAACAATTCCATAGGAGGGCTATCAAGATGATCAGAGGGCTGGAGCACCTCCCGTAGGAGGACTGTCTGAGAGAGTTTGGGTTGTTCAATCTGGAGAAGGCTCCAAGAGAGACCTTATAGCAGCCTTCCACTACTTAAGAGGGGGCTACAGGAAAGCTGAGGAGGTGCTTTTTATCAGGGAGTGCAGGGATAGAACAAGTGGGAATGATTTTAAGCCAAAAGAGGGTAGATTTGGATTAGATGTTAGGAAGAAATATTTTACTGTGAGGCTGGTGAGACACTGGAACAGGTTGCCCAGAGAAGTCGTGGATGCCCCATCCCTGGAGGTGTTTCAGACTTGGTTGGATGAGGCTATGAGCAACTTGATTGAGTGGAAGGTGTTCCTGCCCAGGGCAAGGAAATTGGAACTGGATCTTTAAGGTCCCTTCCAACCCAAACCATTTTATGATTCTGTGGCTTTGTGATTCTAAGGCTGGGTAGATTTGCTTTAAAAAAAGCATCACTACTCCAACTCCTTCTGCAGTACCTACAGCAGAAGCGAATTATTACAACTGGCACAAAGACTGACCGATCTTTTCTGCCACTAAGAGATGCAAGTCCTGCTTGAGATAAGTGGATGAAGTATTGCGAGAGAACTGTGAAATTGCTCCCATTGTTTTTTTCTCCTTTCTGCTCGAGGGCTTCATATTCAAGGTTGTCTCCAAACAGTCGTGTCTGTAGCTTGCCTGTTCTGGAGCAGTCACATTCTCATATTCAGATGCATGTGGTAATACTGCTGCTTGGTGAAGCAGTGCTGTAAGAAGTTAGGCACCCTGCTGTCTTCATCTGGCTGAAAAAAAGCAGCCGCCAGATTATGTGACATAGAGCTGGCTCTGGGCAATGTGGAATCATCAGCTTATTAAACTGCATGCTAGTTTTTAAACACTGCTGATATTTTTTTTTCCGCATGGTCTCAAGGATAGGGTGTAACACGTAAGTTAGCACACAAATCTCATTAATTAAGATGAATGTGACTGACTTGGTCTTGCAATGTCTTAAATTAATCTTTGTACCTATTATAATGCAAAAGACAGCATTCTTCTTGGTAGCAGCTTGATTTCCCTTTTTGTGACTGCAATTGAAAGACCTTCCATGTGTAAAATGTGAGGCATAGTTTACAGTGTTAAAGCTTGTTTTTCTTGTTCTGACAATGCTTTGTTTTGCTGGGACTGGTGTAGGATGAAGATGGGCCACATGAAAAATAGATGGTGAAGCCTAAGGAACATGTTGTGAGGAGGAACTGCTTGTTGGTAGAGTCCTTTCCCCTTTGCTGTGTGTTTCTAAGCATTTTGAGGTGTCTGATATCTGTTCAAGAAGGAGTAAATCTTTAATATTTACTGAAGGAAAACAACATCAGTTTTTTTGTCAACAACGCTGAAGAACTTACAGGAAATTCTGGGTTATTATACAATAGTTTGGTGGTTTTCTTTTTTTTTTTTTTTCAAATAATAAATAACCAGTGGCTATCTTTCCATTTCTATTCCATTGAACATACCCAGGGTGATTTCTCTTTGGCTAGTGGAGTGGTTCATACTGGTTTGGGAGCCTCTCTGTGAATGTGGACAAAGATCCTTTCCTCAGTTTTTTTTTTCAGAGCTGCTGCTGAGAAGCTCTGTTTGGGCATTGTTTTTTGTGATGCATTGAAAGCGCTGAATTATCACATGCAAAAATCTTTGCTTCACCCTCTGGTCTTCTCTTCTCTCCTGACAGTTCCATGATTTGAAATTGTGTCAGGGCTATTGCAAAGAATTTGGCAATGTGAAATGCCACTCATTGAGATGGAGGTTGTGAAAGCACTTCCTGTGAGATACCAGGTTAAACTCCGTTTCTGTATTTCTTGGGAAATGTCTTTCACTTCATGTGGTATAATTACCAGTCGCTGAGTATCTGCCGTGTCCCAACAATATGAAGTATAACAAGATCAAAAATACAAGTAAGATTTTAAATTTGATGTTTGAGAGCATCAGTAGCATCATTGAAACAGATTTCAGAGAGCTTTGTGTCTCCATGGAAGTGCTGTGAGACTGCTTTGTCCTTAAGCTGGGAGCCTGTTGCCTTGGTACCCACATCACAGATGATACCACTTAATATCTTCTGCCCCTGGTGATGGTTAAAAGACAAAAAAATTAGGTCAAGGAACATTAAGGATGAATTATCTTTATTTTCTAAGTCTGACAGAAAACTTTAGAGTTTATTGTACTCCTGTCTGTGTAGAATTTTCCATTTCTGAGGGGAAAAATTGTGATTGCAAATGTGTATAATGATCATCCCAAAAATAGATTTTGTTTTCATTTTAATGGCTAGGCTAATGGTTTTGCCTATTGTAATTCAATAGCTATAGTGACCTTCCTTGTAGGGACAGCAGACCAACTCGCTCTGTACACTCACATAGACACAGGTGCACTCACTCAGTTACATGTGTATCTAAGGAGTTGCTGTTTAGTTCAGTACGGCCTACACAAAAGCTGCTGCAAAATGTTGGGTATTTTTGTGTGGAAGAGGAATTGTGTATCCTAGACTGTGAGAGAGAATTTCAGCTTTTAACTGCAGTAAATGAACTAACTGTCAGTTGCTGAGTTTCAGTGTAGCTATCATTGTAGGATGGTTTGGGTTGGAAGGAGCTTTAAAGATCGTCCAGTTCCAACCCCCTGCCTTGGGCAGAGACACCTTCCACTTGATGAGGTTGCTCAAAGCCTCATCCAACCTGGCCTTGAACACCTCCAGGGATGGAGTAGCCATGACTAATTTGGGCAACCTGATCCAGTGGGATGGAGCTGACCTCTGCAGAAGACACATCAGTAGAGAGCAAGGGGACCCAGCAGCCAGTGCCATGAGGACGCTGCAGTTCATTTTTTTAAAAGTAAAACAACAGAACAAAAGATGGCTCCTGAGATAATGGTGGAGGTGATCTGAAGAAGGAAGATGGTTAGACACCAAACCTGTGGAGGAGTCATTGTGACTGCAGAGATGGATAAGCAAAGCAAGCCAGTATTGGCCTGCTTGTGGTCTGAGGGTGTTTATATACAGTATGGCAGATGGGTGCGAGAGTTACCAGTGAGTTACAGAACTGGACCTGTGAGTGCAGGACCTGAGAGACTTGATGGTATCTGTATGCAAGGAGGAGAAAATGAGATACCAGGGGTACACTAATAGATAAAGGAATACTGGAGCTGACAGTTGTAAATGTCTAATACTGTTTTTTTTGAGAGCAGAGTCAGGGAAGTGACCCAAATTATTAAAAAAGTCTATCTTAGTTAAAGACTAGGATTTATGTATATGAAGAGTAATGTATAATTATACAAACATTTCATTTTTAAAAAAAATACAGTCATTGTGTCAAGACCAGCAGGGTATTGCACAAACATGTAATTAACATTGCAACAGAGTCATTTGAATTACTGGTGAAGGATCCTCAACGTAAGAAGGATATGGAGCTGTTGGAATGTGTCCAGAGGAGGGCTACAAAGATAATCCAAGGGCTGCAGCACCTTCCGTATGAGGACAGCCTGAGAGAGTTGGGCTTGTTCAGCCTGGAGAAGAGAATGCTCAGAGGAGATCTTTTAGCAACCTTCCAGTACCTGAAAGGAGCCTACAAGAAAGCTGGAGAGGGACTGTTCATAAAGGCTTGTGGTGACAGAATGAGGGGGAACAAGTATAAACTGGAGAGGGGCAGATTTAGATTAGACTTTAGGAAGAATTTCCTCACCATGAGTGTGGTGAGACACTGGAACAGGTTGCCCAGGGAAGCTGTTGCTGCCCCCTCCCTGGAGGTGTTCAAGGCCAGGTTGGATGGGGCCTTGGGCAGCCTGGCCTAGTGGGGTGTCCCTGCCCATGGCAGAGGGATTGGAACTAGATGATCTTTAAGGTCCCTTCCAACCCTAACTGTTCTATGATTCTATGATCTCAGTGGGACTGCGAATGCATTTTGGGAACAGAGATCATAAGAGAAAATCGGGTGTTCAAAGAGGTTCCCTATTGAGGAAGGATTAATAAAGACATCGATAATTCTATGTTCATGGTATGACAGATGACAAAGAAATGAAAAGGAATAATAAAACAAAAAATAAATTAAAAATCTACTGGTCTAGTGTGCAGAGCGTTATTTGCAGGTACCCAGGCTTGGATTTAGAAAAAAGTGGGTTTTGATTATTAAATTTCACCTGGAAAATCGAAGTAGGGAAAACTGTAGCAAGGATTGTTAGGATCTAGGTAGTTTTATGTCTGATAACTGGCAGATTTCTTCAGTAGTCCTTGGTCCAATAGGAGCTGTTAGTACTGAAGACTTATTTGTGATCAGCAGCAAGGTTGTTACCAAAGAGCTCTTTAAAAAAAAAAAATCCAAATTACTTGAATTGACTGAATGCCATTAGAGTTTCTTTAAATCAAAAAGTGGTTAAATAAAACTAAGAGGCTTTATTTCATGAAAGTAAACTTTGAGAGTAGTAACAAATGGAGCAAGGGAGACTAATAAACTCAAAGAGGAGTCTTGGAGCTGCTGACATCAAAAGCACAGAACCTCTCAACTTTGAATGAAGACAAAAGCTTTAGAGAGAAACGCTGCAAAGGCAACTGGAACATGAAACATCATGTCTGGCAGAGCAGACTTTATGGTCCTTGGAGAGAATTTATTAGTTTAGATGGATAAGATAGGGAGGAATACAAAAGCTAGATAAAGAGATAACAGGAAGCTTTGCTGACAGGGGGATTACAGGGCTGGAGACGTGTATTTAAGCATAGCCTTGAGGGGAAAAATTCATGTTGAATAGTTCAATTCATGATCCTGCATAAAAACCAGCAGTGTTTTTAAGGATGAATTAATGTGGACAGTCAGAGGATAATGGAGTAACGTCTCTTTCTCTTGGGCCCTTCCAGTGCTAGGTTATATGTTGTGGTTACAGTCCTCTTTGCCAGAGCACGCCTGTGGCCACACTCTGGAGTGCCAACAAAATCTGATACTGACAAGATGTTATGAGGCATCAGCAATACAAAGAGGATGGTGGTGTGCTTCAGTGAGGGCTGGGCTAATGAAGCTGGAATGAAATGCAGCAATGCAAAGAGCTAGGTGAAGAACTCAGTGACTAATAACAAGAATTATTCTTACAAACCAAGAGAATAACACTTGCAAAGAGCAAAGGAAGTATGCTGGACGTGTTGGATGATCAGTGGTTCACAAGGAATTATAGGTACAAAATAACTAGGAAAAAACAATCTATGATCCTGATGTTATAAGGTACCTCAGGTGAGGTATTGGCAAAAGAGAAGGAATTCTTAACTCCTCTGTTCAAAGTATTAATGTGGAATGCTGTGTGCAGTTCCAATCTCCCATTTCCACCACAGATAATCTCCAAAGTGGAGTGGCATGGAGGGAAGAGACATGGAAGGAGCTGAGCACTTGGGCACATCCCACTTCAGCTGGGCTGGTGGAGGACAACATCATCTGCACCATCAAAGAGAACCCGGAGCCGGTTGTCTTCCACCTGTGCTGCCAGGGGATCTTGGCAGAGCTGGAGGTCAGACCCACAAAGGTGCTTAACTTCAACAAGCTGCTTCTCCACAGGTCAGTCACCCTACGGCTGTTCTGCTGGGCACCAGCATTATCAGTGAGGTCCCTTTCAGCTTCTCTTGCTGGCTGCGTGGCTGCTCGAATCAGAGGCTGGGCTAACATTCCTCTTTCTCCCAGCAGTTCCCAGTTGCTCACTGTTTTTTTTCTGCTTGCTTGGAGAGTCCATGTCAGCCACAAGCCCTGTAGTCCCCAGCAATGCTGTGTGATGAGCATCCTGATGCCTTTGTGTCTTATCTGCTGGTTCAGAGAACAGTCCAGTTGCTCCTCCTGATCACCTTTCTTTCTGATGCACTTTTAGTCCAGGACCTCACCTTTGAGACTCGTGACACAGAGGCGCTGAGGGGCATGGTTTGGTGGTTTAGTGTTTGATAGGAATGGTTGGACTCGATGATCCGGTGGGTCTCTTCCAACCTGGTGGTTCTATGATTCTATGGATGATAAGGAGAATTTAAACAACCTAAGATGATGAAAGCTGAGAAATGATGAATGTTGCCTGTGAACACATCAAGAGGATAAACTCTGGCAGGAAGAATAGGTCTTTAGTGTAAAGGACAAAACTGGCCTAAAGGTGAATGGTTGTAAGCTCCAAGAAGTAAATTTGAGCCAGAAGATATTCCTAACCATGGAAGTGGTATCTTCTGAAGAAGAGTGATGGGGATGAAGACTGCATATATCAGTGTGGTAATTCTAATGGTATATACTGAGGTATAGGTTAACCTCCTACAGCTTAAAATGCTGAGAATGGCTTTAACAAAGATTTGTCACAGAACTTGAACCGTGCTACCTAAACAGTTCAAGGTTAGAGTTTCGAGCAGAGGGCAAGATTTTAAAAAATAATTCTCAGGCTCTGGAAACAGGAGCATCCAGTGAATTGCTCACCCTGCTGGACTGCACATAAGCTACAGACAAAAGCTCTCACACTCCTGCCACCATGTGCCTGGTTGTACAGGAGCTGTCTTCCCTGGGCATTGGTATGGAGACTACCGAGGTGATGGAGTCCTGGCTCTCAGACACAAATAAGAAAAGACATAGATAGGTAAAGACAAAGAAACGCAAGAGACAAGAAGGATGTAAAAATGCCATAATGAACTCGTGTGTCTTGAGAAAACCTCTAATCTAATGAGAATGGATTTTGTTTGAGAGATTGTACTGGTACAATTAATTATTCATGGCAGCGACATCGTTAGGATTTCATTTTGTTTAAAGGCCTCTAAGTGACTTGGAAAATTGGGTTAAGCTGAAGAGGAGTTGCAGGAGAGAGACAGGGGAAAGCTTTTCTTTTTATTGGCTTTGTCTAATATTTTCTAGATAGCTATTAGAAATACAAGCACAAATTACACTCTGTCTCTAACATTCCTACATTAAATGTAGGCATAAATGTGAACAATGTAAGTATGAGATCCGGGCCAAATGGGAATCTAGATAGCTTTTTGCAGGATGAGTTAGATACCATTTTAGTGACCTACTGTCACTTGTCAGAGACTTGCTATGTTTCAGTGCTGTACATCAACACCAGACTCTGATTGGAGTCTCCTCATCTGTATTTCCAAACCTGGGCTCCTGAGGTCTCATGCAGCAGAGTGTGGGGCTACATGGTCTTTCTGCTTGTTCTGCAGTAGCGTAAGTGTGGGCACAAATGGAGAATCATGGGGCCATTGCCCTAAAACCTTTGTCTTTGTCTGAGGTACATCCAAACCAGTTTAATAAGTCTTTCCCTTGCTGTAGTAGAAAGCGAAGGCAGAAATGGTCCTAAAAATCCAGTAGCAGCCAGACCCCTCCTTCATGTACAGCAGCTAAAGATCTTTCCACTTGACCACACCACCAACTGTATTGCTCGTATTGACAGACAAAAGTGCCTTCCTGGATGGCTCCCCTTTGCCCTAGACAAGACAACCTGTACACCAGCCTGTGTGTGAAGTACTGACACCATGCGCCCCACAAGGCAGGACTTACGGGAACAAGGCAGGGATTACACTTCTCTGGCACCCTGTTAAAAAGGTACATGATTCACAGATAGGTTACATAGAATGGCTTGGATTGGAAGGACCTTAAAGGTCATTTGATCAGCCTTGAAGCTGCTAATGCTTGTATGCTGTTGAGAAGATTTTTTTTTCTTCTTCTCTCACACATGGATGATTAGCCTGGGAACTATCCAGGCATCTGGGTGTTTAAAAAGTCTGGTTTTCTTTTTCTAATGTTTATTTGTTCCTTCCCTTGTAATTCTCTCTGTTAACTCATGGACATCATTCAGGGACAGATTTAAATCGAAGCAGACAGACTCCAGTTCTGCTCTGTCCCTCAAACAGTCGAGATTTGTTTAAAAGCACTGTTGGGAGCACACTTGGTATGCCTGGAATGCTCAGGGCTTTATTTTTCATTTTGCATCATGTGGAAAGTAACCCGGCTGTAGCTCAAGACGTTCACGTGGCCCTGGTGGTACCGTCTCTGCTTCAGTTAGCTGAGGGTTGTGTAAATTGTTTAGAACAGCTTTACTGGGGATGCTCACAAACAATGGACTGGCCACTGGAAGGAATGTAGGGGATGAAGCTCATATGGACCGAGGCCTGGAGCCTTGGGAAATCACATTGGGCAATGGCTCTTAAAAATGAAAAAGCGTGTGTCCAAGTACTGGTCTGGATCCAGTTTCAGGCTGAGCCTGAAACCCAGAAACAATCACTCTCTTGCTTTGATGTCTGGAAGGGTTTGTTTCACAACTTTTATCTAGCTGAGGCTGGGAGGGAAAAGTCCCATTGAAATTTGCTAATTAAGATGAAGTTTCAGTAAGACAATTGCCATTTGTCCTGCAATCCCGAAGAGTTGTCTTGCATGGCAATCCATAACAGCTCCAAGCTCCCATGCTCTGGCTCACCTGAAAACTAAGCTGGGCCACAGCAACATTTTGACTGGCATGAGTGATATCACCTTAGTCAGTCCTGAAGAAGAAGGAAAAGCAGCAGCTATCACCGATTTGTTAAAGCTGTGGCTTGCCAGTGGCATCTCCCAGGTTGATGTTTTTGGGCAGGCTGGGAAGTAACAGCCCTGCAGTTCTCCCCAGCTCTCCTACACCTCCCTGTTTGTGGCCATTGCATGTACAAAGCTGGGTATGCAATTGCTTCCTAGGAGGGCTAGAGGCATTGCATGTCATATCTTTCTGTAGTGTGGAGTGCTTCAGATTGCCACTGCAATATAAAGATAGGAAGAGCGCTCAACACCTCTCTGATGGAAGCTTTATAGAATAACGTGGCCTACTAAAGCATGTGTGGACAAACACATTATACTGGAGGTGAATTACTTTCCAGTGAAGAGCTTGAGATGTCTCAGCTCTAGATCTTCAGGTGGTGTTCTGCTAGACACTGTTATCCCGTGTGTTATGATGTGTAACAAGTAAGGCTGGACATCTCTGCATCTTCTGTTAGTGTACTTAAGACTGCTTCTTTCCCTTCAGCCTCATCTGGGGAGGACTGGAAATGTCTTCTTTCCACAATATTGCATCTTTATCAGTCTGATTAGGGGATTTTTTCAGGCTATGAAGCGTCTCCCTCGATTTCCTGGGCCCCCGCTCTTGCTGCTTATGGAGAGGAAAACTTTTGTACTCTTAAACACTGGGGCTCGCAACCCCCCCAGACTTCCAATAGACAAAATGTGGCTGCAGCCTGAGTGTTTATTTGACTTCGAGAAGAAAGAACCACAGAAGGAAAAAAAAATATCTATCCAAATAATATGACCTTTTCTCCTGATGACTTTTTGATGACGTTATTTTGGTGGCTAGACATTTAACTTTACAGTATGTAAATATTCATTTGTTTTCCCATATGAGGAGAAAATTCAAGTCAAATAAATTCAAGTCAATTTGGTACTCTCATTTCTCTTCTTTTAAAAAGCTCCCTATTATTTTTACAGCTAAGTAATAAGTGTTTGACTAACCGTTCATTTTTCCCATGGGTGACCTTAGGTAAACACAATAATTTTAAAAATGAGGGAGAAAATTAACTTCTCACTACAGTGATCCTAGCACAGAGTAATTATATATATTTCTAATCTGTTGTCCGCCATGGCAAATGTAAAGCTTAATCCTGTACATGAAAGTTGACTGGTTGATCCTTCACTCATGAAAATTGTTTTCTTTTGCTACTAGTTCACATAAACATGAAGTCCTCTTCCTGAGACTGTAGTGGCACAGTTCAAACTGTTAAAATGCAGCAATTCTTTTCTAATCATCCATTATTTAATCTTAGTCACCCAGATTCTTGCTAAACAACACTTCTGACAATGTCATTTATCTCCAGTCCAATTTTTATCCAAGTGAATATCATCCCCTCCTCTTTATTAGAACAGTGTGTTAGCAGCTGGACAACAGCCTTATTGAATCAGGGCAGTATAAGCACATGGTGCTTGACAAACACAGTTCCAAACTACACCGCCAGGTGTATTAAGTTTGCATGTCTGGGCTCAGCTGACCTGTTAGCCTACATCAGAGAAACTTGCACATTTTAATCCTGTGGATTTCATTTGAGAATTAATACCTCCTTTGGCCTAGATTTATCTATTTCCCTCATTTGGAATGGATTTTGATATGTCCTCACCTTTGAGTATGTGTTTAAGAAGTCAACTCCTTCTTTTGGGAAAATGAGAGACTTTGGGGTGTTCCTTTTCTGTTCTTTGTAAGGCAAAACAGTAGTTCCTTCCACAGGATAGTGAGGAGGAACATCACATACTGCTAGGGTAGGAATTTGTGCCTGCTTTATTTCCTTTATGGGTCCCAGTACTACTGTACTTTTTTTTTAGTCTTTTTTTCCCCTAGCAAACCAGGGAAAGGCCCTTAGAGGAATGACAACGTGTGTTTATTCTCAGAAGAAGAAACATTAGTCAGAGAAACTAATGGCATCTACTAAGCTCAGTTATCTAAAGATGAGATGACCTGAAACAGCATCAGCTTGGAGAAAGCTTGTTCCAAGCTACAGCTGATATGAATTAGTAGTGTCCCAGCAGGAGCCTATAGAAAGGCTGGGAGCCTTGTAGAGCTGGCAGCAGAGGGTTTCATATTCCTAAGTCTGCAAGGGGTTGTTTGGCCAACTTGGTCTGAGTTACTGTTGTGAGTGTAAATGGTGAGTGGCTAGAGAAGTCCTTGTTCTTGAGGTCTTAGTTGATAAAAACAAAGTTTGAGAGTGTTAAAGCTCTGTGAATGAGCAGTAAAATATTGTAGGCTGCTGGAGGGCTGTGTATGAAAAGACAGCTGCAAAACATGAGGTGCTATTTTATGTGGATACTGCTTCTTTGATTTGGGCAGACCGATGAGACTACAAGGGCAAGTTATCTGGCACTAAGAGGTAAGTGGAAAACTGATAGATCTTCATGAAGTCTAATAGGAGAGGGGAGTAAAAGTTTCAGTGAAATGGAAGAGGGTGAAAAATAATGTGCAACCAAATGACTCTGAAGCTAAGCGAAGAAATACAAAGCTAAGAAAAGACTGGCAATCCTAAGCCTGAAGTGATTTTCTAAGACTTCCTGAAGGCAGGCACCTGCATGTCTAGCTCCCATCCCATCTCGGTGCTTTGAGTAGCTAGAAAATACTTCAGGCATTCAAACTTTGAGCAGTGCCAGCACGCAAAGGGGCAGCTGACAAAGCTTTGCTGGAGGCAATTCACTTTGGTTTAGCAGAGCTGGCTGCTAAAAATTGCCTTTAGCGAGGTCTGTTTTGGCCACCTCCTCTCCTGGGAGCTGTGTTGCCTGTACTGGACTGGTTGTGTGGTTCCCTCCCTCCTTCCCCTTGGCTTTTGCAGGGCTTGGACCTTCCCCCCAGCTGATTGATGTTAGTTTGGCATCACACCCCAGCAGTGATAAGCATGTGTCTGCTTTTTCTTTCTTTTTTGAACTAGAGGTTGTTTAAATACATCCATGAAACACTGTGTACTGGTACAGGAATAATAAACTTCTGAAAATTCTAGGCTCCTGGCTGAGCAATGAAGGCTTTTGCTTGCATATCCTAGCACTCATAAGACCCTCTTAATTTGCTCTAGTGAAGTATGTGGGGCTTGGGTACAGTGGTGTAATTTTACAGATGTGAGATGACTTGTCTCATTTCTCCCCTCGCATGTCCAAGGATATTGGGTGCAGAAGTGTTGGCTATTTCAGGGGTAAAAAAATGATTTAGTTCAAGTTCATTATTTTTCCACTAGTGCTCCTGCTTGTGTAGTTCAATTAACACACGGGAAGGACTATGCAGTTTCATGCCAGATTCTGAAGAAGTTTGAATGTAGACCACTTCAGTATATATTTCTCATAACTAATGGTTTACTATACAGGTGAGTACCTATGTTGCTTCCTAATATTAGATGTTATTCTCCTAGTTTAGCACACAGAGCTGGCTAGATTACTGTACGTTTTTCTACTCTTGGCAGCTTAATGTTTAGTCCTCAAAAATGCTCCTCCTTCTGGGAGCCAGTTCTTTTCACAGTTGGATTTTAAAGCTGAACTTCAAAGCTCTGTAGAGGTTAGGAGTTGAGACCCATCTATATTAGATTGTAACAGCTGCTGTATTTGAAGTACACGATAGCTGTACTTGAGCTGTAAGCTGCCTGTCCAGGAACCAGCAGAATTTAAGTCAGAGCTCAGCAAAGACTAAATGTTGAAATACGGTTACTCAGCTGAATTCTGTATTAAGGTACCTCCACACTGATTGCGGTTATGGTAGTGACCGCAGTGTATGTGTAACACAGTCAGACGTTCTTGAGTGTCCCATTAGGCACTTAATATTCTCAACATTTCGGATTTGCATCATTTGGGTGCTTTTTATGTTATAGCCATGGTACTTTGAAGCCCCAGGAAGCTTTGCAAAGTTGATGTAAATCTTCAAACTAATTTTGGGTTTTGCTTCTAAAGTGAAAAGGCTGTGTAAATGAAAGTTGTGTGTTTATGGATGGTTTTTTGCATTTCTGTTCATTTCCCTCCACCCCCCTCCAGTAATCAGGGCATATGCAGAAATGCTCTATATGCTGTTCTGACTTTGTGTGAGTGATCATACTGTGAGAGAGAGAATCTTGCTGTCTGTGGCTGCATGGCCCTAAGGATGAATGTCTCTCTGCATAGCAACCGCATGGAGGTTCCACATGGGCAATCTCATCTGGGCACTGAAGAATGGACTCCTAGTTTGATTTTAAAGCAATAGCATTAAGCCAGACCTCTCTGAATAAGGATTATACCTGGCCAAAACACACCGGCTGTTTTGTAAATTCAGCATGAGTTTGTGCATGTGTGTGCTAGCCCCGCTGTTTGTTCCGCAGCAGGACTGCTACCCTGAAGAATAGTGGCCTAGATGGGTTTGAGTTATGTACAAAGATAAAGGTAAACAAATGCATATACGCTTCATTAGATCTGAATTGCTCTGCTAAATATGGGCCACCTCTTTTTGAAAAGCCATCAAACTGCTGCTTCTCTTAACGTTGTAAACAAAACCATTTACAATATACTGAAAAAAGTTGTATATTATTACTCTAGTTGAATACATATTTCTGACTAAATTCCTTTAAACAGCCTATACCATAAACAGCTAAATGTTTAGTCCTTAAAAATAATTCTCCCTCTTGGAGCCAAATGTTTTCCTTTCAACACTCTCTCCCTCATACCAGGGTGAGGGTGGGATTCCCAGACTTGGGCTCATCTGCAGTTCTAGACTGAAACTAAATACAATGCCCTGAGACCAAGTCCTATCATCCGTAGAAGCTGGGCAGGAGGAAATGTTTCTTATGTTAGCTCAGCTTGTGGCCACACTGGGAGAATTTGTTTTCATATCAAACAGTTCACTGACTTCTCTCTTGTGGGGGAAAGGAGAATCAAGGATTGATCTCTGAGAGAAAATTTTTTACCTTAGCAATAGTCATCTCAAGAGGCACAGTGTTACTTTTCAGTGCTTGTGTGAATACAGTACTTGCCTCCCTGAAACACAAGCAGGAACGTTTTGCTAGTAGTGCCCTTCTGTGCACAACATGAGGGTTCAAGAGACTTGCTTATATTTGCTTCTTCTTGTCTTTTAAATCATTGGACAAGTGGAGCAAGGCTTGTGCTGCACAACTCGCCTAGCTCTTACTCCCAGAACATTAGTTTTGATGGTGCTGATGACAGGGCTTGAGTAATTTATGAAGCCCAGGGCTGTTTGCAAAGTGTTGCTCAGCATGTACTTTTGTTTCAGGTTGACTTCCAAGTTCAAAGAATAATGTATTTAAAATGATGGTTTGTAAACACCATGCACCCTCTTGATTATTTTTTTTTTACTTATTTCCCCTTTGCAATTCAATGGTATCTTGCCAGGAACAGCCTTTGTTTGGTTTGGTTTTTGACCTCCCATTGTGCAGGGAACTGAGAGCCCTCTTGGGGTCCTGGAGCTCAGCCTGGCACAAGTCTAAACACTGAGCATTCTCTGTGTGTGGTAATGAGACTGTCACTCTGGGCTTGTAAACCACCACCCGTCAGGAACAGAAGGTGAATGCTTGTTGTTGTGGCAAATATTGTGAGTGAAGTTTCCACATCTCCGTCTTGAGTGATGAGAGAGGCCATGACAGATGCTTGGTTTACTCCTGCATGTATGTGGATTCTGCATGCCTGTGGATTTGCTAAGTGTGTTCTTTAGCCTTTTTTTCCTAAACAGTATTGTATCTATGCCAGATAGAAACCAACAATTTGTGCATCTTTATACCCTTAATTTGGAGCAGCAAATTACTGATTACTTGTGTTCTGGGCAAAGCCTTTGGCTATAAACTGTGTCTGTGTGAATAAAAGCAATAGGATGATTGGGAAGAGTGACAATTTTTTTTTTCATTACCATGCATAACACCTTCCCGAAACTCCCTCTGCAGTGTTTTTCACTGGTTGTGGTAAAAACATTACTATTGCATCTAGTCCATTGAGATAGAAGAGGAAGCTGTATAGTGAATAGAGACTTCTAATTTTTCAGACTACATCAGAATTATCGCCGCTTTGTTAGAATAGAGATCACACAGGTGTTGCTGGGTCTAATCGTGTCAAATAGCTTCCACGTAGCCACTTTCTACTTTTCAGTAACAGTTTCAGACTATCTTGTTGGCTGAGGGACAGCATAACCACTTCCAAACTCTAGATGGTACCCTTATAGAAGAAAACATTCTTGCATTGCCTTATGAAAGCCACTCTGACTTGAACATGGTTCTTGAGGTCTGGAATACTGAACTACAGCTCAGTTCCAAAGTTCAGGCATTTGACATAATGACTTATAAGAAGAAAATGTACATGGTCAAGAGCAACCAAGAGATGCACATATGGAAGCTGGCAAATGACTTCCACCATTCTGCTTCTTGCTGGCAGTGAGTGACAGTGCCTATGAATGGCAAAACATTGAATACAGGTTGAATACTTGGTGTGGAGTCACATCCAACTCTGTTTGGTTTTCCCTGTTAGGGGTGTATTTTTTTTTTACTTTTGCTAGTTGGTATGTATTCAATTTCTTCTCTTTTTCTTCTAAAGTCTGCTCAAGAAGACCACAAACTACTGTTGAAAGAAAAGAAAGAGCTGAGTCAGTTGCTAACATTAATTGCCTGCTGTTTGATACCCTTGAGCTTATTTCCTAATGGAGTGTGTGTGGATTTTGGAGGACAAGAAGGATTGTGAAGGTTGGGTGGAATAAAGTAGAGGACTCTCTGGAAACAAGATTTAGCTTTATCTTCTGGCTGAGGAGAGGAATAATGGAAAGTCTTTCTATTTTTGATCAGTGTCTTAGACTGTCTTGTCCTCCAGTGTCTTTCCTTGCAATAACACCATGTGAAGCAAGCATTTTCTGAGTAAATCCATGTAATGCCAGTGGCTGATAGAATAAAGCAGCGCCCAGTGTGATTCTGGCATAGGGCTGGTTCTTCGACCACGTAGGTGGCTGAACACCTCCTGTCAGTTTATCTGTACCCCATCAAGTTCAGTATGCAGTGGATTGACTGCAAAATGCTTCCCATCAGCACCTTTGGTTTTGCTCTCATTAAGGCTCTAGGAAGTTTGTTGATCTAACCAGATGGCTTGTTTAGGATTTCAGAGAACTGGCATTTCTTGGAGCTGTATCTTTGTGGGGTGACTAGATGTGGAAGTGCATCTACAATCAAGATGGCTGGAAATGGAAAGGGAATAGGGGAACAGCACTTCTTGTAAATTTTAACTGAGGAAAACACTGCACTAAAAAGCAAACTATCACTCTAGTAAATCTATGCCAGGTGATTTTACCAGACTTTTACCAGCAGTGGATTTTGTTAGGGTTTTGGCATAGCAAGTAGTAATGCTTTTGAACAGAAGTAGCACAACAAATTAGGCAGTGCAGGAGTGTTTACTGCCTCAGTTGGAAAGTAACTTTTGCCTATCTTGGTGAAAGTAAATATGCAGATCTGTTGATTGCACCAAGCAGTGGGAATTTGTAGAGCAGTTAGAAGGCCTTTGCTGTTAAAGAAGAACAGGTTGAGGTTGTTGAGATGCTTGGGAGTTGTCATGTATTCTGTGCCACCTACACCCAGCACTTGCTCTGAGATGGGAAGTGTGGTGTTGCAGAACAGAGTAAGGATGGTCTAATCTTGGCACAAACTCTGTCTTCCAGATTCTTCTGGATAGCAGGAAATGAGTTTTGGACAAATTAGGGCAGAAAGTTTGTCCCAGTGCATTCTGCCAAACTCAGGCAGGCAGCACAGCTTGTGGCTCTGCTTTCCTGGGCTGAAGGCGGCTACTGTGGTAGCCTATGAGCTCTTCTAGGCAGCAGCTACCTGCTGCCCTTTCTCATGATGTGGGCAGACACTTGCAAAGAGGAAACTCCTGTTACAGGAAGAAACAGCTGTGTGTTTAACCCATGGAGAAGTCTGTTATTACTAGCTCCTCTTTTGCCTTGAGGTTCAGGCCATAACCAAGTAAAATTCACAAAGTCAAGCAACCGAACTAGCTTCAAACATTTTGTAGCGAATGCAGTGTTCAAAAGCATATTAACTTGAAGCAATCCATGCTAAATCTGACTTTTCCTTCTGAACATATGAAACCAGGAGGTGCAGATGGCTTTGATATGCAACTGTAAGTGAATACCTGGTAGACACCAATTTGAAAATGAAAGTTTGGGTTAGTCTGAACTTAAGCATTGAGCATTGAAATGGAATCAAAATTTGCATCTTGCTGTGGCTTCTGAAAATAAGTTGAATATTTGCTGTGGCCAGGCACCAGGAACACCAGCCATTAAATGCAACTCCTTATAACTTGTTCCAGTCAGTTCAGTTAAACGTGACTCTTTGCACCCCTTTCCTCTTCCCTTTGCTGCAGGAAGAGGCTGTAGCAGCAGTAAGTAGTGAACAGGCTACGTGTGCTAGCCATTAAATAATCCAGCTGCTCAGACTGAAACTTCCAGATTTCAAGTAGCAGAAATCTAGATTTGGGTTTTTTGATTGTGTGCAGCTCCTCTACAGGAAATAATGTGCTACATTGCTAAGTGTAGTGTGGGCATGTTTTAGGTTTGAACCTTGAAGGGGCACAAGTTCTCCCTGAGGGAACACCTGCTTTTATAAAAACACAGCAGTCCTTTTAGAGATGTGTAGCAAGAGTATGTTTAAGCTGGTAGCTAACACTGGATTAGCCCTGCTTTGGATTTTCAGGGTGTTTAGATACCTACTTCTTTGTGCAGGCTCAATAGCTTTGAAATCTAGCCTAGAGTATCTTGAACTCTGCCCTAAGTAAGAAAACCAAAGATAGCACTGAAATGTTCATTTTCTGTGTATTTCTAAACTTAACCATATAAACTTCAACCTAGATAGATCATCGGTTCAGTAGCTTACAGCAAAATGTAATAAAATGAATAACTGTAGGCCTTAATATAATCTCACACAATTGCATTACTGCCCAATTACTTTTTTGACCTCTCTGGAGTCAAGTTTCCCTAAAAATGCACACAGTCTGCAGTTCTGAATGTCCACTCGGCATCTTCTGTGTCAAGCAAATCAATAACTCAAGTATTGCATCGTACCTCTTGCTGCTGCATGTAGGAGTAGAGCACTGTGAAAAGTGGTGTCTGTTTTGGGCAAACAGTTGATCTAAGCAGTAGCTACAAATGTTTGCTAAGTTTCTCAAATCCAAGAGAACTCAAGACAGCCGATTTATTTTCCTGAAATGAAAAGGCAAATATGAAAATTATATCCTGTTAGTAAGTGAGATTTTTGAAGTCAATAGGCTGTTTCTCCTGGTAAATTAAGGCTTCTGATCTAATTTTGTCACCTCCTTCAACAGCATATCCAGTCAACAGTGCTAATAGATATCTTCCCTGACTTTAGATAATTATGGTGGCACATTCTGTCTCTGATTTAGGAAATGACTTCAGCATCTTTCTAGTTGTTTTCATCTATGAAAATACTTTGTATGGTTTACTGGCTGGAAGAGAAGGACATTAAGGCAGCAGCTGATGCTGGAGAGTCTAGAAAGGGCACTGGAGAGGTAGACTTTTGTCTACAACAGTTTTGAAATGTGTTGTAGGATTTTTGTTAGCCCACAGAGGGTGAAGGACTAATGATCTTTTCCTTGTATGATAACAATTGGAATATGGTCTCATATGTTGTGCAGCTGAGCAAGGGGCCGTAAAGTGGAAGCGAAAGTAGTTTATATGGACTAAATGATTCTAGGCATCTTGCTTTAACATCCTGAGGGTTAAAGGTTCAAACTAGAGCTTAAAGGTCTGTGGGAACAGACTTAAGTGCTGAATACCCACAAATCATGCTGAGTTTATTATACTATGGAAGCAGAAGGAAAAAGAAAAAGAACAGCTCAGCAACTCGCTTGGTCAGACCTGGGGAAAAAAAAGCCCAAACTTGTATTAAGGGGTAGAAGCCACATACTGAAGTCTGGAAAACTGAGAATTGTGATGCAGCCTGAGAGTAGTCCTATCTCAGAAATACTGTTTTTAATGAAAACTTGTTTCCAAATGGAAAGTCCCTTAATGTTCTAGACACTTCTAAAACTGCAAAGAAGGGAGAAGTCTTTATTAAGAAAGGAGTATTTATTTTGCACAAGACCTCATCAGAATATGTAATGCATTTTATAGCGGTGTGTATGTATAATATTTCTTTTCAACTTCAGCAAAGAATTTGAGTGCTTTGAAGACCTGCATTAAACCTCATTACTGTCTCTGAAGCTATCCAGCTAGGAGTCAATACCTGTAATCATAAAGGACAAGTCTTTGACATGTTGATATGTGGAGATGCTCACACTGAAGTGGAATGTACTACTTGACACACAAACTATCTGGCAAAGGGTTTCAGATTCAATTTTTGGGTGCCTCAGTCCAACCCAGTCTCCCGTGTCACTTTGAAACATGGCCCTGTGTGATGTCTGTTAGACAGCCTCTAATGGGAAGAGCCCTCCATGGAAGGGGCAAGGCTGCTGGTAACGCAAACCTCTATCTGCTGGTATGGCTTCCTGTAATGTGCCTGTAGAGCAGAAAGTGTAGAGTTATTAGGAAGCAATGATGTCTTACTGAACAAATACTTTCTAGTTCATTTAACTGCTTAAGTAAAATATCTCGGGATGTTCTGGTTCATAAAGCTACTATTACCTTTGTAGTTTTAAATTTTTTTAATCATCTTTCATTTACAGATAGAAGGGATCAGTAGTTCAGCATTCAGTAGTTTTCTCTCCTGGGTATGAAAGGAGACACTAGACAGGAGAAATAGAGATAAACATGGACTTCTAGATTAGTGGTGTTCTAACTGAGATTCTGAAAGCAAGAGCAAAGCATGAATGCTGTGAATATGTCTTCCAGCTTCAGCACTTTCCCAAATGAATAACATAAAGGACAAGATTTGGAGTGTACGGATGCCTTGGGTGTCTTAAGACAGCATTTCCTGAAACTTTTCCTCAGCTATGAGAGTTGGTATCTTACACTACAGTGAAGAAAGAAAAGAAGATTTAAAATGAAAACAGCAGGGATGATTACAGTGAAAGAGAAATATTAAATGTAGTTTAGAGCTGGGAGGAACCTTTGTTTTGCAGATTATTTTTTGGCTTTCAGCCTGATCCAGGAAACCACTTCTATCAAGAGAATGAAAGATTAAAGCCAGAAATTTAATTGCTTAAGAAAAAAGATTTACTGCCCATGAGACTCATTGGCATCCAAAATAATGTCTGTTCTCTAGCATACACTACATCTCAACCATGCTGAAAACTATTGCAGAGGGAAAAGAAATCCTTGCATCTCCAAGAGAAGGCTTCTAGTTCCACCACAAGAAAGTAATTTCTCAATACCACTGGAATGTGGTTTCTAGTACAGAATTTCTGCTTACAATATTCTCCTGTCATCTGGTGAATTTAGAGAATGAAACTAAAGGAGGAAATATTTTGTTATTATAGATCGAATATATTAAGGCCCAGTTAGATGAATAGCTTGTTGAATTATCCATAAGATACTTTATATGAATGAGACATGAAGAAAAATAAAGTAGTATAAATGTTGCTCTTCTGGCTATTAGCATGTGATGTTTTTGTAGGATAGTGCCAAGAAGATAGGTCTTCTAGAGCAAAACAGGACAGCCAAGAGGCTGTATAAGTGCCAATTCAGTATTTTCTGAGCTGTGCTTTTATTGCTGTGATTGTTATGAAAAAGAAAGAAAAAAACCCCTCAGTTTGCTAAAACCCTTGATTTTAACATTTGCAAAAAACCCCCCGAACACTAAAACCCTCAACAAAACAAATAAAATGCCAACCCTGCAGTACCTACATGTATTAGGATTTTGTATTCTAAGTGAAAATGTTACCTTGCTGTGAACTACCTGCCTAGCTGGACAAGGACTTTCCTTCCCTGAAGAGCAGTAACAGAGGTAATGGAGTAAAATCCTGGGCATTTTCTGTGCTTTACTATTTTTTTTTTTTTGGAGGTTCCGAATTTCCAGCACAGAGCTGTACACGCTTAGCCACGCTGTCTGTTTTCCCCTGTGCATTGAGAGAGAAAACAATGAATGGGCTCTGGAGGGCAGCTGGCTTCAGCATGACTCTACTGGAAAGGACTGTGGTGGAGTAGAGTCTCTGGAAGATGAAGGAAAAGAGAGAGAGTCTGTTCTCAGAGATATTCCTGCTCCTGTGCCCATGGTTCGATCCTGACAAAGAAATGGATCAAAAGCAGCAGTGAGGTGAATGGCTAGATGGCTTTAATCAGTGGACACATTGCCTTAGGGGCGTTACTGTCTTTCAGAATGTAGGCTGCTGCTTTTGTGCTTGTCACAGTAAGATCACTAGCACCCTTTTGGCCACAACCTGTCCTAGAAATGGGTGATTTGGGGGGAAAAAATACTGATGTTGGTGCCAAGCTAAGGAATCTGGTTTACCTACGCATGTCCAAACACCAGTAATACAGTTAAGTCTATCTGTAGGCACATGAAATACAAAAAAATACCGAATGATATGCATGGGAAAGAGGTTGCCAAGAAATAATGGCGCTAATTATTTTCCCTGGTTCTTTCTTTATTTTGGCTTGTCCACATCTGTGAGCCCGGAAACAAATCAGACCCAAGCAATGTGTTGGAATTTGCATTTCAGATTAACCACTTTCTTGGCAGCCCTCTGGCAATGTGCTTGCTCCATTAGCTGATGTATATTGTGGTTCTCTTGTGGATAGTACAAGTCAGGAATGGCAGCAGAAGTTACCTTACTGAAAGTAACTTGGGGATAAGATCTTTCCTGTATGGGAAGATGGAGGACTCTGATCCAATTTAAAAGTCAGGCATAAAAGAAAAAAAAAATATCAACAACTACCTGCTGAATCTTCTGTTTCAGTATTCATTAGCATGAGTGATTGTTCCCCCTTTTCCCAGCTCAGCCAGACAAGACTATCTGCTTTGTAATTAATAGACTGGTGTCTGGTGGCTGAAAAACTCTACTCATCTCACTGGTTTAGTGTTTCAGAAAGGCTAAAATTTGTAAAAAGCATAAACATCTGGGTTGCATTCCTTAAGTATCCTTGCATATCCCGGGTAGAGAAATGCAGAGTAGTTGGATAAGCTGGCGTCTGAAAGTTTAAAGACTTCTGGTTAGTGCTTTGTAAGATATAACTTGGCATTTTGTTGCAATTATCACAGAACATATTTACTTCTGGACTATATTTTCCTTCCTTCCTTTCTTTGAAGTTTGATTTCATTTTTTTGTGTGATATTGTTATGATTTAGCTTGAGAACTGGTCTTATTTTTGAATATACCAGGTTCTTCTACTTTGACTTCATGCCTAAAAGCAGGTACCAGGCATTTAAGTTAAAAGATAAAGCACTGCTGAGCTGATGTTTTCCTGCAGCCTGTTATCTCTTCCATCAAGTATACAGTGATACCTGAAACAGATTTCTTCCTTTCTAGAGCTGTAATGAGGGCCAGTATATTTCCAAGGCTTTATCCCACCAGACCTTTTAAATGGCTTTGCTTTTCATATGGCAGAGTTGCAGAGTACTCTTGCTCTGTGTGATGTGTGTGAAGACACCAATTTCAGCAGGATCCATAGTAAAACATCAAGTGTTTGTGAGGATGATGTGACATTGTAAATACAATAGCAAAGAGCATGTCAAAATTTCTCTGCATGCAAAGCACATAAAAAGCTCTCAAGAGTGTGCAAAGTGTGTCCTCAGCACGGTGCAGGAGTTTGGATAACACGATCTCCTTGTTGCAGTGCACCAATTCTTGCTGCTTTGCAGCATGTCTGTGCTGGGTAATGTGTGACTTGGTGGTATATGCAAGAAGAGTCTTTCCCAACCCTTCCTTCCTGCCTAATTTATTCCCTGATATTTAGGTAAGCTTAACCTTGGTCTTCGTGTTGTTTGAAGCAAAAGTGTTCCTGTGTGGTTTCTTGGTTCTGGAAAATAGTTGGCATCATCTAGCAAAGGCTCATTGGATTTTTAGACACTGAGGTTAGTACTCTGAGCATGTAATAATGCACCTTTCCAGGCATAAAGAAAAAGACAATTGAATTAACAAGAAAACATTAGCTTAGACCAGGTCATGAGGCAAAATGAAGACTGAGTCAAATTTACTCATGTTTATTCCTGTGACATGGTCACACTGACTGATGACAAACTTCCACGGATAGAGAACTGAAATCAATGACAGGCTGAGGATGAAGCTCTGTTGTAGCTGCTCTGCAATGGGGTTCTTCTTACTTGCCTATCTCTGTCAAACAAAACATGAAATAAGTGCATAGATTTTACTCCAAAAATACACCCGTGGTTCCCCCTTGCCACCAGTCTTCTCAGTATTTGCTCAGCATATTTTTATTAAGAGGAAAATTACTTCCCAGTTGGTCAGCTAGAAGGTCTTTATTTGTTTGTTCAATTTGACTGAACCATGGAGGTCTAGGGGGAAAGTTCAATGCTATGTTTTGGATATAGGGCGCATGGTCCTTGCTTCTGTGAACAGGAGGCTGGTACTCCATCGCTCAGTCCTGCCACTGTTATCAAAAATATGATTAAACAGTGGCCCTCAAATGTATTGTGAAATGACCTGCTGAAAAGCCTCCTAAGTTCCTCAGAATTAAAATGATATGTGGCTGACAGCTTCACTTAAGCCTTAATGCGCTAGGCAATTGTAACTGGCTAAATTCCTTCTGCCCCAACATATCTTCAATAGTCCCCAAGGTTTCCCACCACCTGATCTGCTACTGAAAAGGAAGTTATTGCCTCTTCGCTGGTGCCAGTAGGGTGCAAGCCTAGCCAAAATCAGCCCTGAGAGATGGTAGCTGTGCTGCAGGTGCAGCTGTGTGGGACAAAGTCCAGCTGCTGAGAGAAAGCCTTGAAGCACAAAGGGGCAAATGCAGAGATGCTTTCTGAGTCCTTTTATACCTCATTGAGGGCTAAGCCAGAAATGCAGTATGTAACTCCCAAAGAAGAAAGTTTGTTTTCCTGGGCAAGCGGCTTTAAGATCCCATTTTCTGTTATTCTAGGAAATTATGAGCCCTTGGGCACTAATCCTGTTTGGGGTAGAGCAGAGACATCCTGTAGAAGTTACCTTCAGTAGGACAAACACCTTTGTGCTCTGCTCCTGAAACCTCTCTGGGATGTCAGAAAGCCACAGACCCCTCTTATCTTTGGCAGGACTATTTAACATATGAAAACTACTATGGACACTCTAGATCAGATAAACTGTTCTTCAAGACATCTGTTCCCACTAGGGGATGAAAAAGCTTGCTTGTGAGGTGCCTGCTCTGGGGCAGAGACTACTATGAATCCCCTCTGACTTGGGGAAATTGTGTGCAGGCAGCTGGGGAGTCACAAGATTTCCTGAGGAGCCTGGGAGCTCCAAGACTTGTGGCAGGATAGTCCATTGTGGGACAATCAAACTGAAATATTCCTTAGATGAAAAATAAGCGGTCTCTTCCTTTGATAGAGTATGTCAAAGGAGTTGTTTTTTTACACTGGAAGAAGAAAACACTCTCAAAAAGTTAGAGTTTTGCAAGGAACAGAAAAGCTGCGCTTTTCTTCAAAGGCCCCAAAAGATGTGTCAGCCAGCTACGTGCTCACAATTCCCTTTGGAAGAGTCATTGCTTTCTTAAACATTCTCAGATTGAAGCTTTTAAGGCTTTCTCAAGGACTGCAGGCCTCTGTGTGCTTGGGCCTCTTACCAAAGAAGTTCCTTAGTTCCTTGGGGCTAGAGGATGTGAAGGGGGCTGTTGTATTTCTTGGTCATCTTGAAAAGGGCCTGCAGCTTCATCAGCAATGGAAAAAAGAAAATTCTAGGAGTAGTGCTGACCATGGTTGTCCAGCTGTCTTTATGCAGCACCTGCAAGATGCGTAGATAGGAGAGACTAGAGGGAGAGGTTTAGAGAATTTAAGACATGAAGAAAAGAAATCTTAAGAGCAGATAAAACTGTGCTTTTTGTCTTTACAGCTCCATATGTTTTTTTTTATACCTATGCAGTATACATATATAAAATATGTAATAATCACGTTGCAAAGATTTGATCAATTAAACAATGGTCAAAGCAAGAAGGAAGCAGGCCCTGCCATATGAACTAGAGCAAGGCAAGGGAAACTGCTTTTAGAACCCTCATTTATGATATTCAGCTTCACAGTGGTTAGATGTAATGATTGTCTCATTCACTTGTAGTGCTTGCTGGTATCTATGATGTTGCTTCTGACTTAGTATGTCCCATTGGGTGCATTTGCCACTTACAGCTCTTTTTGTGAGGAACAAGACCTAGAGGATAGCTAAAATGAGTATCCTGCCTGCTCTTTGAGTATGTGTTACCTGGCATCCACTGACCACCTCAAAATGTACGGTACTTCCATGACTGGCGATGGGCAGTCTCAATGATCTCAATGCAGTAGTGGAAACTGAAGAAGCTTCTGCTTTGCAGGAGGATTTCACAAAAATAGCCACTGGTTTAAGAGTGAGCTACAAGCTTCTGGGCTGTGATGTGTTAAAGACTTGCAGTCTGAGGCTCTCTGGTAGTCACCTGCTGATGTCGTCGGCAAAGGCCCCATTGAGCTCAAGTGGAGCAGGACAGCATCTAAGAGACGGATGGATCATGAGAGGCCTTTCCCAAGCAAAGCTCAGGATGTCAGTGCCTTGCAGATGCTAGGAAAGAATTAAGCACAGGGCTGTAAATGGAAAAACAAGGAGATCATGACATAAATATTGCTGGAGTGGAAAGCCTTACCTATAAAGAAACAAAAAATGCACAGTCAGCATTGCCAATCTAAACTAGACAGCTTTTGGAGCACAGGTTAGCTGTGAGGTGAACACCTGGCTAGAAGAAATGGCCTCAGACACGATGACTGTTGGCCAAGCTCCAGCACGGGAATGAAGACTATAAATCAGAAAATGTTCTCGCTGGTATCAGTGCCTGTGTAGGGTCACAGCAGCGTGCATTTCTCTGGATTGTGCAGGCATTGCTGATCCCAGGGTAGGTGGTCTGAGGCTTTCATTGTTCCTCTGACTCCAGTTGCCCTCCTCCTGATGAGGCAGTTGGGGATTTATGGTGGGAGAGCAGTCCAAGAAACACTGCTAAACCAGCAGGGAAGCTTTCCTCAAGGCATGATCTTCAGAGCAGCACAACAGGAACTCGGTGGCAAGGAGCCCTGGCTGCAGCTTCAGAAGCAGCTGTCCCTGTTTCCCAGCCTGTGCCCACCACATGGCAGGACCCTGCTCATCCTGCCTTGTCTCTGTGTCAGCATCTGGCAGAGCTGATCCCTTGTGAAGCAGCATTTAAAAATAAATTAAAATATCATTCATCTCTGCTGGCTGAGGGATAATTAGACTTATGCAAGACTGACCACCTTTTCATTTTGGACAATTGGTATCTTTTCTCTTCATGAAGAAAATAATTGCCATCTCCAACACAGTAGCAGTGTCCATGTGTTTCAGAGCTGAAACTGAGAAGAAACCAAGTGCAAATAATTAGCTGTAATCCCCTGATCAAAGATAATCAAAAGTATATGAGGGAAAAGCAAGCTCTTCCTTTCTACTAAATCTTATGAAATTTTTACTGGATTCCGTAAGACCAGGATCTGAAAAAATTAATTTGTGTGATGGAAGCTCTTTACCTTTAATACTTCCTTTAAATTTTCTTTATTATATCCTCATTTTCTAGGTTTACTGCCTTAATTTTCTTGTTTCAAACAAATATCTTGAAAAATTTGTTGTCATTCTAAGACTTGCTGCACATCTAGAAGGGAAGATACATTGTGCAGTTTTGCAACCTCAGTTTTCACTGACACTTTGTTAACACATAAGTAGTTAAAATAGTTGTATCAAAATGTTAGGTTTTCAAGTATGCCAAAAGCTGATTGAGGATTTACCCTTCTTCTACATAGAAATTGAGGGTTAAGTTTATATAGGTAACTTCAGCTCTGGGAAGTCTGTTGATATGATTTTCTTTCCAGCACATTTCCCACCCATAGACAAACAACAAAAAGAAAAAAAGCCTCAACGATTAATCTGCAAACAGGATGTGAGCAGTCTGCTTTGTTTTCATGCGTTAGCTAAAATACTCCTGACAAATCCTATCCCTTTATCATCCTAATCCTCAGAGTCTGGAAGGAAAATGCAAAAACATGTTCCAAATCAAAAAGCACCCTCAGCCCTCTTTCTTGTTAACAACTTGCTTTTCAACATTGCATCATCTTGGGGAGTTATTCGACTTAACATTGAGCTCCCATTAGTATATGCAGAAGAGACAATTCAATTTACCATCTCTAGGGTTTCAGCTGACAATTATTCCCTTGACACAAACCAAATGGTTTGGTTTTGTGCGTGTGCACAAGATGCTTCTTACCACTGTACTTTCTCCCAGAGTATCACTCTGTTGCTTTTTGTTCTGGAAATACGGACTTTTGAATCTCAGAAATCAAACCACCCAGGCCATGTGGTATCTCGGAGAAGTCGTAGGCTGTACATCTGAAACACAGCTCTCTCCTGCTAGAGATACTAGCAGTGTAAGCTGTATTCTTATTTGCTTTATTAGTTTATTTGCACTGTTGTTGCTGAAAAAGGGCAAAAGAATCAAAATCATGGATATTGTTTTCTAGCAAACGGTTTATTACGGTTTTACTCTAGGACGTAAAACTCTTCTCTCTCTTCATCTGGCAAAATCCCAGTGCTGCAGTATGTTCTTGGACCCTGGGTCTGTCGCACAGGTCTGGGGAAGCCACTGGGAGGATCAAGCACCAGGACAGAGTCTCCTTCAAGCAGAACTTCAGCCTAGGTTTCCTGAGGAGGATAAGCAAAGGGAACCTGGTTGGGGTTTTGCAGAGAGTTATCAGTCAACAGCTGTAAACTCAGACTCCTTGCAGCTGATAACAGATCTGCTCACTCAGCCCTGCAACTCATGCATGGAAAATCAAAGATGATTGAAATCTCTTAGAAAGAGGAGGAAAAAAAAAACCTGCCAACCTTCAGTAAACTCCAGACTACCAGAAAACTGTCCTCAAGACGCAGTGTGTAGCATGGAAATATTCATTTAGTGTTACTGCTTTTGAAGGTGCCTCTGCTGGTTATTGTTCTGTAACACAGAAAGTGTACTCACTTTTTGCAGCAGGATATTAGAAATATCTGTATTTGTGTTTTGTGATTTGAGTTCTAGGTTAATAGCAGTTAATAGAAATATTGCTATTTCTCGAATTCTAGTTATTCATGATCCTATATTGCCTTACAGCAAACTGGGGAGAGATGAGATTCCAACCTACCTTAATTCAGCCAACATTACTTTCAGTTTCTTGGTGTACCAGATCCTAAAAAGCTCACTAGTCTATAAGACTACATGCAGCATTAAAACTAGCCACAAAAGACTTTATAGGTCTTTAAAAAATATTAATTTCTGCATTTATGTCTTAACTCTTATAAAATGCGTTATTCACTCTGGCTGCTTTTAGGATACGAAGTTTTTCTGTGCTTGGAGTTACATAGTGGCTGCAGCCAGACTCTACATCAGAGCAAGAATCCCCTGTCTATCTCCCCCATCTCCCTCCCCCCATTTTTTTCCTTTTTTTTTTAAAAAAAAAGAAAGGAAGTCTGGGCACATCCTACAAGTCAGAGCTGCTGCGTGATCTGAGAAATGCTCAGTACGGATGATGAGGGGCTCAGGAACATGATAGGATGCCATGGCACATCCTAGTAAGAGTGCAGACCTCAAGCTTGTGGTCATCCTAGAGCAGGGTCACAACAGATGTCACTGTGGTCCCTACAACGAATGTGCTGGGGGGAACAATGTACAAGAGCAGCTTCTCTATGAGAAAATACTTGTGTTCTCCCTGAATGGGCAAACATCAAAGAGGTACTAGCAAGCCTGTACATCTGGGAAGCAGGCTTAGACCTAGGTTGGGAATAGACCTGTCTATGGGGAAGATGCCTCACAAGAGTCAAAGGGGAGTGTTGCTTTTGAGGAGGAAGATCCACTACTATGTTCCAAAAACAAACCTTACAGAACCTACACAGTTGTCTTGCTAGAG
Source organism: Clamator glandarius (assembly GCA_033459285.1). Lineage (NCBI taxonomy): Eukaryota > Metazoa > Chordata > Aves > Cuculiformes > Cuculidae > Clamator > Clamator glandarius. The sequence goes on from JAUNZM010000702.1 coordinate 809,694, forward strand.
AGGTCCTTCAAAATCTGGTGATACTTAGCATCCTTCTGCAAGAGCTTGGCAGGCCATGGGCTAGCAGTTTATGAAATCCAGAGAGTGCTTTCTGGCTGAAAGGCACTCAAATGCAATGTGAGTCATTATTGTTATGGTCCTTTCATGTTCTTACTCAAATCACTGATGCACCTTCAGTGTGTAGCTGACCAAGCAGTATTTCTTGCATTATAGGATTCTGATTCCACTTCCATTGTTAATGTTCATTACTTTCTTGGAGAGCTACAATTTCATTATTAATACATCAGTGTAACCGAGCGCAGATTACATAAATGCATTTGTGAGCATTATTTAAATATTAGTTTTAAGAACAAAATATGCTTTCTCTGCCAACAATATGTTACTTCTTGTACAAATACTTTATGGCTGCAATTGAAAAAGTATATTGAAAAGGCTTTTATGTCTTAAAAAAATATAGCAAAGTAAATATTTGCTTACCTTCTCCTATTTCTAAAGAAAATCAGCATTGCGAGTTTGACAGGTGGTTAATGTGAATGCTTGAATCTGGCCAATGATAATACCAGTAAATTAAAAAACTGTTATCTTCCTGTGAGAATCAAAGGATGAGTTCCTCGTTTCTGATCTGTTCCAGTGATTCAACCTGTGCCTGCGGTGTGGTCGTTTCCAACTTTGGTGGTCTGACTGTTGCTGTCTCAAGAACTGGTATAGTTTGAGCTGAAAAGAGCCCACTAACTTACCCGTAACAGAGGCCCAGAGCTGATCAGTGGGAGGAGAGCAGGGTGATGACTGTACTTCATGGCAGACCTCATGATGTCAGCTTGTAATGGCAGGTCCAAATGACTGTTCTCCACTGCAGTTCTAGTGGCATCAAGCTGGGCTGAAAGCTGACCTAGCTGCAAACAGATACCTGGTCCATGGATGTGATGCAGCCAAAGTGTTTCTTTGCTGCTGCCAGATCTGACTGCAGCTGCTAGTGGACCAGAGAAGCTCAGAGCTGTTTTTGGTCGATCCTGTTATAATTGTGGTTGAGTCCTTGGAGTATCTTGGTGTGCTGACCCTATTGGGAGGCAGGGTTTATTACAATGTCATCTTCACAGCTGTATAACCTAAGCAGAGATTGCTGGGGCCAAACTGTGTAAAACCTCCCTCATGGTCCTAGACAGAAGCAGACAGCTTACTGTGTGCCCAGGGAGCTGCCTCCCTCCCTGCTGGCTCAGTTGTCTGCACAGGACAGATGGGCATCGTACCCACACCTGGACATACCAGGGCTCTGCTGTCCTACATGAATTCCTGGTGTCATGTTGCTCCACTATTATGACTGACACAATCTCCCCTCCCAATCTCGTCTCTTGAAACACAGCAGAAGTGCTGGGCTGCCTTAGAGAGATCTTTAATGCTTCTCCCTTGGCCCACACTTTGAAGTTTTCCTCTTAAAACCCAACCTTGTGGATGTTATTTGGAAATTCTCCAGGTAAGAATCCTCATGGTCTACCCAGGGAAACCTCAGTGCTCGCACTGCTGGACTCACAGGTCTTAACACATTTCTTGGGGACCTGTTTAAAATCCAAGCGAATTATCTCCTTCATAGATATTCATGGGACTGATACTTTGGTGGATTAAATTGTTTTATACATTTTAAACATTAGGCTGATGGAGTTGAGGTGCTGAGGTCCTTTTTAAATTAGAGGTACCAAATTAACTCGCTTTTAGTTTTTCAGGAACTCACTTACTTTTAATGAGTTTGCCAAGATATAGGTCCACAATTTTCCTCTCTAGCTTCTTTTGGCACTCTCAGATAAAAATGCCATCTATGAAGGCTCAGTCCTGGGTCCAGTCCTGTTTAATGTCTTTATCAATGACCTGGATGAAGGCACTGAGTCCTCCCTTAGCAAGTTTGCAGATGACACCAAGCTGTGTGGAAGTGTGGATCTGCTGGAGGGTCGGGAGGCTCTGCAAAGGGACCTGAACAGGCTGGACTGCTGGGCTGAGACCAACGGCATGAGGTTTAACAAGGCCAAATGCCGGGTCCTGCACTTGGGGCACAACAACCCTAAGCAGAGGTACAAACTAGGAGAGACCTTTCTGGAAAGCTGCCAGGAGGAGAAGGACCTGCGGGTGTTGGTTGACAGCCGACTGAACATGAGCCAGCAGTGTGCCCAGGTGGCCAAAAAGGCCAATGGCATCTTGGCTTGTATCAGGAACGGCGTGACCAGCAGGTCCAGGGAGGTTATTCTCCCTCTGTACTCGGCACTGGTGAGACCGCACCTCGAATCCTGTGTTCAGTTCTGGGCCCCTCACCACAAGAAGGATGTTGAGGCTCTGGAGCGAGTCCAGAGAAGAGCAACAAAGCTGGTGAAGGGGCTGGAGAACAAATCTTATGAGGAACGGCTGAGAGAGCTGGGGTTGTTCAGCCTGGAGAAGAGGAGGCTGAAGGGAGACCTCATTGCTCTCTACAACTACCTGAAGGGAGGTTGTGGAGAGGAGGGAGCTGGCCTCTTCTCCCAAGTGACAGGGGACAGGACAAGGGGGAATGGCCTCAAGCTCCCCCAGGGGAGATTTAGGCTTGAGATTAGGAAAAAGTTCTTCATGGAGAGGGTGGTTAGGCATTGGAACGGTCTGCCCAGGGGGGTGGTTGAGTCACCGTCCCTGGAGGTGTTTAAGGTTAGGGTAGATGAGGTGCTTAGGAGCATGATTTAGGGATTGGTGGGAATGGTTGGACTTGACGATCCAGTGGGTCTCTTCCAACCTGGTTATTCTGTGATTCTGTGATTCTGTGAAGGAGATTTATTGGTTTTGAGTTGATGTCCCTTCCTTATCACCCTGTTTTGCTGGCCCTGAGCTCATCCCAAGATAGCAGTACTTACCTAGACAGCATCAGTTTCTGTCAGACACAAATTGTGGAAAAATTGATTTAAACTACCTTGACCTTTCTACCCCTGTAAGATAGGATTTTTTTTTTCCTGTAGTAAAACCGCTTGCTAATGTAAAATGTTTATATATATGTTGATATAAATACGTATGCATAAAAGTAGAGAAAATGTCTAGCTGCTTTCTCATTATATTCTGCTCTTCTTCCACTGTAAATTCTGCCTCAGTTTTGTTATGAAAGGATTTAACTTTTATATCTGCACTTATTTTACAAAAATCGATTTGGAGCTTTGAACAGCATCTGTTGTTTTGTGATAGGATGCCAGTGGCGGGGGCGGGTAGAGAGGGTCATTCTGTGGCACAGTTTTATTTTCAGACCCTTCAGTTCAATACACTTTTCACCATTTAACTTCATGAGTACGGCTGCCCCAGATGGAGGGTTGGGAATTGACAGTAGGTGAAGCTTAGTTGAAGCACCTTGGGTACTTCCTAGGATATTAAGATGATGGGTATTTCCCTGCTCTCCACTTCTGCAACTCAGTGGGACCCTGGGAGGCTGTAAAATGTTCTCGTGTCAAGATGGCACCAGAGAAATGAGCACAAAAGCTTACGGCTGCAGGGGCAGGACTCTTTCTTGCACCCAGAAAATCAGGCAAAGGAGAAAAATTTGGAAACAAATGATTAATGGCTATAGAAGCTGCCAGGGCTTGCAATGTGTGCATGTTTGCATCTGTTATGTTAAGGCAACATGGAGGACAGAGCTCATGGTTAACCTTATGTATTTAAGCTCTAGCAAGAGTGCTTGAAATTTGTTCAAAACAAATCAATCCTGTATTTTTTAAAATAAACTTTCTGTAGAAAATGCCTTACCTAGCAATTTCAATAAAAGAGAAAATGGAAATATATTTCTTGCTCTGCCTACATGAACAGTAGGGTGGTTATTCCTTTATAATCAAACTTTGATATTCAGGGATGGGTGTATCCTGGGTTTAGTTGCCTGAATTGCATTTCTGTACAGAATGTGTAGGACTGTAACTGCAGGAGGGCTGCTCCTTCTGTGAGTGAAGAAACCTTGTAGAAAAAATGAATTTTTGTTTTCTTAAATATGTGAAGAAAGGATCATGCATGAATTGAGGGAGGGCATAGCAATTTGCACTTATGTTCATAGCATCATTTATTAATTACAATAACAGCAAATTTTAATTAGGCATCTATACTTCTATCCAAATTTTCTCTGTTGCTCATGTCTGACTTAAACATGAAGGAACTCGTGGGCATTACACATGAAAGTTAAAAACAAGCTCTGCTGGAATTACTAAAAAGCACTTAAAGGGTGTGTGCCCTTTTAAACAGCGAAATTTATCTCATGGTAATGCAGTCATGTGCTGCAGTGAAGTAGAAGGCTGTTTCAAGGAATATATGTGATACATGAGATGCAAAATGGTTCTTCCAAATATCTCTTAAAAGCATTACCTTACATTCCTCACACTTGTGCTTTATTCCCACATGTTCATATCAACTCATGTTGCTTGTAGCGCAATGTTCCTCTGATGTAGGAGACTGCTGGTTAATTGGTTTCAAGGAATCACTTTACAGTGATTTTTCTTTTCTTTAAGTCTTCATAGCTAGAGGGAAGGAAGCTGATATACAAGCAAGATTAATTCTTGCTTCACCTCTCTGTAAATTTGTGTTCGATGATCTTGTGTCTTTCTCAATGCTGTGTTTTTACCGCAGTGTCCTAAACCAAGCACTGGTCTCACTTTTACTTAGTGTCTCAACTTTGATGAACTGTCAACAATTGATGCCGTCTCTTTTGCTTCTTAGCCTCCTATTTCAGAGTGGAGTATTTGACTCTCTTCGTGGCTCTAGACATCAGTTAGAGAGATAGGGTGATTTTTTACAGGACTCTTTTAGAAGAATGTTTTGTATTTGTTGCCCTGCTAATGGAAGATGAGAGCACCATGTTGCCCCTATCCCAGTGTTCACAAGGGAAATTATCATCATGTCACATCACAGCTGCTGACTCCTACCAGACAACCCCCTGCCTTATCTTATCTATTTTTTTAATGTCATGCTCATCATCATGGCATCTAAGTGCCTTAAAAGTTTTCCATTGCTTCAGAGGAAAGATACATTTATGGGTGTGTTAGTGGAAAACTTTCCCTGCTTCTGTTTATTAAATTGATCTCTGTGAAAAACAATGATAAAGGTTAAAGTGAAATAGCCCTGAAAAAGTGTCCTTCCAGTGAAACAGCCTTTTACTTAACAAACATGACCTTTATCGATATTTTGTCCAAAACATGTAATGTGACTTTTCCTTCTGATATAGGAATTAGCTGGATTCTGCAACACTTCTGGCACCAGCAGTGGAGAGGTATCAAGCACTACTATAAGCATGTGCTGTGCTTGCTTCATGGTCTCTCAGTATTAACCTGCTGTCTCCAGCTGACAGTGATCTCTGGTCTGGTTTGAAGCATTTGAAGCTTTTTGGTTGCTGAGTAGATGGCACATTCATTGGAAATACAATGGTTTGGCATCTGCATTCAAGTTTCACTTTGCTGTATTAGCTGTAAGAAAACTTGATGCAAAGTCTGGTACATGGTAAATAGGCAATTTAAACTGGGAATTGCTGAGATGGCAAGAAGCCCACAAGGGATTTCTCCTTCATGAATCACACTTCTGAGCAAGACCATTTTTTATATCTCATAAATGTTCTGGGATGTCATTTGTCCCCAACTACTATCCATTTTTCAAGCTGTAGCAAAAATCATGAGACTTTAGAATATGGATTGATATACACATGTATATAGGCATATGTCTCTGTGTGAGTACTGCCAATGCACTTCCCAGGGCAGATATGTGTCACTAGCTGGTTTATGCTCCTCAGCTGACTCCTCTTCCTCAGCCCCCAGAGATCTGGCCTGGAGGTAGTCACCTGGCTGATGTTGGAGACCAAAAGATGGCTCCCCAAGTGCTTCATCTGTCCTTGTGGCACCTCTCAGCTTTCAGGTTCCTTGTACCACTCATGGGAGATCAGATCCTGCCTATGTACCAGCTGTAGATGCCACTTTGTCTTTCTTAGAGATTTACGCTGTTGAGTCACAATGCCTTTATTTGCTGCCCAGTTCAGCAGTAGGCAGGCTGTGAGTGCTTTGTTCCTCTCCCCACGTTCCAGCTGATCCACTGAGATCCCTTTGTGATCTGACAGCTCTCCATGTTTACACCCTTTGACCTAGAACGGTGTTTGCAAAGTTAGAAGGCCAAAACCAAGTTTTTATAATTTTTTTTTTCAATCTTCTATGCTTGAGCCTATTTTCATGAATGGCATGTTATTTCCAGCACTTCTCTATTTGTTGTGGAAAGTGAAGCTTGCACTTTTTGCTTTGGTGGTAATTTGGAGTGGGAAAGGGAGGGGTGGAGTGTGGTGGGGTGCAGGTCAGAGGGGTAGATATTTTAAAGATACCTTGCTGTTCTGTGCTGCTGGCATAGAAACTTCAAAGCAAACAGTAGTAGTGAAGGAAGATTCCCAAGATTCTCAGAGAGGAGGAGACGGAGGTGTTTTGGTGCCAATGAAAACATTATCCTAACTCTCTTAACATCTTACTCAGATATCTGTGTTTGAGATTTCCTTTTCTGTATATTAGCAACTGGCAAGCAGTCTGAGTGTTTCATCTGCAAACCTCTGCACTGTCAAAAGTCAACTTGTTCTGCTGATGTGCTCAAAAATGAAAAGAATCACAACAAAACACAAGAGGGAGAGAGCTTAATTTGGCATGTAGACTGTACTTCATCCCAGTCAAATGTAGTCAGCATAAAGCAAATAAACTGCAGCCGTGTGGGTTCTGCTATAGGAGCTGATGGTGTTGCCTTTGATCTTGGAGTAAGTATGAACCTTCTGGATCTGACTCAGCAAGGTTCTCCTTCATGCGACTAATAAAAAGCATGCAAGCCATCCTGTTGAAGTCAGTAAGATTATCCATATGCCTAAATTTAAGCACATGTTTAATTGCACTGTTGAACTGTTAAAGAAAGAAGATTTCCATCTCTCTTGGACAACATTGCTTAGAGTTCCGCTGAGTTATGCTACAGCAGAAGTTGAGAGGAAACAGAGGGTAAGAAATGTTTAAATGAAGTCCTCCCTCAGCAGCTCACTTTCTTGCTACTAAAGATGCAGTTGCTAAAGACTGTCTGATTGGCTTTGCTCTGTGCTGAAAGGTTGCTTCCTCTGAGCTTGTGCTCTAATTTCCTGCCTTGTAATTAGCTCTTCCACATGGTTACCCCAATGTGCGCAGCATGCAGTCATATGATGAGCTTATGCCATTGGACATCCTCAGCAAGCAGAATCATAAGGCTGTACTTTAAATCCTTCCCTCCAGATCTGCTGGACCATAATGCAGGTTGACAGTTGCAGAGGGAACTGGCTGTGGAGAAATGACCCCTGAGTGCAGGCGCTTGGCTGAATTCAGACAGAAAGGGATTACTCTGGTTGGAGAGGCATGAGGCGCTTCTAATTGCAGTAGTTCCCTTGTCAGATGATTGTTTTTCAAAAAGCACAGTGCCATTCCTGTGCCTGGAGGACTGCAGCAGATACACCAGCCTGCAGGAAGCTGGTCCTGCTTTGAGACACTGCTGCCCTGGCACCTGTTGTGTGAGAGTTTCTGCAGCAGTCTGTGCTGAGACATCCTTTCCCTTTACCTTAAAGAGTGGGGGGGGGGGGGGAAGGAAAGGAGAAAGATCTAGGGCTTATGAGCAATGTCTGAGCATCTTGCACTGGGAAACCTGATTCCCCTGTCCCTGTTTGTCCTCCAAAGAAGTATAGAGGTGATGCTGTGTCCTTGCAGGCAACTCCAGCCTCAGGCAGGGACCACCACCACTGCGTGTCCTCCTGGTTGCTCGCTACTCGGACTCCCTGTTGGTGTGGCTGGCCCTGGGGCTAGGAGACAGCTGTAGTTTCCCCCAGCTCATAAAAGGTGCTGGGCAGCACTGATTTTTATTTGTCTCTCCACTGTGTCTCAAGGGCTAGGTTTTCATTTGGTGCAAATTTATGCCTCTTTACCGACTCCTGTGAATGGCACCTGAGAAGCCGAGAAGTGGTGACAGAAGAAATAACAAGGGGCATGACACGATTTTGTCAAATCTGGCTTGGACTGGGTGACATAGGTTCTCTGCACACCAGGCCACCAGACTCAAATGGGCAGAGTTTGGCTCTAGGTTTCACAAAGCAAGATTTTCCCTTTCTTTGAGTGCCTCAGGTTCCCGACTAAAATAACCTGAGGTGACAGGTGTAACTACATTGAATGTCTTTCTTCAGATTTCAAGAATACTTTTGTGCTATTTGATAGTTCAGAAGACTTTATTTTAAAGACTGTTTTTTTCAAAGTGGTACTTGGTGTCTTGTTGATTTTGTGTCAAAACAACTGGGAGGAAGATGACCTAAGCCACGGTAACAAGAGAGGTGATAAACACTAACAAGATCAATCCCAAACTTTCAAATGATGTCAGATCAGCTTCCTGATGAGGAAAATGAAGAGGTGAGAGACGATCTACATGAAGGCACCACCTGGACATGGTAAAGCATCTCATGGTGTTATTTAAAACTACTTAAAATTATTCCAATATGTTTTACAAAATATGCTTGAGGGTTAGCTACTTGTTGAAGGATGAAAGCTATCTATAAGGATTTTTACGTGCCAGGAGATTTCCACTGCAATAGGCAGCTGTTTTGTCTTTGCTTTGAAAAGTCCTTCCAAGTTGTGGTTACTTGAGAGTAATCTATGACCAAAATTGAAACATCTGATCAACAACAAATGCCTTATTTTAGTCCTGTTGATTTTTGAGCGAGCAGGCTGTGAATTGTGTCCCTCTGCTCATGCCATGTGTTGCAGTCCCACCAAGTGCTGCTCAAAGAGTCTGCTATCCAGAGGACTGGCCATGAACCACCAGCTTGCAGGAGCAACATGCAAAGCCACAAACCATGGGAGCGAAGAATGACTTTGCGAGCTTCATGGCTGCTGGGACAAGGTGATGAGCGGGCATCCCAAAGTGGGAGGTATTGGTGGGGGAGCTTGCAGGAGCAACATGCAAAGCCACAAACCATGGGAGCGAAGAATGACTTTGCGAGCTTCATGGCTGCTGGGACAAGGTGATGAGCGGGCATCCCAAAGTGGGAGGTATTGGTGGGGGAGCATCAGCTGAGATTGGACTTGCTTATTTCTCTGACTTCCAAATGTGATCTTTGTCTTTCAAGTGTGACTTATGCCCTTGAGTATCTAATATGTCATTTTATGTCACAGCAAATGAGTCTCAGAGGCACATCATGTTAAAGGATGTACACGCCAGTGGGCAGCAGCAGCAGTCTTCCACTTGCCTTGCCTTTCTGCCATCGCAAGAGCTACTACCGGGGCGCAAGGTCAACTCTTTCCCTGCCTGTTTCCAGCCCTGGTCACCTAGCTCTGTGCATTTTTCACACACTCGAGTATGATAGTTCTCTGGTGACAACACCCACAAAGAAAGTAGCCCCCCAAGCTGTTGTTCTTCTTGTGTCATCTGCACAGGGTATTTGTTTGCAGAGAGGTTGCATTAACACTCCAATACTGCCTTAGACTAAGCAGACTAATAGACTCTTTCAACACCTCCGTAGCACTGCCTGATGTGGTAATCATTCAGCAGTCATGGCTCTCTGCAAACAGCAGCACTGAACTCGCCTTTCAATTACCAGTTTATTTTTCTAAGACGTCTAGGGAGCGGAGTGGTGATAGCCATATGCCAATATGGCTGTGGACTGCTTGTGAAGTTCCTTGTGGGATGCTGAGAGCGAAGCCAGGGGTCTGGGCAGTTCTCTTAGGCTGGTGACTGACAGCATCTGACATAGGTTTAAAATAACCCGTCCCAGAAAAGAAAGCATGTCCTTGTCCAAACAAAGAATTCCTAATAAGTGAAAGCTGAGCTCAGAGGTGGGTGCTTGCATGTGGGAGTCAAGGTTGAGGTGTTGACCCACCAGGAAACCCTGAATTTGGTGCTGGTTCAGCGTGCTTGCAAGCAGGCCCTTCCAGTACTTAAGAACTTGGTTGCTTTGGGGTTTTGTGAAGCCACCACGAAACAACTAATTTTTTGCTGAAATTCTAAACTTAAGTGAGAACTGATCTTCACTTTGAGCTGGCGAAAGCAGATTCTTTCCTGATGCTGACATACATCTGACTAGAGAGCATCTCACGCTGTACCACTTGTTCTGGGCCAGTCCCCACAGCGATCCTGAGAGGAAAGCTGGGGCACAGAGACTGAAATAACAAGAACTAATCATCATGAAAACACATCTGCTGAGTTCAGAGTGTGTATGCTTTGTAAAGTGTGACTGCTGTTACAGGCTATTAAAGAAAGCTCAGACTCTTCTACAGTGGTGGGAAACTGAGCTGCCTTGAAATATTCAGTTATGCCAAGAAAAAATAAAGACACAGTGGATTTTTCTGTGGCTCCAGAAATTTGACGAAGTCTCCCCAAACTTTATTCGCTACTTCTGAAATGTCTATACTAAGCATTTTAGCTTCTTATGACCTGTTGAACAAGAATTGCTTCTAATTTTTTCTCCATTCACTAAGTAACTTCTTCAACTATGAGTTGGGTTTTTGATTTTTGGTTTTTTTTTTCTTTTGCCTCTGCTCCCTGAATTTCCCTTTCTTTCCCATTTTCATTGCTCCAAATGCGTTCTGAGGGTGTCCATGCTAGCTTAGCAAGTGGAAGGATGTGTTGGAAATTGTCTTCTTGAGTGGGTAAAGCAAGACATTGCTACTTCTATTGGCCAAGATACAGCATCATTCCCCCACTTAGCAGGAAAACATCTAAGAGGTAAAGAAGTTAAATCGGAAAGGGTGTGCATTTTAACCTGAAACCTTGCTTGTGCTCATTCCTTGCTATTGCTGACTTGTGAAAAGGATAAATCTACCAATAGTAAGATCCTACTGGTAGTCTGCTTATTCCAAATTCTTTCTCTTGTGCAGTTTAAGCATGAGAAGTAATTCCCTCCTGGGACTGCTTGGCGTCAGAAGCTTATTTTTGAGTGATGGGGGTTGGTGCTAGTCCTGGTGTGTAACAAACTGCTTGGTAAAGTGTGTATGTTTTATCTGTCAACAACTGGAGTGCTAAGCTTAGGATAGTTGCAAAAAAGAGGAATATGATCTGCAGGATTTGACTGGAGAAATGCCTTTTCATCCCTTCATATTCTAAAAATATTTGATACCAAGATTTTAGTTTGAGAGCAGGGTTGTCTCTGTACAGGAGCAAGCGCAGTGCTGTGTAGAGTGGAGAGAGTGGTGGCAGTAGGAGAGGGCAGGTGAGGGATGACTGCTGTGGCAGGGGATTAAGGATAACAAAGAATCTGCTGCTGCAGGAGTCTGCTGGCTTAGAGGGACCAGGTGGATGAAGAAAAAGAAGGTAAAAGAAAGGCCAGTGGAAAGTAGAGAGGTTTAATTACCCTTGTCTGAGAGACAGGAAGAAGAAGATGAGAGAGTCAGGACAAACAAATATGAGTAGAAAGCAATACCTAAATATCTTCATGGTAAATAGAATACAGTTTTTCTCAATACTTTCTGACCCCAGTTCTGTCCTGGGCATCTGGGAAGATGCTGAGGATTCGGCTGGTGCCAACATGGGTCTGTTGTGTGCTGGTAGATGGGTTAAATTCCTGTCCCCCAGGGATGTGGGGCCGTGCTACAGTGCCTCTTGCTTAAGTATCTGGTAGCCCCTGCAGTATCCTGGGTACCACAGAGCTTGTCCTTGGCTAATCTAGCTGACATCAACCGAGGCAATGTTGCTCTGCTAATGTCATCACATTGTTCTTGACACCATATGAATGACAGTAGAAAGCAGCATGGGGATCAGTATCTTGAGAGAGGTCTGTAGAGAATAGATTGGAGGCAGGACCTATATAGTACTGGTGTAATTCAATATATATTGTAACACCTTGCTTTGCTATTCCTAGTTATTCAAAATCCATGAATTTTGTGTTAGAAACAACTGTGAGACAGAAGTTTAAAGTTTTTTTTGTACCAACTAACTTCCTGGCCTCAAGCTGGAAAGAGAATCGCACAAGGGTTGGGGTTGAAAGGGTCCTTTGGAGATCATCCAATCCAATCCCCCTGTCAAAGCAGGTTCACCTAGACGAGATTGCACAAAAGTGTGTCTGGAAGGGTTTTGGTATCTTCAGAGAAGAAGACTCTGCAACCTCTCTGGGCAGCCTGTTCCAGTGCTCTGGCACCCTCCAAAGAAAGTTTTTCTCATGTTTAGATGAAAATTCTTGTGTTCCCATTTGTGCCTATTGTCTTTTGAAAACTGAACTGTAACACACAATCAGAATTTATTTCTTAGTTAATAAAATATTAATTAAATCATTAAATAACACAAATCCTTTTTCCTAACTCTCAGAGGTTGTATCCTTGATTCTTGTTACAGATGTAGGGGTGGCTGCATGGTACTCAGTAGGGTTGCCTAACGTGTTTTTTGGTATAAGCCAAGCACTATAATGTCAATGAGCTGATTTCCCACTTAAACTAAAATATTGCTGCATTTAGTTGCATGGCTCTTTGAAAATACAGATCTGTACCTCAGATCTCTCTCTGTATAGATTTTAGATGTTTCTGTGAAGAAAAAGCCTAAAGATATTAGAGAAATAAACTTTTATTCATGCTGATTTAAAAAAAGTTGCTGAAAACAATATGACTTTTGTTAAGCATCCCATTCTTGTTCAGTTCCAGAAGGACTTTGCTTTTGAGTAGGTTTGGAAATGTCTGGTAGATGATGTGACTGAGTAGCATTTCCTGCCTCAAAAACCAGAGTAGATATATATCCTGAATTAACATTATGTTTGGCAAAACTTGAAAAAAACCCAAACAGTCACCTTAGCTGTATAATGAGGCTGTATGCATGGGTATGTGGAAAGGTCCATTAATATTTTCATGAAATCGGTCTGCTACATGCAAACTCTTATCCACTTATATGATCTTACTAAGATATATGCAAGAGGATGCAAAAAAATCATGTAGAAATGACCTGAATGCACAAACGTACTTCCAGTGACCTCAGTAAGACAGACAAATCTGCTCCATATTGAACAAACTTTTCAGTTTTGGCAGTGGTAACAATACTTTCTGCTCTGTGAGAAGAGACGTAAACAGGCAAGAGCTCGCCTCCCTCGGCACGCTTTGCAGCCTAATGCAACTCGTTCTTTTGAACTGCGAATGTCATAGAAGTGCATTAGCAGTACCACCTAATAGCACGGTGCACATTAGGGAATGCATTTTCCTTTTAGGGTTCTGGCAGGGAATCGGTGCTTTATGTGCTGTACATCTGACCACCAGTCCTGTTGTTTGATGTGGAAGAGGACTGGAGTCCCGTTTTACTCCTGGAATGGTGATGAAGTCAAGAACTTACACAAAAGCCAAGTTTTGAGTCTTATTTGAAAGGTGCAGGATGTAATCCATAGTGTTATCGCTTTCATTTTTACTTTACTGTGGTCTGGATGGTTACAAAAATCACAGATTTCCTTCACCTAATGGAGAGTTACCTTGGCATATTACAGAATCATAGAATAGTTTGGGTTGGAAGGGACCTTAAAGATCATCTAGTTGCAACCTCCCTGCCTTGGGCAGGCAGGGACACGTCCCACTAGATCAGGCTGCCAAAGGCCCTGTCCAACCTGGCCTTGAACACCTCCAGAGATGGGGCATAGTCTAGCTTTGTCACAGAATATTTGAATTGTTTTCTTACCTTGTATCATTTGGGGACGCTGCAGATTGCATCTGCGAAGCAAGATGTGAGCAAACAATCTCCACCCACTGTTTCTTCTCCCCATCTAGGTAGTCTTGTTTATACAAGGAATAGCCAGCAAAGAATATCTGTGCATGTAACTCCCTCCTCTTTGGTGGAATTACATCTGAGGGTGAATTTGGCTCATTACACTTGCTTAAAAAGGTCCCAAAGGGTAGCTCCTACCACATTTCATGGCTGCCACCTTCAGCCAATATTAAGAGTGATTCTTGCACCATCAGCAAATTCTTCAGGAGGCGAGAATCACCCTTAGCCCGCATGCATATTAAAAAGGATGTTTTCAGCAGTGTGTAGCTTTAATCAGCGAAGCTCAGTTTGGCAATTTTAATCCCCTGCTGTCTAGTTTGGGCCTGCTTGTTATGCAGCCAGCATTCACTCAACATAATGGTTCCTACCTGCCAATGTGCTTTGAGGGATATTGTTAGCATTAAATTTGCCATTTACATTTTCATGTTTGACATAATTGAGGAATGAATGCTCTTATGAAAATTAAACTTGTGGTCCTCCTGGACTACTGTAACCCTGTTAAAATGTAATGCGATTCTTGATGCGTCTTCTTTAGGTTTTTATTAAATAGAATATCTGTATGACTAATTCCCCTGGCCTAAATGTAGGCTGGGAAGAAGCATTATTGATAGGGCTCAGCACAAATGGCCCTCTATACTCAGCCTCTAATGGCCTAATAATGCATTATACTTGAATCAGAAATACTTTGAGTTGTAGTGCTTATTGCCATTATTGAAAACACCTGGATGCTCCATTCATCAAGGTTACATTAAAATGGGCCCATTTGTTTATTAGTCTGTCAGTAAACATCTTTATTTCGTTTCATGTTCCTCTGCTCTCAGTAGCATCGGAACAGACAAGACCATGTAGTGTATCTTTCTGTAGTTTGCTGTTATTAGTTTTCCCTGAAAAAGAAAGATAATGAAAAGTTTGGATGGCTTCATAAAGAAAACATTTTTCTTGGAAATGGTTCTCTTTTTTCTTTCCCTTTTAGAAGAGGAGGTTAAAGAAAAGCCATTGAGTATGTAGTTGGGATGACCAAATTGCAGAAACAAGCAGATTTGCCAGAATGAGATTTTTAAAGTGAGTTTTATGGCAGGCATCCTCCAGAGTATTTTGTTCCCACTGCTACAGCTCTTCTCTGCCTGGTGTGGTTTGGTGGACAACGATGCTAGGGGATGGATGCAGCTGCTGAGTATCATGCAATTTCAAGGCCAGACACTCACAGCAAAAGAACCTGTGCCTAGGTAGGCATGCTGTAGGATTGAACCTGCAACATATTTCTGTTTCTGTCAATGGACATCCTACTTCACCATAAGCGTGCCACTTAATTGCTCTTGCACCTCTTCCTTCTCCCGCTGGCAAAAAGATAAATTAATTTGTGTTTGTCAAGTACTTTCAGGCTGGCTAGGGCTGAGGAGGGTGGTTCTGGTTTCCAGTAAGGAATTGTTGAAATATTTCGGCCCTGCAAAGCATTCCCCACTGCCTCCCCCCACCCGGGTAGATGTATTATTTTTGATTTGTCAGCAAATGTTAACTTTGACAATTTATACAGTTTTTCTTCTGAAAGGAAAAACATTAAATATGATATTTCTGACTGTCATTTCGAAACAGTGAAAATATCAACATTTGAGAATCAAATGTTTCTTTTTTCTCTTTTTTTGACAATGTTTTGTTTTTACATTTCCCGATAAAAAATCTTCAGAATCTGCAGTTCTGTGGAGATTGAAGCTGGTAGTCTGATGCAGAGCAGACAGCTCCAACACTTTGAAGGTGAACCAGGCTCCAACTGAACTAAAGCTTTCCTTAGTTCAGGCAGGACAGGAAGGCATTATTCTTCAGGGTACTGCATTCAGTCGGTATTAGATGAAAGCCATGAAGTGTCTGTACCCTCAAGCTCTTCCAGGGCCTCAAGCTCTGCCAGGGGAGATTTAGGCTTGAGATTAGGAAAAAGTTCTTCACGGAGAGGGTGGTTAGGCATTGGAACAGTCTGCCAAGGGAGGTGGTTGAGTCACCACCCCTGGAGGTGTTTAAGGTTAGGGTAGACGAGGTGCTTAGGAGCATGATTTAGGGATTGGTGGGAATGGTTGGACTCGACGATCCAGTGGGTCTCTTCCAACCTGGTTATTCTGTGATTCTGTACTTTGGCTTTAAAGACAGGTGTGCTCATGCATATTATTGGCATTATTGGTAACAAGTTTAGTTATGCCACCTCAGCCCTGTTTCCTGTTGCTTAAGTAATATATACTTCATGTTAGATCTCAAGACACCTGTCCATTCCCAGATCTACAGTTGTACTATAGCTCGTGCAATGCTGCCACGCCATCAGTGGTCAGATCAACACAACAAGTCTTCTAGGGGTAGGGGTATGGAGAAGGTCCCCTTTACAATGTGTGGGGTTCTGTAGGTGACATGGAACAATAGAAAGCAGAGCTCCTGGAAGTTTATCTGGGTTCATTTTCCATGTAACTTAAAGAATATGAATGACCCAAACAGGGGCTCGTACAAGGGATTGGCTAGAAGATAACTGAGTCTTAATTTCTAAATTTGCTGCCTGTGCCATCCTACATGACCATCAAGGAAAAGAGTAAATATTTCTATGGTCTGCTTGCAGAGGGTTTGCTCCTGAGTGCACTACTATCAGCAACAGGCACATGATCTGGAACTAATGAATTGTTGTGGTTGGTGTTTGAGTTATTCAGAAATACCAGGGCAGGTCAGTGGCTTTTTTGATGCTTGAAAACTGCCAAGTTTGTGCTGACAAGGGCAACTTTCCTGTTCTACTCACCTGGAGGCTATTCAAAGCTGCAAAGAGGGCAATGCTATAAAACTGAACTTCAGCTTTAGTCTGTTGCTTGTGGTTCATTCTTCAGTGCATCACCTTTCAGTGAGAGACTAGGAACCAGCCTTGCAGGGGGATGGTGGCTGCAGTTAAATGGGATCTGCACTGAAATATGCCATCTTACAATTCCCTGATGCCTTGGGTCACGGCTGTCTGAACTAGGGCATTGTCAGATCGCAAAACTCTTTGGCAATTCTGGCAGTATCTCTTTGAATCTCTTCCTGTCTTGAAAATAAAACCAAACCAAACCCCGAGTAATAGTACTTTCCCCTCTCATTTGGAAAATATTGATGTGTGTGTTTATGGCAACAAGTAAGAGGAATGCAGATTGGGGAAAGATCAATAATAAGTTTCATATAGGATTTGGAGTTGCACATGAGCTGAGGCATTGGCCCACACTTCAGGGAACAGAAGAAATGTGGGGTTTGCATGCTCAATAAAGCAGACGTCTGTAGCTGTGTAACGCAGATTGGGTCATATGGATATAGGACAATGTCAGTCTGAAGTGGGGAACACTTGCAAACTGGGTGGTGTTACCAAAATGAATAGGAACTCACTCTTATGCCTTCTTGAACTTGCTATATGGAGCTTCTGGAGAACTGTTGCAGACCTAATTCCTCTCTGCAGACTTCTACTTCACATCTGTCCAACTTGAATTCTGGCGAGACATATTTCCTGGATGTTCTTACTCTCTCATTGCAGTATGCTTTATTTTTCCATAAGCGTATGGGGACACAACATGAAGCAGGCTGAACAGCAAGACAGCTTATATGTTATGGAACAATTTGGTCAATCTACAACTGATCCCAGTATATTTGGGCTATCATTTTATTTTGCAATATGTATAATTTTGTTCAGAGCAGAGCAAAAGAATTGGAAATTGAAACATTACAATCCTTAAAATATATTGAAAGGAAAGAAAACCTTGCTCTGAACCCTAGCAAAAAAATAAAAAAAAGCCAACCAAAACCAGATTGTATTAGTATTGGCTTTCTCCATGCTCACATCTATTGAGTTTCTTCAGTTATTAGAAGAAGCAGTGAATACTTGCAAACTAATTCACCTCTGAATCAGTCTTCTTGTACAGCCATTCAGGATCAGTGAGCATAAGTTCATGATGTTGGAAGAAAGAATGATACAGCAAGATATGAGGCAAGTGGTGCCACAGAGCAGTAAACACCTTGGAAACACCTGCTATCAATTACTGCTCTTTCTACAGCAATCAGTTTGATGGGAAAGACTTGGAGATGTGAGCAAAGGAGACCAGAGATCTTGAGCCACAACTCAGACAACATGGCTAAGGGTAAATTAGCATTCATATTTAAAGAGAGGAAGGCTGGATGTTAACATAAAACTGGCATGAAGATCTCTGATTCAGAGCCAGCCTTGCAAATATTGTATAAATACATGAGCCAGAATTCCTGTGTCCCACTGCAGGCTGGACTTGCAGCAAAGCTATGCTTATTCACTGTGGTAAGAAAAAGGACTTGAATGCCCTACAAGCAAAGTCCTGCCAGCTTCTCCTCTAATCTGAAGGTACCGAAAATCTGTAAGAGTCTCGGATTTTATTGCAGAAGTTCACAGACATGTGAAAATTGTTCCTGGGTATGTGGAAATATACATCAGTCTGAGAGGTAGAAACAACCTAAACTTGAACAGACCATGTGAATTTAAGTATTTTACCCTTGTATGCATACGTAAACTGGGCAGGATGCTTATCGTTAGCTGCTCAAGATGTAAACAACAGAGAATCTGGTTTCTTGCTTGTTTGTATTCAAGCTAGTAGTGAAGACATTCACCCAGAAAGTTGGAGATCAGAGCTTCCTGGCTCAGGGTTGTGGGGAAGTCTGCTTTCCAGCTGGGATTCCCAGCCTGGCGCTGCCTGTGCAAGTCAATACCCATGTGTTGAGTGTGATGTTTTCTTCTAGCCTTGCTGGTTGATCTGACTGGAGATAAAGATCCAGCCTAGCGGCATGCCTCCCAGGCACCAGGACCCTGAGCCTCAACAGCCTTTTCTGTGCAATTCACAATCCTGTCAGGAGAAGGTCAGAACTTAGAAGGTTGTTAGGGTCAGTAGTCCCCTGCTTTTGATAAGCAGAATAGCACTACACCCGCTGAACTGGAGGGAAAGCAGGACCATGGCCTGGTGGTCAGAGACTTAATCCTGGTCTGTGCTGACTACCAAGGACTCCTTAGGTTAAACAAGCACTGGATGAAAACCAGACACTTCACTACCACCACCCTGCTGGTTGTGCTCTGCGATGAAGTTGTGGCCTGGGCTGGTCCTTCCCAGAGCCTCATGTGGGAGGCGTGGGCTGCAAGTGGGCAGAAGAAAAACTTGCAAGGCATCCTTGTATTTTGTTGTGGCTGAGGATAGGAGTGGAGGGAATCCAAATTCCCCCCTTCTCACAGAGGATTTTGGGTGGAAGAGTGAATTACTGTATGCCTTGATGCTCTAAGGCCAAGAGAAGAGCAAGGTGAGCAGGTTGGCTTAAATCTCAGTGATGGAGGTTGAAGTTGATGGATGTTAGAGCTGATGGGTGTTTTACCTTTCCTTTGTGACAGACTCCAAACCCACCTTTGATTAATGACTTGGCCGAAGCAGTGTGAGATATCTAGGGAAAGACTCTCCAGAAAGGTGAAGGTGGGTCTTGGATGTGCCGTTGTGCTACCCAGGTTCTGCTACGCTACAGCATTTTCCCTTCAACAATTAACCCACTTATTGGGAAGCCCAAGGCATCGGAGGGTGCTTTTTTTCCCCATAGCTGCTGACATTTTACCGCCGGCAGCACTAGGTGGTGCTAAGAGACAGGCGGAGGGAGGCTCTGTCCCCGCGGTCCCCAACCGGGAACCACCGCGGGAGGCGACAGCTGGTGGGTTCTCCCAGGAAAAAAAAAACAACAAACCACCAACCTGGCTGTGGCACTCCTTGATCAGATCAAACCTGAGTAAAATGAGAGTTTTAAAAATTGCTTTTCCTTCACTTATCTCAGGCTAGAAGGCATCTGGTTTGGCACAGGCAATTGGAGTGAATACAATTAAAATTGATTGAGTGCAAATGTTTTAATTGTATAATGTTTTTTCATTGATAATCTCAATGAACTAATTTAATTAGGGATAATGGATACTAAATGTCCCCAAACATATCCCCATTCAGCCAGAATGGATTCAAAATGTCTGAACAGGACTAAATAAGGTTCATTCGCTGTGCTTCCCTTTGGGTATAAAACTTAAAGGTGCTTCATTTGTGGTCTCCCCCTTCCTTTCTCCTTAGTATTTAAAGATAGGGGCCTACAAGAAAGCTGAGGAGAGGCACATTAACTGGGAGCGCAGTGACAGGACGAAGGGCAAATCATAGAATCACTAGGTTGGAAAGGAGCCACTGGATCATCAAGTCCAACCATTCCCACCAACCATTAAGCCATGCCCCTCAGAACCTCATCCACCCATCTTTTTAACACCTCCCTGGGCAGCCTGTTCCAGTGCCCAATGACCCTTTCCGTGAAATTTTTTTTTCCTGAAGTCAAGCCTGAAGCTCCCCTGGTGGAGCTTGAGGCCATTCCCTTTTGTCCTGTCAAATGTTTTAAACTGAAAGAGTGTAGACTTGAATTACATATTAGGAAAAAACTTGTTACTGTGAAGGTGGTGAGGCACTGGAACCAGTTGCTCAGAGAAGTCATGGGTGCCCCATCCCTGAATGTGTTCAAGGCCAGGCTGGATGAGGCTCTGAGCAACCTGATCCAGTTGGAGGCGTTTCTGGTCATGTTAGGGGGGTATTGGAACTGAATGATCTTTAAGGTCCCTTCCAACCCAAGCCATTCTATGGCTCTTTCTCTTAGCTACCAGAACACAGCAGAGGACTGGGGGCAGTAGGTTCAGGCAGGAGCTCAAAAGCTTCCTCATTTATGCTGGGGATGCTGCAAGAGAACCTGGTTTAGATGGACTGAGTGGGCTGCAGGATGCAGCAGTCTGAGGCCTGGCTGTATGGGAAGCTCCTGGCCAGAGGCATGGTTCACAGTGAACACTTCTTGTGTTGGGATCTGTTTTAATTTGGGATGTGGGTACTTCACTTCAAAAGTCAAGAGGAAAGTGGATGTAGCCACTTCCTTGACTTCTTCCTGAGTGCAGGGCATACCCCTAAGGGCAGAGGAGCTGAGGGTGACAATAAGGCATACTACACCCACTGGTGTGCTTGTGGCACAGTAGTGGGGCTCCCTAATTCATGTGACAAGCGGGGCACCTGCGTACATTTGTAATGCAAGGGCATCTAGTAGCAGTCTCTCTTCCAGTTCCCTCAAAATTTCATTGAGGTTCATCTGTGTTGCTCGTTTGCCCTTTTACTTACACATACCTTCATAGAATCATAGAATGGTTTGAGTTGGAAGGGACCTTAAAGATCATCTGGTTCCAACACACTGCCATGGGCAGGGACACCTCCCACCAGACCAGATTGCTCAAGGCCTCATCCATCATGGTCTTGAGCACCTCAAGGGATGGGGCATCCACAACTTTCCTTGGCAACCTGTTCCAGTTCCTCATCACTCTCATTGTGAAGAACTTATTCCTCATGTCTAGTCTAAATCTGCCCCTCTCTAATTTATAGCCATTGCCTCTAGTCCTATCACTACAAGCCTTTGTAAAAAGTCCCTCTCCAGCTTTCTTGTATGCCCCCTTCAGGTACTGGAAGGTTATTATAAGGTCTCCTTGGAGACTTCTCTTCTCCAGGCTGAACAACCCCAACTCTCTCAGCCTGTCCTCATATGGGAGGTGCTCCAGCCCTCTGATCATCTTTGTAGCCCTCCTCTGGACCTGTTCCAACAGTTCCATATCCTTCTCATGTTGAGGATTCCAGAACTGGACACAATATTCTGGGTGGGATCTCACAAGAGAGGAATAGAGGGGCAGAATCACCTCCCTCAACCTGCTGGCCATGCTTCTTTTCATAGAATCATAGAATAACCAGGTTGGAAGAGACCCACCGGATCATTGAGTCCAACCACTCCTATCAAACACTAAACCATGCCCCTTAACACCTTGTCCACCCGTGCCTTAAACACCTCCAGGGAAGGTGAATCAACCACCACCCTGGGCAGCCTGTTCCAGTGCCCAATGACCCTTTCTGTGAAAAAATTTTTCCTAATGTCCAGACTAAATCTCCCCTGGCAGAGCTTGTGGCCATTCGCTCTCGTCCTGTTCCCTGTCACTTGGGAGAAGAGGCCAGCTCCCTCCTCTCTACAACCTCCTTTCAGGTACTTGTAGAGAGCAATGAGGTCTCCCCTCAGCCTCCTCTTCTCCAGGCTAAACAACCCCAGCTCTCTCAGCCGTTCCTCATAAAGCCTGTTCTCCAGCCCCTTCACCAACTTTGTTGCTCTTCGCTGGACTCGCTCCAGAACCACAACATCCTTCTTGTGGTGAGGGGCCCAGAACTGAACACAGTATTTGAGGTGCGGTCTCGCCAGTGCTGAGTACAGAGGGAGAATAACCTCCCTGGACCTACTAGTCACACTGTTTCGGATACAAGCCAAGATGCCATTGGCCTTCTTGGCCACCTGGGCACACTGCTGGCTCATGCTCAGTCGCTGTCAACCAACACCCCCAGGTCTTTGTCCTCCAGGCAGCTTTCTAGACAGGCTTCTCCTAGTCTGTAGCACTGCTTAGGGTTGTTGTGCCCCAAGTGCAGGAACCGGCATTTGGCTGTGTTAAACCTCATGCCATTGGACTCTGCCCAGCAGTCCAGCCGGTTCAGATGCAGCTCAGGATGCGGTTGGCCTTCTGGGCTGTGAGCACACATCGCTGGCTCGTGTCAAACTTCTCATCAGTCATCATCTGTGGCTCCACAAAGTTATGGGACTTTCTGTCCAGTCTCTGGTCCATCCACAGCAGAGAGAGAGAGAGAGTGAAGTCGGGACTGTTCTAGCAATCAGGGGACATATTTTCATACCCTTTCTGGATGTGTACGAAACTGTGACACATCTTCTATGTGCTCCCCCAGCTCCCAGCTATTTTCAGCTCATATTTTTGAAGGCAGCTGGGGGAGCGGAGGGTGGAGAATGGCTGATGTTTCTGTGTATTTAGTAATTTGTGATGGAGGTTTTTTTTTTTAGTACATGTGAGTTTTGAACCGTTATACCTTCTTAATAATTTCCAAGGCAAGCTATTTCTGATTCGAGGTTAGAAATCTACCATGGATACAGTTCTCTGCAAGAAAGACAGACTGGGCAAAGAAAAGGAAGGCATTAAAATATTAAGTCAGATTGCTATAGACTTTTTATAATCTTACCGGAAATAATATTCCAGATCCTAGTAGTAAAATTATATGAAACTTCTTTCTTTCAACCCTGTTTCTTTTGGCAGCCCCTATCCAGCCCCATGCCAGCTGTAGCTCTGGACTCTCTGTCAACCCAAACACAAATCTTGGTCTAATTCATCAGCCAGAATCCAAATCCACTGAGGCAAAAAGATACTGACAGCATGAGCCTTTAATTATTATTTTTTAGATACTTTTGTAGGCACTCCAGCACTGTTGCTGTTAGTTTACTCACTAGGAGCCCGAATCCTAACCCTTAACTGCCTGTAGGCCAGGGACCGCACTTTATCCCCTTCATCTCAAGCCATCTCTGTGTCTCAGATGAGGATCTTAACCTTAGCCGTTCCTTTCTTTTCTACATCCCTTACTATTTTCTCCCTCCCCAGACAACAGCTACAGGTTTTATGGTTCCTTCCACATTCATCAAACTCAATGTTGGCTTATTTAGCAGTGTTCTATGGAAACCCCTTCAAATATATTGGAGCCTTTTTCTCTAGGAAAGAGTAATGAAAGACCTATGATTACCTGACTTGGAGACATCTTGCTAAGCAGTGACTTGCTAAGCAATGTCTTTGCTAAAGCAGATTATTTGGTCAGATATGCTGCGTTTTTTGGAACAGCTAAGCTAACTTTGGTTGTAGGGAAGAGGAAGAATAAGCTCAGCTCTCCCACATGAAAAGCAAAATGTCCAGCAAAGCTTTTGGGGTGGCCTGACTCATTCAGAAGATTTGTGTGACCCAGTGTTAGTCGGCAGCAGGTGGCTTCCAGCAATGGATATTCAGCAATCTGCCTTCTGGTTTCATCTTCTTTGGGTTAGTCATAAATCTTAGTGACCTGTGAGGAGAAAACTAGAGAGAAGTGCACCACATTAGCAGCTGAGGACAGAAAATCAATACATAGTTCTAGTATACTGGCAATCGAGTAACTGGCTAGAAAAATATTTTTTCTGTGCAGCTCTTTGGAAATGTTGAGATTGCAATAAACTCTGAGAGCAGGCCATGAAAATAACTGGGGAGAGAAGTTCCAGCCTTAAACCTCAGCAGACAAAAGTGGTGCTGTGATTTGAATGTTTTCACTGTGATTTGAATTTATGCAGTTTGGTCAGATATGTAAATCATATTTAGATCAATAAATACCATAGATTTCTGTATATATTAAGACTATATTCACTGGATGCAAACACATAAAACTTTAGTTGCTTCAGGGAACTCCTCAGACTGGTACATTTTCCTCTGAGAACAATTCTATGTAATCTAGTGTTTAAGAATCATGTATTCATAGATCATTAAAGTCTGTAATTTGCACTTTCCTTGATTTTTTTTCTTTTTATTTTGTACCTTTGCAGAAACTGTAAGACCTGGAGCAAAAATGGAACTTTTGATCTTAGGGTACAGGATTGATCTCTACTCATCGCACCTAAAAAATTTCAGGAAATGTCTCTGTTAAAAAAGAGAGAGAGACTAGTCAAAACAGATCAAGAATCATTGCTTGTATACATAGGTAGTGGTGTTATTTCCTTTTAGTCTTGGGAATTACTCTAGTAGTCACAGAAGTGATATTTAAGGCTCTCTTGTAGACCTATTTGACACCAACCAGAGACTAGTTTTCCCATTTTCCTTGCACTGAGAGTTTCTCTTATGCAAGACACCCGGGAAACACAAGTTAAATCCTAAAGGAAAGCTTGTTTAATAAATCTTCTATTGAAGTAACATGAATCAACTCTAAAAGTAAATGAGAAATTCCTATTCTAGCTGGTAGGTACTACTTAAGTGTGAAAAAAAATAATCACATGCTGGATTACTGCAGCTTGCCCAGCTGTAATGCAGGACAGGGTGGTGGGATAGTGCATCTCCCCATCCCAAAGTCTGCCTGAGCTATAGCACTGAAATGTAAACTGCTATGGCCAGACCCACATACTTCTTTGAAGCTGCACTGATTTATTCCAGCTGAGTTTCTGTCCTTTTAAGTATGGTTAGGTATCAGTTTTTTTCCCCTGTGGTTCTTGACTTCATGAATGCCCACTCAGCACAGTGACTAAGTGTGGCAAGGAAAGTGCCTAGTAGCCAAGCTTTACGTACCTGGCTTCTCACTGTGTTACTTCACACTAACATACTTGTAAGAGAGGAATTCGGCGGGGAGAACTCATGGAAAAAACCCTCTCATGCCTGTTAGGACTCCTTCTGTCTTCTCTTACCCACACAGATGGCCAGGAAGGATCTGTTGCAGTCCTGCTCAGCTTACATCAAACTTGCAGTCAGTGTGTGTGAAGCCATCCATGAGCTCAGACCTCAATGTGGAGGTATCTCCTCAGGGTTGTGCACTGAGGGTTAGATTTGTATGTTTGACTGAAGGCCTTATCTGGCATTTTAGAAAACCTGAGGTTTGGAGCTGGAGTGAGTTGTATGTGAGCCAGTCATGGAGAGGCAGAAAAGGCTGTCTCCCAGTTGCTTTACCCACTACCGACAACCTTCCCTAAGTATGTTAAGAGCCAGTTTCTCCCCCACTGCCCAGCCTCTACTTTTGCACAAAAAAGCAATGCATTCAAAGGGCATTACATGGGCTTACTGAGCACAGGGAGGAGGAAGGATGGTAGTTTAGGGTAGGAGAGGGGCAAACTTGTAGACCTCTTCTTCACAGATTTCCTCATCTACTCCTACTCGAGTATAAGGAGTAGTCTTCCAGTCTTATACTAGAAAGCCTGGGAGAAGATATTACATGAGGTTAATGTCTATCTTTGCCCTGTCCTTGGGCTCCACTATGTTATCTTGGAGATGAGCTGTTAAAAGGCATGGGACTTTATCTAAGAGCTTTTATCTGGTGCAGATAATCCCTTAGACTACTTCTTCCCTCTCTTCCTGTTACTAGAAAGTAAATACCTTTGAGAGAAGCCCCTTTCCCTGCACTTATCCCATATGCATATGCATGTTCTCGTAAATACAGTATGCCTACTATATGGCTAACTTCCAGTTTTATGTTTTTCTTTGTTTTCCCATTTAGCTGATTAATTAGATACTATTTTCTCATTACCTGAAGGAAATGCATGTTCTTTTTACAGAAAATCAGAGGCAAGTATCAAGACTAGCTACTGTGAGTTTATCCCTCAAGGAATATTTTACTACCAGCTGAAATTACGTAGCATCCTATGAAAAACTAGACTAGACTAGAAACATAAGTTAGATTTTTTTTGCCTACTGTTTTAGGCAAAAAAAGAAATAGTTGAGTGAAAGTTGTATGTTTTAATCAAGTTTAGGATACTCAATAAAACTGTTGGTATTTAATACTACTTTCTTGATGTCTTTCACAGATTTGTGCCCCTAGATGCAAACTGACTTTTTTTCAGTGGAGGTTTCTGGGAGTGAAGTGCTATTGTAGAAGTTAAAATAGCAGCTACTCACTTTTATCAGAGAACAGCCACAAAAGGGTTATCAATGCATGTACAAATCCCAGCAACGATCTCATTTGCTAAACCTTTCTTTTAGCTGTGGCTTTCTGTAAGATCTGATTTTGTGCCATGTTTTAACAAAATATCTATTCTAGACTATTTTGACACACCTTGAAAAGGAAAAATTCTAGCACTTTAGTTATGCAGCTGGCTGAGAACTGTACAGGTGTGAGTGAGTCATTACTGAACTGGAAATAGGTATCAAAGGGCACTACCCAGACTCTGATGCTATTTGATATTTTCATTATTAACTTGGATGACAGAATAGAAAAAGTGCTCATTGAATTTCTAGGCAATGTGGAGCGAAGGATTGCTGCAGATGTGCTGGAGGAAGAACTAGAAAACCTGCCTGAAGATCATATTCTAGAGATCTCTCCATCCTTTCCAGGTCCAGCTCCCTTTTTAGAGAGGCTTGCTTGACATGTCTACCCACACCTTTCTTGCTTGCACACCTCTTGCCTGCAATGGTGTCAGCCCCTGGGGAACAGTGCTCTACCTCCACAGCTGTTGCTTTTTTGGGCCTCCCAGAGGCTCTGTTCCCCTGGGTGAACTGATTTTAACCAAGCAAGGTAATAGCAGGAATGCTAAAGTGCCATCCTGAAAGAGGAGATTCCCTTCCCTCCACCTGTTGAGGGCATATGTGACTGGGGCTGGAGTGGCAAGGCAAGGAGAAGGGGTTAAAGCAGCTTTAATGAAGCAATGTATAAATATGAGTCAGAGCAAAAGTTTTCCATGGTCCAAAAGTATATATTAGCAAAGATAGATGGGGTGGATTGCTTACAGGGGCTCTGTTATGAGTTCAGTGGAAGCCTAGATGACTGCTTCAGACTTGATGCAACCTGTAGATATTAAAATTAACAGCAACATATATCACCCTGCATGTATACATGGGAAGAGCTGCCATTGTCTGGGAGAGCTTACAGTCCATGACTAATAGATTGCCATGAATTTTTCTTTTAAACTCATTGCTGAAACAGAAGAAACAACAACAAAACCCTTTTAAAAATTTTCTAAACATCTTTGATTAGTTTTTGTCCTCAGATATAATTGGCCAGGGAGATTGGTGGACCCAAGTTGTCCTGTGCTAACGAGGCTTCAGGAAACCCATATACATGATCCTCCTTTCTAACCCTCCCATGCCATTCAGCTTCCACTGAAGTCAATAGGCATCTTATGAGGGGTCATTGTTTGGTATCTCTGTCTCTGATATCTGAACCAGATGGAAGCTGTAAAGTATGAGACACAACTATTTTGACACAGAACTTGAGACTATCTAGGCCAAGGGACATCTTTTCTACCCACAAAAGTACTAGTTCTTAAATTATGACCTATATCAACAGTATCAAACCTCAAAGATATGCTATTATACTAGTGACTTTATGCCATTGACTGTACAGCTCAGACAGTACACATAAAATTGTAGGATGCATTTAATGTAATTCCATTAGATTTAATTGAATTAAAAATATTATTAAATTCAGTCAAAGGTAAGTCTATGGAATTTTTTTCTAATAACTCAAAAAGCTCAAGTCTGGATGAGTTTAAAATGATAATCCTACAGGAGAACATGATTGAATAAGTAAGAACATACAAACATCTAGAAGTTCAGACAGATATGAAACTGAACTTTATATATCACATAAATCAGTCATTACAGAAATGGAAATCAATTTAGGAGGGTTCACTCAACCTAATTTTTGCTCTGCTTTTAAGTATTTAAAGAAAGATTGATTTCGTGCCATTTTAATTAGCTTAATCCAGCTAAGTACGGAGGCCCCTGTGTTAACATAACAAAACATCCTTTATCAGCTGGCCACGGAGAAACTCTTAGATCTGTTTCCTTAAGTTTTAGCAGCCCCTGATGTTTAAGGCCTTATATCTTATATTTCCTTACATGGAATTTTAAGCAGCTGCTCTGCTTAAAATGCCATGTAAGTTTCTTCAAACTTTCAGATACTCTAGTCCAAATAGTCTCTCTTTCCTTTCTCTTTTCCTATCTCTTTTCCTTTCTCTTTCTCTTTCTCTTTCTCTTTCTCTTTCTCTTTCTCTTTCTCTTTCTCTTTCTCTTTCTCTTTCGCTTTCTCTTTCTCTTTCTCTTTCTCTTTCATGTCTTCACAATTGAAGACATGTAGTGGGACAGTCAAGCAGTAGGAAAATGAATTAAGGAGATTTCAGTCCTAAGAGTTTTTTTCCCATGGAGGCAGACAGGTGTTTAAGAGTCATACCCTGTGCTGTTGGTGAGGCTGTAAATTTTTATCTACTGGTTGTTACAGTCACCAGTGGGGAACTGAACATACTCTACTAAAGTACTGAAAAAGTACTAGATGCTGACTTTTTCCATTGTACAGCAGGCAGGATGAGTTGTTTTATATCTTCCTTAGCCACCTATGTTTGGTACAGCTTGCTTGGCAGCTTGCATATCTCTCATATAGCACAGGCATGCCCAGGAAACTAAGTGGCAGAGGGCTGATTGAAAGGACCTGGTGTGAAAAGATCAGGTGGGACCACAGCCTCAGACAGACCCTGTCTCCTAGGTAGGTGTACAATGTCTGTACCAGTAAAAGCATATTCCAGCAATTACTAGTAACTCTAATATGAGGATGTAGTCACTTGGAAACTAAGTTAGTTCTTGCTTTGGTCGAATGCTCATGGAATTGGTTTGCTAAAATTATAAAAGAGTCAGAGACACTCTAAACCTGATTCACAAAGCTTCTATTATACAGAATATATTTCTGTAACCTTCAGCATGCTACTGGTATCACAGCATTTGGCTGGTGCTGCTGTTTTGCTGGTTGCACAGAATCACGTGTTTCTTTATTGGATCCAATTTCTTGCCAAACCAGAATGGTTTCCCCTGTAGATGGCTCTGTTTTCCTACACAATTTTGGGAGTGCTGTGGCTTTAGAAATCCCACATAAACAAGATCGTGCTACGGCTTTTTTTTAACCCCCTTCCAGTGCACGTTATATTCAGAGAGCAATTGTTTGGATTAGACACTCTTTAACATGCCAGTTCTGAAGACAGCTAAACTGTGAATAGTCAGCCACTTTCCACAAAAAATAATGTTTTGGTGCTTGATTTCGGACTAAAGTTTCAGAGGCATCTGAGCAAAAATTGCTGTTTGAGATGCCCTGGTCTGCAGCAGCCAGTATCAAGCTACTACCTGAAGGATGAGGGTCTGCTGTAGTTTCCATGTTAAATCTCCCAACCTGCAGTGGATTTCGCAGCAACCTATGTCATCTTCAGTGGTACTAGATGTCTAGGGTTAAGCAACTAACTTTAGCTTCTTGTGTGTGTGGAAAAAAGATGTCTTTCTGGGTAAGAAAAAGAAGAGAGGGAGAATTTCCATTTGTTTTCTTCTTAGCACCTGCAGACCAGAAGCTGTTGGTGTGGGGTGAACTAGCATCATGACTGCTCGTCTGTAGCAAAGATTGACTGTCTAGTGAGATGATGCATCTCTCTCTGGGCCCAGCAGCTCAGGTGCCCCAGCATAGCATGGCTGCCTGGCCCCGAGAAGGCAGGTTCCTACTGGGAGGTTCAAGGGAGAAGGTAGCGGGAAATTACTTTTCTGAGTCAATGGGACAGATTATAATGTTAAATTATGGTGTTGAAGGAGAGACTCTGAGACTCCTGAACTATACGCTTCATTTTGGCACTGACACTACACTCAGCTATCTGTTCGGTGCTTGCATGAAATTCTGTCTGTTCAGCAAATGTGATAACTCGGAGATACTGAAACTGGAGATTATCTCTTCTACTTTCCATCAATAGCAGGAACCCACACTGGGTGAGCTGCTCTTGCTGAGTGCTGGGACTCCCCATTGAGAGGTGCTGGCTGAGACCCACCTCCACAAAGAGGAAATGAAATCACCAACCCACAGTCATTGAGCAGAAACTTGGCAGAAAGAGCTGTGGGAAGGTCTGGTAAGGTCACCTGAAGCACACTGTAGGCATTGGGGTTGGGGAGGTCTATGTGGGACGGATTTGACTACAGTTTCAAACTAATTATGAATCTAAAATGTGCCCTGAGTGGGGGGTACACCCCAAAGCGTTGCCCCAAATACATAATATATTTGAGGCTGAGCTTGTTCACGCTTGTTTGCAAATATTGCTACCAACAACGGCCATTCCCAGAGGCACTGTTTTGTGATAAGTCTGCACCAGTATAGAAGGAATAGATAATAGAAGGAATCTAGTTGTCTAAACAATGTAAGACTTTCTAAGGATTAAATTGTTGTAAATTATATGTCGCTTTAAAACAAATGCCTATAGAGACCCAAATACCCAGGAACTTTTCAGAAAGGGCAAAGCAAATGATTAGAACCTGGAGAGTATCCCATAATAGGAGAGATTACAAAGATTACAGATATTTAGTTTAGTAAAGAGACTAATAAGAAATGACATGCCAAAGGTATATAAAATAATGTATGGCAAAAAGAAGGTCAGCAGGTGCTCCTATTTATCCTGTCTTGTGAAAGAGGCAGAGGGGGATACCTAATTAAATTAAAAGGCAATAAATTTAAAATTGGTAAAGAAAATGCCCTTTTATGTCACATATAGTTAATCTGTGGAACTCCCTGCCACAATAAATTATGGAGCTGAAGACTTTTAGTTGAATTCAAAAATCTATTAGATAGATAAAAAAAGACAGAATTGTCAAAAATATCCAAGTTCTGTTTTCAGACGTAACTGAGGTTCTTATGCAGAAAGAAACATAAGCACCATGCCAAACTCTTTACGTTAAATACTTGCTGGGTAATACGTAGACCATCTTGACTGCAGAGTCCAGACTGCCAAGTTTACTCTTGCATTTTTTAAATAAAGAATTAGAATTTTTTTATTAAGCAGAACATCTGAAGCAAGAAAATGACCCCTTTTGAGGCAACTGTGAAGTTCTGGGGTGAGATGTGCTGTGGGGACCCCCTCAGTCAGAGAAGGGATTTGGGATTAGGTTTATAATATCTTTACTATATTCTTGAGTTGCCATCCTGCTTGTCTTAATCCCTAGGCTGTCATGGGTCTTCCTTATTTATTGGAGAGCTTCATATTGCTGGTGTATATATAGGTATATACATGAGGTATGGGCATCTTGCTTCTCCTTTTTTCAGAACCCTGGGGTTCAAATACCTACTTTCTGAAGCATAGCTGAACATAGGCACAGTGCAGACATCAAGCCAATATTGTGTTCCAATACAGTTACATGAAACTGGGGAACCTGAAAATCAACCACAGGTGCCCAGAGAAGGCTAGATGGAGGGGACAGCGTTTGGTTTTGAGTTTGTATTGAATTTTTTGCTATTTATAATTCTGGTTTTGATATCGTGATTCTTCACTGGAGCTAGTCATATATGCCTTAGATCTAAATATAAGCTTTGAGTGCTTAAGTAGGCTTTTTAGAAAATGCTACCCTAAATGAGAATTCCATTGTCATATCCATGCTATTCTAATGGAATAATGAGAAAACTAAGGAATAGCAGGAATCACGGAAATACAGAAAAATTCCTCAGATCTGTTGTTGTTTTCAGCGTCTGCTTTATGCAACAGCAATTGACTGCTGTGGAGCCAAGTGGTTTCAGATCTAAATGGGAAATGTGTTTCCTGATTCAGCCTCCTCTAACCCAATCAACAGTAGATGAGCAACACATGAAAGGAGATGTACACACAAGTTAGGTGTTGCAGGGAGGACTGGGAGAGGTGAGATCAGTTTCTGGCTTTTGCAACTGCACAGAATTTCTAATCTCTTTTCATTTCTGTGTTTCAAACATGGATACTCCTTTTGTTCTACAACTTTCTGTCATGATCATTTAGTGTATTAATACCAGGAAACAAGATCTTTCTACAGGAATATAGTTCTGTAACCACCAATGGAAATAGAAATAAATGTAATTAGAAACAACTGGGATTTCTGCAGGGGCTGGAGGGACTTAAGTACTCAGCTCATTCTTGCTCTTCAAAATTCCACCTAAAATGTTATTGGTATGTGAGTGAATAGATAGATATTTTTAGTGACTCTATCATATACTATATTTGGTTATTCTGGACTGATGATAAGGAAGGTCTTCACAGATCATGATGTCCAGACTCCCGATATCTCAAGCAGTCACAGCATATGTTCTTCATTTATCAGACTGAGTTTTAAAACCAGTCAGGGTTTTTGCTTCCTACCCTATTGTAGGACTTGAATCTGTTCCAGAATTTGGCTTACCTGTTGGCTGGAAACTCTCCTGAAGCATGATACAGAGGACAAACAATAGTGACAATCAATGACAGGCAGGACTACTTACAAACACTCATGTGATAGTCCATGAAAAATGAAAATAGAGGTGAAATATAGTCTTAGGATCACATCAGGTGTTAAATTTCCAGCAGAGGACGGAAACCCAATAGCCCTGGGCAAGACTGAATTTGCAACATTCAACCATGAAAGCATCAAGCATCAAGAAGCTCTCTACTGACATAATTTCTTAAGTAAATGTGTGGAAATTTTACTGAAACTCTGTACTAAGCTGGGTTTTATATACCAAACCAACAGATACATCTCATATTCTCATCTAGCACATACTGTTTGCTGTAGTTACAGAGAGGAAGACTTATCTCCCCAATTAGTCTTTGTCCTGCCAACCTAAAATACAAGAAGTGCTGTTTATAATAGACTCACTGTATCCAAACCATCTGTTTTGTGAACCTGGCTAATCTGAATGACTATTTCATCATCATATAAATAGCCAGAACAATTTTTTTCACCTTTCTTAGAGCAAAATTTTTTTCTGGTTTTGTTTATATCCACACTCCTTTCAGCTCCCTGAATTTGAGTAAGTTACGATCAAATTCAGTTAAAAATATAATTAATGTATGTGAGTTGATACATTCTGTTCTGGGTCTGACTCTAACACACAGGATAATAACAGCCTAATTCTAGTGTATCTTCAGTACTCTGGCTTGTAATGGAAATGACAGACCTCTGGCAGTACTGATGGATGCTCTAGCAATATATATTTCACAAATTATCTTTTTAAGATAAGAAACTTCCACAATTAGGAGAGCCTTCTCATTTTATATGAAGGCTTGTCCCTTGATCTGAGATAGTTCTGCATTTGGGGAGGCAAAAAAATGTTTTTAAGATTTCAATGCAGCCAATGGAAAAAATAATCTATTAATATCTTGGTAAAGTTTGGTCCCTGTCATAGATAGGTTGCTTCTGTGATCTACAGCATATAAGTATTATGACCAAGGTAGCTGCTACCAGCTGGTACAGAGCAACTTAAGGAGATGTGGAGAAAGATGTGTTTTGTTAAGGACAATACCCTAGCTTGACAAGAAGGTTTCCACAGCCCAGAGGGGCACAGTGCTGAGTTCTGTGTCCTTGTGACCAAAATATGAGAAACGTGCCTGCATCAGGACAACAAATCTGAGATACCCAAGTCCTGGGACAGGAGCCTCATTCCTGGAATGAAGAAGGGCATGAGGAAATACACACCTGTTATTCTAACCTTGGTATATAGAAAAATTATGGAGAAGATCATAGTAAGTGCTATTAAAAGGCATGTAAAGAACAATGCAATCACCAGACAGTCAATGTGGGTTTGCAAAGGGAGAGTCCTGTTTTATTAATTTTATATCCTTTTACAATGAGGTCACTTGCCTCGTGGATGAAAGGAAAGCGGTGAGCATAGTTTTTCTGAATTTTAGTAAAGCTTTTGATACTGTCACTCACAGCATCCTTCTGGACACCTTGTCCAACTGCAAGATGAGCAGAAAGTGGATGTGCTGGGTGAAAAACTATCTGAAAGGCAGAGCTCAATGTTGTAGTGAACGAGGCTACATCTGCTTGAAGACCAGTGAGCGGCAAAGTACCTCAGAGCTCAATGCTAGGGCCAGTTCTATTAAATATTTTAACCAATGATTTGGATGCAGGAGTTGAATGCACCCTGAGGAAGTTTGCTGATGATACTGGCATGACATTTAACAAGAACAAGTCCTGAATTCTGCACCTGGGACAGAGTAATGCCTAATCCAATTATAAACTGGAAGAGGAGTGGCTGGAGAGATGCCCTGCAGAAAGGGCTCTGGGGTGCTGGTCAACAGCAGGCTCAATATGAGCCAGCAGTGCATCCTGGCAGCCAAGAGGACAAACTTCATTGTGGAGTGCATTGAGCATAGCATAACCAGCTGGTCAAAACAGGTGATTATCCTGCTGTATTCAGCATTGGTGCAGCCTCGCCTTGAGTATGCTATGCAGTTCTGGGCTCTACGATTTAAAAAGGATGTGATGGTCCTTGAATGTATCCAGAGCCAAAGCAGGGGAAGGGGCTGGAAGGCATGTCCTCTGAGGAACAGCTGAGGAGACAGGTTTGTCTAGTTTGTAGAGAAGGAGGCTGAGGGGCAACCACACTGCTCTCAACAGCTTCCTGAGAAGAACAATTGGAGAGGGAGGTGCTGAACTCTTCTCCTGGTATCCAGTGCACCAGGGAAGGTTTAGGCTGGACAATAGGATGCTTTTCTTTACCAAAAAAGTGGTCAAACCCTGGAACATGCTTCCCAGATAGGTGCTTGATGCCCCAAGCCTGTCAGTGTTTAAGAGTCATTTGGAAATTGCCCTTAATACTATGCTTTAGCTTTTGTTGAGCCCTGAATTGGTCAGGCAGTTGGTCCGGAGATCCTTGTGGGTCCCTTCCAGGTGAACTGCTCGTCTATGCTAATTTATTCTTCTTCCTACCTCCTCCTTCCCCTAACAGTACACGCTGGGGAAATCTCTGATGACGCCTCTTCCCAGCCCTGCCCTAGCAGAGGGCATCGAATGGGCAGCCGTGTCTCAGCCCGGGCATCGCCTCGGTCATGCTGTGGGAAGTAAGCACATACCTGCTGATGGAGGGAAGAGCTGTGGATCACCTTGAGATAATTTGACCATCTGAACAAATTTGCAAAAAGCAGGTGTGATGTGCAGTTTTTGGAATCCTTCTGCTTTCATCCAGTTGAGCTGGGTTTCTCCAGGAGAGCAAACCTCCCACATCTCTGGCACTAGCTAGGCTCAGAGACTGAGCCCTTGGTCTGAAGCATGATAGGCTCCTCCACTAAATGGTTCCAAATCTTGTTGAGGTGAGCAATACCTGTTCATTTCCACATGGATTTCTTCTTTTTTCTCCTTGTGATCATTTTTAGAAATGCCTGAGCTACTTCCCATGGAAAAAATTACTCAAACAAAAGAACCTGAGAACAGGAGTACTCTATCAGAGTCAGGTCCATCTGGCCCAATACTCGGTCTCCAAAGTGGCCCACCATAAGTGCTCAAAGGAGAGGATATGAGCATTGCAAGGCTACTTCTGTAAGGGTCCTGGTAGGGCTCACAGGCCTCCGTGCTGGCGCTGGACTTCCCTGAGACCCCCACCCTCACTGTCTCCTGCCAAGGGCCCAGGGGAGGTGGTGTCTTAGCTCAGCATGGGGCCCTCAGCCTCTGCCTAAGCGATGCTGCAGGGGTGCCCGTCTCTACTTCTGTCTCCTGGATGGACCTGGGACATGCAGTGCAAGGAGCTGCTCTCCTGGGTGGAGCCCTCAGTCCTAGGTCCCCTTTCCCTTTCCCCTGCCCCTTTTCCTTTCCCTCTTTCCCCTTACCCCTCTCCCTCTTCCTTCTCCCTCTTCCTCTGCCTCTCCCTTCCCCTCTCTCTCTTCTCCCTTTCCCCTTCCCATCTCCCTTTCTCCTTTCCCTCTCCCCTTCCCCTCCCCCTCCACTTCAGTCAAATAACAGTGAGATTATTTGCCTGAAATGCCAAAAGATTTCAGCTCCAAAAACTCTTTCAAGAACACATAACACAAATGATACAAGTGGAAATGGGATTTTATTTTATGTTATTTTCTCTAATTTTTCTGACTCTGTTTCAGAGCCGATGTTCACAAGCATTAACAAAATGCATGTGCAGCCTGATATGCTCTTTAGTTTAGCTTGAAAAAACAGCACTGGCAGCCTGGCACAGGCAAGCCACAGAGCTACAGAAAGTAGCAGCAGGAATACAGGCCAAATGCTCCCTGTTTCCTGAAGAGCAAGAATGTGACAAATGAAGATCAGGAATGACCACACACACAGAAGAGAAGGAAGAAGCAGTAGAAGTAGCGTGTGGTATCATGTGACATTTTCAGAAGTCTAAGATGTATTGATGACAAGCATACTATTTTCCTTCCAAAACTTGCTCTACTGTGCTTCTTCACCAGTGATGAAGAGCCCGTCCAGAGCTTGTCTTGTACCTAGGGAGGGCTGGAAAGCATCAGCTCCCGATGGTGGGGAGAGCCAGGGGCCCTTCCAAGCATAAGATGGTTTGCACAAGCAAGAACCCATGGGAAATGGAGCCAAGGGAAAAGCAGAGCTCACTCCTGCTGAAAACTTGCAGTGGGCGAGAGCCAGAGAAACCCAGGGCACAAGTGGTGCCTTGGGGATGCAAGAGCAGAGGGCAAGAAGCCAACTGAAAAGGCTCAAAGGAGCCCCAAGCAGGGATTGTGCTCAATGCTACAGAGGAAAAGAAGCAATTCCCACAGGCGACACTTGGGGCCTGCGTTGGGAGTCTAAGAAAGATTCCTCCCCCCAGATGTGGGGCACGAGGGCCGTGTTCGTGGAGCACGAGCAGCAGGCACCCAGCCAAAATGGCCCAAAGAAGCCCTGGCAAGGGCCTGTGCTCAGTGCTGCAGAGGAAGGCAAAAAACCCACAGGGAGATTCGCTAGCCCACTGTGGGGAAAAAAAGCCTTCCTCCCCCAGCTGCGGGTCACGACAGGCCATCTTCGTGGTGCACGAGCAGCTGGCAGTGACCCAGACACAGTGGACTAGAGGAGCCCTGACAAGTGGTCATGCTCAGTGCTGCAGAGGAAGGCAAAAAAACCCCAGGAGCAGTGCCAATTTGCCCTGGGGGAAAATTCCTTCCTGACCCCAGAACTGGTGATCGATCGGCTATTCCCTGAGCATGTGAGCAAGACCTGCTTCCTCATCCCACAGGCTGGTCACGCCTCCCAGGAGATGCCCAAGTCCTGCTCTCCCTCAACCTTGAGCCCTGTCAGGGGCCTTCCAAGAGTGGCCTGATGCCCTTGGCCTGATCAGCCTTCTCTGATCCTCCTCCAGTCCCAACCTGATCCTCTGCCAATCCTGTACCTTTTTGTCCTCTGCTCCTTTGTTCCACTCTTCTCTTCTAGGCTCCTTGCTTCTGCTTGGCTCCTGTCCTTTTCTGCACTCCTCTGCTGTTCTCTTCCTCTGTTTTCTGTGCTCTTCTGTCTTCCTCCATCCCTTACTGCTTTTCTGATCCCCTTCACAACCTTCTCACCCTTCTCCTCACTTCTGATCTTAGCTTTTCATTCCTCTTGCTTCTTCTTTTGGCCCTTCTGCTCTGCTTGTCTTCTCTGCCATCTGCTCCTCACTCTTGTTATCTGTGGTCCTTTGCTTTTCTGTTCCTCTACTACCTCTACTCCTCTCTGTGCTCCTCTCTGGCCCTCTGCTCTCCTTCCTGGTCTCTTGCACTCCTCTCTGTGATTTTCTCAGCTCCTTTTTGCTCTCCATGTTCCTCTCTGCTCTCCTACCTGCTCTTCTGTGCTCTTACATGCACTCATCACTGCTACTCTCCTCTACTCTCTGCACTCCTCTCTGTTCCTCTGCATTCCTCTCTGGCCCTCTTCTCTCATTCCTTCACTCCTTTCTGCACTCCTCTTTGTGATTTTCTCTGATCCTTTTTGCTCCTCTGCATTCCTCTCTTTTCCTTTGTCCTCCTCCATGCTCCTCTTTGTGCTCCTACTTGATCCTCCGCGTTACTTTCCAGCCCTCTTCTCTCATTCCTGCACTTCTTCCCGCACTCCTCTTTGCTTTTCTCTGCTCCTCTTTGCTCCTCTGTATTCCTCTCTGGTCCTTTGCGCTCCTCTATGCTTCTCTCTGCACTCCTACTTGCTCCTCTGTGCTTCTACCTGTGCTCTTACCTA
Organism: Clamator glandarius; assembly: GCA_033459285.1. Lineage (NCBI taxonomy): Eukaryota > Metazoa > Chordata > Aves > Cuculiformes > Cuculidae > Clamator > Clamator glandarius. Next base: position 847,921 of record JAUNZM010000702.1, read on the forward strand.
TGCTCCTCTCTGCTGTTCTGCTCTCCTCTCTGGTCCTCAGCTCTCCTTCATGCACTCCTTACTGCACTCCTCTGTACCATTTTCTCTGCTCCTCTTTGCTCCTCTGTGTTCCTCTCAGCTCCTTTGCCTCCTCCTCCTCTGCACTCCTGTCTGGTCCTCTTCTCTCATTCCTTCACTCCTTCCTGCACTCCTCTCCATGACTTTCTTTGCTCCTCTGCGTTCCTCTCTTTTCCTTTGTTCTCCTCCATGCCCTCTCTGTGCTCCTACTTGATCCTCTCTGTACCTACCTGTGCTCCTCTCTGCAGTTCTGGTCTCCTCTCTGGTCCTCTGCTCTGCTAACTGTACTCCTTCCTGCTCCTCTGCACTCCTACCTCTGCTCCTTCCTATAACTCTCTCTGTCCTTTGCTCCTCTTCGCTCCTCTGTGTTCCTCTTTGCTACTTCATGCTTGTTCATGCTCCTCTCTGCATTCCTACCTGTTATTCCGCACTCTTACCTACACTCCTCCCTTCTGCTCTGCTCTCCTCTCTGGTCCTCTACCATATAAGAGTGAAAGATACCATAGATACCATGAAACAGACTAAATAATCTGAAAGGGGGGCAAGAGCTGCAGGCAAGAAGCCAGCTGAAAAGGCCCAGAGGAACCCTGGCAAGGGGCTGTGCTCACAAAACAAATCTCCTGGGCCATTATTTAACCAAATAAATTTAAAATGCTGTCAAAGTCAAAAAACAACCTACAACACCAGAACACTCTGAAAATAGCATGAAATAGCATAAAAGTGTCAGAAAACAACCTAAAATACATAAAACAACAAAACCCCATATTAAACCATCATTAAAGATTGCAAGAAACAACCTCTAAAATACCAGAAAAGAGTGAACGATACCATAAATACCATAAAAGAATCCAAATAACCTGAAAAGGGGGCACGAGCAACAGGCAAGAAGCTAGCTGAAAAGGTCCAGATGAGCCCTGGCAAGGGGCTGTGCTCATGAAACAAATCTCATGGGCCACCCTTGGAGCCTGGGCTGGGAGACCAAGAAAGCTTCCTCCCCCTGGATGTGAGGCACAAGGGCCACCTTCAAGGAGCACAAGGAGTAGGCAAACAGCCAAAATGGAGCCCTGGCAAGAGGTCATGCTCAGGGCTCCTCAGCAAGGCATTCCTTTGGTCTCCAATCCTATCCAGCTGAAAAAGCCTCAGGCACCTCCATGAGACAATGGCTCTCCTCACCTCCATCACCTTTGCCCAGCCTCTAGGTGTCCTTCCACATTCCCCTCCATGTAATTCCACCAGCACTTCTAGAGCTTCCTCTCTGATGTGCTCAGGCTGCCTGCCTGGCCAGGTCTGGCAGTAGAGTACAGGATGATGAAGCTTTCTTTCCCCAGAGGCATTGTGATGTCTGTGTTGCCAGGTGATGGCCTTGTGACATGGAGGTGACTGGCCCCCCCACCATGGATAGCCCCATGTGCCCACTGCCCTTCTATCCATCATCCTTCCGAATAAGGCCTCTGGTTACCTCACTGCACTCCTTGCTGTGCTCCCCTGACCTCCGCTGTGCTCTTTGCTGCTTTTCTCTGCTCCTTGCTGCACTTCTCTGTGCTCCTCTCCGCTCTGCTCTTCTGCAGCACCTCTATCCTCTAGGCTCCTCCAGGCTCCTCTAGGCTCCTCTTGGCTCCTTTGCTTTTTTTCCTCCTCTTTCTGGCCCTGTCCTCCTCCATGCTTCTGATCCACTTCTCCTCAATGCACCTGCTGCTTCAGTCTGCTCCTCTGTGCTCCTCTCTGCCTTCTTTTATGCTCCTCTCTCCTCCTCTCAGCTCTACTGTGCCACACTTGTCCTCTCAGCTCCTTGCTTCCGCTCTGCTCCTGTCCTTTGCTGTTCACCTCTGTCCTTCTCTATCCTCTTGCACTCTTCTGTTGCTCTTCTCCTCATGGCTCTCCACTGCTCCTCTGCTCCTTTCCTCTTCTGTGCTCCTCACTGCTCCCCTCTCTTCCACTGAGCTACTTCTTATTTTTTTGTGCTCCTGTGCTGTTCCCTGCCCCTCTGTTTATATCCTTCTCCTCTTCTTCTCTCTCCTCTTCTCTATTCTGCTTGCTGCTCCTCCTTAGTGGGCCATTTCTCCTCATTTGTGGTCTGCTGTTCGTCTCTGCTTCCCACTGTGCTCCCCTCTGTCCTCTCCCCTGCTCTCCACTCTCCTGCTATCACTCCCCTCTTTCAAGCAGCCTACACTACTATAAAAAAGTTTTAAAACCTAACCCCCCACAATAATCTGAAATACCTTGAGAGTCTACAAAAAATGAAAAGTTCTGTAAAAGACTAAAAAAGCCCAACAACATCATGGAAGAGCCTAAAAAACTGAAAATACCATAAAAGCATCAGAAAATAGCCTAATATAATATAGGTCTAAAGAAATTTAAAATGCTGTCAGAATCTAAAAAAACCTAAAACACTATATGTCTCTGAAAATAACATGAAATAGCATAAAAGATTCAGAGAACAACCTAAAATAACATAAACTAACAAAACTCCTTCTTGATGAAACATCATTAAAGATTCTAAGATAATCCCCTAAAAATACCGTAAAAGAGTGAGGGCATAAATCCCTTCCAACCCAAAGTATTCTGTGATTCTATGATAAATATCGTAAAAGAGTCAAAATAACCTGGAAAAGGAGCAAGAGCAGCAGGCAAGAAGCCAGATGAAAAGGCCCAGAGGAGCCCTGGTAAGGGGCTGTGCTCAAGAAGCAACTCCCAGGGGCCACCCCTGGGGGCTGGACTGGGACTCTAAGAGGGATTCCTGCCCCCAAGATGTGGGGCACGAGGGCCGTGAAACCCAGGGCACAAGTGGTGCCTTGGGGGTGCAAGAGCGCAAGGCAAGAAGCCAACTGAAAAGGCTCAAAGGAGCCCCAAGTAGGGATTGTGCTCAATGCTACAGAGGAAAAGAAGCAATTCCCACAGGCCACCCTTGGGGCCTGTGTTGGGACTCTAAGAAAGATTCCTCCCCCCAGATGTGGGGCACGAGGGCCGTGTTCGTGGAGCAGGAGCAGCAGGCACCCAGCCAAAATGGCCCAAAGAAGCCCTGGCAAGGGCCTGTGCTCAGTGCTGCAGAGGAAGGCAAAAAACCCACAGGGAGATTCGCTAGCCCACTGTGGGGAAAAAAAGCCTTCCTCCCCCAGCTGCGGGTCACAACAGGCCATCTTCGTGGTGCACGAGCAGCTGGCAGTGACCCAGACACAGTGGACGAGAGGAGCCCTGACAAGTGGTCATGCTCAGTGCTGCAGAGGAAGGCAAAAAACCCCCAGGGCCAGTGCCAATTTGCCCTGGGGGAAAATTCCTTCCTGACCCCAGAACTGGCGATCGGCTATTCCCTGAGCATGTGAGCAAGACCTGCTTCCTCATCCCACAGGCTGGTCACGCCTCCCAGGAGATGCCCAAGCCCTGTTCTCTCTCCACCTGGAGCCTTCTAACAATGGCCACATGCCTGTGGCCTGATGGACCTTGAGGACAAGAATCCTTCCTGTGCCTAGCAGGACACCTGTCGGTGTTCCAAGGCACTGAGACCCCTAGAATACCTCTACACTTCACTTCTTATGGCTGCTGCCCGTTTCCTCAGGAGAAGACAATGACGAGCTCTGCAGGGCTCCTCAAGAAGGCATTCCCTTGCTGTTTGTTGCTATCCAGCTGAAAAAGCTTGGCAGCCTCAGGCACTTCCAAGATGTCGTCATTCTTCCCACATCCATCGCTTTCATCCAGGCTCTAGGTGTCCTTCCTCATTCCCCTCCATGTAATTCCACCAGCACTTCTAGAGCTTCCTCTCTGATGTGCTCAGGCTGCCTGCCTGGCCAGGTCTGGCAGCAGAGCACAGGATGATGAAGCTTTCTTTCCCCCGAGGCATTGTGATGTCTGTGTTGCCAGGTGATGGCCTTGTGACATGGAGGTGACACCCCTTCGCCCCCACCCATGCACAGCCCCATCTGCCCTGCACCCTTCTGCCCAGCATCTGCAGAGAAAGGCCTGTGGGTGCTGGCCCCGAGGCCGTCCCTGTGCCCAGGAGTCCCAGGGAACTGTCCCTGCCCATGGTGGCCATGCACTGGGCACAGCTGCTTGGTGCCTTGATGCCTCCTCTGTCACTCAGCTCCCAAGGACAAACTCAGCACTCATACTTTTCTCTCAGGCCACTGCAGAAATCACCATTGCAGCCCAGAGACCACCTCTATCTGCTGTCCCATCTCTGTGCCAGAACTAATGTCTATGAGGCCCCACAGCAAGGAGGACCAGGGGTACAAACCCTTTTCCAGGAAGATAATAGGGGATGGCTTTTACAGCAACAAACCAGAGGAAAACCAAAGTGTAAGCAGAGCTGTAGGCTGCGATGAATGCTGCCAAAAGACAACCATGGAAATACCACAGGCTTTGAAAAACAAGTGGGCAGAGGTGACACTGGTGTGGTGGAAATGTTGGTCATTGTCAGACCATACTGGAAGCACTGCCAGGCAAATAAGGGGTCCACCAGATGCCTGGAATTCACAGATAACAAATGGTAGTCCAGGTGCTCTTCACAAAAGGACGTATTGCTAGTATATTACCATTACAACCAAAGAACAACAGCTATATGCTCCCTTTTTTGTTGCCCTGTTGGCCAATTATGCCATTCCAGCAAGTATGGGGATGGAACCAGGTGTTTTCTTGGAACAGAGGTCCCCACTGATGGGAAGCTGTCCAAAGTTATTCCATTTTCCAAGAAGGCTATGAGGGATGACCTAGGAACCTACAGACCTGTTCCTCTGACCTTAATACCAGAAAAAATGGTGGGAACTTCATACTGGATGCTACAGAAAGGCTTTCCATGGGGAGGAAGGTTTCTTAAATTCCCAAGGTGGGCTCCAATGGAAGCCCCTGGGGATTGTTTCTTCTCCTCTGTTGCACTGAGCACAGCCCCTTATCAGGGCTCCTCTGAGCCCTTTTGGCTGGCTCCTTGCCTGTTGCCCTTGCACCTCCAAGGCTTGTGCCCTGTCTCTCTTTGGCTCTCTTGCCTTTGCAAGTTTGCAGTGGGAGCAAGCTCTTCCCTTGGCTTCATTTCCTCAGAGTTTCTCAGGGCTCCAGGCTTGCTGCACCATCAGGAGCTGCCACTTCCCAGCTTGCCCTGCATGCAAGCACCAGGCAGGCATGAGGGCACCTTTCATGCCTGGCCAAGAAGCACAGTGGAGTAAGTTTTGGAAGGCAAATGGTATGCTTGTCATTGATACATACCATGCTTTTGAAAATATCCCACATTTCTTGTGTGTGTGTTGTTGGTCCTGATCCTCATTCTTCACATTCTTGCTCTTCAGGAAGCAAAGTCCACTTGGCCTGTATTCCTGCTGCTACTTTCTGTAGCTCTGTGACCTTCATTTGCCAGACTGCAAGGGATGTTTTTTCAAGCTAAACTGAAGAATGCATCAGCCTGGTCCTGGCTACACATGCACATTGTTTTGATGCTTGTGAGCACTGCCTCCAAAATGAATTCAGACCTAAGAGTAGAGGCTGCTAAAATGTGGCCTGTGGGTCACCCTATATTTCTAGAAGACTGTCTTTCTGCATTTGCAGGGTGAAGCCAAAATCACAACTTTTTGCCCTTTCTTTGTAAAACTGAAATGGAGTTGAAAACGAGTTTCCAGTCTGAGGACTGCTAATAAGTGCCCAAAATGACTCTTAAAATTTTCATTGAAAATCTCTATGGAAAAACTTGCTTGAAAGAAATCAGACTATATCAATTTGCTTCGCTAACCCTCATTGCACAGAGGTTTGGACTTTGCATCTCTGCTAAGTATATAGAAACAAAAAAATCTTCTTCCACTACATGCCCTCTGAAGGATGAATTAAGGGGAGTGATGGAGCTGAGGGTACTGAGATCACACCAGCACAGGAGCAGTGCGGCCTCGTGGACAGAGACCACCACAGAGGCACAGCAGATTTCTAGCTGCCTGCAAGCGGGGGAGTATACGCCTGCTTCCCTGATGTAGATTACAGGAATCAACCCCAATTTCACAGCTCACGTGGAGGGAGTTTTTTAGCCTGTGAGAGTTCCCACTGATGTCCCTGAAGACACCACAGACCAACAGAGAGAGATTACAATTCTGTACTCTTTTGCCTTGTGATGTCTCTCTCCTATTTCTTGCTGACTTGTTCTGGCTGGAAAGACTTGTTTCCCCAAGGTTTTGAAAGGTGAGCTTTCTTCTTAAAGGATCATGCTAGCAAAGGGTCAAATAATTGCCTTGTTTTTGTTTTCCCATTTGTATGTTGGATGCATTTGCTGGCTCCTTCTGGAGTTGTGATTGGCATCAAAGCTGGCAGTGACAATTGCCTCTACTGATCTCTAGACTTCATTAAATTAGATAATTAACATTCAGAAAAAGGCTTTGCTAGTTTCTGCCAAAGTGAATTTCCTTGATTTCCTCTCCAGCCTTTTTTCCCCTCTGCCTGGCCCTGTTGCAGTTTACTGAGCTGACACAAACCAGTAATGGCTTTTTTTTTTGAGTTTCACGCAGATCCCTTTCCAGCTAGGGACTGGGGCAGGAGACCAAAGAAGGCAGGGCTCAGAAGTGTGCCTTGACCCTGAGGGTTTGCACAGCTAGCCCTTGCCTTGTTGAGGGGTCAAGGCGTGCTTCTCCCCTTTTTTTCTGAGCTTGATGCCTGCACCTGGAGAAAGAGAGGTTGTTTGCACTCTGCAGTTCCTGGAGGTCCTGCAAGTAAATGTGTAGCCATTAATGCCTATGGTTGGTAGGGAATGAGAGGTAAGGCTCTTTTGCTCTGTGCAAACAGGAATGTATTGCTTTTGTGATAAAACTGGGTTTAAAAATTTGTGCTGATATTTTTTCTTTAGTATGCTATCAAATTTCCACTGATTTTAATGCAGCCATGATGCAATATTGAGGTCCTCACAGGAAGCAGGTTTCCTTTGATCCAGGAATGGGCTGTATTTGTTCTGCCAGCTATTTAGGGCTGATGATGATATGGACACTTTGATTCTTGTCATCCCAAAGCAAGTTCATGTCACTGACTCACTGGAAAATTATTGAAGTACTTTATAACTGTGTGCATGTTTCAGAGATCATTGAGAAATTAGTATACAACTTCATTATGAAAGGAAAAGTATTATGCTGCTTTTGCTGAATCATATGGAAAACCAATCAAAAAAACCTACCCCTGGCCTTGCATTTGAAACCCCATCTGCAGATCTGTCACATGCACAGGACAGTAGAAGCTAGATATCAGTTGTGTGTCTCAGCTTAGCTGTACAAATCAGAATAACAACTAGTAAAAACACTTCTTGAAATACATGCAGGGAACATGGCTTGCAATACAATAGCTAAAAATGTTTGTTTTTTTTTTTGTTGATATGCTGTTTTGAATGAATCTGGGTATTGACAAGGGGAGTAAATGCATACGCATAGGGAAACAGGAGATATGGATCTTCCAGACAGATCTCCACATCATCCAATACCTGCTTCAGTCTGCAAAGCTGCAGTTTTTCATGCTTGTGACAGAGACATTTTAAAGCGACTGTTCAGTGCTTGAGGCTAATTAGTGTTTCTAAAAATGTGGCCTTTTACATGACAGAGTTATGCTGCCTTCCCTTTCTTAAACAAATCCACCTGACACCTTCCTACCTACTAAGGTAAACATTGAGATATTGCCTCTCCTCCATCTCCTATGCAAATGCTGCATGACCACTGCCAAGCTGACCACTGTTTTTTGACAGGCTTCTGTGGTTTTTCTACTCAACCTGTGGTTTTTCTACTCAACCTGTGCTCACCAACTATAAGCACACAGCAGAAGTATATGCACTGGGTAACATAAAAATGACCTCCAAATTACAGGTGCTCTGTCTGAGTTGCCAAAATGCAGGCTGGTCTTTAAATGCAGTTTCACTTCTTGCATATGCCCAGCCATACCTCAGCTGCTTTCTAAATCAATTGGCCTGTTCTGATAGCAAAGCAGGACTATCTCCAGTTTAATTAATGAACATAAATAGTGAACATAGTGAGAGAGAAATGAAAGACTTCCCTTAGAAGAAAGGCTGCTTGCTGCATGTGGGATAAGCCTCCTTAGGGTGCAGCGCCTTTAGAAACCATACTTTGGATCTCCATGCACTCATTCCATTGTGTCTGTTCTCCCCATTCAGTGTCCACGTACAGCAACAGTGGTGGCCAGAGACTGGTTCTTATGCACATGTATGGATTGTATTACTATTGCCACAGGTGTCACAGATGCATCTTCAGTATCACCACATTTATACAGCAAGGACAATGCTATTTACTGGTTTGACATCTATATGTTTGTTCTTATCCCATAACAGGGACAAGGCATGCTGGGATAAGCTTGACTTCAAAAAGGGAATGATTGGAGTGAGTTTGGTCTTGAATTTTGATGGCTGCTATTTGTGCAAGGCTGTGGTAAACATCTTCCTTTAAAATATCAAACTCTGCACTCGGGCAGGAGAGCAAGGAAGAGTGATTTTGCGGCAACACAGTTATATATTCATTCCAACTGCTGATTGATCAGTGCTGTGTTACCGAAAACAAGGTGCAGTTTCTAATTATAAAGATTTATTATGGCAGCTTTGGGCTGGATTTTGTTGAGTGTGAAGTATGTTCTGTCTCTCTCTCTCAAATATTAAGCTGATAATTTTCTCTGTCAAAGAAATTGAAGGTGTCTTTTTACCTAAAAAGAAAAAAAAATTGTCCTCAGGAGAGTATCAGAGGATCAATTTTTCAGCATGGGATTATACAGTTTGGCTGTATAGGCTTAAGGTTTTTAATTTGCTTACACATAGATAGACTTACTTGAGCTCCATACATCACCAGATCAATGCAAATCTATTTACTAGAAACTGGGGTCAATATTAAAAGAATTCCATTAACCAGCAATAAGGACCTCAGGATTAATATGATTACTACAGGCTTCCAAGCATACAGAAAGGATCAAGGATTCTCTCCATAATTATTTTCAACAATGCTATTGTGAAAAGCCTTCCTCTGCTTCCTGTCTCTGGAAAAGTAAGAATGAAAAAAGGAATAGAAGAGGCTGTATAGTTAGATTTGTTTATTTCATTAATACTACCTCTCTAGGTTAGCACCTCTAGTACATACTAATAGTGAATGCTTCTGCAGCTTCTAGTGGAGAGTTGAGGCTCTGGACAGAGTCCAGAGAAGAGCAACAAAGCTGGTGAAGGGGCTGGAGAACAGGCCTCATGAGGAGCAGCTGAGAGAGCTGGGGTTGTTTAGCCTGGAGAAGAAGAGGCTGAGAGGAGACCTCATTGCTCTCTACAACTACCTGAAAGGAGGTTGTAGAGAGGAGGGAGCTGGCCTCTTCTTCCAAGTGACAGGGGACTGGACGGGAGGGAATGGCCACAAGCTCTGCCAGGGGAGATTTAGTCTGGACATTAGGAAAAAAATTTTCACAGAAAGGGTCATTGGGCACTGGAACAGGCTACCCAGGGAAGTGGTTGATTCACCTTCCCTGGAGGTGTTTAAGGCATGGGTGGATGAGGTGCTAAGGGGCATGGTTTAGTGTTTGATAGGAATGGTTGGACTCGATGATCTGGTGGGTCTCTTCCAACCTGGTTATTCTGTGATTCTATGATTCTATGACAGGCAGAAAGTGTTTGGGAAATTACTCCAGAAGAAGAAGAGAGAAGAAATCAATGGATTCTGAAGGACAGAAAGCACATATGACATTTCTAGAAGATAAAGTTGATATTTTTATTTTATTTTGGGGATTTTTTAGCCATAGTAGCTAGGGAAAAGAAGAAATGTTTTGCTCTTATTGTTTTGAACAGCAAGTCCCATATTGTGGTCATACCAAATTAAATTTTGAAGGATAATTTTCCTATGACTGCAGGCCACAAATATGAAATCTGAAATGTTGAATATAATTCTGAGACCCATAGTTTGGTAGTAGAAACTCAATATTGTCCTGGAAAAAATTACCACTTTGAATGGAAACTAGTGTTTTTTGTGTCTGATAGGTTTCTTCGTTTACAAATAACAGAGAGACCATTAGCTAAAATGACCGTCCTTTTGTCAGATTAAACCTGGGAATTTGCAAACAAGTTGCAAGCAGTGTGCATTAACAGTTTAAAGCAGAGATTTGGATGCCTAACTCTCTTAAACCATCTTGGACAACCCCACCAATGGGAACAGCAAAATGAGAACTGGCAAAAATAGGTACTGGGAGGGAGGAAATGGATGTAGCATCCCTGGCTGTCTGCATTACATTGGCTGCCGTATGGTGGTGTCTTCATGTCCATAGTTTCTACTAGAGACTTGAAAGTAGAGGCCATGGAATGTATTTGTAATATTTACAAGCAGCAGAATGAGATGTAGAAATGTTCTTTAGGGCAGCATGTTGCAAACCTCTGCTGTGGATCCATTGCAAGGAATTAAAAACAGAATTTCAGATGAGATTTGGGGAAGAGGGAAGGATTGGAGGTAGAGGGGCAGGTCCAAGAAGTGTGAAATCATCAGAATGGATTGCAGAAATAGTCCCCAGTTATTCCAATGGAAATGAGCCAACTGATCGAGGGGACTTTGGGAGGACTAAGGGCTTTGGACTGATGCTCTAAATTTGTGACAGGTCATTGTATTTCTTTGAAAAGCAGACTATGAAAATTGCCACTCTCTACCTGGGCTTTTGTGCAAGAATGCCAGTGGTAGTTTTAAATACCAAGATTTTAAGTGTGGTCAGAAAAGCCAACACCACTCCCCTGTCAAGTTGCAGGTGCAGGTAAATGGTGCAGCAGTAGCTGAATCCTTTCCCCAGCTTGGCTTACTTGCTTGAAGGAACTGTATCTGTCTATACCAACTACAAGGCTCCTTTCTCCTAATGTAAGGTTGTTTTTCCAGTAGGGCAGTTTACTGGTAGTTTTACAGTTTTCTCTTTTCCAGCAAGACTTGTCTTGTATAGGCAAGACTATGAGAGATGAACTTCTCCAGGCTAATTTAAGCATTTTTCTATTCTTGCTCTTTAATCTTCAGTCCATATTTTGCTACTTGTTCTGCATTTCTTTAAAGAGAAACCTACTACTTTAGCCTTGTCCCCAACCACTGCTCTCTCAGAGAATCTTGGATTTGACCTTGAGAGATAAAATAAGCATCTTGATGTTAACCCTTTCTTTTCTTTTTTTTTTAAAAAAAAGAAGTTTTTGTACTTTAAAGCATTTCTGTCTGCTTTCATCTTCTTACCTGGTACGTTTACAGAGTAAACTCCATAGGATGAAAACATTTAATAAACAGATTGTATTCAAACCAGCTGCATTTTTTCAGAGAGAGCTGAATGAGCTGGATTTTATGTGGATTTAGGGAATATGCATGAGGAGCAAAGTTCTCTTTCAAACAAAATGCATTTTTCAAAAGTAGTTTTAAGGATTATGTATGTAACTTGTGATTAGCAACTCATTCCTTCAACAACTGAGTTAAAACATGGGATATTACATCCTGAATGATACGACTCTGGGTTTCATGGCAAGTTATCTGTCAGGCTGTGAGAAAGCATATTCTGGAGGTTTTTCACACTCCCCTAGCCCCATTGGTGCTGGGACTCAGGGTATCCTCCTGCAAAGTGCTAATGCAAAATGCATTGGCACTTGCTGGTGAGAGAGTTGGGTCTGCTGGTGCATGGGTCACTCATCCCTTTTCAGCCTGTGGGACACAAATCAAACCTCTCATGATAAGAGTAAAGAAGAGCAATTATTTTGCATGTGCGATGCTGGAAAATAACAGTACTTTTTAAAGCTATTTCTCTGTTGTCTTTCCCATTTCCCAGTTGCTCATATGGCTATCTTTCTGGTCCCAAGTAGGGAATTGATCTCTATAAATAATAGCTGGAGAGCTCATCTTTGTGTAGTGATATAAAATAGTAGTATTTAAAATGGATGTCTATCAGTAACATTAATTACAAAGATTTTAACAGCATTTGGGCAGCAGGTATTGTCTCTCTAATATGTTCAGGCTTTGGTGCAGGTACAAACAGCTAAAAGGCTGATTTATCTATTTCTACCATTTCTAAGTGGTTGCTTTAAGCAGTCTTTTCACTGGAAGGGTCTGATTTTTGTGTGTTTATTTTTAAATCAAACAGCTTTCGTTCAGATTCCTCAGCATGGGTCTAGATAACTCAGATGACAGCTTCATGTAGTTGTCCTGAGACTCCTCATCCTGTGTTCATTTATTATACAGTAGCCTCCCAAATTCTGTGCAAACTCTTAGGCTGAGAGAAAAAACCCAAACCTGCAAGTGATGATCTGCAGTGTGGGTCTTGTCACTTTTATGAGATGGGAGACGCTCTCACTTCAGAAACAGGGCTACAATGCCCATGAGGGCAGTGTGTTACCTGGGAAGGACTAGTCTGAGTTCAGTTAGTATGACTGAATACACATATTGGAAACATCAAGGAAGTTTTTATTTTTATATATATATATATATGTATAAATAATAAATTTTATAGATGTATTATATATGTTGTAATAAATTCTAAGGTTTTGGAAGGACATTGCTAAAGGTATACTTCTTTATCCATGGCTAGGCACCTAAATAGAAGTGACTCAGACAAATAGCATCGTTTACGAACTGGGAATTTGCCACTCTATCAGCCTGCTCTTGACTGCTTGTATTGTAGTAATATCCTCAAAGCCTCTCCAGGGCTGGAGTGACAAGGCAGGGCAGATGTAAATGATTAATTATAGAGATTGCACCCTAAATGCCAGAGGATAATGTTGTTCCAAAATGTCTACAATAACACTTGCCTGCTGAACAATGAAGTTTTAACAGAATCTAACTCTTCTGCATTGCTGTCCAAAGAGTAAACTAAACATGTCAGAGACCTAGAAGCATTTTTGAAACTTTGCTGCCAGAGGAGACTGCCATTTCTCTTTGTAGAAGAAATCAGAAACTTTTTCTTTCCAAGTTGTAGCACAGCCTGCTTTATCTAATATAGCCTTTAATGGAGCTCCCTTTGATTCCTTAAGGACACTGTTCCTCATGTCAGCTGTGTCTCATTGCTTGGGAATTTGTCTTGATAAACCACACAAATATTACTGTGCTCAATGTCATTCCTTTATTTGTATTTTTTCCCTTTGGACCACCTACACCCTTTCCATAGAGCTCCAGAGGTCTGTGGAAGATGAAGACTGTTTCGTGAGTGTGTTATTACAGATATACTCTCTAACCACGGAGAGTGAAAGCAGTGTGATACAGTTCTTTGGACATTTACCTCCTGCTGTAGATTTTCAGGCAGCTCTAGGAGGATAATTACTACTCTGACATCACCTATTTAAGAATGCTGATGATCGAAACATTATCTTTGTTGACTTTATTCCTTTTAGCTGTTTTTTATCTAGAAATGCTTTGGTTTTACTTTGTGTGTGTATATTGGAAAGAGGATGAGTTTCTTTAAAATAGATTTTAAAATATTTTCTCGTTTATTAAAACCTCATAGTGTGGCAAGAGACATCTATTTAAAAAATGAAAATATATAAGAAAATAGAATGACAATGTGTGGGAGTGACTCTTTATGGTGTTAGGCATTCTGAGTTGACGCCTTTTCTCACCTGAGAAAATCAGACCTACTTCCCCAAAATGGAATTTATAACCATGCATGCCATAATTTAATGAAAGAAAATGTTGTTGGGGTTTAAAAGAAATATCTTACCAGAATTCAGGGGTTTAGCAAGTTGAAAGCCACGGTTTGGGAGGCAGCTAGAGGGGTACAATTGCCTGCACAAGGCTTGTACAGGGACACCTCTGCAGTGGGTTGAGCAGCAAAAGATACTCTTTTTGTTACTGGAGCTGGCAAGACTTAGACAACCCTATGGCAGAAGTCAAAGAACCCTGTTTGACTGAGGAGAGGGAAATACTAGTTTCCTGTTGTCATTCGCACATGGCACCTGGTTTTATACCTACTTGTTGTGCAGATGACTACATAATGTTGGTGTTTGAAGGGCTTTTGATTTGAGATTTCACGCAGGTAGTAATGAAGTTTTTGGTGTCTCCATTTTGGAATGTGCTGCTAAATACATTATCAGGAAATCTGTTGTCTCAATACATGCATGCTGGGCATTCATCCTTTGAACATTAGGCCTCACAAGAGATGGTCAGTCCTATGTTCCTGGGTGGTAATCACAGAGCAGGACATCCATAATGTCCTTTTTGGGTTAGTATCACTCAGCACATTTATTTTGCTGTTAATCTTTTTGTGGGACTCACCGAATTCATTACAGCATTCAGTTATCTGCCCACATGGTGTTTTCCTAGCTTTTCTGCACAAAGTTTAGAACAAACTGAAAAGACACTATAAGGGCTTGCTCGTGAGTCTGCTGTTGTAAATCTAGGCTAATTTAATTGAAGCTAGGGTTGTTCCAGACATGCTAAGAGCAGAACCGAGCCTCTATTTTGCTGATTTTTTTGAGTCTGGAGTAAAAGAGCAGTAAAATTTTTCTTTGTATGTGCAAATCTCTTTAAAAAAAAAGAAAGTAAGCATTTTACAGTGGTTAGTTAGACTTCTCTTCACAATACCAGGTACTGTAAGTTTATGCTTGTTGGTTAATGAAGTGAATCAAATGAAAACTTCTTCCATAGAAAAACTGGAGCACTGGCAGCATATATACAAGTGGCTGCATTTTCCTGCCACTATAAAGGAAGGTACAGCAGATGCCCAGATAGAATGAGCTGGTAGATCACCATTTGCTTATGAGAAACCTGGACCACAGCACGTGAGCCAAGGGTTCAGCATTATGTCCTGGTGGGCAGAGCACACACAGGTGGATGTGCATCCCTAGCTGTGCCAGCTGTGACTTGGGAATTTTTATGCAAGAGCAGGCACATGGAACTGTTTGTTCAGCTCTGACCTGGGACATGTCCAGCTTCTGCCAGGGCTTCTCTGCTTTAGGGGTGCTGGTATTGATATATTTTATGTGAATCTAGACCTCAGTAGACCTGTGCATTTCTGTTTGTGACACTCTGCTGCCATCACCAGAAGTTATATCATAGATATGGCATTTGAATATGAGAAGATCTGTCAATTTTTGTAATGCAGCCATGGTCCTTGCTGGCTACTGCCTGTCTGGTTTCTCTCCAGCCCCTGTGCTAAGGTGAACTGAGAAATAAAGGCAGAGTTCCTTAATTAAAAATAAATAAATACATTAAAACAAACAAAAAAATAAACAAACCGCAAATCTTTGTAGTCTAACGTTAATCTGAGGGAGTGTTTTTCTTCTGCCCCTTCCTAATGGCAGCAATATCTGTGCACAATCTCAGGCTTTTCTCTCTTCTCAAAATTTGGTCACTGAGCCAACTTTCCACTCTCACTTTTCTTACCTTTCCTAAAGTTTCTCCTTTAGTCACTGCTGGTTTTCCTCCTTGCAAAGTCTCTTCATCCAACCCCTGCACACGGACACAGGCCTTACTGCATCACTTCTGAACTGAAGTTTTGCCATAGGGAACCATAACAAAGTCCACTATGAGCTGGGACTAGCTCTGGAGACCATCCTCCTCCTTTTGACAGCGTGACCAGATGAGCATGAGATGAGCTTAATGCCACAAGTGAAATGTAAGGAACAGTGTGAACAGTTTTGATGCTAATTACAAGTGATTTCAGAGACATATCTCTAATTTGGGACTTCATCTGGTCAAGGTGAACTTCAAGGCATTGTCCAGGTCCCCGTGGCTTTCACAGATTCTCTTCTCACTTGATAGCGCTGCACTTGTCCACAGGTTTGCTATACTCTGCTGGCCATCTCCAAGGCACATAAGGTCTTTGCAGTGGCTTCAACAACCCAAATATATTTCTAGGTAAAAAGGTCGGGCTTCAGAGTTAAAATCTCCTTGGAGGGAGGTTAAGCCTTCAGCTACTGCAAAGCACTTCTGTTTGCTTGCTGTGGGGGCCAGTGACATCTTCTGCCCACCATCCCTTTTGCTGCTTCCCCCAAAGCCATCTGTATGCTGAGGGCCCACATGATGGTGGGCTATCCTGATCTCCTGGCATCACTTGCATGTTCACATCCACCTTGCTCCCCAGGTACTTCCAAACATTCCAAGACCATGATTTTTTCTCTGTTTGACAATTTTCGCTGGAATGTTGGGCCCAGGTCTGTGATGTACGCAGTCATTTGTTTAAACCAGCCCCCAAGAGACCTCACCAGACCCATATCAGCAGGGTAAGCTACTGGGAGAATGATTTCCTGCCCCACCACCAGTTGCATCACCCATCTAATCCACCATGGAGATAGTTAATATGAAATACTCACTGGATTTTAAGATGAGCTATTTTGGGGAAAAGATGATCCTTAATTTTTTTTAATACCTACCTTTCCAACATTAAAATATTCTAAAAGCCCAGAAAGGTTCATGCTCATAGGACTGAGTATCAGGTATGCCTTTGTATCTCCTTTCCACCAGAGCAAGAGGCAAGGAGCCACAGGGCAGGTATGAAAAAACGTCTGTCTTCCTCCTCCTTCCCCTCCTTCCCCACACTCCTCTTGATCTGCTGGTGGCTCCTAAAAGGATTAATTAGAAAGATGTGAGCAGGGGTTGGAACGTCAAAAAACAATCGTCACTTTCATATCTGACCCCTATCACCAGCTGCAGAATTAACAAATTGAATGTCGTCAGCAAACAGGAGTTGCAGATGATATGAAGTTCATTACTAGCAGCACAGGGCTTGTTTTCAAAGCCCAGTTTAAACAACTCTTGCTGATTAAATTCCTTGCAGGGGCTCCTGCCAGACACGTTTAGAAATTAGGGACATCTAACAAGTCTCTTTCTCTCCTTGTCTTTTTTTTTAACCTCCTTTTTTTTTCCTTTCCTTTTCTTTTTTTTTTTTTTTTTTTTTTTGTTTCTTAACATGTGCCAATTATTTGTCTCCTATCTGCAGGTACTGGCAAGTATCAGCGCTCTGGCCCCACTGTCTACAGCCTTATCCATTTGGCGCCTGCTCCAGCCCTCTCGCATTACCAGCAGTGGGGTCTGTTTTCAGCTGTGAAAAGCTGTGAGCATTACTCCATTCTGCCCCTCCTCCCACTGCAGCCTCTCTTTCCCCTTACCTTTTTTCCTTCTCACTCTTCTGCTCCCAGGGCTCCCTTCAAGAGCTGGGAAGCAAGAAAAAAAGCCCTTGGTAACCTGCTAGACAGTGGCACTGGGGATTCACAGGCTCCCTACCCACTACGGTAGTTGTGGTTGCTTTCACTGCACAGCCTGAGTGAACTGATCCTGGTGGGAGTCTCTGTCTGGCTTATTGTGACTCCCAGCACACTGCCTGCACAGGACCATCCAGAGCAGCTAGGAGTCCATTGGTGCAAGCTGCATGAGGGATTGTCTGCTGCGTGATCTGGGGTGGGGAGGCAGGAGCTGTGAGCAAGCAGACAGGATAGCTGTGGGATAAACTCAGAGGTACTAGCTTAGCTTCTGTCTAGTTAAGCCATCTTGAGTTCAGGACTCTGAACCTCAAATCTAAAATTCTTGAGAGATTTTTTTTCCCCTGTCCTAAATCATCTTTTTTTTCCTATTGCATTTGGTCACTTCACATTCTTCCCACTCAAGATTCTAAGTATTTTTAATTTTTCTTCATCATTTCTCTAGGAAGTGAGGAGGGAGTGATTGTGTTCTGTCTGTCTCTGTTCACCCCCACAGTAACTCCTGGACCTGACAGGCTGGGTGGGAACCCTGCTAGAAAAGGCCAGATCTCAGAGGAGAAGTTTCAAAGGTGCCCAGGAGATGTTGTGGAACTTGCCTGCTCTTTAGGGGCCACATTGTACTGGGGCCCTGCTGCTCAAGTACTTTCCTTTTCATCAAACCTGCTCAGGAGAAAAATATAATGGATTATTCAGGAAAACTACTATGTAGCTATCCTTTTGATAGGGAAATATTGGTATCAGGGGCAGGAATACAGTGCAACCTTCAAAGAATCCTGTAACATAGTTGGGTCCTTTCTGTATCATCATTTTTTCCCACGTGGGAGGTATCTTCTTCTCCAGCCATGGCAGTTTGGTCTTTGAAAGGATTGATGAATTTTTTCTACACATGTGAAACTGTCATAGAGATTTGCACACACTTCTAGGTGGCATTTTGGATTGAGGGTGTTTTGTGCAAGAAACATGCCAGCATCGAGTTTTTAAATATTCTTTGTCTTGCATAAGCCATCTCGCTCCCTTATGGTAGTATTGACAGCTAATCACAGGACATTAAACTGCCCTACATCTTTATTTATGCCCTTTTTTTCCTCAGTTCCTCTCTATGACTGTCCTTGATAAAGTGTTTTTATGGAAAATGGTTGATCCAGAGCAGCATTTCTAATTTGTACATCCCTAAGCCTCTCGCATTCCCACACTCTTTGCTCTACAGTTTTTGATTTTGAAGAAGTAAAAGCATCTTCCAAAATTAATTAATCAGGTATGGCTTCTTTTGTTATAATTCACTGAATTTAAATAAAAAAAAGAACATTTTTCACTCCCAAAGCTGCTGGTGATTTTTTTTTTTTTTTTGCTTCTAATTGTAAAAAGAGTTGGGTTTTTTTAGATATCTGTCAGTGACTAAGTCTCATCTTTGTGCTGAAAAGCATTACATACCTCCAAAGCATTAATCCAACTTCCACATTTCAAGTTCAGTGCATTACACAGATTTCATTCGTCACCTATGTTTGCTTGCACTGATTTCCATTCAGCAACTGGACACACAAGTGCACAAAGCATTTCTAGGGGGCAGGAAGCTATTTTTTGAAGAATCTGCCATGGCATGAGTTTGTTGTACTGCTGAGCGACCAGCATGGGATACCTGCAGTACATGAGGAGAAGTCCACTACTAGTGCAGCTTACACACAAATAAGTATCAGCCTGCAGGGAGACTTGCTTTCAAATCTAGCTAAGCCTATGGGAGAAAGTATTTTCTGGATACTGGCTGTCACTCAGCTAATTGGAATATACTGACCCAATATTTTGTGCCAGCATTCATTCAGTTCTAGGAAAATTAGTGTGTTAGCTTGATGCAGGAAGCCTGGGATTAGAGAAGTCCTTTGTGAAATTCAGTTGGCAGTGGAGGAATTGAAACAACTTCCAGGAAGAATTACCTCTAGAGTGTGTGGATAGTCCACAGGCCAGTTAGATCTAGAATATCCACTGTCTTTCTGGTACCAGCTGTCTGGTTTTCACCCTTTCATACATCCCATTGTTGTTTTGAAAAAGCATTTTTTACTAGACTAGCATGCCAACTGCAGGTTGGACCCCCTCAGGCAGTGTGTGAGGTGGTTTGCCTGCACATATACCTACTTGTAGCTCTTGGGAGAGCCCTTTCCAGTTGTTATTGAAAAGTGATTCAGACAAATTGCAAGCTGCCTCACCCATGTTGGGGCAGCCTAAATCTTCTGCATTCTCTTGCACTCCTGAAGAAGCTCGCACTGTCACTGGCACCGAGTGCCTCTGTGGGTCAGTTGTTCTCTAATACATCAGTGGCTCTTTTGGCTATCAGTGTGAAAGGGAGTCTCAGTCACTCAGCATCAGGGTAAGTTTTGGGAACCATGAGATCTCTGATTAAACATTTGCTTTGATGTAAATTTTCTGGCTTCTTCTGATCTGTTTGGATCTTGCTATTGAGCACCTTGCTTGTATGTACGTTATACCTTTTGCAAATAGCACAGTAGTGCTTAGATGGGGGATTTGTAAGCTATTTTATTTGAAGATGGGAAACCTGATGCAATTTGCTTTGTGTTGGCCAAACCCTACTGTTCTGAGGGAAGGAGGGATCAAAGATATGAGAATGTTTCTCTTGTTCATGGCCTGAAGCCCTTACGTGATAGTGGTTGGACAAAATTCTTTCTTGCATTATTTTCTCAGACCCTGACTATTCATACTTTTCTTGACTTCTAGTCTTCTCTTGCTTTTTCCTTTGTCTTTCTCTGATATTGACATTTTCCAACAAAATCCCAGCAACACTGTTTCAGCCCTGAACCTCTGCTGTTGCCCATTGCCACCTGAGTTCCTGTAAGTCATTGCTGGTCTCCTAGTGACCTGGCACGCTGAAGAAATAATTTCTGCTACTTTTCTGAATGCAGGCTGAGGATTAGGTCCCATAGCTGTGCTGATGTCTGTCCTCCAAGGTTTTATGCTGGAGGATAGATCAACACAAGTGATAATGCTCATCATGACACTCTGCTCTGTTGGTGTTGCAACGCTTTTCCAGTCCCACACTAGAGGTCTAGCCAGAATGTCTGTGCCAAAGTATTCACATCTCATTTGCAGCCCATGTTAAAAGTCTTTGCATTAAAGAATAAGTTAATGAGAATCCTGCTCCTCCCCTTGCCTCTAATCTGGTAAAAGTCATAAAGAAAAGTACTTGCAAGGAAGTGCATTAAGCAGTCTTTATGAGCTGTGATACAGAGTGCAGTAAATTCCGTGGGTAGCCCTCTGGGCCTTCTGCAGGACAGCTCTTTATTGGGAGGGACACCACAAGTACCATTTTCTGTAGCTATATACAATACTGTAATAAGGTTAGCTCACAGTAAAAGTGTAATTAATGTCATGTAGTATAAAGATTTACCATTTTCTCTAAGGACTTCTCCCCCAGGCAGCTTTCTTGCGTCATTCAGTAATCTAAATTAAAAAGACTCTGCCCATTCCCCATCCTTTTGCTCCTTTTCTGTGTGCTTGTTCACAAAGATGTTTGTCATGAGATGCCACTTCACCAGAGGGGGATTAGGACGACATTATGCAACAATAGTGGCACTGCTTTCTTTGCCTGTTGGGTAAGATATGAAACAGTGTGTAACTTGTCTGGATTTTTTCTTTCTCTATTTAAATCTTCCACTCTGCATTTTCACACCAGACTGCCATGTTTCCCACATTCCTTATCACTGTGAGGTTGTTGTGACTTTCTCTCTGATATTACTGAGGAAATAAATATCCGTGCTTCCTTCATTTACTCCACAAACAGGACTTCTGTTGAAGGAGGAATGCAAGATGGCTTTCTTGACCAGTTTATATGTGCATCTTCTAAAGGGTTGATGTTGGGCTATGCCTAATTCTTGTAGAAACCCTGTTACCAGGAGGTGTTTTAGTTGGGGAAAAGCAGAGAGCATCGCAGTCCCTAGGATACCACCTGGCACTTCCATCCATCTTATTAATGAAAACTCTCTCCAAAGCTTACTGCAGTCAGCAAGAGACTTTTCAATGGTTTTCTTTTGGGACCAGTCCTGCTGTGATCTGAGTTTTGACCTAACTCAGCTAACTTAGCTGAAGTAGATAAGAAACCACTCTTCCTTGAAGTCTACAGGGGCCACCCTGACTTCATGTCAAAGGCAGAAATGCTCCTTGTGCTGTCTAGGTACTGAAATCCCAAACTCCTGTAGATCTCAACCTGAGCCATGCAGACCTTTTCTTTTGAAGCCTTGAACCAGGTAAAAGCCATCCACGCCGCCATGCACAGGAATCAGAATGTGCCTTCTTCCACTCTTTTACCACCATCCTTGGATTCAGGATTTGTGGTGGGTAGCTCTTTTTTATAGCTGCTTCCCCACATTTACCAACCAGGGAAAGTTCTTCCAGATGAAAAGTTTTCCTTGCTCTTTGATTACGCATACTGGCTAGGGTGAAAATGTTATAGAGGACGTGCTTTGCTGCAGTGTAACTGGAGAATGAGGGAAGGCTGCATCAGCCTTGCACCGGGCATTCAAGCTGAGATGATGACTGACTAAAATTTATCAAGCCTTTTTTTAGTCTGTCTTATTCATTTCTGCCCTCTCAATCCTGGACATTCAGGATGCCCAGGCTAATCACTTGCAGAGATTTTAGTTCAGACCCTTTGGATGCAGTCATATGAATTGCACTTGTCCAAGTGATGTAATTGAATGTGCGATCCTCTTGTTATCATGTACTATAATATCCAGAAGTGGCAGAACACCTGGGCACTTGACAGGGCCCAGAAATATTGCCTGGCAATGCTGTCACTCTGTTGCAGGCTATCAAATTAATACACAGTTTGATTTTTCCATCTTACAGTATATTGCCTTGCACTGACCTGGTGGGAGGCAAGGAGAGGCAGCTGCAAATGGCCATTTGCATCAAAAGCTACCCAGTCGCTCCCAATTAGAGCAGCCACATCTTTTCCTAGCAAATGAATTGCTCCCATCTGTGAAATTACAGCTACTCACTTTTGTTCAAATCACAACGGCAGAGCTCATATGGCAGGTTGTCTGCTGCCTCCAGGTACCCAGCTCCCAACCCACGATGCTGAGCCAAAGGCGAGAGCAATGGCCATGGCTGTTGTTTTGTCGTGGGCTGTTTGTCTGGGCTTTGACAAGGAGCATGCACAGAGCAACCCTGGCCTTATGTGAACTGTCTGGGCAGAGAAGGGAAAGGCTTCAGGGACCTGCTGGAAACCCAGGGCTTACCAGCCTGTGATGAGTCAGTGGGGAGGCTTTTTGCGTAATGTTTCTTCAGCAGTTTGACCTATTGATTGCCAGGAGTCTCAATAAATTTAGATTGCTGGTTTGTGTCTGCGCTCCCTAAGCAGGGGTAGGACAATGATTAGCTGCAAAGATCAATAGGGGGGAGTCTTTTAATCGACCACATAAAATGTGTCCTTCGTCACTGATGGTGTGTTAATTGGGATTTAATTCTTGAGGGGGCTTTCACCTGTCCCTTATAGTTTTCTCTCTGCTCTTGAAACCTTTGTTGAGAAATCCAGGGTAGCTTGAAAGTCAGAAAGATGAGAATTAAGGCTTTATTAGTCTTGCAATATTATTTCCACTGTATCATGCCAGTCTCCACCTTGAAGAAATGCCCATTTGCATATTTCTAGAAAAGTTCTCATTCAGTGGCATTTGCCAATGGGAGTATATTAAGCATCTTGTCACTCTGATACATTTCTTGGCCAAGGGATTGGTAGCAGGATGGACTCAGTGCCTGACTGCTCCCTGGCTGCCACTGGAGGGTCACAGGTCTCCAAGACATTGCTGGAGAGGTAGCAGCCCAGGATGCTGGGGTGCCTTGGTTCTCCCAAGGCAATGTATTGTGTGGAAAGGCTTTGAGCCATCCTCACGTCTGCTCAATTTTGCTGATGCTGCTCTCCTTTGCAATCTTATCTTTCAGCTGCAGCTCAGATTTTGGGCAAGGAAGGGGTGACAAACTCTTATCCCACTCTTGTGGCTCAGACTGGGAGAAGTTTAGGGAAAATGACCTTGATCAGAAGCACAGCCTGAAGGAGCAGCATCATCCCTTTTGCCCATAAGGGGTGAAGTGCTGTTCTCAAAACATAGAGATTTGTAAGGAAGAGAGCTAACTTTCTTTTTTGTAAGTATGTAAGATGCAAGGATTGTTTGTATTTATTTTTAGTTTTGGTAGGATTTTTTTGTGAACAGGTTGATTTCTTTTTAGGTAGATTTCTTTTTTATTCCTTTTTTTTTTTCTTTTTTTCTTTTTCTTTTTTTTTCCCATCGGAATAGAACTGTCTTGTTATGAGTGGGAGAGAATCAGTTTCTCCAGTAGTTGCCTCCTTCAGCCTCTACTTTCTCCTCTGTGTGGTGTATTCTGCCTGTAGCCGAGCTCTCATTGGGGTCAGGCTGGGGTGGGGGGACCTCACAGGCTCCCTTTCCAGAGCAGTGGCTTATCCCAGCAATCAAACAGCTTTTCCAGAGGAAATCTTGTTGAGTCTATGTGATAGGAACAAAGCCAAAGGTGAGAACTGAAGGATATGACATGCACTTTACCCTAAGTCCTACCATGCTGTAACAGTGGACAGTTATGTTTTACTATTTTGACCTGTCCAGCAAAGTCCGTCTCTGTATTAGTCTGCTGCTTATGAACAAATTTAGGATCATAGCTTGTCCTCACAGTCCCTCACCCCCGTAGGGACGATATTAATTCTTTGATTTCCTTTGGGACTTGCTAGTTCCAGCCTTGACAAAATAAATCCTGTCACTGTCTGGAAAATAGAAGCAGAGGCATCCCAGCTAAAAGCTCTGGTGTTTTTTCAGTTATGAGTTCTTTAATCTCTTTAAATAGATGATATCTCTAGGGCTGTTGTACTACCTTCTTGGTAGTCTTCTGACAGGTCTTTTATTTAACTAAACAAGTAAACATATATATTTGCAGTATATATTGCAGTTATCCAGAATAATTGTACAGGGTATTTGTCATTCAGCAACCAGTGTACAATTAATATTGAAAGATAATTGCAAACTATGTGATTGTATGCACATATACATTTCACAGAATCACTAGGTTGGAAAAGGCCCACAGGAAGATCGAGTCCAATTCTTGGATACAACATGCATGGAATTTCCTTGTTGGAATTTATTGAATTAATTAATAAATATTTGTATACAGATCCCAAATTCCGTCATACTGCAAAGCATTTTGGAAGATGAATGAGTGAAGCAAAGCAGCGAAAGGAATCTCTGCCACTCCAAACACAGTTATATCTTCCATGATTTCAAGGAGGGCCTGTGGTGGGAACCAGACTTAGCTCTATGCCCCACCTCCATGGTTAAGCTGTCTTTGTTAGCTCTTCATCTCTCCCCTTTTATTTCCTCAGACTTGTGAAGGCTGTGAAAAAAAACAGCTACAATCTGCCTATGCAGCCAGCATTGGGAGGAAAGACTGCACCAGCAGCCCCATCAGCAGTGCCATTTCCATTCAAGGGACCAGAAGCTTGGGGTGAAACCTAAGTATCTTCTGATTTCTGGCACAAGGGAGCTCTGTGTGGAGGCATCTTGACGTTGACATAATGTCCTCTGATTTGAAGTGGGCCTGGCTGGTGCCATGCGTTGAACAGACCCCTCTGTTCAATGCATGGCTACTGCGTGTCATCCTCCAGAGAGAAGTTTCTCTTCCTTATCCCTTCCCCTAAGGGACTTGAGGGGGAAAAGCTGATTTTTTTTCTAATGCTTTCTTCTGTGATGGGATTAAGCAGGACCTGCTCCTTTAAAAAGTGTCCCCTTCCCCATCATCCTCCCTCCTTCCAATTACAGCACTAATTTCAGTAATGGAGCATTAATGGAGTAATGGACTGCTGAAGCTGGCCTGAAGGAACTGTAGTGCTCAGCACAAATTGAGTAAATAAACCATATATTAGATTTCTAAACAATACTTTTAGTCTAGTCCCTAGGGAAAGGGACTTGTCAAGACTTACTTAAGTCAACCCAGCAAAAAGTATGCAAAAGATCCACCCATTCATACCCTGGAAAATGGCACCAGTGGCCTGAAGCATCAGTGAATCTCTAACATAAATCCTTGCTATCCTGACAGAGTGAGCTTTGTGTTGTTTTCTTCTCCCAATTCCTCTTCTTTGATTTATTTACCAATAAGCAGCTTTTTGCCTGTCCCTATTTGTGTCTTGCCAGAGAGATGTCCCTGTATGCTGATAGAGAATGACTTGCAATTGTAAGGAGAGAGTTATCATGGAGCTGTACGAAGTGATGGATGAGAGCAGTGCTCTAAACAGTTTTCAGTCTGGGAAAGTCCTGATTATTTTTTTCTTCCAAAAGAAACAGCCCTCTGTCAACATTTTTATTGCTATAAATTAAAAATAAGCTTTGCACTACCTCAGCCAAATAAATAGAAATGAGTAATGAAGTACTGACTATCCAGATTTAGCCCACTGGCATCAGGGTGACTAATTGTAATTTACTCACTCTTGAATGCACAGGCTGCAGTCGAGGTTTTCCTAGGAAGCATGCAAGCAGGGTGAGAGCCAAATGCAGAAGATGGGGACTATGAAGCAATGTAAAGGCACAGAGTAACAAAACAACTTTTCCATATCACTCTCCAGGTCAGCAGGAGAACTAGGGTGAAATCTAGGACTCAGACCAACATCGTGTCTGCAAGCAAACCTTTTCCATCTTGAAGGGGCAATCATGAAAAGCCATAATTCCTACAAGACTGCAGCTTGTGGGTATTCAACATCCCACAAGATGGTTATTTACTTTCTATGAGCTTCAGTGTGATCTGAGAGAAGTCTATTGAGCCTTTTTGGCAGAAATAAGTGGGTCTTGTTCTGCTTTTATTTCCTCCCAGCCCTGATGCAGTCAGGAGAAAGTGAAGAGGTCACTGTTTTTTCTTGTTCATAAACACGATGCCATCTCTAAGAATAAGCTAAACAATGGCAGCTTAAACCTGAATTGAAAGAAGATTGCCTTGGTCCTGTAATCAGGTGGGAGATGGGGTCTGAACCATAGCATTTTATCAGGGAGAGTTTTATGCAGACATCATTAATCTGCTTCAGATTAATTCAGACACTTAGAACTTGGGCATGTTAAAATCACGCCCTTGCTTGACCTTTGGATATAATGTGAATGAATCAAAATCCAGTGATGTATACCAGACAAGATGATGTAGTGTCTCTCAGGGTGTAATGCAGTGTTCCTTGCATTTCTTATTTTTATTTGGGAGTAATTTTGAATGGAATGTGTAAGAAAAATCATGCATACTATGCTGGTTATAATAATCTAGCAAATTTAGTCTTTAAATTCTACAATGTGCCTTTACAGCTCACTGGAATAGGTAGTTTCAGCATACTCTAGGTATGTAAAGTAACTGCAACATTTTTTTATCTGTGTGGGAAGGTTAACATATTACTCTAATAATTTGTTAGGCACAAAACCAGGTAGGTCTCTAGGAGTGATGAGTTTATCACTGCACACTTGCACTCAGGAGTATTGATTGAAGAGCTTGGAAAAAGTCTATGCACTATTTGAAATGGTATGTAAGAATCTCATTTTCAGAAATGGACTTCTATAATGTTTTCACTGAACTTGCAAGCCTCCTGTTTTCACACCATTAATGCTCTTGAATCCAATTAGGCTGCTGAGCTCCTTCCTCATTACCATCTTTTTCCAAGAGGAACAGCCCTACCTTATCCAGCTTGACAAAATATTGCACCTACAAACTTTGGATCCTCCTTTCCTGTGGCCTGCATTTCTTTTCTTCCTTGGTATGTCTTCCTGGAGAATGCTGGTGGTGCACAACTCTTCTTCCTTCCTTGATGCATTTGCTTCTCCACCCCTGAAATCTGCCCTATCCTTTTTCCTTTCCACTACAAAGGTTTAGAAGTCTCTTTCCCTTCTCTAACTCTCCCAGCACCGAGTCCAGCTACTTCTCTGCTCTTCATGTCCCATCACTTCCTTCCCTAACCTATACTCACATCTGGCTGCTTTTACCCCCTCTTCATTCAGGGCAATTATGTGAAAGTCTTACCCTTATGAGTGCCTGCCCTGGATGCCACTTGACTCTGACTATTTTGTTTTAATTTAAAACCAGCCTCACTTAAAACAGTTTACAAACACTGTCTGGAGTTTTCTTCTCCCAAATTTCAATCTGCTTCTTCACAGCTTACAGGTCTTAAAGCTGCACTGTACATACAGAGATGCAACAAATACAACATACATCTTCTTTGCTGATGTTCTCAGAAGGTATAAGGTCTACCTTGATGGGAATTTTCAGCAAACGCCATATGCTCAGCCTCAGACAGCTGCCATGGAAACTTCATCCTGAAGTTTTGAAAAGCAAAACTTAGAAATAAAATAGAATTTTGTGATGAAAAAAGTCAGGGAGCTTAAATAGCAGACTGGTGCTTTGTAGTTAATTCTTTGGCAACTGAAAATCACACAGCTGCCAGATTTTCAGCCTCACGCACAGAAATCAGAGTGTATGAGGATAACAACTGGTTAAATAAATATGAATCAATTTTTTCAGTGAAAGGAATTCCAGAAAAAATATCCTACTTGCACCTTTAAATTCTGAGCTATTAAACTCCACCTCTGTTTTCTAAGCCATTGTGATGTGTCTGTACACACTGATGAGGTGACAAAATGATGACCCTGGAGCATGAAGATCCCAGCTTTCCCACTCTGTTTCCTATGCTTAGGAAGGAAAGGCAGCAGGGTTGTTAAGAAGAGCCAGTTGTAAAGGATGTTTTTCTGATATGGAGGTTTGTTTGGTGGACCTGATTTAGAGCTATCTGACATAATTGGGATCTGAGAAAAAACAGCCTTCTGCCCCTTCCCCATCAAGAAGTGTTTGCATTCAGATGGTGTTTTGGAATGTCATTCTGTTATTTTTTGGTTTTGCTTTGTGATACGAGACATTTAGCAATTGCCAGGATAAATACAGTTATATCTTAAGGGTGGCTGGGGTTTTTTGGTTGGCTTTTTTTTTCTGAGAATTCCTAACTATTTTGTGAAACTCCCTGGATGCTGGGAGAGTCTCTCTTCAGCACCACTCCATTACTTAATGTTCTTCCAGCCTTGTTAATTCCTTTTAGTCTACCTAAATTCTATTTCAAATAATCTTCTTTTTTGTATCCAAAGCCATGTAGTCTGGTCATCTGCACTGAAATATTCCTGTTGTCAAAGAAAAAATCCAACTGCATATAAACTTTTTTTTCTTCCTCTGCTTCTTTCTGTTTCTCTCCAGTGGAGGATGTGGAAAACTTCTGTAGGATTTTATGCAAGGTGGGTGGTTTTTTTATTGTGCTCTAGCATGTCTGGGAGAGGAGACCAAGAATAAGATACCTAGTATGCCTGATCTGGTGTAAATGCATTGTTGCACTAAGAGAATAATCTTTCATACACATCATGAGAGGTGTTTTGCCCAACCGCTTGGGCAGTGTGTATTATTCTCATGGAGAAAGTTCAGATGGAAAAGAAATGTTGTTGATAGATGTTTGTGTATTATTTTCACCCTTTTCCTGCTCCCAAAACCTGAAAATTTGGCCAGAAATAGATATTCACGCAGAAGAAATCAATTGGACCACAAGAAAAGCCCTACATTTTTTTTTGCAGGAAAACTTTAACAGATTTGTAGCAAATCTAGCTTTACCAGTGTGACTAGCCCCTGTGGTTGTGTCTACCTCTAATCCTTACTCTGGTCTTGGAGTTGCGGTGTTTTAGTTGGTCTAGCAGCATTTTGGGGTGCACAGGATATTTTTTTCTCCAAGACTAAATGGCCCATTTAAAAGAGGAAGAAGCAAAACTAGAGCATGGTTCCCAATTTGGGCCAGCACCTTCTCTGCCAGCTTCATCTGAGTAGTGTCCCCTATTGAGGGAAGACCTCCCCAAAAGACACCCAGCATTACTGTTGGCTGCCAACCTGAGAAAAACATGATATTGGCCAGTTCTGCCTGCTGCTCCCCTCCGTTTCTCTGGTCCCTGCCAACCAGGCTGTTAAGACCAGGAAAAGCCACTGGGTAGGTGACAAGAGCCAAAGAATTTGCTGAATGTGTCGTGCTTGATAGCAGTCTCTCCTTGCCTATCACATTCCTCTGCGGCAGGACAGATGCATAGAATATGTCCCAGACCTTCCCTCCAGAGGGAGATAAGCCCTGGAGCCCTCCACAGAGCAGGGCTGCACCAGTTCTTTTCCCCACATTGTGTGAAATTGGCTCTTCTGCACTAGTGGCAATGGACAGCTGTTTGGAAGTTTATATTTATTTTTTATTATTGAAAGAAAATTCTTCAGTAATACCCTGTTTGAGGTACTTGGTTACCCTGAAGGTAGCAGAGACCTTTGGGGCATAATCCCTGGGCCTGGCTCCACCACTGAGGTATGGAGTAGAAAACAGTGTTGTGGCAAAGGAAAAGAAGGGCATTAACACACACAATCCCGTGAAAGGTGCAGCATTGCTCTTCCCCACCCTAGATGGCTGCATGGCACCGAGCCACAGTAGGTGCAAGCCTGGGAGGGAAAGGCGATGTTGAAGAATGTGCTGTTATGCATTTCCTCAGCTTTTCCCTTGTTGGTAGAGTTGTGCTAGGACCACAGACTTGGCAGGCGTGATGGAAAGCTGTCTCCCCTGCAGCTCTCCAGGGATCTTCCCTGGCAGTTTGCCTGGTTCTGGGCATCGAGCACTGTGGTGAGGAGCTGAGCTCTTGCCAAGAAACATTGACTGTGGCTGTGCAGACCCATGGAGGGCAAGGCAAAGTTCCTCAAACTTCCCTCACCATACTGGAAAAAGACATGAAGACAATATGTCCTCATCTTACGAGCACTAATTAGCTACATGTGGCATTGCACCCACAGAAATATTGCTTCCAAGACTGAAGTAAGAGCCCCTGCATTCCATGGAGTCTCCAAACAGGTGGGACACCTCTGCTTTGTGCTGTCAAGACTCTCAGACTTTGCAGAAAGTGGGCAGGCTTAAGCCTCAAAGTAAAGGCACAGCAAGAGCTGGCCATTGTATTGTGAAAATAGCCTTTCTGGTGTCATGATTCTGGAGTTTGACTGAGATCTGGGACATTGCTTTTACTTTGTGTGAATAAAAACTTTATATATCTGCATGAGGTGAGTTTCCAAAATACAGCAAACTAGAGAAAACTTGAAGATCTCTCTCAGCTGCTGTTGCGTTTCTTTATGCAAAAAATATTTTAAGTCTCCCAAAGGAAACATGGTACATGGAGTCTCATGGTACACATTGTATGGTGTGTACATGGCCACCTCTGCCTCAAAAATAACTTTCAAAATCTTTGGGTAGCAGTAAACAAACTTCAAATATGTTTAATCCTTATAAGTTTCTGGTAGGAAACAGAGGATAGACAACCTATTGTACCCCAACTGAGGGAAAAGGAGAATTCAACCCTCTATAGACACTAGAGGTTTCAAAGGTGCACCCACCTCACCCCCATCACAAACCATTTCAGTCAAAATTTTCAGTTTATTAGACACCACATACCGCAGCTACAAGATGCAAAACCACAGGAAACCAGTTCTCTTTGGTCCCAGTGCCTGCAGAGCTATAATTTCCTAAGAGACTGGCTCCCTGAAACCTCTGCATACTTTGATCCCTCAGTAGTGCCTATAAATTTCCATTCTCTTTTTGGAGCCTGTAATGAATTGAGCTGTGGTCATGCATTGAAAAAGGACAAGAGGTTCCCCCTGCCATTACCTTCCCTTTTCTCATCACTCCTGGGTAAAAGGTAGGCCACAGATTAAGTGTGCTTTTTGTTCATAGCAATTGTTTGCCTGAAATTCTTTCAAAAAACTATGCCTTTCATTCAATACTGTTATTGAGTTACTGCCATGATATACAAATATTCTCTGTTCTTCTGCTTAGGCAATGGGGAGAAATTAACAGTTAGTAGATGATATTTATTGTCAATGCAGTTTTCTGGGATTTGAGATGGGAAAAGGAGCCAGCAACCCCAGAGATCTCAGAGGTAAAGTTGTGGAGGGACAATGTAAGTTCTCACTTTTCCTCATCTTTCCTGCTTTCTCTCCCTATTTCTTCTCCAGTTGCACCATCCAGCACACACAGTCTATGTCAAGAGCTGAAAGAAATACTTCATGTCTCCTTCTCCCATCAATATCACATCTGATTCTGGCTTTGCCATGGTTGAGCCTCTATTCTGTCCTGTGTGTCTCTTATGCTCTTAAGTTTAACAGGGTATTGTTGAATTGCTAACACTCTTGTGCACTGCCACAGAAGCAGGGAGACTTCACATCTCAGGGCAGGAGTATTTCCCCACCACACTGCTGACTGGAGGAGCAAGGCAGGCTGAGTACTTTTAAATCTAATTTGCCAAAATTTTTCTTTCCCCATTGAGAATACAGGCTAGAATTGTTTTTGAAGTAATTATGCTGTTTCATGAAGTAGCCTTTTGTGCATATCTGTGAACCATGATGGTGGACATAAAGTGTTTTCTTGATTTATCAGCCTTCTGCATCACACAGGTTTAGACATCTGTGATTTATATATGTATTTATATATTTAAAGAGGTCCATGTGTTGGTCACATGTTAATTTAGTTCCATGGATCCTTGCAGTCTGGAAAAACAGGCCAACGCTTAGCTGAAAACGTCAGGTACTTGGAAAGCAGAAGTGGAAAGGCTAGCAGGGAGGGGAGGTGATTGAAGCAGAGGGAGCCCTTAAACAAAAGCACAGTCCTCACACCGCAACATGTATTTGTCTTTGATGCTGGCAGAGTTGTATGAGCTCTACAGGAAGCTCTGCACTGCTGGAGGGCTGCTTTCAGCTGAGACACTGGACCCAGGTCCTATTTTTTCTGGCTCTGGTGGCTGTCCAGGAGGAAGTGAGAGATCCTATGACACTTTTTGGAAGAGAAGGACATGATCCCAGTGCTGTGGATAAAGTTTCCTGTCTGGCAATAAAACGCATTCAGCTCTGTGAATGGTATTTACAGGTGCCAGCATCAGGCTCTACAGGCTGTTTGTTAAGGCTATGTAGTCCTCAACTGGTGTAAGGCAGGAAAGCTGCTTAGATGGTGAAGTTGCAGGATTTTTTTTCCTCTTCCTTTGCTTGGGAATTATTTATTTCCCCTTTGGTTCTAACATAGGTTTGGCTGAGCATAGAAAATTAATTGTTCACCCAAACCAGCTTTTTAAGTCATGATAGGAATGTAATTTACAAAAAAGCAATTGAACATTGGCTGTCTAGTGACATACATTTACAGGAAGATAATGCAGAGCACCTAAAGCTAAGAAATTTTCTGTTGCATCAGCTATAGAACAGACATAAATTAATATCGTGAGTATCTAGCTACCCATGGGTAGCCTTGAAAGAGACATCACAAAGAAGGGGTCTGTGCCCATGCAGGTTGACTTGTTGACTCCCATTTAAAGCATTTTGATGCCTCAAGTGAAGATCATTCCTTTGTTGTGTTTACCCTTTTTGCAGTTAGCTATTGATGATTTGTATGGAACACAAAATATGAATAGCATCTCTGGAAATTAATACTGAGGTGAGTGGAAAGGAAGAACAAGAGAAACAACCAGAAACTTATTTAACAGGCTGGCTGCTGAATGGTAGCAACATTACTGCTTTTAGCATATGATTTATTGCTAATGCCCCTTCCCATGACTTGCCTTCAGCCTCTGATGTCAGTCAGCTCTGAATTAATTACTTAACAATGGAATGTGAAAGTGTGGTAGGTTTGGTTTATTCCCCATTCCTCCTTGAAATTGTTGTGTTAACTTGCTTTGTCCGTGTTTGCTCACTCTCTTGCCCTCCTCATGAAGCACCTTCTTATTCGTTAATTCAAAAAGGTGAGGGTGCTTAGGCACACATTGCATTGCCTCATTATAAATGCAGCTTTTTAGCCAGGGCAAGCAAGGCTGGTGTAGGAATGTAGAAGATCATATCTTCAGGGGAAAATCAATATTAAAGATGTACAATTGCTCCAATGGTAGTGAAACAATTAGTTGATCTACATGCCAAATGACAGACCTCTTGATAACAAGGGATTATGTGTCCTGTCTTTCCAGGCTGTGCTCTGTTGGAGCTGCTCTCTGGGTCCCTCAGACAGAGATAATCTAATTATTATAACAAAGACCAGGTCGATTTTAAAACAAAAAAGAAAAAAGAGGAGGGGAACTGGAGAGAGAGGCTGGAGGGAGGTGGATGTCAATGAGAAACAGGCTCTGGAAAAAGTTGCAGAGGAGTAGGGGAAAACTGGGAGTACAGGTTAACCATCAGTTTGGCTCCACAGACTTTGGAAATGCAGACACACCAGACTGTTGCCAGACAAACCCCAAATTAGCAAGTGCTTACAGCCTTCACAAGCACTCATTCAATCATACTCTTGGAAAGGAGGGAGTTGAGGAAACAAGGTAGTGTTGGATTGAGTGGAAAGGAGGTGGTCTAGGCTTGGATTGGCTCTCTGTTGAAAAATCACAGGCACCTGCTGCAAAAATGGCTTGTGAAAAAATGCTTTACCACAAAAAAAGCAACAACCCAGGAACAAACAAAACAACCTACACTTTCCCCCTTTACTAACTCATGAAAAAAGATCTTTGTTTTCTTTTCTAGCCAAGGAAAGGCTTGGGCCCAGCTGTAGGCAATGAAGCTGTACAGCCCATGCTAAGCATGAGGTGAATTGTTTTCCTGAGGGTAGGGTGAGGGTTCAAGAGGCTTCTCTGAATGGAAAGCCTGGTTTCTCCGACTGCTGCAGTTACACCAAGGCTGCTGCCCCTCACTGACAGCTGTGGTTCTGAGGCACTGGAAGTTTCAGAGTCATTTTAAAATTACTAAGCGTCAACAGTCCTCTCTAAGCCTAGTATCTAGTGAGCACCAGCTGAAATAAGATCCTGTGTGTAAGCCATGATGCAGGCTTTTGCAGGTGCTGTATCTGCTCTGTCAGTGCATCCTATCAGCCCCATCAGCACAAAGTTCCCCTGATAGTTGTGATTGCCTTCAGCGAGACCTAGAGGATGGATGTGGGAATGGGCATATCCTCAGTGGGTGTCAACTGACCTGAACTTAGAAAAAATCCTTTCTAAATGATGGTGGTGTAGAAGAGAGTTACTTATGCCCAATACTGGGCTTGTACCAGCTAGCTTTATGTGGATTTCTGGCAACAGATAGTACTTGAAATTTTTTTTGCCTTGTTTTTACTTTAAGATAGAGACGCTGGATCTCTGTGTACATTTCATACAAGATGTATACCACAACCCCAGGTTTTGCAGCTCCTTCCAGACTTTTCTTAAGGGTGGATCCTGGATTTGTCCTGTCCTTTATGACTATGTTTCCAAAGTTTAATTCAACTTTAATTCAATACCAACACACCTGAAATGCTTTGGTGGTTTGGTCTAGGATTCTGATGCTGTTCTCTCTCCAAGGCAAATATTGCAATAGCTCAGCCATGCAAATGTGTGTAGGTGTCTTCAAGCTGTATAATCTGGTAGGGTAAGTGGACTGAATGGCTGAAAGAAGGCTCACAGACATCTGGAAGTTGCTTTTTTTTCCTAAGCATTGTTAGGACACAAAGTTCAGGCATTTTTGCACAGTTCCCCACTGACCCTTGGATTCATGTCATCAGACCCAATCTTGTTATCTTGGCAAGTATTCACACAAATGAGAGCATCTAACAATGGAGTCTTTCTTTTTGTATCTTCCCTCTCCCTCTCCCCTCATCCCTTGCTGCCTCCCTCTCCTACACTGGAGACAGAAAATTTGGAACCGCCAAGGATGAGATCACTGCTCTGCAAGGAGCAACAAGCAAGCTGGCTGCACAATTTGGGGCTCTGCATAGACTGTTCCTAGTGAGCAGATCTAATGTTATTTCCCTATCCGCAACTGCACAGAGACAGCAGCACTTTGGAGACTGTACTCACTAGCCGCTTGGGTAAGACTGCAGATAAGGCTCAGAGATGAGGAGCCATCAAAACACCAATGTCTAGCACAGGCTTTGCATTCCTGGCTTTGCTCTACTTACTTTAATCGCATGAGTTTATAAGCTGAAATTAGCTAGGCATGGAGTCATTACCCATTCTGGGAAAAGGCGCAGTCGGACTTATTTTGGGTATGTCTTATGGGTCCACATGTCCTTTATTCCAGTTGAGAATATAGATAGGAGAGTTTATAAACAGCTTTTAGATTTGCATGGTGCTTTAGAAACAAGTGAAAACAAATTATATTGCCGCACTGGAACTGAGGACTCCAGATTTCCTATGGATTCTTGTGCTAGTGCTGCTGCGAAGCCTCAGCTTCAGGTTACTCCCCACATATATTTTCTAGGGTTTTCTCCTTCCTAGCACACTACTCTTGAATGCACTTGAACCATCTGGTAAAGGTCCATGTTACCATACCTGAGCTCTCTGTGTGCTCACAGCTGGTAGGGCAGACTCGAAATCACCAGGTGTTTCTTGGATTTGTGCTGTAGCGCATCCTTCAGCAAAAGTGCTAAGCACGTGTCACCCTCCTCCCTCCAGTCTTCACCAGAACTGCAGGAATTTCCTGCACTGACCGTCTGGACTCAGACGTGTTTTTCCAAGTGTGTGCTCTTTGTTTTCATTGAAACGGAATAAAAACAAAACAGCAGAGGAAATTCAATAAAAATTATGTTTGATAGACCCAGAAAAAAATATTTTTTTAAAGAAGGACTACCATTTACAAGCACAGATGCAGACATTCCCTACTATCCCACTCCTGTTGAAAGTTCAAATTTAAATCACCCAGGAGTCAGTTACTCATATATGTGTGGTTCTTTTTGCTTTATTATAATGAACAAGAAGTTGTCTGTCAGGGATTTTCTTAAGTATCCTGCCAAAGCACTGTTACATCTTCACGGTATTCTTTCTAGTACTTTGCTTTACATTATGGTTTCTGAGGTTTTGGAAAGTGTTGGAAATACTTATTACTAAGTGTCAAGAACTCATGCCTTGTTAGGGGTTGCTATGGCATTGATATCTGTTGGAGAGCCACCACCTTTTGGACAATGATCAGGGCAAAATGTAGGCTGCTGTGTATTGTAGTAACCATTTATATCAACTGAGGACAAAACATTTAATTTCACCCATTTCCTTTCCGCAAAACCTTGCATTTTTTTTTCCTGAACAATTTCACGTCAAGTGACAGATCATTAAAACTGCTCATCCTCACTTTAAGCAACATTTTTCAAGTTCAGTTCCTTAGTCTGGCAGATAGTGTAATTCTCGATATAAACTGTAGTAAATTACCATGCTATTTAACAATTACTTACAGTGCATTCCATGATCATTCAGTGCCTTGGGATATTGTGCATTCTGCCTAATTGCAGGTTTAAAAAAAATGTATTGCTGTCATTATGCCATTATGTTATGGTAGTATAAAGAGCAGAATAAAGCAAATCAGATAAAGCTGAGTGAGACTTAACTGTCTGCATGGGAATGTTAGGAACCTTGTCTCTCACCCTTGCAGACCACAAAGATAATTTCCCAACTACTAAGTAGTAGTTGTTTTTTTTAAAAAAAAGAAATTGTTAGGCAGTGTCTTTACACTCAGGGGAAATGTCTATCAGCAAAACTGATTAGAGATAAGGGTAAGCAGATGTCAATACAGAAGACCACCAAAGAGCTGACTTCCTGAAGGGAATGGGGAGAGATCCAGCAGGTAGTAAAAGTAGGGTAGGTTGGATTGCTGTACCATGTCTGGGGACTAATCCTGCCCTCCTTTCATCTCCAGGGAGAGTCTTGCTGGAAGAAAGGATGGCAAGATTGAATTCTGTATCTTAAATGGGAGAAAAATTCTGGTTTCTGCAGCCATTTTCAGGGTGAATTTGCATGTGTGAGTGTGTGTTTTCATTTATTCACAAACTGCTTCTTTAATTTGATGATTGAATGGAAATTAAAAGTATTAGGGAGAACAAAGAAGTGTGAGAGGATATTCTGCAGAATTGCTTGCATTTCCTGTACCCATGGAGGAGCTGAATTTAGCTGAATTTTCTCTGTAGAAAGACCTTCACCATAATACTTGGTTTTGCCACAGGCTTCACCTGAATTAAGTCTTCAGTTATGGGGCTACACAAGGTTTAGGAAAGGGCCAGTAAGGAAGCTTTAATGAAGCTACCATTGTAAAAGCAGATCTGTGTATTTCAGTATGTTATAAGAACAGATTGGCTTTTTCAACATTTTACGGGGAAATTAATGAGGAAAAAAATATTATGATCATAGAATCATAGAATAACCAGGTTGGAAGAGACCCACTGGATCATTGAGTCCAACCATGGATGTTTAGTTATTTCTATGGATTTTTAAATAGAATTTCACATTCACCCTACTCATCCTTAACTTCATACATAGAGCTCTAAAATGCCAGAATCTGGGCTTACCCCTCTTCTTTTGTCCTCCCCTGCCAGCCAGGGAGGATCTTGCAGCACCACCCTGCCAATTTTTCAGACAGATGCCCACACACATTGCAAAGGAGCTTCAGGCAGCTTTTGCCAGCTAGCTGAAAAGCTATTTTAGCATCACCATGCAAGGCCTGTGTCAGAGTTTTACCACTCAACTTTGCTCCTCCACCAAAGGAGGTGATATGCTGGAGGCTGGGAGGTGCAGAGGGCAGAGTGTGATGTTCCTGCTCTCCCAGTCAGCCTCCTGTCATGCCAGAGCAGCCATCCATGTGTCCTAAGGCTCTCACATGAGGGTGTTAGGGGTAAGAAAGGGAATGATTTTTCAGGTGCTGGGTTTGCCTTAAGGCACCACATGCTGCAAGTCAGGCTCTGAATTTGACAACAGCCTTTCTGTTCCTAAAGCACTTGAGGATGCTTGTCTCAGCAGGATTCCCAGCAAGACAGCTGGCATTGCTTAGGGCTGAGTCCAGACTCATTTGCACTTATTTGAACTCACAGAGATTTTTTTATGACTATTAGAGCTATTTGGTTTCTGCCTGGGTTTCCTGGGCTATCCACAACACTTGCCACTGTCATCTCTGTCTCCTCTTGTGCATGAGCCAGACAGACCCCACCAGATACAAAGTCATCTTTGATGCAAGGACTGAAATGACTGCATGTTCTCCCTGTGACAGGATGAATTCTGTGGTACTCCAAGAACTGCAGACACAGATAGGGAGAAGGATGGATCCAGGCCAAACCAGAGGCAGGAGAACCCTAAATAAAAAGGTGCTCTGTAATAAGGTGTTGCAGGATGAATTCTTACTCAGGCAAAGTCCTGTAAGAGATGTCTGTCCTGGTACCAATTTACAAATCATAAATCATAGAATCACTAGGTTGGAAAAGACCTTCGAGATTGTCAAGTCCACCCATAACTGTCCAATACGTAACCATATCTCTAAGCACTTCATTTGCCTCAGTCTTTAATTGTAAAGAAAGTTGTTCCCTCTGTGTACAAACCCAGGAGCTAGAGGAGCAAAATGAGGCTCCTATGATCCAAGAGGAGGTGGTCAAAGCCTCGATAGCCCGACTAGACACCCACAAGTCTATGGGGCCGGATGGGATTCACCCAAGGGTATTGAAGGAGGTGGCAGATGTGCTGGTCAAACCCCTTTCCATCATCTTCCAACAGTCCTGGAAGACTGGGGAAGTTCCACTGGACTGGAGGCTGGCTGATGTCGTGCCCATCTACAAGAGGGGTCGCAGGGAGGATCCAGGGAACTACAGGCCTGTCAGTCTGACCTCAGTGCCAGGGAAAGTCATGGAACAGGTGATTTTGAGTGCGATCATGATGCACATACAAGAGAACCAGGTGATCAGGCCCAGTCAACATGGGTTCACAAAAGGCAGGTCTTGCCAAACTAACCTGATCGCCTTCTATGACAAAGTGACTCGGCTGCTGGACGAGGGAAAGGCTGTGGATGTATCTTCCTGGACCTCAGTAAAGCATTTGACACAGTTTCTCACAGCATTCTGCTTAGGAAACTGTCAGCCTCTGGCCTGGACAGGCGCACACTCTCCTGGGTGGAAAACTGGTTGGACGGCTGTGTCCGTAAAGTGGTGGGAAATGGTGTTAAATCCAGCTGGAGGCCAGATACAAGTGGAGTTCCCCCGAGGCTCAGTGCTGGGTCCAGCCCTGTTCAATGTCTTTATCAATGATCTGGATGAAGGCATTGAGTGCACCCTTAGCAAGTTTGCAGACGACACTAAGCTGGGTTGAAGGGTCACTCTGCTAGAGGGTCGGGAGGCTCTGCAAAGGGATCTGAACAGGCTGGACCGCTGGGCAGAGTCCAATGGCATGAGGGTTAACAAGGCCAAATGCCGGGTCCTGCACTTGGGGCACAACAACCCTGTGCAGTGCTACAGACTAGGAGAAGTCTGTCTAGAAAGCTGCCTGGAGGAGAGCGACCTGGGGGTGCTGGTTGACAGCCGACTGAACATGAGCCAGCAGTGTGCCCAGGTGGCCAAGAAGGCCAATGGCATCTTGGCTTGTATCAGAAACGGTGTGGTCAGCAGGTCCGGGGTGGTTATTCTCCCTCTGTACTCAGCACTGGTGGGACCGCTCCTTGAATACTGTGTTCAGTTCTGGGCCCCTCACCACAAGAAGGATGTTGAGGCTCTGGAGCGAGTCCAGAGAAGGGCAACAAAGCTGGTGAAGGGGCTGGAGAACAGGTCTTATGAGGAGCGTCTGAAAGAGCTGGGGTTGTTTAGCCTGGAGAAGAGGAGGCTGAGGGGAGACCTCATTGCTTTCTATAACTACCTGAAAGGAGGTTGTAGAGAGGAGGGTTCTGGCCTCTTCTCCCAAGTGACGGGGGACAGGGCAAGAAGGAATGGCCTCAAGCTCCACCAGGAGAGGTTTAGGCTGGACATTAGGAAAAAAGTTTTCACAGAAAGAGTCATTGGGCACTGGAACAGGCTACCCAGGGAAGTGGTTGATTCACCTTTCCTGGAGGTGTTTAAGGCATGGGTAGACAAGGTGCTAAGGGGCATGGTTTAGTGTTTGATAGGAATGGTTGGACTCAGTGATCTGGTGAGTCTCTTCCAACCTGGTTATTCTATGATTCTATCATCCTATGATTCTATGATTCTATGATCTACTCAGCTTTTAAATAACCCCAGGATTGGTAACTCAACCATCTCCCTGGGCAGCCTGTTCCAGTCCTTGATACCTTTTTGGTGAAGAATTTTTTCCTAATGTCCAATCTGACCCTCCTCTGGCTCGGCTTGAGGCCAGTCCCTCTCATCCTATCACCTATCACTTGGGCAGAAAGACCAGCAACCACCTCTCTACAACCTCCTTTGAGGTAGTTGAAGACAGTGATAAGGTCTCCTGTCCTATAAATGCCTTATAACTGCATTGTTAGAGAGCACTCTCCCCAAACAGAACGGGATTTGCATTACTGACCTCTGTGCTTGGGTCCCTCCACTTCTCTTTGTGTCTTGTGCTGAAGCAGGATTCCTTTATCTGATTTAAGGGACACTGGGAGAACTGTGACCCTTTGCTCAGTGTCCCAGTTCCACTCTCCTCCCACCAGGCCCACTCTCTTCTCCCCTGCCACTTACTCACCACTGCCTGCATGGAGTATGGTTTACTCTTAACCACCTGTACCTGCCAGACTGTCTCTCCCAAAGTGCACCAGGGACAAGTTAAGCAAACACATCAAGCCACACAGTGCTAGCAAGATACCACCAGCGAAGGTAACTGAATATGCACAGTTTTTTCCCTTTAGCCTAGGCATGAAAGGAGCTGGGAAAAGCCAGACAAATCCCAGGCAGATGCTTTGTGTGCTTTGACAGTGGCTTCAAACATCCAACAGGAAAATCTGCCTTGTTTTGCTGAAAGAGAGGCTAAATCAGACCAGCAGGTTATTTATCCTGAAACATGTTTGTCTGTTCCACCAGTGTTGCGCTAAGTCAAGGCAGGGTAAATCACGATGACTGCCCTTCTCAGATCAGCCTGTACTTAACTTCTGCAGCGGTCGTGCATGTGTGGCACATATTTGATGCTCTCAGCCAGTCAGATCTTTTTTGAAACTAGTAACTCTGGGTTTATTCACATTGGCTGGTTGTGTCTAAGAGCTGGTTCCAGGTTTCAGTATGCCTGTACAAGCCAGATGACTCCATCCTTCCCACCTCTGTAGTTCTGAGTGGTCACGCTGCCACAAGAGAAGATTTGCCCTGCTTCCACAAGCCCCTGTAGGAAACCAGGCTTCAGACCACATGCACCACCACCCGTGTGCATCTGCTGCAAGTGTAGGGGGAAGCTATCCTGTCCCCAGGCACAACCTTTATCCTTGGCCTTTGCCAGTTATTTCGAGGAAAAATGGGAACAGCAACAAAGATACTAGGGGAAAAATATATGCAAGCTATCATTTTTTTTTCATTTGTTGATGTGTTTTCTTTACAAAAATGCAGAGTTTCATCCTTACTGCTTTCAATATTAT
This sequence comes from Clamator glandarius, assembly GCA_033459285.1. Taxonomy (NCBI): domain Eukaryota; kingdom Metazoa; phylum Chordata; class Aves; order Cuculiformes; family Cuculidae; genus Clamator; species Clamator glandarius. Next base: position 889,475 of record JAUNZM010000702.1, read on the forward strand.
AAGAGAAACTGATGAAAGCCACAATAGATTTGCTTTATTGGATAATGTAATACATCACTTAAAAGGTAAGTTGCAAACAGTGGTCCTCATCTAATGTCATTAACCGTAACCTCTGCTTCTGCTCCCCCACCAAATCCCAGCCACTTTTAAAAAAATCTATCTTCTTGCCCAGTGATAAGTGATTCTTTTATCCATGTGATGCATCCAACAGTGAAATGAATTTCTCCTTTTACAAGGTATGACACTTTTTGCTATGAAGTAGGTTTTGATTGATTCAAGAAGTGTCCTAGATAATAGCAGGCTAACCAAGAATAAATTGGCCTGAATGTTGATGTAGAGGACTGTTTCTAAGTGGGTTAATGCTGTTCCTAATGAGGATGAGTAATGTTTGGTTAAGTTGCTTCTTGTAATATAACTACAATGTTATATTATTTTTCTATTCCTCAGTTTGGCAAATACTCACATTTTTCAATTTCCCTTAGGGGAGGAATTGTCCATATGACCTGTGAAGCTTTGGTCTTTCTTAATGACTTAAGTTGAAAGCAAACAGTGGTAGCCTGCACCAAGTATTGATCTGATCCTGGAAAGGGCTAGCTAGCTGCTGGCTGCTCTAAGTGGAAGCTGTATGTGGTTCAAGCAGACTTTTGTTCAGGCTGCAGTGCTTCCTATCTTATTTGTGAGTTTAAAAACAGATCTGCATTGCTTATCCTGCCTTTATTGTACAAGTGGAGAAAACCATGCATTTCTGATACATGCTATACAAGGTGTTTCTCTCACAGATATTATCACTGTGTGGGTCGTGGCACACCCCTTTTTTCTCCATGCAATGCCTGCTCAGGCAGAGCACATGCTCAATGGAGAGGGTCTGCTGCAAAGTCACCACAAAGACATGGTCAGAAAGACAATCGTTGGACAGTCTTGCTCACTTAGAGATAGCGTGTAGGGTTTTCATCTGTCTAGTGCTATCACTGGAAAGCTATGCACTTCTCTCCCACCTTTCTCTCTGGTTTGCCCAGAATGAGCGGCTATGGCTCCATCACCTGTGCAGTTGCCGTAATACTTCCAACCTGCCCATAAAGGCAAGTCACACACAGATCTGTTGCGGGTTTTCAGGTCCAGCCTAAAACGTGGGATGGCAGTGTCACTTCCCAAGGCCTTTCATACCTCAGGGACACTCCATGGTGAACATAATTTTCTCCCTATTGTGCAAACCCACCGTGAGACAGACTCTACTTCCCTGCCTGCTTGACTCTGCCTGGGTACCTCAGGGCTGCAGGATGAGGGGCACTCCAACACAGCCACCTCTCTGTACCTATGGGCGTGCTCATCACCTCCTCTGTGTTTTGGAGGAACGAGCCTTTGCACATGTAACTCATTGACGATTGCTGTGCGCAGCCCAGAACTGTGCATGGCTCTGCCTCAGGCTCCTTCCTGCCATCCAGCCGTGTTGTGACCACAAGCTGGGACCAGCACCAGTCCAGAATTGCCTTTCTTAAGTACGGCTGTTTTAGTAGAGTCTACAGCTTCCGTAGGAGTAAATTGTCAGGATTTGGGAAACGCCAGACTGAATCAACTGGAAAAGCAAAAATATTTTTGTTGGCATTCCTACATCACGACTTTAATGTTTAAGAAGCCTTTTCCACTCACTTACACCCAGAGACAGTTGATGCAATAAAAATGCAGCTTTGCTCCAATCCACTCTGGATTTGCATAGTACTATATTATTTTAAAGAGAAGCTGACTTCTAAATTCATAGACCTGGGCTTGAATGAGCTGATTTAAATACTGAAGTATTTCAAATGGGTTACATTAAAAACAATCTCATTTATTTTAGTTTGGTGTTTTCATGTAGTTTTTCAAAGTTAAGCTAGACCCACTGCATGAGAATGAACATTTTAGTAATTTTTATAAGACTTATAAGAAGCATATGTTTTAAAGCTTCATTTTGTAACACAGCAAAGTATATTTTAGATAGATTTATTTACAAAATGGCCACATTAAAAGAAATTTTCATGTGGAAAAACGTAGCAATACCAAGTGACAGTTACCACAAAGTTTAAAAATATCTATATTGATGATATGGAGTGAAAAGAAACAGGAAAAGAAATTAAAAATTAGATGAGAAATTGGGATTTTTTTTTAAGTGCTCAAAGTGAACACATTTCCATTCCTATCACAAAGCCGGTGAAGGCACAGCATTCTACAGGATACTTTCATGACGAATCAAAAAAAAAAATGTTTTGTGAAAGAACTGAAATATCTCACCTGAAAATCTGGACCTTCATCTTGAAAAGGTGAGAAATGTTAACTTTGATTTTGCAGTTCTAATCAGTTTTGGTTCAGGTTACATTTTTGTTAAATGAAGTATTCAATGTGTGTGTAACATACATAATACAAGTATTTTACTATAACATAATAATAAATTAAAACCACACAAATATAAATGTCATGACAATACCAAAACAAAACTTGACACAAAATAATCAGACCTCTACTGATGAGAAATCCTGTGAAATATCTTAAGATTTGGGAAAAAAAAGCATTTTTTCTGTAAGAAAAAAAACTCTCAGCATTTTATCAGCTGAAACTTACCATAAGTATCATTGAAAACTGTTACATCTAATAAGTGAACTATATTAACATATCATCCTACTAGAATTACATCAACAAGTACCTCCATTTGTCTAAGGAAAAATCTGAAGGAATTCTCAAAACATAGTTTTTAACAGTTTTTCAGAGCTTAGAAAAAGTAAGCCCGGCTTTAACAGGAACCATCTAAAGTAATTTATACAAGATGCATTGAAGATATTTTATGAATATAAAAGACACATGCTTTTTGCTCTGCTTTGACTGAAGAGCTGTTGTTACCACAGGCAAATGTACTAACATTTTGAAGGTATTTTCATAATCTAAGGTCTTCACTGAGGATGCAGTTATATTTTTTTGAGGAAAGCACAAATGATTCATTTTTTTCCTCCAAATTTGGGGAGAACATCACTAAGATCAACAGGAAATTTACTTTCAAAATCCCAACAAAACTGGACCTAATTTTTCCAATACCTATTGGACCTGTTACAGAGACTTAACCCATTAGCCTTGAAAACTATTAAGCTGGAGCCAAATCCCAAGTAAATGGTGAATGTATCAGGAAAGCAACAAAACCATCAACACCCTGTTATTCCAGAGGTTTATTTCCTCGCCAAGGAACAAAGCTCCTTCTCCCTGCAGAAGTTGTGTAACATTCTGTTCCATGAAGGCGTGCATTCCTGAAGAGTGGAGGTCCTGAGAATGTCAAAAGCTCTTGAAAACAGGTCCAGCTTCCACTTTGCCAGACACTATGGCAAAGGCTGTCCGGAGAGCTAATTTTGGGTAATGAGCAATCAGCAGGGGCAGAACATCCTGTAAGTATCTACAGTTGAACCCTCTTAAACAAGATTGGGATCACCCAAAGCTTTTGTCATGGGTGTTAATATGGTGATTAAAGTTTACAAGAGGCTGGTGGTTTTATTTTTGTCTTGTCACATGCATGGCAGCTAGGCAGGAAAGCTATCTTAGTGCATCAATGTTTAAGAGTCATAGGATATTTCAGTCATCTATACACAAAATGCGAGACATGCTTATGTAGCAATAACTGCTATATAAAATTAATCATGGTTCTTGTACTAATGGTGTTGGGCAAAGATGTGGCAGCATACTCAGAAATATTATTTGGATAAATGTACTTTAACTGGAACATCTGCTTCAGTCTGTCAGAGCGTTTTGAAATACAAGTCTTCTGTTGTATGTAAAATAGATACGCTCATGGATGTTTGTATTGTGCAAACATGTGCTCTATCGCTGTGAGATATACCACTTCAGAGCTGGCAATGTCTGCTGACAGCCTTATATACTAGCAGATCTTCTTGTCTTTTGTTGCCTACACTTTTCCCTGAAAAACCCAACATGAAACCTACTTTTTCTGCATAACTTGTTTGGGGGGGCAGGGACACACAGGAACTGACTTTTGGTAGGTGATGTACTCAACAAAATATGTAGGGTTGTTTCTTCCACTTTCTGCTTCTGTTCTTTCTCACCTTTGTATTTAAAAGACTGTCTTGAACAGATAGGATCCTAAGTGAGTCTTATCAAGGTCAGAGCTTGTTGCTCTGGCACAAATTTGAATACGAAACTTTGTAGCTATCTGATTCCTAAACATCTTTGGAAGCCATGTTTACCACCATATTAGCTTGTCTGTAATTGTGGTGAAATTTGTGCTTCCTTTGTTACATTTCCATTTTTAAAAGAAGAATCCAATTTAGTTTAATCTAATAAAAATTTAATTTAATTTAATCTAAATTTAAAAGGATTGTGTGAACAACTATTTTTGGTTTGGTTTGGATTTTGGTTTTGGCTATTGAGCAAAAAGCTGAGAACAACTTAAGTTTTCATGGTGATGAATTTATATATTTTTCATTTTTCTCCCTTAAAATATTTGAAACTAAGTTACCCATTTAATACATGAGCTGCTACAATTGCCATTATAACCAGAAAGGGTGCAGGCCCACAGAACAGTTGCCCCAGCTGCAGGGATATGGCATGGCTGGGGAAAGTTTTCTCTAGTCCAGTCCCTTGATTATGTTCCACTACATATAAAGCACCTAGATGTTTTGGGAAGTGGCTCTCATCTACATGTGGAGTAGTTTAGGAGAGGTATTTGTTTGGTGCCTGTCTCCTTCACTATGTAACTACTACTAATACAGGGTGGAAAGCAACTGCAGAAACTACTGAAAGATAATCTCTGCCTACATGAACCTATAATTTGGTAAATGGAATTTAAATAATTCAAATCTGCTGAAGTTACAGGATAGATACCAAAGACAGTTTTCTTCAAAACCACTCGGTGAACTTGAGGGGATAAGTTCCTTGCACGTATGGCTTGGCTACAGGCAGTTTTGAAATGTTCAGCCTTGATTCAGTTGTTCATTCACAGGTTTCTACATGCTGTTTGTTGTATCCCCAGGGCACCACATCTGAGTTTCAGCTCCTGGTCACTTGGCCTGCATCTTCCATACTTTTACATCATATCTACCAGTCTTATGCTAACGTCTTAAGTGCCCCAGGGCATGTTAGTTGGGTGCCTATGCAAGGGCAGTTGATTTGAGCCACTTCTGTCCTTTGAGTCTTGGAAACAACTATCTCTGTGTTTGAATGCTGATGATCATTAGGGCTTGGTAGTCTTGTTCTCTTTCTTATTCTATGTTTTATCTTGAGCAACTCAATGATAAAGTGTCTAAGTTAAATTTATTAATTTTTTAATGTGTGAAGAGTATAGGCAAAGGGGTGACACTACATCTCTGAAGCAAGGATTCTGTGGGCAGAATTGCAAATAAATAAGAGAACAGCAAACTGGAAAGAATTTGTTATGCTGTTTGTCCTAAAGTGGTTTACAGTTGTAAATATGTAGATTTGTATACAATAATTGCTGAAATTCTTTGTGTAAACATAGCCTGATGTGAGGGAGATGAAAAGCAATCAAGAAACTCAGTTTGGTAAACAGTTTCAGCAGACGTTCTTGAAGAACTGCTGAGACAGACTTCATGCTCAGATCTGGGTTGGATCGCAGAGTTGTGGACGTATCTACCCGGGTGTTTGATATACTTGGATGTGTTATTAAGATCAGAGAGAACAGAAAGCAAAGAGAGAGAAGTTTACTTGTTTATCACAGGAAAGGAAGGATACATTTACAAGATGTTGACTCAGATGTTGAATTGTCTTGATGATTTGTTAGTAAGACTTCAGGACAGGGACCAGGTTTCTCCTGTTTTGTGCCTAAACTGTCAACCCTCTTCTTAGCTCAAGGGTGATCCCAGTTGTAAATCTATGCCTAGTTTAAAAATGCTGTAGGGGGAGATTTTTGTTTGCTTTTGTCCTTTTGCTACTGTACATCAAAGATCAATCAGTGATGAAAGGAAGGGTCTTATTTCCAGGATGGATTTCTTTTTAATTTAATTCTGGTGTCACTGAACAGGATCCTGCCCGCTGTGTTCAGTGTGGGCAAAGTTACCTCTCCCAGTGGTACCTCTCTCTGCGTTGTCCTCAGTGATGCATTGTACTCAATGCTGCAAGCTGCCATCTGGCACACAGGAGGTGGCATTCTCCTAATCTGACCCATCCACTATAGAGAGAGGTTACGTACCAGTACAAGCTGGGGAGTGAGGGGGCAAACTCGCTGGAAAGTAGCTCTGTAGAGAAGGACCACGGGGTCCTGCTGGATAACAAGCTGGCCATGAGCCAGCAATGCATCATCATGGCAAAGAAGGCAAATAGCATCCAGGGCTGAATTAGGGAGGAGTGTTGCACCAGGTTGAAGAAGGTGATCATTTCCCTCTACTCAAGCACTGCTGAGGCCACAGTTCTGGGGTCTCTGGTGCAAGAGAGACATGGACAAGCTAGAGAGAGTCTAGCAGAGCGCCACAAGGACTATGAAATGACTGTAGCACCTCGCATATGAGGAAAGGCTGACAGAACTGGGACTCTACAGACTGGAAAAGAGTAGGCTTGAGGATTCTCATTGATGTTTATAGATACCTGACAGGAGAGAATGAAGAAGACAGAGGCAAGCTCTTTTCAGTGGTGCCTGCTGCCAGGAACAGAGATGATGGACACATACTGAAACACACGAGGTTCCCTTGTTCCCTCTGAACATCACGAAGCGTTCTTTTACTGTGAGGGTGATGGAGCACTGGCACAGGTAGACCAGAGAGATTGTGGACTCTCCATCCTTGGAGATACACAAAACCTAACCAGATACAATCCTGGATAATCTGATCTAGATGACTCTGCTTGATCAGCATGGACAGGCCTCATGATCCTTGCCAACCTGAGCAGTTCTGTGATTCTGTGATGAGGTCACGTGTCGTACTCTGTAGCTCTGAAGTGGAATACTTACTGTTGTATGGTGACTTGAAACTCAAAAAAAGGTGTTGCTTTCTTCTTTAGAAATAAAGCTGTTGGTTTAAAAATACTGCTGATATTATTTATTAGAAATTTGATACTTGCATCTGAAGTAAATGGGTTCAATGATCATGCATCTGAAGTTTAAATTTGGGCTATATTATGCATTGCCATAAAACCCTGCTTTTCTAGAGAGGATAGTCTTTCAACACCATCCCTAATGATCTTCAAATTATTCTCTGCCCACCTCCTTTTTCAACCTCAAAGCCTGCTTTGCATGCAGCAAAGAAAGAGATGTAGTTGGTGGGTGCTGCCTTATTGCCAGCATGGATATGCACGTTCTGTCCATTGAGAGGAGAGCAGATCTTCACACAGAAGGTCCATTGGCTCCCACAAGCTTAGCCCAAAAGCTTAAATGCCAAATAGGCTATTTGTAGATGAAAGGGCTCAATTATCACAGATTCTGGGTGGACTTATCTCATATTAGATGTTTAGAAATGTGCTGAAATAATCAGCAATTCTTGAAAAAGAAGGTTTGTTGCATCTTCTAAATCTGCGAGTGGTTTTGTAACATGAAAAGCTTTGCTGTGAAACACTCACTTATCCTTTCACTATGAAGACACTTGTGATCTGCAACTCTGAGCCATGAGGAACAGTCATATGTTTTTGAGTCCTTTTCTGATAGCCACAAACACCAATAGTTATTAATGGTCTATAATAGCATAGAGTAAAAGTGCGAAAAGTAAACCCAGAGGGGAGTCAACCATTAACTTCAGAAGCAGAAAAGCTTTTGAAGTTGGAAATTTGCTAGCTATGGAAGCTTCATCAGCTCCTCATTATTTACAGTTTGCTCTCCAAATGTGATGCCAGTAAAAGGACAGAACAGCTGGAAAGAGAGTGATTTTCTTGCCAGCTCCATGGACCTGATTACAAACACATGACCGCATAGCATTCAAAAGTGACAGGGTTAGCAAGTAAGCTATGCTGAAGGTATATCACCAGTTGTATGGTTCCACCAGATGACAATGCTTTAAAGTAACTAGTACTACAGGAAAATTTTAAAAGCCAGTTTTTGTGCCTTATTTTGCTTAGAAAGGAAATAGCACACCATGTTCTTCCTTTCTATTATTACAAATAATTTGTTTTGATATTACAAAGTAAAATATGTGATGTGTGCTTGTTTGTATACACACAAATACATGTCAGTATGTACTTGCACATGCACACTCCTGCATATATTTCTGCAGTACTGGTACATACAGACTGTAGTCAGACTTTCTAAAAAGCATACAAGACTTGGCCCAAATTATCCTGCCTGTGTGAAAGAAATATGTTAGAATATACTAAAAAAAAATATGACAAAAGAGAAGCTCGTAAAGTGAAATATTAGGAACTGTGGCAGGATGCATGCATTTGGTTACTATATAACCAGCATTGCTTTTCAGAACGTGCAGAATTAATATCTGTTAGCTATCCATCGTTTTTATATATATAATGCCAAGCCTCATACAATTCAGACTATATTGTTTTCACATTTACTTTTCAAAAAGCAAACAAATAATAATAATAAAATGATAATTTGCTGTGCAACCCATAAAGAAACACTTTGTTACTGGTTTGTGTTGCATCAAGCTGTGCAGTAAAGATTGCAGTGCCTGCTGTACTGCTCTCAGCCTCTCATACCATCAAAAACCACACAGGAACGTGTGATTACAAAGACTGGAGTGCAGCACTTTTGCAACTTTTATGCTGGACAGAATGATGTGTATTTTTCAGTATTATTTTTCAGTATTATTTTTCAGTATTATTTTTCAGCCATTAACTATAAATTTTGGATTTTGAAGCAGACGTATTTCTGCATGTTTTTCACTTCAGATCTTTTGCCATTCAGATACCTTCTTCACACTCAATGTCATTATGTTATTTTCACTCATGTTACAGATTAATTTTGGTAACTTCAACTGTACTGAAGTTACAACAGTTGTTGAATTTACCTAAAACTAAATTAGAATCCTCCATACCCAAAGTTATGGAAAACATAGCCGTAGTTAATAAAGCCATTGTAATGAAATGATACTTAATTCAACAGTAATTTTAACAGCAGCACAAAGTTCCTTTGTAGATGCCATTTGGAAAAAGAACAAATGACGGCAGCAGAGTTGCCTCTTTAAGGTATACATAAATGTAGCAAAATCAATGACAAGCCAATGAGAAAGAAAAAAAGCCGTTAAGGGTTTGCAAATTCAGATATAGAAAACCCTACTTTTATCTCCCCCCTTTATTAGTCACTGCCCTCCATCTTTCTACCTTCCCTGCACATTTAGCAAGTGCCAGATCAACAATAGCCAAAGGATTTTTCCACGGTACATCTGTTTCTGTAGCTCTGCGGATCCTCGGTCAGGGGTCCTGCAGTACTTGGGGTAATAGGAACTATAGAGACAGTACCTCCATCTGCCTCAGAACAGCTGCAGCCTAAATACATGTCGTGTATCTCATCCTGCAGACAGCTGCAGAAAATGGATCATGCCAGTGCTCACATACTCAACACATACTGTCAGCATCAATAGTGCCCTGGCCAATGGGGTGCAATGAGGAACCTGGTGTTTCTCTGCTTCTGGCGTTACCTTTAAGCTAGTGTGTGAGTTAAACTACCAAAAAAACCCTAGCTGCCCAATTTTAGCATCAGGGGCATCTGAGAAATCTCAAGGTAAATTATTTATACCATTCATTACATGAAGTTCGATATGCAAGCCTGAGTAGTCCTAGATGCATGTTGTTAACTGATACCTGTATTTCCCTGTTGGCATCCGTATTGATATATCAAGAACAATAAGATGTCTGTACCCCCAGGCACAGCTGTTTGTTTGGGTTTTTTTTTTTCTTTCTGAGTTGTTCTCGATTTTTATTTTCTGCTTTATATAGCCACATCATCAAAAGATGTATACAATAGGCAAAACACCCACCCCTTGAAAGCTATTTATTTTCCTTCTGTATGCGCATCCCCACACTTAGTCATGCAACTATTTAATGTAAGCAGAGTAGGTAGGAAAGATAGCTGCAAGGGAGAATGTTGTGTTTTAAAATCACTGGAGACAGCAAAGTTATGCTCCTTCTCTTTAATAATAACAAGCCAGTGCTTATAACTCTTATCAAGCAGTCTGTGCAGCGTCTGCATCCTTTCACTAATTTCAACAAACCATCCCAAGGAGTGGGAAGATTAGCTGCGGGATTGTTTATTCTCAATGGAGTTATGGCCATGTTATCCTTGAGTGAGAGAGAGAAAAGGAAAATAAAATCTTGTTTATATCTATTTCATCTGTCCTGCAGTGGGAAAGAGTAAAGCAAGGGATTTAAGATGCAAGCAGATGCAGTGCTCTTCTTTGTGTTGCTTCCATCTTACGGGACTTTGCAACCTTTCGAGCCAGCTCCAGTACCCCAGTGGGCACAGCTGAGCATGACTGGATTCTCCTTTGGAGCAACCCACACCTGCACCTGTAGCTAAAAATTCCCCTTTCAACAAAGAGTAGTAATCAATGAGGAAAACATCATTACTCATGCGTATGTTGCCAGCTTACCTACAGCAGCCCAACCCCGAGCTCTGGCTCTGGTCTTGCTCTTTTAAGGAAGCGAGAGAAATATGATGACGACCCAGTCCTGGAAGCAAAACTGCTTTGCTCTATGCAGCCAGAGAAACTGCAGGGTAAGGAATGTGTGGCAACTGAACGACAAGATCATTAACCATCCCACAAAACTTTGCAGTGTCCTATATTAATTTCATGGCAATTAATGCTTGTAATTATTGTGCGGGCATTAATTATATGATTGGTATTAACAGGAGAGAACCTCTGTTATTCTTTTTTTTTGCTTTTAAGCTCAAAAATTTACTGATTCCTGCGTTTCATAGACACAGATTTAGACTCCAGAGCCTGGATGTGAGGGTGGGGTTTCAGCAGGGGAGGAAGTAAAGGATATTTTGTGTAAGTATTATGAGTGAATAGTTGACCTTTGTTTTTTTTCGGTTTGATATCTGAACTAAGAAACCAGAAGGAAAAAATCGTTCAGGCTTAGCTTTGACTTAAATAAAAAGGAGCTAGTTTTCTTGGTGGGTTCTCTCACTTTCTGTGTGTCTCTCTCTGCACATGCAAATATACGTCTTTTGGGGTTATAGTGCATGATTTTGGGGGGATTTTTTTATAACTGAAAACGTGTGTTTGATTTTGAAATAAAATTGTATTTAGAACTGAAACCCAACTTTTTCAAAGGCTGAAATTCCTTTCCATCATTTCAAAAAGAAAACTTTTCAGATATCTGATCCATTTTTCTGACCTTATTAGCTAAATTCCACAGAGACTTACAGATAATTTTGGTCAATGTGTAATTGCAAGTTTCAGTGATTACTTTGTGTGAAAACTTTGCTAAGATCCACTATGGATAACATCGATAAAGAATTCATACCTATCTTTTTCATGACTATAGACTAGAAAGTGAAGGATAACTTTGAATTCGGCTTTGAAATCATGGTGGAGGTGACACTACAAAAAGATATTGTAGACTATATATCAAGGAGGGCAGTGTTGGGGGCAATTGAAAACCAAAAGTACTAACAAGATAATAAAATGGCTTTTTTTCCTGCTAAACCTAATTGCACACATTTTTCTCTGTGTGCAACCTTGTTCTCTAGTTCTGTGTTACGTGCAATACTCAGTGAACCAAACTTACTGCAAACCTCCATTTAGCCCTGTCAATTGAGTTTTTTGCCAGTTTGAGGCAGAAGGTCCCATTTGATCACACACATGACCCTGTAGAAATGCCACCAATGTATGAACACCTGTATAAGCCAGACTAACTTTGGTATTCATGTCTGGAAGTTATAGCAGAAAACTTTGCACTTTTGAGCCTTTTCTCTCTTTGCATTTTGCCAGCAAATAGCAGGAGGCTAGAGGCCACTGCAGGTGGGCTCTGCATCGGAGTCCCTGGCCAGCAGCTGTCATCCATGACCCAGGCAAACAAGAGCCTGGGGAAGGAGCTGCAGAATGTTGTCCTTTTTAATTCTTTTTTTTCCCCTTGCCCGTGTATTGCTAAGGGAGTTTGTCTCATCCGTGTTTATCTGGGGTGGAAGAGGAAGTTTGCAGTCAGCATGATGCATGGGCGGCGACTGCCGGCATGATGTCATGGCAAAAGGGAACAGAGCCCGGCTGTGTCGCATGAGCTGGGGAGGGAGATGCTGTGGCGCGAGGCAGCCACTTTATCAATTAGGTAATGTCTAGGGGAGATTTGGGGGGAATTTCATTACATTGTGTTGGTCAGTGCTGTTGATGTGTTACCAAACATCTGCAAGGGACCTTGCAGTTTCTTGGGGAATACAAGCTTGAGCTGAAACACACCACCATGACTGAGCAGAGGAAAGGAGTGGAGAAGGAGAAGAGTGATAACTTCCCTCCAAAACAAATTCCAGAAGGACTTTGCCTTTGGTGGACTTCCCATTAAGATCTGAAGGAGATACTGCTACGTGCATTGTGTAATGGAGACAGTGGGATGAAGTGCTGTCTATGTGCATCCAGCTATGCCTGTAACATGCCTGGTGGTGAAGGACTGCTGGTTCTGTTGAGCAGTCATCTTTGGAAAGCCCACTAAAACCCTTTGTAAAGTCTTGGGAAAATTTCCCCCTAGCTTTTCAGGAGCTGTTTGAGAAATAACATGAAAACACTGATGCCAGCCTATCCTTTGTAAACAGAAAGATAGCAATTTGGAAGCAAACATACAGCTAAGGACCAGCTTGATGCTCTGGTATCTCTCCTAAGAGAAGCTCTTAGAACCATGAATAAATGACTGCATTCTCCCAGTAATCCCATCAGGAAAGTATATAAGCATCCCACTATTTGTTTTGCAAGATGGTGTGTGTCTCATGGCCAACATGAGCCACCCCACTGGTAGAATATACTGAGTGTCCACTCATAAAAGTTCATGTTCTGTAGATGTTCCTACCCAGGGATACTTCAAAATCATGGCTGAATTTGCTAATCTAAGATCAGGGAAAGAAGTGGAGGAGCAGAGATCACCCTTGTGGTTTCTAGTTCTGGCAGAGTTAAGCAATGCCTTGCAAACTCATTCAAAGCCATGTGCCCCAACCCAAGAAGCTAGAAAGTTGTTTGAATTATACATTTTGCTCCTGCCAGCACAATGAGGATGTTTCCCCTCTTCCTGTGCACCAATGAGCGCCTGAACAAGGGGAAGCAGCGTGCCTGGAGGGCTACACAAGGGTTGGTCCCATGCCTGCCAAAACTCAGCATAAATCAGGATTAGTGCCGCAGCATCTGGGGAGCTGCGCCAGCAGCAAACTGACACGAGAGGGAAATCAGGCCCCACAGAACACGCTCCCCAAGTGACATGTTTATTCTTGCCAAGCTCCCATCTTTTATCCCCCAAACAGAGCCGCCTCGTAAGCCCCTCTAAGTCTCTGGTATGCTAAACTGATATGGGATCCCTGCTCTCGCCCCACTGGAAAGAAACTTGATGGAAAGTGATTGGTGCTACATATTTCAGTATCGCCAGCCAAGGCCCTCACTGCCCATTCCAGCACCCTGAGGTGCTCTGCCATGGGGTCAGCTCTTTTTTTGGCCCCAGGCACTGCCTGCAACCTGCTGATAGGGAGGGAAGGGAGGAGGGGAGGGTGACGGGAAACTGCTGAGCAGAGAAAATGCAGCCCTCCTCATGCTCCCTCCTCCCTGCCTTGCCTGGAAGAAATTGATTTAGGAGCTTTTCTTAAGTAAAAATTTCATCATGAAAGAGCTTTCTTCCAAGAGCCTCTGAGAAATTGTCTCACCCCCTCTGTCTTATTTATGTACATATATATGTATGTTTGTATATAGGACGATGCGGCTTTCCTGACCCAGGTGGCAGGTACTTGAACTAATGGGTTTATTTGCTATCCTTGCCTGGAAAACAATATGCAGTTGTAGGGCTCAAGGTGGCACACAAAAATGACTGAAGTTGCCAAGTGCTTGAAAATTCTTGATGGTGAACAAAGAATGATAACTTTGACCTTTCCTCCAAGGCTGGGAGGAATTCTAGGAGACAGCAAGTAGGTTTCTTAATGGTTTTGGCATTATAACCTCATGAAAAATCAAGGAAATTCACAGGCAAAGGGTTACCCTTAAAATCCATAGTGTTACTGAGACAGGTTTTTGGGTTGCTTCTGAATCCATGCTCATCTTTCTAGACTTAAGATGCAAAACATACGGTCTGTGTCCCAAGTCTTGCTCTTATGCGCATATGCCTGAGCAGGGACCTTCTAAAGCACCCAGAGATTCCACCAAGGTATTAAGGGACACTCTGTCCTCTTCTGTGGAGTGCTTTGTAGAGTCAAGCCTTAAGTGTTCTGTGTTCACCATGATATTTAAAATATATTTCTAAAAATCCACTAGAAAAAAGTTAATTCAATTTGAAAAGAGCATGTCAAACCCATAAGCGGATCCAGGTCTACAAAATATGAAGACATACAAACTTCCCACAGTGATTAAGAGGGTCTTGCCACATATAGAAAACTACCCACCGGGGCACAAATAGAGACACTCAATGTTCAAAATCATAACAAGTTATAGGAATCCTACACTAAACTAGACCCAGTAGAGTTTACTGGAATAATTGAAGATTTCATTAGAAAAATCCCTATCTAGAACATTTTAAAAATGAGTGTTTTTCTCTTTGCCCACGGAAAATGAAGACAATTCAGACTTTGGAAAGTTCTTCTTTCTCTTACCTTGTTCTTTCCCTTACCTTATTTTTTACTAAAGAAGTAAATATATATACCTATATTTTCCCCTACTTTATTCTGTTGTTTTTTTCTTCTTTGAAAGAAGTTTCAAGGTATCAACTCTTATTCCTTGAAGAGAAAACAGTTAAAATGTTTAAAGAAGCTGTTTAAACTGGAAATGTTAGTCTCTTTGTTAAAATCTTATGTTAAAAAAACTGTGTAAATAACTGCTTTTCTAGAAGAAAACAATCTGAGCAAAAACCTGCAGAAAGGCAAGCATGCCATCAATACTGTGGAATGAAGATCTTCCAAAATATTAAGTAACTTCAGAGCTTTTGGAATATGAACTGTTTAACTGAACAAAAAAATATTTCCTGAAAGAATTCATTGTCACTTAAGCCAGGTTTGTAAGGAAAGCATGCCATTGAAAATTACTTACCTCCAAGGTCTGTGCACAAAACACAGAAATAAAATGCACCACTTTGTCAATAATTACTAGTCTAATTAAAAACAGCAGTACCTATTTTAACCAAATCATTCTGCCTTTATAGGTGATTGTGTAAATGTATTCTGCTTTTTGTGAGAGTTTTAAGGGAGATGACATCTAAACTGATGTACACAACTACTATCTAACCTGCAGCTCTCCTAGGGATGAACTATTAATAGCTTTTTAAAATGCCTAGATATTGATACCAAAAGGTAGCTGGGACTGAAGCAGAGCATCCCCCCAGATAGCCAGCAGGGATTTCCCAAAGCTCAGATCCCTCCTTCTCCTTGTCTAACACAGAAATACTGGGAACAATTGTAACCACCCCCCTGCATAGATCTTTGCCTCCTGGGGTGAGCATACACAGGTTTCAAGTGCACTTAGTGACTACTTTCTTAGCGAATATTTATTTAAAATCATATGCTTTTGTAAACTTTTCTGGCAGTAAATTCATTATTTGGACTAATTGGGGAGATTAAACATAAAAGAACCATGATATAGCAATTCAGTAATTAAGACTTATGTTAGGGGAAGAGTCTGATATTCTTTCATGGTAAAGTATCAACTCCACGGGATATCAGCTCCTACAAAACAAACTGAAACAGACTGCAGAGCAGCTCACCCAGACAGATGTTGACTGAGACCCTGGGGACAAGCAGGACCAGAAAGAGGCATGTTACAGGGCAGTAATAACATTTGAAAATGGCAGTTCATGACGCATTTCAGAAAAGATGGATGATGGTCTGAAAGACTGCCTAAAAAACATCCAGGAGTAGATACATATTACCCTGGCCTGGCTGCATGGGCAGGGAAAGGAAGTGAGCCAAAGAGAAAACTGTAATGTTTTTCCAAATAATTACTCTCTGTCCTATCAAATTCACTATCAGTATTGATACTTGTATTCAAATACTGGGTTGAAATCTTGAAATGAATGTAAATAACAAAGATATCTAAGGCTGTGACAAGAAAAAATTAATTAAGTAGGAAAATTTGGGGACTTTTTCCACTTCTTTTTCCAAGCAATGGGCTGCTAGTCTGTCCATTTCACAATAAATTTGGTTCTGTTTGATTCTTTCCTCTCTAAAAAGCCCCATCAATAAACCAGAATCAGCAAGATTTCCCCTCTCTCTGTCCTCTGGAGCCTGGGTTTCCTGATGAACATGTTCCATTTGCAAGACTTTCATGGAATCATAGAATCATATGTTCCACTGCAAACTCTCATGCTTGTTCTTTCCTCAAAGACCACAGGAGCCACATGCACTTCAGAAACACTACTCGTAATAATAAAGCTGAGCCACAGAAGAGTTTCCAGAGCCTGGATCAAAATCATGCTTTTGGTTTAAGAATGGTTAATATAGACATTTCAATATAAATATTTCTTAATCTTATTGCAAAACATTCAATACGTAAACAGTTTGTGCACACATAAAGAAAGAGAGAGATATAGGAGCAACTGATAAACAATCCCTTCCTGCCTGCTGTGAGGGAAGAGCTTGTACAAACCCAAAGACCTTGCTAGCACAGCTTTCTTGACAAAATTGCTTTTCCCCCCTTCCCTGTGCTGCCCATTAGAGAGCACATAGTGATTCCCTCATGACAGAGGACAAGAACCGTGAGCCAGGAGATACCAAAATGACACGCAAAATCCCTGCCCCACCTGATGCAGGAGAAAGAGAATCTGCTCCAAGTGTTTCATTGCATCAACACCCATCACCTGTGAGAAAACTCCCACCCAAAGGGGAGAGGAGGGCCCTCCCTGCCCAGAGCTGGTCATGAGGGAAAGAAAGGTTTTAAGAACCTTGTGGCGACTAGTCTCTATCTGGCTTTTGCCAAGAAAAGCTTTCAGGGCTTTGGAGTGTTACATATTGCTGTGTACAGGGACTTGGTGTGGTGGTGTTCACCACTTTTGTGTATTAACCTAATGAGTGACAGCGGTGTATTTGTTTCCCTCTTGCACATGACATCTAAAGTATGTTGCGTATGTGCCTGGTACATATTGTTCTACTATGTTGTTACAATAGTTGAACACAAATGGTAATACAGATGTTTTATGCCTCTTGGCCCTGACCTTGGTGCAAGTGCTAATGGCCACCTAAAGTGTAAAAAAGTGATAAATGGACCATGAAATGCTACTTGCTTTTTACCTTTAGGAACAGGGAGCTCTATTGCATACCTCCCACTTACCTAGTGTGGTATTATTACTCGGTTTAAGCTGGTCCTTTGTCAGTCTTACTTCAGTCAAAATCAGGTCTTCTTCATTTAAATTATATTTTACATAATACAGGCCTGAAACTGTGGCAGGCTCCTTGCAATTTCTGTGAAGCTCATTGATGGTGGGTAGGAGAGCTGGGATTTTTTTTTTATTTTCTGAAATGACTTCTTTTTTTAACCTCAAACAAAGCTAAATCTCAAGAAGAAGACAAAAAACCCCAAACAAGCACCTTTATTTTCTTCCTCTCCCCACATTTTCCAGAAGTTCTTTGCCTTTCTGGTCCTATCTACCCCATGCCTTGCAATGCTTTTGCCTGCTGGCTTGTGCGTGTGGACATGCCTGCTGCAAATTTTTGTGTGTGCATATTTATATCTTTGTGGCTGTGTTGCCAAGGAGCTCTGAAAGAAAGCAGAGCTGAGATAACTTCTAATCCACCTTTCTGTGATAAAGTGGCGCAAGTGAAAAAAGCCAGGGGTCTTTCTCCACTCTAGCTATGCTCTAGGTTTGGTAGACCGGAGCCTTTAACATGCACTTGGGACTTTGCCCTCTCCCTTTCTGTCTCAGGGCTAGTGTTTGGCAGAGGAGAAAGCAAATACCTGGGTGATTGGAAACTGTAGGCCTTTGCTCAAGGAAGATTTAGAAATGGAATGAATATTTCTGGTTGTGTCTGGGCAGGTGGCCACCATCTTGAGTCATCTGTTCCTGCTCTCAAAGTGCTTTGTTTAGTTTTCCTCATCCATCCTTGTGGAAAAGGGGTCATGGAGTTGGAGGGGTGCAAGTCCTGCCTACACTTCTATTGCTTTCCTCATTAAGAAAAAAGATGGACGTGAAATGATTGTACCATTCTTCAGCAGTTCCTGAGGTGTGAAAGTCCCTCTCCTTTGTTTCTATTCCCTTGGAGGGTGTGTGGACTGTTTGCAGAGGCAGCAGGGATTTAAAACAGCCAATGACTTCATAGTCTTTCCTTTCAGTATAGATATTTGTTGCTTTTACTCAAAACAGAGCTGGGGCTTTCCTTAGCTGAGAGAGTGACTAGGCTGTTTGAAAGTCTTGTTCTGCTATGAATTCCTTCCTGCATCTTGGAAACTTTCCTCTCAGGTAGAGATAGCCATACTCAAATTACAATCATGATGCTTTTCCTATACCCTCCTAAAACTGGTTTGTTTTTGGAGCAGGCATTTTATGATGAAAATGTTCCTCATCACAGAATTCCTGACATGGCTCCTTCCGTATTCATTACTTGTATGTAATATAATATGCTTGCTAGTAGCGGGGACTTGCAGAGCTATTTTGCTGATATTGCCCCTGTGTAGCAAATAGAAAGAGACAGTTTGACAGAGATTCTTTGGAGGATAATTGACTTTTCATTTTGACAAGGGTTTCAATTAAGTGTGTTACTCATTATTTTCTGGTTATTATGAATAATGGGCCAAATGTTAGCATGGTGTAACTGCATTAATGGCCTCAAACAAGATGTAAACATATGCAGCGCCTTTTGAAGTTTTGTCATCCATAGGCCTTTTAGGGAGTTCAGTGCTTTTGCCTTTTCCATGTGCATTTATTGTCTGGTAGATTTGGCCTGGCCTTTTGAAGCCTTATTAGTCCCCAAAGGTTGATCTAGAATATGGAATGACTACTTGACATCTAACTTGTAGCATTTCTGATGGGCCGATACTGTTCTGTATTTTTCTAATGTTTTTGAATGGATGGATGCCAATACAAAGGCAAGGCATCAGTTATTGGACAATTTAATCTCAACAAATATGCAAAGCAATGAACAAGGATAGGTGACAATGGCATTGCACAGACTATTGTAAGGCTTCAGTATAAAGGCTTCAGCAAGGCATGAAAAGGAGTCTCTATTTGGCTATTCTTGACATAAAGGAATGGCTTTCTTTGACATAATGGCTTTCTTGAAAACATGATTTTTTCAGATAAAGAGTATGGGTTATTTATCACAAACATGAGTCACTATTTCTGATATTTTCTAACATTTGGGTATTTGTATTTGTAGCATTTCTTTTCCACCAAATTGTCATTTAGGTTGTACTTTCCTACCCGTATAACAGTTAAAGCATATTAAGAATAGTAAAATGTGATCGTGTACCTTTGCACTGATTTCCCTGCCTGGTTCCTACAACAGGAGTAGGATCTTTAAGTCTGTGCAATGGTTCTTGCAGTACCTGAGTGAATGATGTAAGATATCAAAAGTCTATTATTGGTACTAGACTTCTAGGGGTATTGTCTGGCAGGGGAGGAAAGACAATACTTTGAGGTGCTGACTCCAAGCTCTAGTATGCCAGTGTTGCTTCTCTTTACCCCTTCTGTTCCAAAATTGGTCCTCGCACCTACTAATGTTACTGCCTATGTGTCCACATCTACTCCTGTCTTTCATGAGTCTCTGTTCCTATATGCATTCCTTATTCATTTGAGCTTCATCTTCCCCCTCCTTCCTCCTCTCTTCTTATTCATCCTCCTTCACCTTTGTCAGGCTGCTCATTCTTCTCTGCCAGAGCACTAACATGGGGAGGGCACAGTACAGGCAGCTTCCTTGCTGTCAGCTCTCCTGTCTGGCTCCACAGAGACCCCAGATAGACAGGAGAAAAGACTGCAGGAAGAATGATTGCAAGAAACATTTCACTTGGCCCTTTAGCCCTGGGATATTCTGTGGAGACAGCCTAATCTGGTTGAATGCAAGAGCTGAGGGAGGTTAGAGCAAGGGACCATCAAGGATCTTTGCAGACAGGCTAATAGATTCCAGCTGAACACCAATTTATTTTTGCAGAGGCTTCAAACTTGGACAGAGGCAGAAAGCGTGTGCTTGATGAGACTACAAGCTACTTTCCAGGTGCTAAGCCTCCACTCCCAAGAACAGGAGGCCTTAGAGCTCTGTATATGGCAGACAGATACCTCCTCACCAGTTCTTCATCACCAAATTTCAAAGGTAAGGGAAGTCTTATCTGAGGAGAGAGCCTAGAAACACTTCAGCATGGCAAGTGAGTCAAAAGCGCTAGCAAAGTGAGCCTTCCACTAGAAAGGCAGCCTATGCACACCTTATGACATTGCCTACAGGAAATTAAGAGAATTATTACTTTTGTGGTTTTAATCCTCTCTGCCTCTTTGTGGTTTCAGCAGGAGACCCTTCTCAATCTTATGTACTCCTTAGGTTTTCTGTTTGCTTCTTTTTGGAGCCTGTTTCTAAGGTATTTTAATGCAAGTCCCTCAGTTTCAGGCCTTCAGATGTTAAGGCAATCATGCAACTGCTTTGTGCCCCTTCAAGATTACAGTGCTGCTTGCCTGCAGGATGCTAGTCTCCCTTTCTCCTGTGGCCTGCGTGTCACTCTTGGGATGTGAACAGCTTCTGCTCAGTCATCTTAAAGTCCATGCCTGTCCTCCTGCTCTCAGGTGAAGTGGCTATGCTGGTGGTGTCTTGAGTCCTACCCTGCTTCTCTTCTCAAGTCCTCTGCTGAAGCCTGGTACTCAAAATCATCTGTTTATGCTGCTTATTTCTCTGCTACTTGATGTGCTCACAGGATGAGGGTAACTTTCTGTGGGGGATATTACAGGTTAATGAGAAAAGGTTGCATTGTGTGTTATCTGATCTGGGCATTTTTCTTACCAGTATATTGTGTTGGGGGTACTCTGAGGGGCTGGCAAACTCTTACCTTTCTGATTGGAAGTTTCACTAGTCCTTTCTCTGAAGAAATGTGGCTTTTCTGGGGGTTCCCTTGGACAGCTAAGGTCATTGTGGTCTTTCTAGGGCTGTGAATCATATCAGTGCCACTCAGATACACAAGACAAGGAAGCAGTGATACTGCAGAGTCAGATCTGGAACCAGGGTTCTTCACATGGCATCTTTCTTCAAATCTGCTTACTTAGTGTGCGGTTTATAGGGTATAATCTAGACCTTGAAAGTTTTCTGAATGGAACCTCTGAGTGTATGAATTTCTCTTATGTTTTGTTACGGAGCCTTTTCCACCTGATTAGTGTCCAAGCCTACTCTATGCCTGTTTATCAGAGAAAGTTTTTGACTTAGCTGATTTTCTCCAGGATAGGTTTTAACCTAGATATAACCATGTACAGCCTGAGCAGGGGAACCCATAACCATGTTGAAGATGTTGCAAGAGGATGAGCAGAACCTGCAGAATGTCACAGCTCTACTTTCTCCCTCCAGGCTCACGTTCTGGTAGCAAATATGAAAAGTGGTCAAAAATGAAAAGAAGTTTGCAACACATTTGGAAAACCACAGAAGGACAGTGGTGTTAGACTTTGTCATAACTGCATTACAAAGTGAGGCAAATGAGATTTGAATTTTTGAGGAGAGTGCTTTAATGTGAAGAGACTTTGCCTTTGAGCAATGCTCAAATCCACTCACTAAGGCAAAGCCTTCATTTTTTTGTTAGAGAATGAAAAATTAAGAGTGTGTGTGGGTATATAAGAGTTTTTGTTGCAGCTATATGTCTGTAATAGAGTACTGTAAAGTAGAAAACTGAGCAAATGTTACATAGTCTAGAATAGGAGAATAGTGCAATGTTTATTAGAGGCTGAACACTGGATCAGTTTAGAAAAATAAAAGAAAAGCTCTCCTTGGAATTTTTGACATCTGCCTGGTAGCTGGATCTATTTCTGCTTTAACAGCCTACACAGAGTGACACTCTGCAAGCACAACATTGTCACCTGAAAAATTCACTCAACAGCTCACAGTGCTGTCAATCAGAGCAGCCTAATTTCTCTCTTAAAAATTTTTTTTTATACTCCCTCATTTTTTTTCTTTTGTCTCCAAGCCTTTGTTGATGTTGACAGCTCATCCTTTGACCATCATTCATCCTGGCTACTGCAAACTTTGGAGAAAATAAAAAACCTGCTCCTCTAATCAGATTAGAGGGACTGCAAATTGAATTCAGCCCCTCTCAGTGTCCCCTCAGCTGGCTGTCATTAGGAGCAAAGGCTGGCCCTTGGCAGAGGTCCAAACACCAGCTAACTGAATTTGAGATGCTGGAGTCCTGACAGGCCAACGAAGGTAATTGAAGAGCTGTGGGGATCTTGTAAAATTTCAGGCAGTGGAGATTACACTGGGGGGATCTTTGGGACCCATCTGTAAAATGGGACAGGGCACTGAAAAGCAGCTCTTTTAATTGTTCATAAAGGCACAGATGAATAGAGGAAAAATATTTAAACTCAAAAATGAGGTTTTCAACATACTGACTTTTTTGCCCCCTTCTCCACCTCAATTTTGACTGAATGCCCAAATCCAAATATCATTTATTTATACTTGTTCTGAAGTGTCCAGCATTGTGTAAACATGCTGAATTAGTAAATGCTGTGTCTGAATAATGTTAGTTCTCAAAATATTAAGAACTGAAAAGCAAACCTACAGACTCATGTTTGGATTTATATGCTGGAGTATCTTATCTTCGAGTCCTGTTAACTCTTCACTCCCTGTAATTTAGTTTTTCAGTTTACATTGTCTTGCTTCTGCTGGGACCAGCTATATGCCAGCAAAACTGTGCTGTCTTGGTCACTGATCTCTCCTACCATCACAATTTACTAAATATACCAATGCAGAGGGAAACTCTTCTTAGCTTCAGCACTTGTAAATACATAGCTTGGTAAAAAAGTTTTGGGTTTTATCCAAATGCAAAAAGGTTCTGATAGGGAAAACATTAATCATAGAATCATGGAATTGTTTAATTTGGAAAAGACCTTTAAGATCATCAAGTCCAACCATAAACCTAACACTGCCAAGTTCACCACTAAACCATGTCCCCAGGTACCGCATCTACACATCTTTTAAATTCCTCCAAGGATGATGACTCAACTATTTCCCTGGGCAGCCAGTTCCATTGCTTTACAACCCTTTCAGTGAAGTAATTTTTCATAAAATCTAGTCTAGATCTCCCCTGGCACAACTTGAGGCCATTTCCTCTCTTCCTATTGCTCATTACTTGGGAGAAGAGATCAACACTCATTTCACTACAACCTCTTTTCAGTTAGTTGTAGAGAGCCTCCTCTTCACCAGACTAAACAACATCGGTTCCCCCAGCTGCTTCATTATTCATAAGACTTATTCTCTAGACCCTTCACTAGCTCTTTTTTTTTTTTTTGCCTTCTTTGGACATGCTCCAGCACCTTCATGTCTGTCTAGTTGTGTGGAACCCAAAATTAAACACAGTATTTGAGGTGCAGCCTCACCAGCACTGAGTATGGGGGCTCAATCACTTCTGTGGTGTGGCTGGCTATACTGTTTCTGGTGCGAGTCAGAATGCTGTTGGCCTTCTTGGCCACCTGGCCACACTACTGGTTCATATTCAGCTGTTAACCAACAACCCCAGGTCCTTTTTTTTTGTCAGACAGCTTTCTGATCATTTGTCTTAAAGCCTGCAGCATTGCATGGGGTTGTTATGACACAAGTGCAAGACCTGATGCTTACCCTTGTTGAACACTGTACAGCTGGCCTCAGCTCATTAGTCCTGCCTGTCCAAATCCTTCTGCACAGCCTTCCTTCCCTCAAGCAGATCAACACTGCTGCTCCATTTGGTGTGATCTCCAAACTTACTGAGGGTGTGCTCAATCCCCATGTCCAGATCATTGATAAAGAGATTAAACAGAACTTGTGAACAACTGTACACTGGATTTAAATCCATTCGCTATGGCTCTTTGGGCCTGGCCATCCAGTCAGGCTTACCCATCAAAGAGCATGCTTGTCCAAGCCATGCGCAGCCATTTTTTTCCAGAAGAACATTGGAGGAAATAGAGTCAAAGGCTTTACTGATATCTGGGCAGACAACATCCACAGTCTTTCCCTTATCTGCTAAGTGGATCACCTTGCCATAGAAGGAGATTAGTCTAGTCAAGCAGGACCTGCCTTTCCTAAACCCATACTGACTGGCTTGATCACCTGGTGCATGATGGCACTCAAGATGATCTGCTCTATAACCTTATCTAGCATCAAGGTTAGCTAGACAAGCCTTTAGTTACCTGGATCCTTCTGATCACTCTTCGACATGGATGTCATATTTGCTAACCCCCAGGCAACTGCAGCCTCCCCAGTTAGCCAGGACTGCTCATAAATGATGGAGGATGCCTTGGTGAGCACTTCTGAGTGTTTTGGTTTGTCAGTACTTATGGATGTGGGGTGATTTTAGTAAATTGTCTCACCAGAAGACTGATACCACAACTCCTGTAGGTATGCTAGTGAAAGACATACATTGAAATGATGAGTTAGTTCTGAGAAATAAGCTGCTACACAGAGCTACAATGATTGAAGCTGACAGGTCTTTATACAGGAGCCTCTGGTACACCTGCTTCAAGCCCTGAGAAAGCAAGGCTGACTTCAGACCTAACTGGGTTCCTGAGCCTTTTTTCATCTAGGTGCAGCATGCAGAGCATGGAAGAGAAAATCTGATTTGTGTGTAACTTTGATCTGTTTGGTATCACTTCACTTAATTAACATACTAATTGCATCCTTGGTTAAAAGCTGTGATGTTCATAGCTTTTAAAAATCTCTCCCTCTGCCCCATTCCTCAAGAGAAAGATATTTTGCGAAAGAAGGCTCTGTTTCTAGGTCTACAGGGCTGACACACTTTCAGGACACTTCATCTGTTTCTCAGCCCAAGCCCAGCTGAATGCCAACTACGCAATTTCAGCTGAGCTACTGGTACATATTTGGTCTCTCACCATTTAGCATTGTTATCAGCTGCTTCAGCCTTCCATTCATCATTCAAAGTAAGTACAGTTTAGGAAACCAGAATAACACAACATACATTATAAGCAGTCTTCAGCTTCTGTAGACTTCCATAGCCCTAGGGAAATCAAAGGAACTATGCTGATTTAAAAATAAAATAAATTTATAAGATCTTGTTCTGTTTGTGCAGCAGCAGTATTATGAGTATGACCAGAAATGTAACCTATTGCTGAAACTGTTGACCAAGGTCCAACTCTCAGTTGCCCATAACTTTGCTGAGTTATATCCCCTTCCAGTACAAGATGTTTGCTTTGGACTGACTAGCTTAACATGATAATTGGGGATCTAAGACTTTTAGCTCTTCCGATCATCTGTGTGGAAGACTGCATGATGTTATGTGATATTCCCAGGAGCTGCTTCCTCAACAATCTCTGTGATTTATAAGAATCTAGCAATGTTGTTCTGCTGGTGGCTGCTGCATAGCTGGGTGTATAGCCTGTGTACTTAATGGGGTCTGCGTGAGTGCACAGAGTTAAAGATGATGTAATATATTCACACACACGGGCTGATTGGAGAGTTGCAGGGTAGGCACTTTGCAGTCTATGAAAGGTTAACTCTGTGATTCTCCTTATATGCCTGTTCCTTTCTATTTTATACTTTAAGATGTGGGATGATCTATGGTAGTGAGGTGTTGAAGGGAAGAAAGAAACCTGTTGGCTATCAGTTGGAGACAGTATATCTAATAAAAACAATTAGAAGTGCTGAACTTTGCCCTCTCTATAGGGAAAATGAATCTTTCTGGAACATTTCCATCTGTTGTGGGACATCTGAACACTCTAGGTAAAAGTACAGGTTTCTAGTTAGATTTTTATTCTATTTTAAATTTTGAATTTATTTTCCAATAGAGTAATTAGGAGTATAAAGTCCAGCTTTTTTTTGTCAGGGATGGTGGGGCAAGCTGCGGCTCTTTGGCACAAGTTTTTCTTTGTGGGAAATATCTCTAACGTAGTATATGCAGAAGCCACATGACCTTCACCAGTAATAGAAACCAACAAGGGTCATTTCAGGCAGCTTTTAACGATCTGACAGGACAGATATTTCAAGTCTCCAGAGTTTAATCATCTGCCACCATGAATTGCTGGGTTATGCGGAAACTGAATTCTGCTAAATATCTTCAGTATAGAAAAAGAAGTTTCTACATAGCCCCAGAAACTCATTAATTCCCCTTTGTTCTGATAGATCCAAAAATCCCTTCAGAGTGACCACAAAGGTCTAAAAGTAAGTTCAGGTAATTCTGCTGGGGAAGGACTACTGTGTCCTTAAATCCACTATACCTGAAAGCCTGAGTTATAGCACTATAATGAGTGCTTTTCAGTACTCAAATATGAAGATTTACTTTCAAACAGCAGCATTAATAACGTGCCAGAGCTTATCCTGGTACTGAAATGCACTGTGTTGTTTTTTAGGGAAAAAAAAACAAAACAGAATTAAAATACAGCTTTTAAAACCTCTGGACTTGAATGGGAGACTTCTGATAAACTAAACATGGTTAGAGTATCCTTTTGTGCTGTTGAGACCAGATTTGTGACTTCACAATGTCAAATTGCCTACCTCCACATAATACTGCCTTCTGTAGATTACACTGCATCTAGATGAGTACTGTTTACCTACATCATTATGTAATTCCTGCTTCTTTAGAGGAAAATCTTGCAGTTACTACTAAGGTTTTATGTAATAGGCTGTTATATAACTTTAAAGTATTATTTGGGAAGATCAGTACTCACAGGGTAAAGTAAAAGAGCATCTTCTTTTTCTTAAACATTGATATTTTTCCCTTTCAACCTCCTCCCGGCTCCTACATTTAGGTCTGCAAAGAGCAACAGCCCTTTGAATTATATGACACCATTTCTACCTATACAGTCCATTACTACCACACAAAACCACAAAAAATAAGTTTCTAAGATGAAACTGATGGTCAGTAATGGCCAAAATTGAGAAGGGTGCATGGAGGGGAGTAGACATGTAGGCTGTAAGAGAACTGCGGGAGGGTTATGGCTTGGGTGCAGTTGCAGTGTCCCTGTGGAGCAAAGGGCTTCTGCCACACATAATGCAAATGCATTACCTGGGTCTTCCCAGTTCATCCTAGGACAACCAATTGACATATATGTACATCAGGTGGCATATATGTTTCTTTCTTTGGATCGGATGTGATGCATGAGGTCTCAAGGTGAGGTGAGTTTAGATGGTTTGGGGATTTTTGTGCTTTGGACTCTCCTTGTGGGGTTTGTCATTCTGAAATGCTTCTACTGTCAGGTGTACTCCAGCAAAAGGCTTGTCAGGAAGTTAATCTGTCATGAAACTACCTCTACAGCAAAAGATATCCTAAATAGGAAATCAAAAAGTCACTTTTTCAAGGGTTGTACTTTTTTCTGAATCCCTCTTCAAGTCTGCATCTTCTACTTGCACCAGTGCATTTTTCATCTTCTAAATCTTGGGGTGTATCTCATCTTATTATGCTGCATTTCTAATAGCAAACATCAAAATTGCCTTGTGTGTGTTTGCTGTACAGCTGAGAGTGAAGCCTCACTTTGTGTAATGGTTTAATTATAATGTCAATGTGGATTCATTAGCATGACAGCTGTCACTGTAAATGGGTGAGCTGGGAGGCTTTTGGACCCCCTGGGGTCAGGGTAATTGATGTAGTGAACAGAATACTGTATTCACTGAACAATGGGACAGGTCTCCATTCTGACCTGGGAAGGGCAATCAGTGTAAGCGGTGAATCAATAACAGCTGAATTTTCATCCATGGTCAGATTGATTCAACCATGTTAACCTCCATGTGCAGATTATGTTCTGCTGGAGCCTGGGTGACTCTAGCACACCCCAAAGGAGGACAGGCAAATGCTGATGCTTTCAATTTTTAATATAAATCTTGAGCAGACACAGGAGCAGCTGCAGTTTTGCTCCATGACACTGATAAGAGGAAAAGAGGATATGCCTGAACATCTGGAGGCAGTTTTTATATTTGTTTTGCCATTGCTTCCTCAGCTCTTACTCTTCTTGACATCTATTCTACAGCTAGTCTTCCCTTGCCAAGTCTTCCTCTGGAAAATGAGCTAAGAGCACAGTATTGCTCATTTTCCTCAGAGGACTTTTCCCTATTGGAGTAGCACAGTATTCATGGTGCCTTAAGTCTGGGTAAAGGTTTGTGCTCTGATACCTACAATAGGCCTGGTCCTCTGCAAGCCTGTCACAGATTTTCTGTAGATGTTTCTCCAAATAGAGTTTGTCTCATAATGACAATTGGTTCCTGTAACATTTCCTCATCTATTTGTTTTGTCTTTTCAGTGTTACTTGTACATTTGACAAAATGCATAAGCCAAGGAATACTGTTGGAAATTGCAAGAGTTGAGAAAAATAAGGTGCTACTATAGAATCTGTAGGTGTTTCCTATAACATTTGTTAGATAACATAAATAATAAATTCAATCCTGTAATGATGGAAAGTATTTCTTGAGTCAGGTAAAAATAAGTTGAAGTAAAGGAACTGAATAGATGATACATAAAGGCTGCACTGACATCACTTTCCCAAGGTGTCTTTTCTTTCTTCCTTGACAGGGTAAGAAGTGCCACCATCTTTTCTTCTTTCAGTGAGATCCAGATGAAGTGTACAGAGACTTTATTCTGTTCCTTTTTACCAAAAAAACCCTATAATTTCCCATGAAAATAGAATATTTTTATTTGAAAATAACACCAGTACTAGGGAGGTCTGACTGAAGTAGAAATTGTGAGGTGAGCAAAGTAGAGTGCAACAACATTCACTGGGGAGCAGCTGGCAATACTTAGTGGACACTAAAGTGCCTAGTGAGATGGGAAGAGGAGCATGTATGGTAGGGTATGCTAAATGATCACTGTGTCACTGACTCTTCTCTTGCGTTTAAGGTTACTGCAGCTATCAACTGTCCTAAAACTCTTGCTCATGGAAGAACAAGGCTCAGCTCCCTCAGTGGGGTTCATGCACTCCATGAGTGTGTCTGTGAAAGGCTGGACATGAGCCCTGGTCCAGCACTGGAAAGAGAACAAAGAAGAGAGAAGAGATTTGTAGTAGCCAAAAGGGGCTTCTTTAGAGCTCTTCCAGTGACTTGCTTCCAGCCACACCTGAAAGCAGGAATTACATGAGAGATCCATATACTACATTTCCTCTCCATTAAAAACAAACTGCAAGAAATTTAACATAAATTAATTTTGTATCTATCTTTCACATTTTCAGGTTTTCTTAGTATTTCTTAGTCTGAAGAATCTCAGGTATTGCTGGATGCTCAGACATACAGTGCAGAGCTCTTTATTTGCCCTCTTTGAATGTTGGCAGTGGATGTCAAGATCTTTCTGCTCTGCAGGGACATGAGGATTTTAGTTGGGAGACTGACATCTGGGGAGAGGATAACAACAGCAGAGCTCTTCCTGCCCATAGCCCACCAGACAAAGGTGGGATTGCTGAATACCACAGATTCCATCTGTGGAAAGTTACCCCTTTCCATCTGTCAAACTATTCCTGACAAGCCTGTACATTCAAGTACATCTGTTTACAACACAAGAAAAGTTTGAAAAAAAATTCTCTTCCCAAAGCTGAGATTGTTTGTCGCTTGACAAAAGCCATTGAAAAGGGCCGAAAAACCCCAGAGCCTCTCCTACCTTGGGATGCTTAACTTTTCAGGGGATGGGAGGAAAAATGGGTTACCCGAGATACCATTGCAATGGGAGTATTGTATCTGGAATGACTGTCTCAGTCCAGTCTTGCTGGTGGACTGGCTTAGTGATATGGTCGGTTGGGAAGGTGTTTCACTTCATCAAAATTGTCTGGTTTTGGTGGCCTCCTGGGCAAATACAGTGTGGATAACTGTTTCTGTTAGCTGGAAGTGCATTAATAGAACTGACTTTCGGGAATGGCAACTCATGGACAAGAATATAAGTACTTCCAGCAGGAGGCAATGTTATGTGAGAGGGCCTTAATTCAAATGTAAGAAAAAGTAAGCATAATTGCCTTCTAACTGAAGAGAGGGTGGGGTGCGGAATGAGGCCAGGCCTAAATGAATATCAGCAAACACCTTTTCCAAACACTGGGAAGAAGTGATATTCCACTTAGTTTCCTACAGGGTAAGGGGGAACCATTGCGATAAATGAAGATCCTCTAGCATGCATAGGGGCTGGGGGAGCGCAGAGTTAATCCAGTGATCAGAGGATTATTGCTCTGTTAAAAGGAAGCAACTTCCATGATGAAACCAGACTTGTATAAGTCATTAAACAGGCGTTCTCTATCCCTTTTCCACCTAAGGTAGCAACATTACTTGAGTTTAACATTGTACATTCAAAACTCACATTTAAGACATAGTGTATATCAACCTGCACCTACTGAACATGTAATAGAAAATGAATAATATCGCTGAGGGATAGAGAAAGGAGACAGTAGGATGAGGGCAGAGTCATACTGACTCCTGAGGAGTCTTGTGTATGCATACACACATGGTGTTGCCTCTGTTGGTTACATGAGTGCTTTTAAAAAAATTAAATTGCTTCCATCAGAAGGAGGAGAGATGCTTGCATGATACAGGATTTGGAGAGAGGAGAGTGGGAGCAGGAAAGTTTGCTTTTGTGATTTAAAAATATCTATGGCTGTATTTATACCAGCCAGGGAAGTTGCATTGCCAAGTCTTACAAGGCTTACAGAGGAAATGCAACACAAAGCAAGAAAAAATCTCTGGAAGCACTTTAGAATGAACTTCAGAGGAAAAAAAATTACAAATGCTGCATATTGTGTGGTCTTTTGAGGGAGGGATGAAGAAAGTCTGTATAAAATAAAAATGTACATACATGTGCCTCCTGGTAAACTGTCCTGAAGTTTGTGAGACATTTTGAGCTTTTCATTTTACTTGTTTCTAGAAAGAATACAGAGGCTCTGCTGCAATGACCCTTTTCCTACAATCCTGCTCTGAATAGTGTCAGGATTAAAGAGATCTTATAGCAGGAGCATATGTTTCCTTTGAGGAAGAAATGGGAGGAAGGGAGAACCCTCCTGTGAGTAATTTCCAATTCAATTAGAGTTTGCTGTAATGCACTAAGAAGCCAGTGGACAGGTGCTGTGGGTTTCGCGATGAATGGCTTGTCTAGAGCCTCACAAGAGCGTAAGTGATAGAAGCAGCCCAGACTTGGGCTAGGGAGGTTTACAAGTTAACTACACTCCTGGTAGTTTGTGTACTGAGGAGAGAAAGCAGTGGTGCACTTAATGGTAGTGTACTTGTCTCCAGCTTTCAAGTATCAGCCCAGGAACTGGTGGGCCATTCAACCAGGTAGAGACTTATGTGTTCTGTGTGACTAGCACTATGCACCGTGCTGGGGTAACGTCTGTCCAACAGCCCTTCTGCCTTTTCCCTTCTTCTCTAAACCCTTTTGTGATTCATAACCACTTTATTCTTCTGGTTTTGGTACCAGTCCAGGGGGATGGTCTGGCTACAAATGAACAGTATTGTATGTCTCTGGATACTCCTGATAGTAGATGTATGTTTTTGAGAACAGTGACCACCCCAACCAGTCAAGAACAACTTGTCAAGTGAAACTTCTCTGCTAGAAGATCCAAACCTGCCTGATTTTTTTTTTTTTTACTCCACAAGGCAATAAAGTACCATCTCTAATAATTAGATTTTTATAGCCTCCAGGAAAACTCTAACAATATGAAAGATAATTTCTTTATATGACATGCTTGTATGTAAATTCACACTGCAGAAAAAAAATATCAAGTGATTTTTTTCCTTCAGCTTACAACCATTCATGGACTAGTACATCTCCTCTCAGCTAGCCATCAACAACAGAGCCTGCCACAGCTGACAGCTGAAGGGGATGCTATGTAGCTGCAGCACTAGCGGCTCACATTTGGCACTTGCTGTCCAGGTTTCTGCCACACTGCTGATCCATCAAAGTGGTTAACATAAGCCTCAGAAGCATGTCTAGCAAACCAGTCCTATGGACCAACCACATCAGTCCTGCTGTTTTGTTATTTGAATACCAAGTTCAATGTACAGCTGGCAGATTTATTTCATGATCTGTTTTCTTCTGACAGCAGCTATGGATTTAATGTAGTACATGACTTTTTTTCTACATAAAGTGTCTAGTAAAATGTATTTCCAGTGATAAGATGACCAGTATAATTTTGCACGAGGCATAGGCAGATTAGGAAGAAAATCTAATTTAAAAAAAAAGGATGTTATTCAAGTAACTACTGAACAGTACAAAAAATAAACTGACCTTCCTTTTTATTCAGACTTCTTCCAATGCTGTGACCCTTATGAAAGGAACTCTTGCAACAGCAAAATCTGCATAACATCAATATGTCCAAGTCTACCTGCCCAAGGATCTGGATATCAAATCTTACTCAGAGCTGGTGTTGATTCTTTGTTAAAAATAAAGCTAAGACCTTCTCTCCTAAAGTCCTTCATTCTTCCTTAAGTGTCCTGTTTTCGTTTCCCCCTGGTAGGCAATCTCCCTGAAATCCTGGGCACTGTCAAGAGAAATGATGACATGTCTTCTCTTGCAAGTAGACCAGAAGTCTGCGGTTGCAGAGTCAGAGCTGATTGCCTATCTTATCTCAAGTCGCTAGTCTCTAATTCAGGCTTTTGCAAACAACTACCACTCGGAGGGGGGGGGTTATTTTTTTTTTTCCTGGAGCTACAGGCTAGTGTTTTAATGTACTGCTTTTCTGAGACTTTGCCTGTCAAGGCTGAGAAAAAGCCTATTGCCTTTTTGATCCCAGTTGGGAAGGACTGAAATAAAAATTCAAGGCTCAGAAAGCACAGAAGATGAGAGGATGAAGAACACTGGGGCCTTGTCTGTTAGTCAGGACCTCTTTTTCTTGTAACCACCTCCAAAGCATGATAAGCCATCAAGTAATATATAAACTTCAAATCAAACAGAAGTATTAATTTTGTTACATTAACTTTGGAGGTTTGCTTTGCCCTTGATCAGTGAGCTGGTGATTGTTATTTTAAAATATGCTTAATTTTGATGTATAAATGTTAAAGTAAGATCCCGGGGAGGGCGGGGGGGAAGCAGCATACTACTGAAGAAAGACTTCCTTCGGCATTAACAACTTTCTTCCTTTGTTGTGTTATGAAAGAGGTTTCAGAGTAGTCCAGTGTCAAGACCTTCCCATCCCCTAGGCCACACCCCAAGGATGACAGGCAAATAGTGTATCTCTGCGTATCAGAGTACCACCTTATAGACATACTGAGAGTTTAGCTCAGCAGTACATCTTTTCAATGCTCTACAGGGCGAGCAAATTTCTCCAAAATTTGTGAGACAGCTAAGTGGAGCTTACATGGTTCCGTTTTCAGAAATGCTCATGTATTTAGACTTCTTGGAGTGGTCACAGACAGGCTCCTTAGAGAAAATGCCTTTCCTGGTACAATCTAGCTGAAACATAGAAGCTGGTATGAACTAACAGACTATGTGGTTTTAGAGGTTTACAGTCCCATTTTATGAACCTGTGGGCTGCAACATTAACCTTGGCCCAGTGCATCTTGGTGCCTGCTTCTTACTTAAAAGGAAGCGGAGGATGGGAAACTGCTGGTGGAGAGTGGCATAATTTTGCTTACTAGGAGATTATCACAGGAACTTTCTGCTGTCAGTCTTAGATTATTTCCTTGTGCAGAAGTTCAAAGATGCCATGAAAATGGTAAACCAGCATGAGTAGTCTGGTAAGCATGATGAGCAACCTTCCCCATGCGTGTCTGTAGTAAGAACACTCTAGTATCTACAGCTAGTGAATCTTAGACCTGTGCATCCATGCAGTTATAGTCAACATAGTGTTGCAGCAGATTGCTTTGTCTTACTTGTTCATGCACCAGTCCAGCTCCAACATGTGCTGAAACCAAGTGATTTTATGTCTTTTCTTTTCTCAGAGTTAAAAAACTGCTCTCTCTAGTTTGTTAGACTTAGGTATTATTGTGAAGTCTAATATCGAGTTAACTTTTTTTATTTTCAGTGCATAATACTGCAACGAATACAGTGCCTAAAAGAAGTTCCATTGCAGACTGAAAAACATCAAATTGCAAAGTTTGAATTGAGACTCTCTCCAGCACAGGTGTGCTTTTAGGAAGGCTAGACTGCACCTACCTTAGCACATCCATCTTGGGGAGGAGCACTTTTGAAGTCCATCTCCCATGTGTCCTCACTTAGCATGCTTTGGTTAGGGTTGTGAGGTAGTCCTGGAAGTTGCAAAGCGTGTTTCTTCTGGATGAACTTAAAGCAGAGGATGTGTGCCCTGTGAACTCCAGCTAATGAATTCTGAAATTAGGGCCAGCTGGGAAAGGGCTAGGTGGAAGCACTTCCTAAGTGTCAAGTAGTGTGAAAGCTGGGTTCTCAGCATTACTTGCTTTGCTCAGCAGATCCCCTCTTACTGTGATGTTACTGCTTGCTAATGCAGGCCTGGCCTTAACTTTCTCTAAGATTTTAGCTTGCAGTGCATGTTCTCTTCACTTGCTTCCATTTTATTGCTTCAGTAATTTCACAGATCATTGAAACCTAACTGTCTCAATCCATGGGTTGGTTTTGGTTGGTCAGTTTAGGCTTTCAGTGGCTTCTGGGGTTTGGCTGGTTTTTCTTTACCATACTTTTGCCAGAAACTAGACATCATCTACAGCTTGTTTGGAAGCTTATCAGTCTTCTGCTTGTACTACGTCCCAAACACTTTAATAGCTGCTTCTATATTGTAGTATATGTTAATCAGTCAAATCTGCTCTCTGAATCTAGCACAACATTTTTGTCTGCAGGCCTATCATGTGCCCAGTTGTGCAGGGAAACTTGCTCAAGGCAAAATCTCTGGTCAGGCAAAGCCACAAAGAAACTTAATGGTACATTTATCTGCTGATTTTTAGTTCATATAGAAAAAGCAAGGCCTGGTGGCTCTTACGCACAGGCTGTTTTTTAAATAATACTATCAGTTTTGTGGCTTCTGAGGGAAGCTCTGCTGTGTTCTCAATTAAATATGTTTTCTGCTTAGTGCCAGACTTGAAATTCATAATGATGTGTAACATAAGATTTATTGCTGTGTTTACATCATTATTTGATTTATTGTGATTTTACCATGTCGCTTACTAATTTGGTTTTGATTTACACATAAAGGGTGGGATATTCAGTAGGGACCACTATTAACATAAGCCTTTTTCTATTGAAGCTTATGTAGGCTTAAATCTTAATACAGTGAATGAGTCTCACTACTGATGATGAGGAGTCTTACCAACAGTCAGCTCTTCTTCAAAATCTTCCTCATTATAAATATAGATCCATCAAGTTTGCAGCACTGCAAGAAGTATGACCAGTCTTCTATCCCTGTATTCTATCCCTACTTCATAGCTACTACATGCGTGCACTGCTATTGTACCCATGATTAACACTTCACAAGTATGTCATTCTAGCTGTTTTATTTCAAGCAAACAAGCTAAAGCTTACAACTTTTGGCATGAATGCTCTTTTGCCAGTGCTGGCATATGTGCAATATTTTACAAGCATGCTACTAATCAACTTGCTTTCTGATTTATATTTCATTACCAAAAGAGTTGAAACTGTTTAGATAATTCATAGTGAGATATGGATGCTTTCTGTTAGTGAAATTTAAAAAAAAAAAAAAGTAAGATCTATCAGCATATAATATGACCATAAAAAAAAGCACAGCCACAACATCACAAACCAGCACAACTGAATCACTGCAAAAAATGCATTCAAAACCTGCCTTTCATTTCCAATTCCTGTGGTACATCAGGGACAGTTTCAGCTGCTCTCTGGTAACAATGGTGTTGGCTTGTGAAAAACTGGTCAGGAGGAGAAGAGGAAGCTTTTGCATTTTCACAGTGTTTCAACAAAAGAAACATGGCTTCTTGTAAGCAAAACTAGCTATTGACCCTTGAGCTGGGACAGGTTTTTGCCTGGGCTCCCTTGCCATTGTAGGACACTGTCCTTACCACACATCCACATCACCACGTGACTGCTGTGCAAAGCACTTTCCACCATT
This sequence comes from Clamator glandarius, assembly GCA_033459285.1. NCBI lineage: Eukaryota > Metazoa > Chordata > Aves > Cuculiformes > Cuculidae > Clamator > Clamator glandarius. Next base: position 925,601 of record JAUNZM010000702.1, read on the forward strand.
ACACTGTATTTTGTGTTCTATGACAACATCTACTAACCTCAGAGAGGCACTGACTTGTGCCTGAAGTGTGAGCAGCTAATTTCTTGGCCTCCACAGTGAGCCAAAGCCCACTGATGCCTTGGACTAGCAGTCCCCAGACCAGAAGGATCGGCACCTGCAACCACTCTGCCTGGCCACTGATGACAGATGCCTGTCACTCGGAGGCCAGATAATGTGCTGGGGATGACAGCTTGTGTCCCTTCTCTGAGCCAGCAGCACCCTAAGAGCTGAGTGTGTGGTGTCTCTCATCCCTGCCTCCTCTGGCACAGCCAGGTGGAGAGGCTGCCAAGCATGATTGTGAGATTGGATGACTGGGGGTGCTTCCTTCCTTCCAGGCAAAGAGAAAAATGTTTCCAACTTGTTTGGTTAGTCCCACTTCTATACAAAGTGCTGCTCTTACTGGCAGGATCCTTCAAGTGGCTTGGTTATATTTATAATTAACTTATTAGTTGGGCAACACATTGTGCTTGCCTAAGAGCCTAAGCCAGTTTGTGTGTTGGTCAGCTAGAACACAGGTCTTGATCCAGCCCCTAAAGGTATTGGTTTCAGACTAAGACCTTGGGATATCAGAGATTGTAGTACCAGTGTGACACAGGCTATCCTGACCACAATTTCCTTCTTCAAAAAACACCAAACTCAGACTCTTCATTCTTCTCTGTCTTGTTCTGTTTACCAGAATATCTCAATACTTCTTCATGCTCTCAGCTGTCATCTTACAGATGCTAATATAGTAGTTATTCAAATAATTTCAAGATTTTATCTGCAGTATAGAAAAATCAAGGTTTATATCTTCTGCTGTACGTAGGTGACTGAAAATGAGTCAACTAAAGTCTTCTTAGGTAAATTAAACCCTTGAAACCTTGTTAGATGAGCTTGTTTTGGAAAGCAGGGTACAAGGACCATGCATGCAGTCAAACCTCTTCTTATTGCAGCATCTCATCAAAGTGTCTTACATCGTTACAGATAATGAATTTAATATCTGGCGTCAATCTTGACAAGTGCTCTTCAGAGCAAAATTCCTGCAATTTAAATAATCGAGAATAACTCCATACAGCCCCTGATCTAAAGACAAATAATCCTTGAAATCACTGCCTGTGAGGAGTATCATGAAGTGTGATACAGTCAGGCACTGAAGAAAACACAACAGCTACCACGTGCTTAAGTAACTCAGAGGATGATATGTAAATTCGAGCTAAATGAGGAAAGACATGGAAAGATACATTGTCACTAGGAGAATAGGAACTCGGAAATCTGTAGGAAGGTGCAAGCTTGCACCTGCTCACACTCTGATTACACTTTTATGATAGAAACAGGTAGGAATTTCTGCAGGCTCAGCGTTGAATAATTCAATGTAGAATTCAGTGTAGAACTAGAATCTGACAACTTGCTACAGAAAATTCACTCCATGCGTTTACTATCTTATGTTTGTTTACATTTCCTCAGAACTAGAAAAGTCCTACCAGCAGATGCTAGCAAATCAGGAGAAATCCTAGTACCAGTCAATTCAAACTACTAGAAGCATTGATTATAAGCACCTTGGTGACACAAATATGCACAGCTAGGCAGCACATTGATCTGCAGGGTAACAGAGACAGGAGTTAAGCTGTAAAGATGATGAGGGCATTGAAGGGGTTCTGCCCTTATGTAAACCTGTGCTTTTGAGATGATGGCGCTGTGCTGGGATGTAGGTGGGAAGAAAACCCAACATGCATGATGGTGTTTGGATGTGGGTTGCTAAGACAATGGCCCAGAGAATGTGGAGGAGCATCTGGGATCTAGCACTTTGCTTTCCAACTTGGCTGTAGGAGACAAAACCACAGGTTTTGAAGGTGGGTGCAAGGGCAAACAGTTCAAGACTTGCTTCTCATGGTACAGTCAGTTAATGTGCTCTGGGTGATACGGTGTAGTTTTCTCATTCAGTATGAGAAACGTTCAAGCTGCTGTCCAAACACAGGTAGTAGTCACTTCCAGTTACTGCACGTGTAACTTACCTGAGGACTGCAGCTTTCCATCCAAAACAGTTCGCTCCTTACATCACTTAGCACAGTACGATCCTTCTGACCTTACCAGCCCCTTGGTGAGTACATCTGTATTTTTCATCTCTTTTCTTCCAGCTAAAATCAACTTGAAAATATTTTGGCACTTCCTCCTCCACAGTGAGAATTTGGCCAGGGTCTCTCTGGAAATAACTATCAGCCACTTGCAAAAGAGCCCAACCTCTCTGAGCTTGCCTGTGAGCCAAAGCTTTTATCAGGGAAAGTTTAATTCTCTGTAGCTCTGCTGTGACTTCTTCTGCCTCTTGTTGCCTCTGCTGCACTAGATGGCGTGATTTAGAATTGATGCCTAAGAAGGGTCAGGGTGAAGGCATCTTCCCTGAGGGAGGTGGGCAAGGGACAGCCTGAGTACGCTATCTGTTTGCATGCTGAAAGGCCGTGCTGGAGAAATACAGCCAGGAGCCTGGACGTACAGGGGCACCTTCATCACTGTGCTTCAGGTTATCAAGGAGGATGACTACCATTCTGCTGGGGCTGCATGGGTCACCTGCCCCTTCTTTCCCAGACCTCAGCTCCCCCCTCCTCAAAACTCATCTTCAAAGTCCTTTGTCCAGTTGAACAGAGAAAGCTGTAAATCTATACCCTTGTTTAGTGTGGCATGTACTCTGCTTCTAATCCAATTTCCCTTCTGTTTGTTCTCTGTACAGCCTTATTTGGCCTGACAGCTATTTAATAAACCTATTTGCTTTTCTTTGACATGAGGCAGAAGTGGTGGGTGTTGAAGAGCCGTAAGGCCCTAGTGGACAATGAAACCCTTTCCCACTCAACACTCTTCCAGCTTAGGACAGATAAATAGTGTAGAACTGGGAAATTAACCCATCCTATTTTAAAAGAAAGAAAGAAAGAGAGACTGAGAGAGAGAGAAAGCAGTATTCACAGGCTGATCCACACTCAATTCATGCTGATTGCCTCCTCCTCCTAAATGAGAAATTCTCTCTCTGCCCTTTGGTGTATATCACACACAATTGTGAGAGGACTGACAATCATTTATACATTTTTTGGCTCTGTCACCAACAAGAATTTAAGTCATTCAGGAACACTTGCATTTAAAAAACACCCCACCTGAGGTAGGAAGGCACTAAGTTACACTGAGAAGTTTAGAGAAACTAACCTGTTAATTTACCCACTAGGAACATATATTACAAAGTGTCCAGTTTAGAAACTGTTCCATTTGGTTTTCATGAGTCATTTTTGTGCTCACCTTTTTCTGTAAGTTCTTCCAGCAGAGTAAGGTTAGCATGTGGAGCACTGCAGCAGGTATCTCTCATGCATATTCAATTTGCATGCATCTCCTCTCCTTAGAGAAGTGAGGAGAAAATCTTGGACCTCTTATGGCATAGCTGGAAGACACACAGACTCTACAGTGGTGAAGATGATAAAAGATTAAAATTTAGCTGTATAAATATACATTTGGGAGTGAGAAAGGTTTTTCTTTTGATGAACTTAAAAAAATAAACACAGCAAAAATTTTAGTTTACTAAAGCTCTTATTAGCTTTTTCTCTTTTAATAATCTGGCATATATATATATATATATATCATAGAATCATAGAATCATTGATTGGAAAAGACCTTTGAGATCACCAGGTCCAACTGTAAATGTCCACTACAAAACCATATCCCTGGGCACTTCCTCTACCTGTCTTTTAAAAACCTTCAGGGATGGTGACTCAACCACCTCCCTGGGCAGCATGATTTAGGCATAGATTCTTAGAATCATAGAATCATCAGGTTGGAAAAGACCTCTCTTGGATCAACAAGTCCAACCATTCCTATCTGCCACTAAACCACGTCCCTGAGCACCTTGTCTACCTGTCTTTTAAATACCTTCAGGGATGGTGACTCAATGACCTCCCTGGGCAGCCTGTGCCAGTGCCCAATGACCCTTTTCTGTGAAAATTTTTTCCCGATATCCTGTCTGAACCTCCCCTGGCACAGCTTGAGGCCATTCCCCCTTGTTCTGTCCCTTGTCACTTGGGAGAAGAGGCCAGTGCCCTCCTCTTCACAACCTCCTCTCAGGTAGTTGTAGAGAGCAATAAGGCCTCCCCTCAGCCTCCTCTTCTCCAGGCTAAACAACCCCAGCTCCCTCAGGCACCTTTCATAAGGCTTGTTCTCCAGCCCCTTGACCAGCTTCATTGCCTTTCTCTGGATATGCTCCAGAACCTCAAAGTCCTTCTTGTAGTGAAGTATGTATGTATGAAGTTCAAATATCAACCACCTAAATTCTAGGGTAGTGGAAAAAACAAATATGAATTTTGAAGCTGCTTTTCTTATGTATCTTGAATATTATGTAGGTTTAGTGATGATCAAATGACAGATTAAGCAAGTAGAATATTCCCTGCCAGCTGTAGCTATTTAAAACTGGCTAGCTTTTCTTAAATGGATGGCTCAGTTGTTGCCTGTACATTTTCATTTTGGACCAGGGCCTTGCTGAAGTAGATGCTGTATAGAGACTCAGTAAAAGAAAGCAATACAGAACACCCAGAAGGAGCCATTCATCTGACAACCCAACTTGAAACCAAAATATGTTATAATTAGGTATCTGACTGATGTATGGACTTAGTTACTATTCCCCTTTTTTTGTTTTCTTATATATTACATCATTTCTGATAGACAATGAGCAAGTTAAACATCTCTTCCCCGTGTCTTTTTAAATTAATACAGCTGGTATTTTCATGCTTTTGATCTTTCCTTCAAAGCTATGTTTTGTAGTCTCAGCGTGCTCCCTCTGTACCCTCTTCTAGATTCCCCAGTCCACATCTCTTATTGCAGCTGACCATTAGCCTCCACACAGATTGTAGAGGAACATCACGGTTCAGAAAGGGGAAGGTGCCCTAGGAAAAGAGGATGTATGGAAGGGTCTAGAGGCAGAAGAGGTTTTCAGAGAATGACTTCTACCACAGTTTTCCCCATCCTTGCTCTCTTTTCTCCTTCCCTTAAGCTGTTTTGTAACTATAAATGCATTTTGCCCGCACAACTGAGAAATCTTTTTACTTTCACCTTAAATACTGCACCTAGTACCTAACACAATACTCCACTGGAGCACTATCGGGGTACAGAGGGCACAGTAACATGCCAAATAGCCTACAGAGGCACATATTTCTGCTTTCTGAGTAGTCATCATAAGCTTTAAGTCCCACCTCTTTCCCATCATGTTGCCCCAGCAGGTGGTTCCCAACCTGCATTCACAACTTCAGCTTTCCTGATTGCAATGTAAATTGCCATAGTGAGATATCATATCATCCCTATTGATTTCAAGAGAAACTAATATTTTTAAAATATTATAAATGTGCTTGGCAAATGATACCAATAGATATGTGTTCAAAGCAGCCCCAATACTCTTCAACAGGATTGACACTCACTCTATAACTATTAGTCTAAGGGAGGATTTAAAAAGATACCTGAGAAATATTAATTTCCAAATCCACAACTACAACTACTCCAGGAAACCCTTTTTTTTTTTTTTTTAAGTTGCTGACTTGTTTCATTTTTATTACGAAGGAGGAAGATCAGCACCAGCAGAAAGAGGCAGCAAGAGGTAGCATTGCTCTCTAATGTCATGTAGGATCTATATCAGCTGTGGCAGCACCTATACTCAGTGAAAGGCCAAGTGGCAAGCTGAAATATGTTAGAGAAAAGACTTGCTGGCAGATTGATGGAAAATACTGACTTATTTTTGTAAACCACAATATAAATCAAGATCAGGAGGAGCGTCCATCTTCTTGAGAAGTCATTTCCCACTTCAATTAGCTGGTAGTTTAGGCAAAAATACGTAATAGTTAGCCCCTATCAGTCTGAGTGATGCCTTCCTGAGCAAATCCTATGTTCCTGCCTTCAATGAGTCTTTCTGTGATGATGGTGCTGGCAATTGGTAGACTTTGTCAGCAAGGCAATAAATCTTTATTGACAGGTTTAGCTTTGTGTTTGGCTCAAATAACATCCTCTCTTAAGGCAGAGAGGAAGAGGAGGAAGTACACAGGCCCAGCATGCACAATGTCTATCAGAGGAAATGGAAGGAATTTAATTTTTCTTTGTTTTATTGATTGTCACATTTTATAAGGGAGCCTATGCATGTCTCTGATGCTGGACTAGTCTCATTTGGGGTGTATTTTTTTCTCCCTCTGTTTTTATACTCATCTGGTGTTTCCTCTCCTGGAGTGACCAACATTCTAATTCTGCACTGAAGCCTATGTGAGCTCTTTGAAGAAAAGCAACATCTTATAGAAAATGATGACAAAAAATCCCCAAAACTAGTGATCAAGAGGGGGAAAAGGGCATTCAGGCTTGCAAACCTAAACAAAGGTAGGCAATAAACATGTGGTAGAAAGGACTGATTTCTTTTAACATTTTTACTGTAGTCTCTGATAGTATCCAGTACAGGTTACAGCCCTCTTGTTTTTCACTCTCTGGATTTGGCAGACCTCTGCTCCCAGGCTGCAGTAATGTGTTTTTCCACTGTCTATTCTTCAGTTTTTGGTGTCACTCGGCATAATGAAACTTTATGGATTTTCTTCCTGTTTGACAAGTACCTGTTATTGTTTTGGACCACACTGGAGGCTTTTTACAGTGAAAGTTCTCAGTAGTAGCATGCAATATACTGACAAACTAAAGTATAGTTCCTTTACCTTGCAAGGAATAAATTGAAAGTTTTTTTTCTTCCTTTGTATCATGCTATCATGCTTTGACCTTCCTTCCTTCCTTCCTTCCTTCCTTCCTTCCTTCCTTCCTTCCTTCCTTCCTTCCTTCCTTCCTTCCTTCCTTCCTTCCTTCCTTCCTTCCTTCCTTCCTTCCTTCCTTCCTTCCTTCCTTCCTTCCTTCCTTCCTTCCTTCCTTCCTTCCTTCCTTCCTTCCTTCCTTCCTTCCTTCCTTCCTTCCTTCCTTCCTTCCTTCCTTCCTTCCTTCCTTCCTTCCTTCCTCCCTCCCTCCCTCCCTCCCTCCCTCCCTCCCTCCCTTTCTCCCTCCCTCCCTCCCTCTCTTCCTCCCTTCCATAGTCCCAGGTCAAAGTCAAGCAGCTTTCACAAGCAGTGTGCCCAAATATCTTACACAACTCCTTTTATTAAACTGATAGGCAGTCATCAAATTAGGAAACTTTCTCTTTCCTACAGCCTATATTTGAGCTAGTACATTATCAGGTATAAGACAGGTATTAGTAAAATTTCCTTGGAGGAATACTAGCTTGTACGATAACATTTTGGGCTGAGGGAAGGGTTTGCAGGCCTATTGTAGGAGAAGCTAGTGCCAATCTCTTATCTGTGTGCCGCTGGGAAATACCGCACAAGGACAACACCAAGGTATTGCAGGGAGCGAGTTTTTTGCAAATGGGGAGGCAGAAGAACACTGGCTGTGATGATCAGTCTTGTGACACAGATGACTCTACCAGGGATGTCCTTGTGCATGTGTGCTTTTGTGTGGCTCCATTGGATAGCTGAAGGAGCAAAGGGTGAAAAATCTCTTCTATCCTGCACATAGTGCTTTTTTCATTGCAGGCCATAAAACAGGAATACCATCTTCTGGTGTTGAACTCTTCTGAATGATGGATTTACAGCTTTGTGCTGAGCTTTCTTGGTAGCACCATGAATGTTTTGGCCAGGTCAGTCCTCCTGTTGCTGCTGACAGACATGGGGGTCATGGAGGTGGTCTTGCAGTGAGCAATTCAGCCATAGTGGTGCCTCATTAATTGCCACTGCTAAATAGGATTGGGGGACTGGGAGTCTGCAGGCTTGGCTCTTCCTTTCTTTACACCACACAGGTCAGGACGCACTTCACTGTGGATATTGGTGACACCAATAAAACGGTTGCCCTGAGAGAAAATTAGGCCTTGAGTTTAATTTTCCTTAATGAATTCTTGATTGCTAGGTTGAGGAATATTTTCCACCCCTAACACTGGGGTAGTGTGCACCAGAAAGAGGTGAAAACACCAGATTAATTCTGCTAGCCTGGAAGGACAGCTCCTTGCCAATGAGATTAAAATATCACTGGCACTAGACATTAGTCCCAATCATATTTCTTTTCTGTCAGCAAAATATTCCCCTCTTGCCCTCTCTTATCTCCCAGCGACTCCTCTTTCCAGCCCCAGCACCTTGTTACTGCCAGGAACTTGGCAGCCTCAGCTGAGCCACCTCCATGTCCCCCTATTCCACCTCTGCCCCTGTTTCTGGAGATCTTGGCACTAATTAGAGGCATTATTGCTTTGTGAAGGAGCGACATGGGGCTGCAAAGCCTTTGTCACACTGTTGGGTGAAGCTGTTGGGACTGTGATGGGTGCTACAGGGGGTGCTGGCAGCACCCTGCTGTGTCTGAGCAGGCAGAAGAAACGTGATCTGGGGCTGCTATGCCAGGTGGAGACCATGTGAAAATCAAAATAAGCTCCTATTCAGCTCTCATTGTGGCCTAGGAATGGGAGAGCTACTTTCTGGTGTGCATCTCATGCCTGATGTAAATACGTTTTGGGGACAACCTCTGTGTGTCAGCAGAACAAAATTGTGACAATAGCTTGTGGGAAGAGGGGCTTGGTTGAGAGGTGTTTGATTTGTGTTGGCAAGAAGTGCAAGATAGCAGCTCTTTCATGAAACAGAACAGACAGCAGCATGCAGGCAGCCGGAAAGCTCATGCTTCAGGCTCCAGAGTTTAAACTGGGAGTGAAACTTTTGAAATTAATTTTTCCCCTTCAGCCATTTCCTTGTTAACACATTGACTGCAAAATACTGGCAATACTCAAAAGGGCTGGCACAGCAGCGCTCAAACACAGGATTCTATTATTTCAATTTTATGTCTTAGAGCAGCAAAGAATTAGATAAGGCTTTGAAGCACCACGTAGCCCTTTGCTCAAATCACTTTCTTCTGTTGGGAGGCTCTTTTGTGGAAGGCAGCGATGAGGATGGCTCACTTAGATGCTGAGAAGGGCTAATGCAATGTTGCAGCTGGCAGGTTTTCTCTCTGCTGTGAAACACCCACTCGATGCAATACTTCTGCAGTCCTACGGGACGTCAGGCTTATAGTCATTGTGTATCGTTATGTGCCAATGACATTCTCCCAAGGGAAGTGTTAAACACAAATATATGCAAGTAACTCGAGATGACTCCTGTCGTCATCAGAAACTAAGGGAAGAATACTTTACTCTGCAAGTGTAAGTTTGCAACCCTGGAAAGCAGCGACCAGCATAGTGCTCTTGAACACTTCTAGCAATTGCAAAGGGAGGGTCAAACATTCAGAGTAAGATTCAAAGATGAAGATACAGCAACTGTAGACATCAGCTTAAGCACCACCCCAGCCGCTGCCGCCCCTCTCCGTGGACCTTTCTAATGTTATCTCCCCTGAACACTAACCTCAACCACCCCATGTTTGCCTTTCCCACGACAGCTAGAGAAGTAGCCTGGGGAATAGGCAACGCAGCTGCCCTGTGCTGGGCATTGCATGCTGCTTCCCAGTGAGGTGATGACACCATCCTGCTCTTCGTTGCCCTTGCTCAGTGCCCAACCCCAAAAGCCTCACATTTTGATAAAAGGTAAACTTTACAAGGATCCCTTTCCTCTGAGAGGGCTGAAAAAGTTTTGCAGCTTGTCTTAGCTGAGGCTTTTGCTATCAGCTAGCAGAACTTGCAGCCTTTTCCTGCCTGACAGTTGCAGACAGGGAATTGCTGATAGCCAGTCTGAAATCTGTCTCTTGCTCTGAGTCAACTCCACAACTACCTTGTCTGGTGCAGCTACAAGCTCTGGGAGATTTATATATTTAAAAGGGGGCTGGCAGGAGAGAAAAAAAGTCTGGCCTATCCCTCAGAATCCTATGGGACTGTGAGAGGAAGTGCACTGGAACCCATTTTCCTATTTCTTTCTTGACCTTATCCCAGAGCAGCCAGCCTATCTGTAAGTGGCAACTGTGGAAAATGTGCTCTGGCCACTTGGTGTGAAAGATAGGCAAGACTCCTAAAAAATCTTCTCCACAGCTTATCACCTTTCTGCTGGCTCCACAGCAAACTAGTGCCCCGATGCAGAAGGAAACTGGCTGTCTGTAAGGCTGGACAGGGCCTCATCAACAACTGATAAGCTCCTCTGTGAACATTCAGGCTCTTCAGGGTTTACTGTCCTTTCAAATACCACAGAAGCTCTTGCTGGGCAGATTCATACACATACATGTTTACATCAGTGCTGTTGATAGTTACTCTTCTGCATCTGATTCTCCCTTGCCCTTTCTGCTGTTTCAAGGATGTTGCTCCTGCTTTGTGTGGATGTAAATGCAGTAGTCTGTGTAGCATGTTTTACAAAGTTGGGAAGAGGCATTAAAGATAATTCTCCTTCTAGTTCCCTCATCATGATATAAAACTGCAAAAGTTCACCTTGCCACTGAAATAGTGGTAGAAATAGAATAACTAGTGGAATGCATGTTGTGGGAAGGAAAAAAATGCCTGCAAGTAATTCAAAAAGTCTAGCTTATTTTTAACTGGGACACTGGAAGAGTAATAAGCCTTTGCCCAAGTTTCTTTTTCTGCTATAATTTCTGTAAAAGCAGAACGCTAGTGCTTTGAACAGCTGCCTTCCCAGTTTGAGGAAAGCAGTTGGATGACAAGAAGGCAATAAGCAGATTAAAATATGCTGCTATATGAAAGGAGCAGAGGGATGCAAGAAGACAATAAATAAGCAACATATCCCTGAAATTCCGATTTATATTATGAAGATCAATGCTAGAGATCAATTTTGTCATGCTGAAACTTTAAGTGAGAAAAAAAGCATCCTTGTTGCTTTGACAACAATTTATGTTCCCGGTTCTAGGAGTGACCACTTTGAAACCAAGGTTCTTTGCTTACAAATGGCTTATAAAGCTGAATATATAACAATTAAACCAATTCTATTTGATAAGCAAGTAAACAATACAATGAAAGACAAGTTCTGCATGGAGCATTTTCAGTATTAGATTGACACTGCAACCACAAAGCATCAGACCTTAAAAGTTTTATGCATTCAAATCCAGAAAATGCTAGCTAGAATAACCAGACACGTGAGTTAAGGTCAAAATATGAGTATTTATTTGCTTGAGAGATTGCAGATACTGGATGTGATCAGTTGTTGATGAAGAGAACAAAAAAAAAGGGAAAAGGAAGATCATTTTATGAGATGAAAACCCTGTTGAGCAAAGTTTAGTCTCAAAGGCAATGGTCTCTGCACGAAGAATAACTGTAAAGAAAAAGGACACAAATTGCTGGTTATTACTGGTAGTGCAATGCCACCAATTTTCTTATGGCTCAGATAAATAAAATGTGTGTCAATCCTTTTCTGGTTTGAGGTTTTTGATTTAAAATAATAGGGATTCAAATGTAAGTGGCAAGGTATTTGTCTGACAGGAGGTGTAGTAAATAAGCTGAAGGCAACATAATGTAATCGCTGGATAAAATGGATTCACCATCATACCAGGCACTTCAAGGTGGTTTTGCAAAACTGCTATTACTGTCCTTCAGAAATCTTTGGTGTTAGTAAGACATTTTAGTAAAAGTGCTTATGCTCTCAGCGTTACAGAAGCTAACTCAGGCATGTGTATATATGTACTTAAATTGAATGTAATAATGAAAAATAGGAAGGAGATTGAAGAAGGAATTGGAAGGTTAAGGTGAAGTGAATGGATGTTTACTTCTGTGTTACAAACAAAAGGGGTATAATGTGTTTAAATTACAAATTAGAGTGGTCAGTTTTAACAAGTGATCTTTTTAGACTTTCAGAAATGGATTTGGCTGGTTTTGACTGTATAAAGAAGTAGAATTACAGCTGTAGCTGTGTGGGCATGTTGGCTTTTTTGTATGTGATTTTGTAGCTCAAGTTGTCTGACTCTCAGCTTGTACAGCTGCCCTTGTGTTGAATTAATGTAAAATAATGTCACACTAATTATCTTTATTCTACATGGAGTTTTATAGATATAATTCAGAGTAAGACATGGCATCCTGGCATGCATTTATTCTTTTAGAAGACAAAATTATTCTTACAATGATATCTCAGTGATGGGCAAAACATAAGGTAAATGAGGGTAGAACAAGTAATCCCTTTTAATACCACGTTAAATCAACTTCATACATAAATTTGCTAGCTGCCAAAGGTTCAAAAGGTAGTCCTTGTCTCCACCATTTCAATGGTGCATTCATTTTTTCTTGGTCTCAACAAAAAATAGCTAAAAGCATCTGTTACTCACCGGAATTACATGGTAGTGGCAGTTTGGGTTCAGGCCCTTCATCATTATGTATATTAGGTTGGAGTCTTACCACAAACCTCTGGGAAAACATTAAGAGAAAGATCTAGTCTGTGCTCGAGTGTTATCCAAAGTCTAGGTGGATGCCCACTGGCAAGCACCATTTCCTAAAAATGTGTGGTCCCTCTATGCTCTTGGGAATGGGGAAACTCTCCTGATAAACCTGACACTCTCAGTCCCTCCTGAGCAAGGGAGCTGCTTGCCCCACAATGCACACCATACATACCACATGGGCGTGTGGTCACACCATGGTGCAATGCAGGCAGCCAAAGTGATCTGTGATAGTAATATCCTAACTGCCACAGATACATGTCCTGCCTTCCGGGACTTGCTGTGCTAATTAGGGTCATGTGCAATTCTCCAGCAAACATTTTTCTGACTTTAATGCTAGAGGAAGTGTTTAGTGTTGTTTTCAGGTCATCTTTCCCTGGTTTTCTCTATCTCAAAGAGCTCCAATTTTACATTTGCATTCATATTTCTCTTATGATTCCCCCACCTGGTCCCAACTGGCCTCTCTGTGGTCTACTTTTTGCATGTAAAGCAACAAAGTAGGGAAGTCATTTGGTAGCTTTAAGGTTACTTGTTAATGTATCTGTTTAGAGCTGTACTTCTTGCAGGTGTAGGAAGGCATATTGCCATTTAACATCAACAAACATATCAGACTCATGCTCAGAGACGACCCCGTGAAATCAATTCCCATTAAGTACTTGCCTGCCCTTGTAGCAACAAAATACAAAATAAAGCATAATTAAAAAGTGGATTAAACCAAAAAGCCTTGTAATACAAATTTTGGCTTGCTGGGACGAAAATTGTCCCTCCAGCGATCTACTGCTCTACAGCGTAAGCAGTGCTGTCAAAAGGAAAACAAGAAATGAGAAGAGTTGTTCAGCACTACAAATTCCTGCCTCCCCTTCCATTTTTCTCCCTGTTGGGCAACAGCATATGAGGAAGCTGTGAATTTGTCCTCTGGCTACTAAACTACTCTACTTTTCCCTTTAGCATAGTTACAACATTTAAGAAGCCTGAAGCCTGAAGAAGATTGTCCTGCTTCCTTGATGAGGGTGATCAATGTGTTTGCTGCTTTTTAAGAAGACAATAACTTATTATGTTAAGTCTGTCAAATGGGTATCTGGGTAGGGAGAGTTGTTGTTTACTGCAGACATTTGATTGTTTACTACGGTGTCCTGCCTGGTGTCAGAAATGATTGGGATCTGCTATTTTGGGGAGAAAAGCACTGTTGAAGACTGATGGATCACAAGCATAGAAACCTTGTACAATGGAGCTTTATCCAGAGTCCACTAAATAGTTTCACTGGGCTTTAATCATATTCTGAGGACTCTGTTTAATATCCTTTAAAGTAGATGATGCTTCCTATTCTTCCTACTTAATTGAATGTATGCACTGTTATATTTGTGTTAGACTAAAATTTGCCTATATTATATAGGGTGAAGAAGAAGGGCACACACATCTCCATTACCCCAGAATGTTAATGTCTAAACTGTAATTAGTTGATAAAACTGCTGAAGCAGGGAGTAGTCCTTTCCTCTGTGACTGCACAGCCCTTACCTGATGGGTGCCAGTCCCAGCAGGCCGTCATACATGATATTGCCCTGCCAGGGATGGAAGAGATGTGTGTGTCAGGGCTGTAGGAAACAAGAAAACCAAGGGTCTGTATTCTGCTCATCTTTCAACGCACCTCTGTTTTCCTGTTAGCCAGGTTAGGAAAAGTCAATAGCTTTGGTTGCTGGGTATCTTGCATTTTCACTGTGATAGTATGTTTCTTTATGGTAGTGCTTAGGTTGTTTGCTCTCCCTTGTTCCTTTCTCCAGATGAAATATGGAACTGTTGAAAGAATAGGGCAAGTGTTTTTGGGGGGATTCAGAAAAGCCAGGTGATGCTTAACTTGCTGCCTCTTAGTAGACCCTTTCCCTGGGATGCAACAGGGTGATATTTTACTGCTGCTTGGCTTTGCTTTAGCATACTCCCACCTCTGTATGTTTTTCTTTCTTAGAGTAATGTCAGTGAAAGACAATTGTCTAATTTTTAGTGTGTAACCAGAGGGCAGCTAAAAAAGTCTAGTAATGGACAGAGTGAAAGTAGTTGGTTGGGGTAAGTGGTGAACCTATTTTTTTGACATCTGTGCTTTCAAGAAGATCAAAGGATTGGAGGCATGATCTTAGGAGTAGTGGTCCTAGTCCTAGTTGAACACAGTCAGGTGACATCCTCTGCCTGCCCCTGCACTGCTGAAGTGCAGGTATTCATCTAAGATGTGTTTGGCTAATGGTAGCGTAGCTGCACTATAGTCACCTACTTGCACCTTGCTTAAGTACCTGTCTCCTGGAAAGTAGATGCAGAGTAGGAGCAGGATATTTGTGGAGTTGCAGAGCAAGTCAGTGACCAAATATACAGGGTGAGGGACCGAATGCACAGGGTGCTGGTCAGAGATTTAGGGAAATCCAACATTTTACTCCAGCTTCTGCCTCTCCCATGTCATGGTCCTGTGAGAATCTCAGCTGTTTTCCTCTTTCTTTCACCCTTCCTCTCTTTTTTTGCCCATTCAGAGCAAGAAGCAAGGACCAGAATAAGTAAGTCTTGACTCTACCGGTGCTAATGATAATAGCAGCAATGACAGTTTAGCCCATCTAACACCCTGTGTGATTTAAGGTAATTGTGAATTGTTTGCACGTAGGAGTTGGACTGGGAGAGAAATCCTCTCTGATGATACATCTTCTTAAAATACCTGGTGCTGGAAGGAATTTGATGTGCTCTGAAGGTAACATGCTTTGTTTGCTCTGAAACATTTCTATGAAGTCTGGGATAAATCAGCTCTGGAAAGACTGAGTTAGCAGTAATCAGAGGAGGGAGAGAGTTTTATCCAGGACATGGGAACTGCTGCAGACTGCAGTTTACTAGTGCAGTAATAATGTTCCAGAAGAGATTTCTATGGATCCCGCAGCAGTGGCACTTTGCCTTTGCTGCACTAGAAAAGAAACACATGGCCCTGGTCCCATGGCGAGCTGATGGAGAGTTTGGAGCTGCAGTGCCCAGCAACTGCCCCATCAAGGAGGAGAGCCCTTCTGGCTTTGGCTGGAGACTGTGGGGCTGATGCACTGGCTGCACAGGGCTCATTACTTAAAGGGTCAATGATGGCAGTAACAAAGGTCAAACAGAAGTGAGGGGAAGGAGGGGCAGCAGAAAGAAAGGAGTAGTGGCAAGTG
This sequence comes from Clamator glandarius, assembly GCA_033459285.1. NCBI lineage: Eukaryota > Metazoa > Chordata > Aves > Cuculiformes > Cuculidae > Clamator > Clamator glandarius. The sequence goes on from JAUNZM010000702.1 coordinate 941,137, forward strand.
TGCAAATTCCAACTCCAAAACGAGCTGCATTCATACCCCCCCCATCCTAGCATGTTGGACAAACATTCAAATTATAATGATGCTATCTAGGATCCTCTGGACTATTAAGTGTCAAGAATGAAAATTTTGGGATCTACAAGATACCTTGATTTACATTTTTAGAGGACTCATGGATGCTGCCCAGCCGAGAAAAAACACCATGCCCTTTTTTGAACACCTAGTCTCTCTTGTGTCATGAAATATACATCGATTGTGCTGTAAGGAGAGCAAAGTTGATGATGACGATCCTCCTAGCAGAGGGGAGGGGGCTGGTTGTATCCACAATAGCAGCTGTTATTTACAATCTGACGAGTGGTATGGAGGGAGCAAGAGCCCACTTTCTAGAGTAGCCCAGGGCTTGATGCCAGGGATGGCAATCTAAGAGCTGAGGGGAAGGGCTCCCTGCCTTGAGGGAAAGGCTGCCCCCAACAAGCTTTCAACTGAACAGGCAGACAGGCAGAAACTGCTGCCCTCACCTTGCCGAAGAAGGGGCCCAGCAAGGACTGCTAGTCCTTGAGCTTCCACCTCCCTGGGCTTCCCTCACCTCCAAACTTCTCACAGACAGGGAAGATGCCAGTTCCTGGCAATTGAAGTCTGAGTACTCAGCACCATCTTGTCCTACAAAGTCCACAAAGTTTGTGGATCCAGAAATATATGCACTTAGGAAATTTAATAGAGCTAAAACCTTCAGCCCTCATGCTGAAGTGATGGTCTTGGTGCGCATTTCTAACCAGCAGTGCTGAACTGCAGCCCAGGGCCCCTGGAAAACAGGGTGATCACGTACTGGAGGAGCTATCAGGAAAAGCAAGCTGTGACAATGATGTTTGGAAACCACTCTGGGATGGGATGAAAGACATGCTACAGATTAGGTATCTTATCAATCTATGTTTCCACACTGAGGCCATCATTTCAGGCCCCAGCTTATGCACAAGTTAAAAGATCAACACATGCTTCAGGTAAATCCCCAGACTCTTTGCTATAGTACTGCAGACTTTATTTTTATTTCGTTAGTTGTTAGTGGTAAGCAAAGCCACTTAAATTGTATGTACATGATGCTGAACCAGATTCTTGGTGATAAACTTCCATAGCTTCACTAATGCAGGCCAGCTGAGGATTTGGTCTGCTGTTTAGCAAGATTTATGTGAAAATATAATTTGGAAGCACCCTTTAATATTTCCCCTGGTGCTGAGGATATGACATAGCAGGAGTTATCTGAAGATTAGAGTTGAAGTCAGAATTTTTGAGCAACTCTTACAGCTGTGTTCTTTCTTACACAGTATGAAATGCATCTGCATTATTTTAGTTTTGGAGCAAACGTGGGCTTTATCAGACAATGTTGTCCATACTGGAGGGGAAGCCATTGGGGACAAGAAGATTTCTGCTTGTGTAACAATTTTGACATGTCAGAACTACAACTCTATCAGATTTGGCAGGTGTGACTGAGACCCATGGTGACTGGAAGTGGAACATGAAAATTGTAAGGAAAAGGACTGGAACCCAACAGGATACTGCAGGACGAAAGGCAGCCGTACTGGATGGGGATGTGGACACGCTCCCTGCTGGCGTGTGGGATTCAAGTGGGAAAAGAGCTGATAAGTCCAGTGCAGCTGGGCCACTCGGGGGCTGCCAGTGTCTGAACGAATAGCAAAATAAACATTTCAGCACTTGCATGTGTCTTCCTGGCCTGGAGATACCCTGTGGTGGGCTTAATTAATTTAGGGTTAGGTTATTAGGGATTCTCTAGACCTACAGACTCCTGTGCACGGATAGCATCTTCAGGCAGCTGTGCTTACAGCCATTTCTCATGTAAAATTACTGAAAGATGTAAGTGTTCTCAGGCAAGGATAATCTACACTTGTACTAATCATGCAGCATCACATTACTTGTTTCAGAGTACTCTGGTTTTGGTTCCTGTGGCCTTTTAAGAGAGTATTTCAAGACCTATATGCTAAAGACTCATAAATTACTTAAGCAAGGCCACTTAAATATGATTCTTTGAATGCTGAATTGATTGCAAAATAGGCATCTTAAGGCCATAAATAGGTGAATTTAGGCTCAAGTCACCTGAATTTTGGACTACGGAAGACCTGGGACACTCTGTAAGACTACCAATATTTACATATTAAATAAACAGTCAGTAGCCAAAAAGGGGGATAACTTAAACCGGTTAGCCTAACATCAGGCTCGGTTAAAATATCAAATGGATTTCTACAAGACTCTGTTAATGAAACATTCAGGGACAGGCAATTCTTAGATCAAAGCTGAAGTCCTTCTCTCTTGGAATTACAAAGTTTATTGTTAAAAGAAGTAATATGATTTTGTAAGATATCTATCACACTACCTTCTACATGCCATTTGTCAGAAATAAATTAGCATTAGACATTGTAAGTAATCTGTATATTAGATGGACTAAATCTTGAAGGTAAATGAGGAATTTTAATTCAATGTGGATTTTTCTAGTTTGATTCAGTGGCAATTCGTATTTGACCTCACAGTTTATCTGTAAACTGAAATACAATCATAATCTGGAGATAAGGCAAAGACTGTCTGAATGGTAAAAGTCAGGAAGACTAAGCAGTGATCTGGACTGAATGCCTTGGTAAGCACAGCCTGGTGAAATGAAGTGGTACAATTAAATACCAGTTTTTATAACTTAGAATAAAAAATACAGACCTCAAATGGAAGAAAGGTGGCTGTACCTTTGAAAACAATAGGCTTTACTGGTTATATTGGTCCAGAAGGAAAGCAAGGGATTGCAGTGTAATACTGCAGTAACATTTGTATGTATAAAGATGTTACTGAGCTCTGAGCTCATCTGTAGTTAGAACTGGTGAGAATGATACTGAAATTCTGCAGGCTCAGCAAGTTTTGCTTGTAAGATGTATACCCAGAAAGCACAGAAATAGTTGTACAACAAAATCAAGAGTTGGAGAGAAATTACTTAGAAGCAGCTTCTTATGTGTGTTTATACTCCATAAAGGTCCTCCAGAGAAGTGTCTTCACAAGAAAAGAAGGCTGAACACCACAGGGTTTTACAGTCCAATTAACTGAATTATAACCTGAATCTGTGGCTGGAAGCTGAAGTTGGTCAAATTAAGCTGAAAATAACACGTGTTTATATTAAGTAAGTCTAATCACTGGAATACACAGAGTGGTGGGGAGAGTGGATTCTCTGGCTCCTAAGGTCTTTACATCCAGATGGATGCCTTTCTAGAGATAGTCTTTAGCAAAACACAATCTATTTGACTCGATGCAAAGGTAACTTGGTGAAATGTAATGACCTGTGATATATTGCAGGTCAGACTGGATGACAGAGTGGCCCCTCCTAGCTTAGAGCATTACAAATCTATGAACACTTAAACTTTAGGAAATTATGACAGCAAGCTGTAATATTTTTCTCTGCTGAGATTTCTCCAAAGCTCCTAAATAAATCAACTTATACTTACTTGCTACATGAACAGCTGTTTTTTTTTTTTTTAAAGATATGTTGGGGATATTTTAATATTGGTTTTTGGAAGAATGGTATATAAGATTCGGTGGGTTTTTGTTTTTTTTTTTTCCTTTTTGAGCACAGTTAAGAGACTCTAATGGTAAAGCTTTCCAAGAGCAGGAAAAATCCATGTGTTGCAAATTAGAACTCACCAGGCTGTGTCACTTCAGTGTATTTGGCCTTTCAGAACACTCCCCACAGCAGTTTACACTTTCCACATGCCCTCATATCGGCTCTAACCTCAACTTTACCATGCTGTAGGCTGTACATACTCTCACAAATTTTATGTAAGACATAGGTTTTTGACAAAGCAAACTCATACAAGAACCATATTCTGATAAGAGGGAACTGTTAACCTATAATTAATCTATACAATTCTCTCAGCAGAGGCTGGGGTCAGGAATCACCTATTGCGTGCTTTCTCTCCTAGTCTGAAATGATTGATCTTGCACATCAAGCTGCACCTCTGAGACTCTGTGTCTCAGGAGATGCTTTCCCTGACAGCGTCTCCTTGGAATATTGTGTGGGGAAGTGATGTTACATATAACTAGAGAAGAAGGTATTTGAAACCCTCATTGAGGAAGCAAGTGCTTAACTCTAAACAGGTGCTGAAGTCTGCTAATGCAACATGCATAAATAATCTGTAGAAACATTGCAGAATATGCTTAAACATACCCTTGGGCTGCCAGCTTTAAGGAATTACAGCTTTGGTCTACTGAAGCACTGAAGGAGCTGTGCAATTCAAGGGGCAGGAGAAGTCCCTTGACTTCAATGAGGTTGTTCGTGTGCTCACAACCACCCACCTGCCTAAGTGCAGGGCAGGAGTAAAGTGCTCTGAAAAGCAAAAGGAAGCAAACTGGGAGAGCACAGTGAGCACACACCTCTTATTTTGCAGTCCTGTATTTGCTTCTGACAGCAAATTGCTCCACAGGTCTTGGGAGGGTGGAGGAGTGCAAGGCCTTGAGATGCACTTTTCTTTTGGGAAGGAGAGAGGACACCATTAAAGGAGGAAAAAACCTGAAAATTAAAACCAGTTCATATTAATTTCAGGAGTAAATAAAACCCTAATCTTAGGCTCATGGAAATAAGCAGGATTTTGCCTGAGATGATAATGATCTACAAGAGCAGGGAATTAACTTCCTTGTAACTTTTTAGCCAATGGATTGAGAGTTGTTTGGTCTTTTGCTAAAGAGGCAATAGTTGTTGATTCACTTCTTGTAATTCTTCCCTGGTTTCTTCTCTCTCCACCCTATAGTTAATATAATTATTTAAAAAGAATAAAAGAAAAATTAAAAGAAAGTTGATCTTTTGGGTTTTTTCAGAGATTGTTACTGCTAACACTGTGTTAACATAATCTCACAGCTGACTGAACACTACCCTCTGACCTTTCTTTCCTTGGGGACAGACTCAGGTTTAATTGACGGTTGTGTCTGTGAGCTCTGCTGAGGAGAGATTAGCAGTGGCTTAGCTAATTAGTATTTAAATGTCCACTAATGTTCCAATGGATTTGCCAATTACAGTCTTATTTGAAATGATTCAAAGATTTCTCTTTTTGGAAAAAAAGTAGAGATGTCAGAGCTGATTCAATTTCTCAAAAGGATTAAAGAAAAAATCAAATCTGCTATCATGATCTTAGTAGAAGGCAAGGAAATTTTTTTTAATTATCAATGGCCCATATGTTTTTCGAGGTGCAAATACATTTACTTCTCGCTGCTAAGTTGAAAAATCGGGGGACACAGAAGATCTTATTAGGACTATCTGAAAATATTCACACTGTAATTAGTTATGTTGATGTTCTGCTCTTCCAATAAAACCTTTATGGCTGAAATACTAGAAGAATCTTGATAAATTCAACATCTGACATTAAAATCATTCTTTTTGCAATAAAGGGTATCGTTATCTTTAGTGTTGCTCATGTTGTATGTGGTAACACCTTTCATGGAGGCACTGAGTGCTATTTGTAACAGGTTTTAGCCAAGGAGTTTTCAGTTTCAAACTCAATTGGCAGTTAATACAGTAAATGATGAAGGCAGCTTCTGGCTGTGGAAAATCTTTACCTGGTCAAAACAGGTGGAGCTTGTTCCAGGCTGAAACCCTGATTCTGACTTGGTAGATGAGGGGAGGTAACATAAGCAGACAACTTGTTTTGCATCAACTTTCTTTAATCGCCTTTCCACTAATTTATTTCAGCACATAGAGCAAGTAAGAAAATATACTAATGCTGGATTAAAGTTTGAAATCTGGTGCCTTAAAAACAGTCTTGAAAGCCATCTCAGAGGCCATCCATATAGAGGATACACATGCTCTCTGCAAATGAAGCTGATTTGGCAGATGAAAGGTAGCCCAAGTAACAGAACAAAATATATTCTTTTAGTATTCTTTTAGTATTCTTTCTTCTAAAGAACTTGGAAATTAATACCAATTTCAGAATTGTAATTTATGACGGTATTTTTCTTCAGATACTTTTTTTCTTACTGATCTCCATTTCCAAGAACCTGTGTAGCTTTTGGAAAGGGGCTGTAAAGTGCCTATGTGATTGCCAGTCATCCCTGTCACCCCAAATCTAATGCCACAGCACACACCCACCAACTCATTTGAGTCCTAAAGTTCAGTAGGCAGCTTTCCAATGAACCTCTTGTGAGGTCTCATTACAGTAGAGGGTTTTTCACTGAATTTATTAGAAGAAATGCTTGGACTACAAAGGAAGAAGGAGGCACAAGAGCTCCTCTTCTCACCTCTGAGCAATAGTGCTATCTGTCCTCTATCTCTTCTCCCACCCACCACCTTTCTGGTGTCCTCTTCCTCCACTATTCTTCACCCTTATCTCATGGTCTCCATCAGAAAGGGCAGTATGTTCAGGTTCACCGGATGCATTAGCACAGTTGTAAACAGCACATGGAGGACACAGACCTGGGGAGACCTGACCATGGATCACTAAAGCTCTCTGCGGTCCCTGACCTACTTGAGATAATATGCTCTGTCTTTTCCAAACCATTCCCCTGGATCCCAAAGGCCATTAGTTACAGTTATCAGGGAAAGAGTTTAGTGCTGAGTTTGAGATATCTAACCGGAGACACAGCGAGAGCAAATTCAGACTAAAAATCACCTCCACATCCTACAGAGCTGTCTGACATCGAACGGCCCCTGCCCTTGTGTTAGAAAATGGATGTCTGAGGTAGTCCCAGGACATCACCCTGCCTCCCCTGAACCCTGATACCACAGGTGTTAGAAAAAAGCCTTGATAGGGGAAAGTGTAAAAAGAGAAAGACATCTGGGGACTGTAGCCAACAACTGGTTTTTGGCACTGCAAGCAAAACCACAGCCTAGGCACAGCCTAGGCACTGCCTAGGCACTGCAAGCAAGTTATTTGCTGGGGTCATGGCTCACTGTGGGGAACCGAAATGGGGCAAATATTTTCTGTCTCCACTGGATGCTAAGGAATGGGAGCAGGAGCAAAGGCAGCAGCATTGCTTAGCAGCCCACTTGGGCTTTGGGGAAGGAGAGGACACTGACATCAGGCTGTAGCTCTGATCAGAATCATCAAAGGACACAACCCATCCCCAGATATGCATGCCACCTCCTGATAGTGTGAGTGCTGGAGAGAGAGCCCTGAACTGCTACTACCACATCCATGCAGGAGCCATGGGGATGGCAGGACGTCACACTGCACCATGAGTCTTGCCCAGAGCCCACTGCTGACAGTGGAGGGATGGCAGGATGGAGTACAGCATCCTAACCACCTGCCAAAAACCCAGCTTGGCTTATGAACACATTACTATGGGGGGGGGAAGAGGAGAGGTGCAAATTGGGTGTCAGTGGATGGAGAGCAACTGTGTGTGGCTGAAAATGGAAATAAATGGAAATGGAACAATTTTCTGTAGGAAATTGACATCACTTGGGAACAGATAGGAAAGAAGATGTTAGACTGATTTTAGTTTGTTATTGCTTTTTTAAAAAGCATTTACTGACAGTAGTAGGGCATGTAATGTCTATCCACTGGTTTTTTATGCCTATTCTGCTCACTGCCTTACAAAAGGCAATGGCCTTGCTGAGAAGGAGATGGCTGTTTTTTCCGGGAGTGTATATTGAGGGAAATGAACAATGAAAGCAGCATCTCAGATGTTAAAAGCAAGATAGGTTTTATATGGTTTGGGTATTTTTGCTCCCTAAAATATTTGTAGTATGGGAAGAGTCAGCCCACTTCCTGTTTTCTTGCATAATGTAATGTTTTACGCTTAATGCTTTGTCAATAAGAGATGATTGGACAGAGTTCCTAACGGTACTGCAGGAAATGGGTCATTCTGTTTTAAGACTGGGCAGGAGGGGGATGACAGCTGTGTGAAGAAGCTCATCTGCACTATCAGGGAAAATTTATAAGGCTGTATAGCCAAATTTACTTCTAAGGAATAAACCCGGTAAGTACCCATGCAACCTAAATCTGAGCTAGTAAAACAGAGGATTCCAAAAAAGGAAATACAATAAGAAGGTATTGAATTAAGTGCCAAATTGTATGTAGTGTTGATTAGCTAATTTAGCTGACACATCTTCAAGAGTACTGCCCAATCCTTTTTTAGGGATGAAAGCTTTGCTTTTTGGTTCCACTAGACTATGGCATGGAGCCTTACTGCCCAGGTCAACCTCTGCTTGTGGCAGCTGTTAGGCAACACATGCAATCAGAAAATAAATATTGCCCAGTCTATGGAATTAAAGGGAAAATGTGGAAAGGCAAAATATCCCTTCCTGCCTTTCAGTGAAGGATGGTATATTTTTAATCAACATCTTCTAGTTTTAAAAGCAAGCACATTTCATTTCGTGAAGGCGACAGGAAGGGACAAAGCAGGAAGGCTAGTGAAATGGTAACTGACAAATGGAGATCACCGTTCTCTTAATTTTTGCATGAATAAGAATTGTAAATGACATTGAAGTAAACTTGAAGTCACTTTTATCCACTGAAAGCCCAGCCTAAAGGACTCTGAAATTAAAAATTCCTATTCAATTAAATTGTCTCTCAGCTGAAGAGGCTTCCTATGTAACCTCAAATGAAACTTAAAAAATTTATCCTGAACTAGAAAAATGAATGAATATTTCAGTCCATTGAAATTTGTGAGTGCCTGTACAGTGGCCTCCTGCATGTGAAATATGGGCAGCTCCGTCTCCAACAGTGCTGTGTACATATGTGTGCACCAAGTGCAGGGTGCAGCATGGAAATAGCCTCAGCTGGCTGAAACCATATGGTGTGGGGATGAAAGCTTGTAAAGGATGGCTTTTTTTTTAGATAATTTCACAGAGATTTTCTGCTTGGCTGAAGGCACAAGGAAACCAAGTGTTAAATCACTTCATTTTGGAGCTGAACCTCAACCTTATAGCTGTTAATCTTACTGATTAGTTAAGTTTTTGCTTTCTGTCAGAAGATCTAAAATCTGAGTGTTAGTGATCAACGATCAGCACATGAAGGTTTTCTGGCAGAGAAGAGTGCCTCCCATTTTCCAGCTCCTTTCCCCTGCTGCTGAAGGGAGAGAGCATCCTCTCTGTTATTTGCACTCCATGATTTGCTTGCTGTACAACCAGCCTGAGCTGCAGGTATAGCCTTCTTACACTCACCTCCCAGCTCAACAAGGCTTTGACTCATATACTACTTATTATTCACTGGTATCAAATACTAATGGATAGAAAAACTATGACTTCCATGGTACGTGATGGTATTAGCCCTAAGAATCTGACATCCTTGTTAAATTGAAATAGTGATATGAGGAGAAAGCAGTCTTTGATGCCAAAAGCCAAAGGCAATTCCAGCTCTTATTTGTGGGTCATTGACAGAATTGACTTTCCATTTCCCCAAAACCTAAATCCTGTCTTTAATGAACAGGACATGGTCTTGTCTTCTAGGTGATTTGCCACCCTTGTATTTCTCCTCCCTAGACTCGGGTGCCACTGGGACAGCCATCCTAGGAGTCACACCATGAATCTGCAAAGTGAAAGCCTCCTCCCTGCCAATGCTGTGCTGGCTGCTCCTTCACCCATCCTCAGAGCAATCCATAAAAGCCACCCAGATCTCCTCCAGAAGAACATAACCATAGCAGACTCATGTTGTGAGTATTGCTTTCCAATAGCAGAGGAAGTGATATTCAAAGAAGCATGAAGATATTTTCTTCTTATGTCAGACTTCATGCCTTCTTGTCCATCAAACCTCTGAGCCAGCTACTTTGTGATTTAAGCATGCTGTTCGACTGGCACCTTAGTCACAGGGTATTATTCAGTTTTCTCACTGAATGACTGAAAGATTTAGAAACTTAACCAGGAATAAGAAAAAGGTGAAAGAATATGGGCACTAGGATGATTAATAAACATGTTTCAGATACTCATATCAACAAAACTTTAGTGGTGTAAACAAACCATTAACAAATAAAACCAGGATGCTAGAAAGGTTAAAGAGAACAGCTGCTCAGAAATCAAATGGGTGTTTTGCAACCTGGTCAAATAGATTGTGGAAAAGAAAAATCAACTTTCAACATACAGCAAGACTTTCTGCAACTACTCTTGTGATATATAAACATGAAAAAGGCACTGAATGCAGAAGCTGATCTCCGTGATTCCTGTGCCTAATGATGATCCTGCTTTCAACCACAGTCACTCCATTGGGTGCCTCTGTGAATAAGGCTGCCAGAAATCTTGCTTACACCATATGTAGAGCACCGTTTCCCTCTGTGGATTTTTTCTTGCAGCTTATCCCCATGGACCTGACAGAACCACAGATCAGCTTCAGCCAAATTTGGAAGGCATACATCTGGTTAATACTGGGATGGTTCACACAGAGGATAATGTTTACACTGAATGTCAATGCACATTTTGGTTTGGTCAGGGTAATACCTAGCTAGTGACCTTATACCACCCCAATTAGCTGATAACTGCCAGGAAGTCACATTCTTCATTGTTAGGAGTGAACAAGACAATCATGGGAGAAAGGTAGTGATAATAGGAATAGCTAATTAGACAGAGTGGTGCGCAAGGCAGAGAAGGGAGAGAGAGATGTGAGAATTCCTAGATGGTTTGGCTATGAGCTGAAGATGAAGTAAGGATCTGGAGCCTAGGACACAGGCATGGGACTCAAGTAAAGGATCAGTGCTCTTTGGGCACATTTACACTTTGCAACACTTTGCATTCTGGCATTGATGCTCAGATAGGCACAATCCCTGTGACAGCCCACAGCATGCCAGCTCTGGCCCTGAAATGATGGTGTATGGGTACCTGCGGTGCCCTGTCTGACCCCACTGCTCCACTCTAGTGAAGTCAGTGGTCTTTCTCTGCAAGCTGCAGCCTGGTGATCTCCCACAGAAAACAGTCGTGCCCTTTTCCTTCTGCACTAGTGGCACATGAGGATTGATACACCAGAGCTGGACCTCAGGTCTTTTGAGGAGGTGTTAGGAAAGTATCATGTTTTATGGGAACCCATTCCAGCCCCATCAAGAGATGTAGGGTTCCCCTGTGTGTCCCGTAGCATATTAGTATCGGCAGCACAGATGTTCCTCATACTGGAAAAACCCTCTTTCTGATATACACATTTTGGCATATTTTTCTCTGTAAAATATATAGATTTGTAGAGCAAAAACAATTTGTAGAACCCAAAGGAACTGTTCATACTGCCAGGATTTCTAGATGAGGGGAAATATTTTGGTCTAATCCTATTGCCACAGTCATGGCTTATACTTCCGTTATGATCATTCCAATTCCAATTTGTTGCATGTCACTCAGCAGAAAAATGTATACTTATTCCAGCTTAAATGTGCCTACAGAAATATACAACCACAGTAGTATAACTCTACTGAAATTATGAGGTTACTGACATGTTCTTTTACAATTTTCTTACCTGCTGTCTTTTCTGTATGCTGCAGAAAAGTCACTAACGTGGCATTTTTATAAAAGTATTTGCTGTGAGCTATATCCTGCTCTCACTAATCCTCCTAAAAACTGGGTGATTTCCATTAACATTGCTAGAGCTGACCAGAACTTACATCTAGGCTAAATAATTAAATTTGTCCCTCTGTATCTATAGGAAATGTGATCTTCCCGTGTACCACTTCAGGAGAACTGTATTTCCTGAACTGGATGGTGGGAATTCCAAGAGAAAATCAATAATTTTTCCCTCCTTGGTGCTCTGCATGCCCTGGGCCAGTCTCTGTATCACAAGAGGCTGGAGAACCAGCCTGGAAAGCCCCAGTGGTTTAAATTGCCAGCTCTGGAGGCAAGGATGACTTTTCATTGTAAGTCTGCACAAGCTGTAAGTGGAGGGGATCCTTGATTTTAGCAGAGAACTTGCGGTATGACTGGGAGACAGATACAACAAAATGTAAGTCATTAGGCAGAGAAGATAAAGCGCCACTTAAGGGAACCACTGACAGATGGGAGTGTGGCTCTGCAGCTCAGAGCAAGGAGAGGGTTGGGTGCTTGCCCCTGCTGCTGCTGAACCTCCTCACAATGCCTGGAGAATAAAAGCCTCATGGCATAATGGTGGTGGTGATGACAAGGGTAATAAGGCTCATGATAATAAGGACAAGCAGCGTTTCCATTTCCATTACCAGAGCAATCGATTGGGGTTTAAGTTTTTTTCTCTCTTTTTTTTTTTTTGTTTGTGTCATCTAAAGCAAGGGCCATGAGATAAAACCCTGAAAAAGGCCTTTAAAAAGGTCTTTGGAAGTGGTGTGGAATTTTAAAATCTAATCTGTAATTCAAAGAATGGAAACTAATATAATTGGTGAGCAGTCCATTTCCATTAGGAAGATACTTCCCAGTAGTTTCCTTTCAGGGTAGGCTAGATTAAACATACAAGTGAATTCTTTCCTTCTTTTTTTTTCTTTGTAGTTTCCCTCTCTAGGGAATCTGTGTTTGCCCAGTAACTGATGCAGCTTTTGGCTTGTTACACACACATATATTTTACTCTCCAATATGGAGAAAAAAAGTTGTTCATTGAATGGAGACAGTTTTAAAGCTGCTAGGATCTTGGATCTGCCTACATGGTTGAGAACTTGTGATATCTCAGAACTCTCAAAAATATGGGCTGAAACACCAGACAGCTCCACCCTCCCCCAGCACACCAGGCTGGCACAAAACAACACTGCAATGTGCCCAGTCTGCCTGGTACTCCTGGTTTCCCTTGACACTCCTTTGCCAACACCTGTGACTACCCACTCTTGCAAGGAGACAAGGCAGCCCAGCACAAGATTAACTAATAGCAGACTTCTCTGCTGTGACCACCAGCCTTGTCCAGCTTCAGCTGGAGGCTGCAAAAGCAAGGCAAGGATAGAGACTATGAGAGGAGAGATATGTGATGCTTGGGGCCATGGAAGTAGCTAGAGGTTGTCCTGGAGGGGCTGCTGAAGTCCCACAGAAATAATTCTTGCCCATAGCAGCTGGCTTTTTTTTCAGAACCAAAACTGTGAGTCAAAGATGCTTTTATGTTGAGATTTGCTTGAAATCACACACTGTGGTCCATTTATTTTAGCCTGCGGCTGAAAGGAGAGTGGTGCCAATGCGTAATGGTATTTGGGAACTTAAGGATGAACTTTGCTTCAAGTGCAAAATTTCTTCTCCATGCTCTGAAACCTGTTGCTCATGGCCCACATGATGTTCATGTATGTTACTGTGCTCTGACTGCATGTCACACAGAAGGCAGTTGTAAGCTGTCACTTGTGAGAGTTTGTTCATGATGTATCTTGCTGTGTCTTCTCAAAAATGTGATATACATGTATATCCATTAGGTGTTCCTGCAGCCAGCATTGCGTCTGGAAGAGAGCTCTAGCAAACGTTACTTATTTTTTTCTCCCTCCACACTGTCAACTGACTAGATTGTATCTGGAAGAGCAAGCCTCAAGCAGATGAAATGAAAGAGAGGGAGGGAATTATTTGCTGAGGAGGCATCACATTGAAGTAATTACCTTGTCTCGTTACAGTAAACAAAAAAGCAACCTTTCTTAAGGTCTGTAGTTCAAGCAGGACTGGGCAGACATAAAAAATACTTAGTAGCATGGGATTTTCCCAAGGCACAGAGAAAAGACTGTGCTTATCAGCTGACAGAAAAGCTGAGAGCAAAGGCTATGATGGGGATTTTGCACAGTCAAATAGAAATGTTATGTCTAAAAAAGTTCTTACATGAAAAAAGGTTCTCAAAGAAGCTTTAATGCTAAAGCATTAGATGTAAAACTTGAGGCATCTCTGCAGAGAGAAATGAGGGAATTTGGTTTGGCAGAGCTGTATACTGTACCTATCAACACAAACCCACATTACGCATGCCTCCCACCCGTTACACACATAGAGGATTGCCTTACTGTCTTCCAGAAGACTGGAAAAAAAGGATCTACAGCACTTAAAATGGAAAGCTTAGAGGCTGAGGTTTCAATAGAGCTCAGGGAAGCTAGAAGCCTTGCTTCCATTAAATTCACAGAATCACAGAATCACAGAATAACCAGGTTGGAAGAGACCCACCGGATCGTCGAGTCCAACCATTCCCACCAATCCCTAAACCATGCCCCTAAGTACCTCATCCACCCTCACCTTAAACACCTCCAGGGAAGGTGAGTCAACCACCACCCTGGGCAGACAGTTCCAATGCCTAACAACCCTTTCTGTGAATAATTTTTTCCTTATCTCGAGCCTAAATCTCCCTTGGCGGAGCTTGAGGCCATTCCCGTCCTGTTCCCTGTCACTTGGGAGACGAGGCCATCACCCTCCCCTCCACAATTTCCCTTCAGGTAGTTGTAGAGAGTAATAAGGTCTCCCCTCAGCCTCCTCTTCTCCAGGCTAAACAACCCCAGCTCTCTCAGTCGCTCCTCATAAGATTTGTTCTCCAACCCCTTCACCAGCTTCGTTGCTCTTCTCTGGACTCGCTCCAGATCTTCTCTGGACTCGCTCCAGAGAAGATTGTCATGCCTCCATCAGTTGGATGCCCCCGGAAATCTCAAGCTGCAGCATTTTATTGAAACCTCTTATACAAATCAACAATATATTTTTTTTTTCAATTCTCATTAAGCTCACAGTTTTGCAACAGGTTATTTTTCCTCTTCTATGAAACTGTGACTTAATGCACAGTAATGGCATGTCAAAGGCAGCATTACAGCCCCAGTCTTGATTGCAATGCTGTCTCCTGTCATGCGTGGAATGTAATTACCATTAAGGTTGAAAAATGAGGCAGATGAAGAGTAGTGGCAGTTTTTCTCAAGTTTACATAAACACTGGCTGCAAGAAGAGGGCTGGAACATTAAAATCAAAGAGTTCATGTCACATCAGCGCTTTAAATCTCTAAGCGACTCCTTGAAAATCATCTGGCCTCGGTGAACACAAACAACTGATAAAAGCTTTGGTTAAGGTCTGCTCTTATCTGCTAATTTCAGGGCAGTCTTGCCCTTTACCCACTGTCCCTAGGAAAGTAGCGATTTTGGCACTTTCTTTTGGCTCACTAAACTTTCCACTATAGGAATAATAATAACTAGCTGAAAAGAAGTAGAAATGGGGTTGAAGATGTTTGAAGAGGAAATCTCTGTATCACTCACAGCTGTGAGGAAATGCTCCCTGTGCTTAGCCTGTATGTTAATAGGTAAAGATTGGGTGATAGAGGGTACCACTCCTCTCATTTCTAGTGCTCAGTGTCATCTCTTGGCCACAGAGCACTAGAGCCTGACCCAAAAGCTCTCAGAAACATGGGCAGCATCACCCTCCCACCAGTTTCCAATAAATCAGCAGGCTTCATCTTCAAGTAGAAGTGCCAGAAAATAGGAATGCCTTGGGAAGGAAGAACAGTCAGAGATGTTTTAAGGTTCCCTTTATGAGGGCTGAGGGTTCACCAGCGTAGCTGAAGTGCATTTACACCAATACATGCAACATGGGCAATAAGCAGGAGGAGCTGGAAGCTGTTTTAGGGCAAGGAGACTACAATGTAGTTGCCATCACGGAAATGTGGTGGGATGACTCGTATAACTGGAGTGCAGCTATGGTGGGGTATAAACTCTTCAGGCGGGACAGGAAGGGTAGGAGAGGAGGCGGGGTAGCCCTCTATGTTAGGGAGTGCTTTGATGCCCTCAAGCTCGATTATGGTGATGACGGGATCGAGTGCCTGTGGGTTAAAATCAGAGGAGCCCACAAGAAGGCGGATATTGTGATGGGAGTCTGTTATAGACCACCCAGACAAGAAGAAGCAGCTGATGAGCTCTTCTATAAACAACTGGGAGTAGTCTCAAGATCACTACCTCTTGTCCTTGTGGGAGACTTCAATCTTCCGGATGTCTGCTGGAAGAACAATACAGCAGAAAGGAAGTGGTCTAGGAGGTTCCTGGAGTGCGTGGAAGACAACTTCTTCACACAACTGGTGAGTGAACTGACAAGGGAAGACGCCCTCCTGGACCTACTGTTAGTGAACAGAGAAGGCCTTGTGGGGGATGTGATGGCTGGAGGACACTTGGGAAAAGTAATCATGAAAAGATAGGTCTTTCAGTTCTAGGTGAGGTGAGGAGAGGGATTAGCAAAACAGTCACATTAAACTTCCAGAGGGCAGACTTTGGGCTGTTGAGAACGTTGTTGACGTCCCATGGGAGACAGTCCTTAAGGGCAAGGGAGCCCACAAGCCTCCCTTGTAGATAGGAGGGAGCTGGCCTCTTCTCCCAAGTGACAGGGGACAGGACAAAACAGAATGGCCTCAATCTCTGCCAGGGGAGATTTAGGCTGGACATCAGGAAAACATTTTTCATGGAAAGGATCATTGGGCACTGGAACAGGCTGCCCAGGGAAGTGGTTGATTCACCTTCCCTGGAGGCGTTTAAAGGGTGGGTGGATGAGGTGCTGAGGGTCATGGTTTAGTGATTGATAGGAACAGTTGGACTCGATGATCCTGTGGGTCTTTTCCAACCTAGTGATTCTGTGATTCTGTGAAGGTATTTTCCCCTGGACTCTAGGGTTAGATTTTTACTTGTGCTGAGTTAACAGCCAAAACCACAAGCCTGCAGGATTCAGGTTTCATTAGAGACATGAAGTTCTCAACAGATTTGCCAGAGGATGTTTCAAATGTAACTTTTCTGCATGAAACTGGGCTGATTTATTGTCTCTGTGGTTTTATTGAGTGGTTTTGGCTTCTGTTTTCTCTGATTTTTTTTCTTGTGAAACCTGATGGCTTAAGGCGGGATCTGTTTTATGGCTCTGATAAATTGAAGTCTTCTCATCCTGCTGCTCTTAATGGAGCAACAATGTAAAACACTTTGGGTTCAAACCCCTGCAAACTTTGGTGCTGGTAGAAAAAAACAAGGTCACACATCTGTGTTTCCAGGATTGTCTGCACTGATCTCCCTCTCCTTTTGCCGAGAGTGGCTCTGGATGTCAGGCCGGAGCCACCAGCATGCAGCAACGTGAGCTAACTCAACCTGTATCTTAGTGTGGCCTTTTCATTCCCCTTTGGCTGCCTCCTGTGCCACGCAAGCAGGTGAGCCATGCTCTGTAAGAATTTCTTCATGCTGTGATGGAAAGTAAGAGAGAAGGAAGAGGGCAGGAGAAAGAAAAGAAGATGGGTACTCCACTAGCAATCTGCTCTCCAAAACCCTACAAGGTCTTCATGGAAAGAGGTCAGATGGTGTTCATCTCCTGACAGCCATTTCTGCCACCATTGCAGTCACTAGCTTCAGCATTTGCCTGAGCTTACATGAAAATCACAGAATCAGAGAATCAGAGAATCAGAGAAGAGACCCACTAGATCATTAAGTCCAACCATTCCTATCAAACACTAAACCATGCCCCTTAGCACCTCGTCCACCCGTGCCTTAAACACCTCCAGGGAAGGTGAATCAACTACTTCCCTGGGCAGCCTCTGCCAATGCCCAATGACCTTTTCTGTGAAAAATATTTTCCTAATGTCTAGCCTAAATCTCCCCTGGCGGAGCTTGTGGCCATTCCCTCTCGTCCTGTCCCCTGTCACTTGGGAGAAGAGGCCATTACCCTCGTCTCTACAACCTCCTTTCAGGTAGTTATAGAGAGCAATGAGATCTCCTCTCAGCCTTCTCTTCTCCAGGCTAAACAACCCCAGCTCTCTCAGCCGCTCCTCATAAGACCTGTTCTCCTGCCCCTTCACCACCTTCGTTGCTCTTCCCTGGACTCACTCCAGAGCCTCAACATCCTTCTTGTGGTGAGGGGCCCAGAACTGAACATAGGATTCAAGGTGCGGTCTCACCAGTGCCGAGTACAGAGGGAGGTCCTCTTGGGTCCAATTGGGCTCTTCTCATCTTCCAAACAAACTCAGGTTAGTTTGGAAGGTCAGATCTGCCTGGATATTGTAACCAGCTGCAAATGGATTATCTACCAGTGACAGAAAAAGCAATGAGGAAAACAAAGAGTAGGAAAGTTCAATGCAATCTCACTTGTAGGTTTTGAAACCAGAACTTGTTTGCCACAGAATAATTGTGTGGTTTTTTAAATGTCTTCTTTTTCATGAAATCATTGCCTTCTGTGGCATAAGCATTTTTCTTTTCAAAGGCTTCTCCCCACCTTACCTTGCTCAGCATTTGTTTCTGAGCAGACAGAAATCTGTAAGTCTCAAATATTCTAGGAAAGAAAGAAAATAGCTTCCCCCCTTCAAGTCTTCCAACTGAAGGTTCTAGATGAAGCCAAACTGAAGGTTTGTTATAACACAGCTAAGTCTTGAAATATTTCCTTGTTCTTCCCTGCTGATCAGAATTTGAACCTCCAGGTGAGCTAAAGACTCATACTTGCAGAAGTCCTCCTCACAAAGCACATGATTCATGCCATGGCTCATCTCTTACTCTAAAAATGCCTCTAAGCCTCTTAATTAATAAACCTTTTGGGGTCTGTGCCATGGTAGGTTAACACAGCAAGCGGAGCAAGTCTGGGGGTGGTCACCAGGCTTAGTCAAGAGCCCAGGTCACTATATGATCTCATGGTAATAACACAGGTCTACAGCTAAGCCAGGACATCCAGTCCAGAGGTCAGAGATGATGATATACAAGACTAAGCATGGACATACTGGCAACATACTCAGGCCAAGATCAGCAGTGGGAGCCTGGGCCTCACTGCTGCTTAGGGGGAAAGAGAAAACCTGCTGAGGCTTCTCAGGGCTAGACCTCCAAAATGGAGAAATGCGCCCAGGGCCCTAGTATGGAGACAGTCACTGTTTGATGTTGCTGACAGGTGTTTGCAGTCCTAAACCCTAGAGAATACTCTCAGCACTATAAATCATTCAGGTATTCATGTTCCTTAGTGATAGCAATCAATATGAACAACTTCAACATTCATTGCCAGTGCTCAGGCAGGACTTCCTCTAACCTTAACCCCAGGCAGGTGGGGGAAAATGCCATTCATTAAATATTAACTTAATGACATAGTTGGGATAAACGTATAAATGTAAAAAACCCAGCACTCAAGTGGAGTAGAAAATACCCCAAGGGGCAAGTATTCTTCACTACAAGTGAGACAAAAACTGGATACTTCAGAAATGGTGAGAATGTTCTTAAGTGTACAATCCTTTTTGCAGTGTCACATAGCTAAGCCAGACTTTTATCAAACCCGTCTGGTGATAAAAGCCTGGAATTGAGAAAATCAAATGGAAAAACTAAAAGTTGGAGAAAGGTGTTAATAAAGTCTAATGTGTAATGTGCTGTGTATGAGTTTTTAACCACTTTCTATATGTGGCCACAGAAAAAAATATGACAAGATTCTTCCACTAATACTTCACATTCTCATTGGTGGTCTTATTTATTTATGCTGTGCTTTTCTGAATAAAAGCACTGAGGGTGGGCAAGAAGAGGTGGAAAAAGCAAAGAGGAGAAAGCAGAGACCACACTGGAAAATAACAACAACAAAAAAACCCCTCTGTGTATTTATCCTTTACGGAGCTCATTCTGCATGTCATTCCATGTGTGAAAAAAAAATGCAGTTCTCCTGTTCCCCAAAGTATCAGTGGACAAAATGGGTTTTACTCATTTAAACATAATGGAATGAGATCATTCAGATTTTTTCTTCTTCCACTAAATTTTTCACTTTATCCAGGTTAATTTATGCCTCTGTTTAGTTATAGACAATTTGGCCATTCGGTTTTGAACATCATTTAAACCTTTGACCCATGATCTGTTTTGATACATTTAAAGAGATATGGTCTAGCAGCTAGAAAAGGTTTTATTTTAATTAACAGCTATATAAAATTTTCTGAAATTTCCTAGCACAACAGTTGTAGTATTTGGACCACTGCTTCATGGTTAGCTCTGCCAGCTTGAGTGCAAAGCATACAGAAGTACGCAGTAAACTAGCTAGCTCAAGCAGAAAGGGTTAAGTTCCAAACTACGAGGAAATTCTTACACTGGGGATGATTTCTGCACTCTTAAGGATAGCAGATGAGTCAAGTTGCATGTATCTCAGCAATTAGGCTTTACAGCTTTGATCAGATTCAGAGAGTGAGTGCAAAAAAGAAAGATTTTATGCTTTCATATGTTTCTTTGAGTGAATTCTCTCCTGCTGTGTTAGGTGCTTTCTGGAGAGCTGCTTGCAAAAGTTGGGGTGATGGAGGTTTACTGGTATACATATTCAAAGGAAGAGGTTTAAGAATGAATTTGTCATGACTAAAGGGAAAATCTCTTTATGAAATGCTAGAGATGTTTACATGTTCATTGTTATAAATAGGTGTTACCATGCAGCTTATCTGAACAAATTGACGCAAGCTTGTAATATCTTCAACTTATATTTGTTGGTCTGATAAAAGAGAATATCTTCTCCTACAAAGACTGCCAAATTAGTGCAGTTCAGACCCTAAATATCAAACACTGGCAAAGGATTCTTTGCTAAATGAGAGATAACCTTCTGGAAATAAAGACAGCAACACAAAAGGTTGTTAGATATTTTTAAAGGATGGGTATTTTTAAGGAAAATATAAAATACTGGAAAAAACTAAACTTTTATCCATATTTGTTTCATTTGGGTTTATTTCTCTGGTAATCTGTATGATGTTTTAAAGAAAGGAAATCTAGAATACAGTTGTCTATTATACTACTAGATAAAAATCGTACTACAGTCCTTTTCCTACTCTGTGCCCATGCTTCAGTCCCCATTGCTGTCCAGCACATGAAATGCCATGTCACATGTATGAGATTGTTTGTGGTACAGGGCACTCAGCTGCAGCATCCTTTTTGCATACCTTATCTATAATTATCTTTTTTTAATTTGAGTATGGCATTGCACAGGTAAGATACTCCATTGCTCACTAACAGCCAAAAGTTATTATTAACAAGTCCAAGTATACATTATTTGCCATTTTATCTAACAGTGAGTGAAACATAAATTATACAAAAATTTAGAGAAGATTCCCTCTCTCCCTAAATACAGTTTGCACAAATGTCTATCTCCTCAATTTCCTGGGAGGTCATCCCTATCTCACCATTTGGAGAGATTAAATAAGTACAGCTCTTCTAGAAGGAAGAAATAAAATCAGATTTTTTGGTTCCACAGAGAAGTGTCCTCAATTAACACTGACAGCTATTTAATTTCTTTTAAAGTAGGCTGGTTTAAAACATGATTCTTATCTCTCCACCACAGGATGGACTAAGTCTCTCTTTTAGAGTCACCCAGCAATAGGTATTAGGGGAACTCAGTTCCATTTCTTTCTACTGAAACCTGAGCTCCATTAGCAAAATATAGATTTGAGCAGATACGGACCCAGCATCTGGCCTTTTAGAAATAAGATAAAACTGTGAGGAGGGAATTAGAGAAGATCCAAAGCCTGTTTAAATCAATAGGGAGGCTCCATAAGCTTCAGCAGGTTCTGAATCCTGCTCTGAGAGAACAGAATTTGTTTAGCATAAAGAAAGGAATCGTTGTTTCATTAAGGCCCTGATTTTGTTTTTCTCTAGAATCTTGTCTTTCTTCCTCTAACAGTTACTGGCAGTCTTAAAGAAAATGGGCAGCAAGTGATACCATGGTGGAGAGGAGTGGATATTGTCCCCCTCTAAGAGGGATGCACATCATCTTCTAACGTAATGGTCCCACCCCAAATCCTGCTTGAATTTTCATTCAACAATGTACTGCTCTGTGTGCTAACTTAGAGTTGGTAGCATAATAAAATCAACTGCTGCTGCAAAAAAATCAGTTTTGAAAATGTGTTTTCAAATAATGGATGCTGATATGCAGCGGTTTTGGCTCATTCAGTTTTTTAGGATTATCATTTCTCAAACAGGCTGGTTTCTTTTCAGAAATTCACTGTTATTGGTGGCAACTTTTTGTTAAAACACAAAATCTGAGAAAGGATAGGATAGAAAGAAAGAGAAATACCTTTTTTTCAGCCAGCTCTAGACAGGTTTTTAAAAAGTTTTAATTTAATGAAGTAAGAATAGCTAATCCTGAACTGGTTGCTAAGAAGGTGTCAGGTAGCATATTTGGTTATATAAACTTGTTCTTTGTGGCTATTACAAAATAGCTTATCTGCAGGGATATTTAACTCCTGAAATGTAAAGCTTGAGGACACAGACATTACATTAATTTTTAATGAAGTCTGCGGGGCAGTTTTACTGAACTTTGCTCAGCCAAAAGTACCCAGCCAAAAGTACCCAGGTCCTAGGCTACTGGTTGTTACATGTGGTGGCTTCACAGCAGCCCCCTAAAACACCAGGAAAACAATGAGAAACAGTCTCTGTTTCTACTAAGATGTGGACACCACCGATGACAGTTCCAGCACGCAAAAGTCACTGGACTGTCTCAGTTAAGACCACAGTTTGTCATTTGAGTAGTACAGTTCTTGGTGGCAAAGAGTTTTTTTCTTTATCACCAATGCAGATACAAAAGAACAGCTGTAGTACTGCTTCAACTTTCCAGGATAAGGTAACATGAACAGCAGCTATAAAGAGCTTAAAATCAGTGCATAACATCCCTCTACTAGATGTAGAACTGCCACACCTGAATACCAAGGCACTCTCACTGCACATTAGAGTGTCTCCTGGGTGAGGAACCTGCTTAGGGCTCTCAGGTGTTCCTGGTTTCCTTTTAGGTATTCTTGGGCAGGTATTCTCCTTTCTAAAATGAACAGGGAGGAGTAAAGCAGTTGAGTGATGTGAATTTTTCCTTGTTAGTGAGTGAGTGGACTGGTTTTCTCCTGTTTACCTGGACGTCCTAGGGCTGAAAAACATCTGTGTTGTCTGTTGGGTTAGTGGTACCAAAGAGTGAAAGGCCATGGAAAATCACTACTTGTTTGTTGGAGCTTGCACTGGTGGATAGAGAAGCAAGCAGATTCCTGAAATAACAGAGATGGGGCAGGACAGGGAGTGTAGCACTAATAACTCAGTGAAATATCTAACTTTCTGTGAACAGTTACCTACTTCCATGTTCATGCTTCTTGTATGAGAGAGAAAAGAGCATAGAGGTACTACCACAATGCAGGTGTACACACAGAGCATCTCCAAGGACAGTTACAGGCAGGTAAACCTTCTTTGCTATGCTGCTTTTTCAAGCTATTACTATGTCAGCTTTCCCCTTTTAAAACTGTCCTTTTTATCACATGACGTACTTACAAGCAGGTTTCTACAGCTGTGGTTAATAGTCTGTCCAGTGCTCTTGAGAACTGTTGGTTAAAATAGAAGTTGATTCTGTATGTTATAAAGTAGACCTCCATTCATTTAATGGAACTGAGGGTAGCACTGAGATGTAGGAAAGAATTGTCATTAACTGAAGGAGTAATAGATTTTCTGGACCTTGGAGTCTGAACTTTAATTGCATTATAATGATAAAATCATGGACCATTTTAGATGTCTCTGCTTTCTAGTCAGTGTCTTCCAACAAACTCATCTTCCACGTTCCTTCCTCATATACATTTTAGGATGGTTTTTGCTGCTGCTGCTAGTCTTAAAAAGAGATTACTCTTGGGTTTGGATTTGATTTTTAAAGTTCTTATGTCTTAATTGAAAAAAAAAAAGTCTAAAACTACTGGTAGGATTAAACTATTTTTTTAACTAGAGTATTAAAAGAGATGCTGACAAACACAAATGCTAAAGGGCTGTAGCTGAATTGATATGCTGCAGGGTGATTATCATCTGTGCCTACTTTTAAAGATGATAACGCCTTTCCTTGACATCAGTTTTTAGTGCATTTAGTAATTATGAATATAGCCAGTAGGAAACTACCAACAGGCTTTTGCAGCATTATGTTTAAACAGCTAGGTGGGGGTAGAGAAATGAAATAAATATGTTAGTGAATAAGTGGTATAAAACATTTTTTGGACAACCCATTAGCATAAGTACTGCTTTGGTAAATCAGACAAGAAGATCCATATAGGTCAATACTCTGTTTTGCTACAAGCTGGCTGAACAATTAGGGAGAGATCCTTCTTCCTAACTTACATACACTGATGATTTAAGAACTGTTGCTTCTTTAATATGTGCTGATGGATATATCCTCTATGGATTTGCCTAATGAAAGTTTTTTCATGAAACTTTTCTCTGAAACTTTTTTCATGCTCCTGGCCTTTACAGCCTTCTGGGCAGTAAGTCCCAGAATTTAACTATTTCTGTGGAAAAGCACTTCCCTTCCTTCATTTCTAAGGTTACTGCAGAATAATTTGATCAGGTGCCTCATGGATCGTTTTGTGAAAAGCAAATGCCATCTCCCACTTATTTTCATGGTAACATCCACCATTTTTAGGCACAGTTCCTCTTTAATATTATTGAGAATTCCTGCTTTGAAGAAAATTTTCTACATTGCATCTCTGATAGTAATTTTACAGGACTCTTACCTGTCTTCATATGTGCTTCAAGTCAAATTGCAACCACACATTTTTTCAAGTAAATTCTCTCTGGTTTGTCCCCAATAACATTGTTATTTTACTCAGTTTTCTGTTTGTGCTGTGCTCTTCTACCTTATGCCTTTCTTTGAAATGTATTTTCACATTTGTGAAAAATAGGACAATATGGTGACTAAGACCACGTCATTTGTCTTAGGACTCTACTCTATAACCGTGAGAGTTCTCACTCACTAGGCTGAAGGTAAAACTATTGTAGACCACAGTAGCAAATGAGCTAGTTCACAGCACTTCATTTTTTCGGGAAAAAAATATTAAACCAATGAAATTTAGGTTTTGCTTTTACAAAGATGAAATATTTTAGCTACCTCTGAGTAAATTATTCCACTTGTTCCTTACTTGGATCTTACCATAAATTATATTTAATAAACACACATTCTCAGTCTATTAGTTTTGTGAGGCAGCAATGCATTCAGGTATATGTGGCAGGAAGTAACTCAAATGAGGTTTTTTTGAAAGCTCATTTAGAACAGTGGTCATGTCACACAAAAACTTGCATAAAACTGTGGTGCTGGATTTAAAGGTGAGCAGTGAAGAACTTTCTGCCTCTCAGACTTCTTTGTGAGCTTTGCAGTATACCAAGAGCCCCTCCACCCGCCCCATCACCCTCTCCAAAGCCAGTTATGTCTTGAGTTGAGTTAAACCATAGCCATTAGTTAGCAAAGGTTATGCTGTACCTCCCCAGTCCCTTTCCTCAGTGTATCGCAATGTATGTGTACCAGGGAGCCCTAGGACAGGCCTAGGGGTGTGGAATAGCTCCTTGAGACAACAAGGAATGAGAATGGATGAAAATGAGTGTTCTTCAGCATTTGCCTAATCACCAGTACTTGAAAACTCTTGTCTGCACTTGTTTAAAATATGTTTCCTTGCATTCAGTTTATGCTATTCTTTACAATGTAAGGATGACAGAAACAGGCCTTTACAAATAAATGATTTTGTACGTCAATGGACTACTTCGCCTTTTTCTACATGGAGATGTTCAAGTGGTCTCAAAGGCCTTGAGCATATTGAATTGGAAAATGGAGACTGGCTTTTCTGATATCACAGTAGTTGTTTGTGCTAGTGGAGAGTGAAGACCAAAAGAAAGAAACAAACAGAAAGCTAAATAAAACCTCAAAATGTACTCCAAAAACTTAATGACAGTCTGCACTCTTTTCAGGACTAATTCATTATTCCTTAACATGAAATAGTCAAAGAAGTACTTTGACAAAACAGAAAGCACAACATGCTTAGGAAATTTCGACAGGTCTATCCAATGAGAGTGTCCTGGTAGTCCATGCAAAAAAAAAAAAAAAAAACCAGAGGTCTGTGTGTCCCGGACTCCTAATGAGGTTCTCCTTATCACTAGTTAAAGATAACTCCATCTCCTCCTGATTTAGCGTAAGAGACCAGATGATGGGAACTCAAAATCTTCTACTTCTCAACCCTCCTGTCCTAAAGTTCAAATACCCCCAGTGCTTCTAAGTTCTTTTACACTTTTCCAGCATGTTGCTCCTATTCTTTAAGCTCCTTTACCGTTCCCAAACTGTTCCAACTCAGTCTCTTCTGTTCCTTCACTCAGAACTATGACCTCTCATCACAATCTGCCATTAAGTCCTCTAAGTCTTCTCAACTCCCTTTCCTCACCAGGCCCATTTTGTATTGTGACAACCTTTGAATAAAACTGTCTTCAGCACTGTGTTTGGTAAGCTCTTTCGATCTCTTCCCCTCCTTCCCCACAGTGATTTTATCTGGTGACTAGGTTTTCAATTATTCACTCACAGCTGTCTACAATGGAAGCCCTTATATGTCAAAATGTTCCTATAAGCCTAGCCCAAGTAGGACCTTATTCTAATGAACAAAGAAAAATGGCAAGAATTCCCTCCTAATAGACAAGAGATTGCAAGTTTGTGTACTTGTGAACATCTGGTAAAATGCAATTTGGTGATGAAAACTTCCTTCACACAGTCAAGTCCCAACACTATTACCCACTGTTTAGTCTAAACTTTTATTTCACCAAGTGTTAGACTTCTGCTTTCAGTGTCTTTGTCCATCAGTCAGAGGGCATGCCACACGCACTGCTGTTTCCACTCTGAACAGGCAGGCTAAAGTTGCAAATTGCAGGCTGGACACTCTACTGCCCCAATGCTCATTCCCCATTGTTGTGGCTAAGCTTGCTATTGTGAAATAATTATTGTTATGTCGACAAACCAAGCACTGGTCTGATGACCTCTGCAATATTAAGAGTGCTGTTTTCATGAGACTTATTTCAACAGACATTTGCAAGTGACCTCGAACTGCAACAAAGATATCCTGCTGTTCTTTTATGTTTTAGATGGTCTACATCTCCTATGCATGATTCTGAGATGGATTCCTTCCCCAACAGTCTCTGTGAAACTTGGATTGTTGTGTGTGTTCTGATGTGGCCTTAATAATGCGATCTAAACTATTCTTCTCAAAGCTGTGTCAGAATTGTGCTTTATTTCCCCTTGCTTTGTTTTGTTTCATGTATGTGAAAGAGGAAAAAGGAGGGCGCGGGGGGAAGGAATATCGTGCCATCTATACTCTGGTGGTTTTGTTTTAGCTGTTATCTTGAACTCCAGTATGTGGAGAGTCATTATTACATAAGTAGTAACTCTAGGACAGGGGGATACAAGTACCCAGAGCTCTCTTTCTTATGTGTACTCATATGTTTCTGATCACTTGATGCAACAGAAGCTTTTACAAAGAATTGTGGCTGCACTCAAGTTAGCTGTACTACTCAATATGTGCTGCTGGAACATTATTGAGACATGTAAGAATAGGATGCAAGCAATTGTTTCTTAACAGATGGATAGGACATTATCACTGTCTCTTAAAACTGCTTCAGAAAACTAAAGCAAAAAGCATAATTTTGTATTTAAAAGGAAAAGTTGAAGGGGCAAGGCATAACACCTGATTGAAGGCTTCATAAAGGTTCCCTGAGACAGGCTTTGGAACAAGGTCTCTGATCTGAATGCAGACTTGACATAGGACAGTGCCTTCTGGCGTTCTGCAGGTCCTCTCTTCTTTTAGCAAGCACTTTTTGAAGACACGCAGGGACAGGTGTCTCTTGGCCAAACAAGAGAGCCCACTGCTTTGGTTTTGAAGGACTGCATGCTTGGAAGGAATAGGTACACCAGGCATGACCATTTGTGACCTCTTTCTTATATGCCTGTTAGATATTTTTAAAGGATTTTCTGAAACATATTGCTAATGCAATAAAGATAAACTTCTACAAGAAAGTCTTTTGCCAGTCTGTGCTGATATGAATGCAGAGAGGGTGTTGATAAGCCAATATTCCCGTATTTAGGCAAAATCTAGACCCTGGAGAGTTGAGAGCACATCTTTTAAATGAAAACAAGGTCTACTATGGATGCAGTCAGCAAGAATGAAGCTGTTTTGCTGCTGGTGTGCTAAAATAGAAACCTTGTGCTATCAAAGGATGAAAGCAAAGACGTTTTGTTACTTCCAACATCGTACATGAAATGTGCTTGAGGTGAATTTTTGCTTGTGCTATCCCTTTTGTTCCAAACTAGACAATCATCCACAGCAGAGCTAGAGACATTAGTAGAAGGATTACATGGCCTGCTATATGGCAGCCCTTAATACATATGCTTGTAGCGAGTTTAAAGCCCAACATTACCTTGAAGCCCCATACGTTGAACGACTGAGATGATATTTTCTCTTGTGTGGTATCACAACTAAGCAGAACTGAAGTAGACAGTTCCCCTCTACCAAACCAACAGCCTATTAAAACAGCAATGCAAAATTATTTTGAACTGTTCTAGAGAAGTATTAAGAAAAGTTGGTTTTCTTTTTTTAATATTCATTAACCTCTACCAAATGTCACAGGTTTTAAATTGGGTTGGACTCATGATAGTGCTTTGCTTGTCTGAACTCTCTCTCCTTTCTTCTGTTTCTCCTACCTATCTGTGGAGTGAACTCTCTCTCCCTTACTTCGACAGTTTTGCTGCAAAGTGAAGCATACTCTGAGCAGAAAATTTTTTTAAATGTCATATCTTGAAAGAAAATATTAAAATTGCATTTTGAGTGCTGTGTAAAGCCCTAAAACCTTTGCAATTTAATAGTGACTTTTATCAGAAAGCTGATGTTTAGCGTACTAAACTGATCAGTACATGTTCTCTGCATATCTCAAAGACATTTCAAAGGCTGGAACTTCATAGATCTTCAGTAATTGCTTAGTTCTTGTCCAGGCAGTTGAGCTTCTGCATAATTAATTTCTTTGGAGTTTGAAATGTTCTATCTATATCCCTCCTACTTGCTTCTATTTCCATGCCATAAGGTAGACAGAGATATTGTCTGTGCTGTGTCCAGAAATAAACTTTCCAGTTATCCAAATTCTACTGAGCAGCAAACAAAGAACTGGAAGATATATAGGTGTGTGCATATGTATTAAAGAATTAAATATGTATAACATGTTTAATTGAAGGATGTTGGACAAAAGGAGCCGAGCAGATGATAATCACTAATAAAAGCTTCCCATAGAGATCATTACTTAGGTTTCTTTTCTTCTTACTGTTAACATCAGAGTTAGGTCCTGTTCAGTCTTTACCTCCAAGACACATTGGATAGTTGAAGTTCTCCTGAGGTCATTGAGTCTGAAATCAGATCAAAAGAGTCCTCATTTGTCTGAGAACTGTCCTGTTTCCCTCAAATGTTTATGCACAGTGGGTAGGAAAGTTTGTTAAAGTTGTACAATGGCAACTTTTCAAGTCAGGTTCTGAGGATGCTCATATACCACAGTGAATTCCAAGCTGACTTTCCCTGTAATCAGAAAGTGATGGCTTTGCACTGCTGAACTCTTTTACTAAAATTAAAAGCATCAGAAATAAAAGAGGAAAAAGCCCAACCAACAAAATCAGAATCAACCTTCTCTCTTTTGCACAATTGTCATGCCTCTATTGTAAATTAGAATTTTAGGACTTCAGAAGGGAATGGAGCATTTGGCTGCCTTATTTCATGCTAAATCAGAAATAGCGTAAGAGAGCATTTATTTTGGAAGGAACAGAAGGGGGACTGCTTCACAGAAAACTGCTGTTTTTTTCCTGCCTTTGCAGCCAAACTCTTGGGCCCCTTTCATCTCAGACCCGGCTATAATTATAACACCTGCTCTGGACCTACACTGAGAGCCAAGCTGACAAAGGTAGCAGTTTGCAGACCTAAGAATGCTGGAGCGCCTTAGGTTTTTGGAAGGCCCTGCTTTCTCTGGCCCAGATCCAATACACCACTTAGACATCTGCTTAACTTTAAGCATGTGAGTATCCCCTTTGAAGTCCTATGTATATTGTTTTGCTGTACTAAGGTCAATGAGCTCAGTACCTTGCAGGATTGAGCTCCTGAATGTCAGATTTGATTAAATTCTCCCCCTTTCTTCCTCCCTCCCCTCCTGAAGCCTGACCAGAGCTGAAACAGACTCAGCACAAAAAAAAAAAAAAAAAGCAGCTTTTGGGAAGTGACCCTGGCTCAGCTGTGGTAGCTCAGTCTTGCAGATCTAACCAGAAGAAAAGCAGAACAAAAAGTCCAATCAGAGATCTAGTTCAAAATTAAACTATCTACACTTTCCAAAGGGAGCTGCAGAATCTCAGCTGGGAGTGACTTATCGATCATGCTGCCTCTTCCCTCTCGAACTCAAACTGGACGACCGCCCGTTTTATCTAAGTGGTAACTGCTCCTTGTTAATTGTGCTCCTGCTTCTTTCTTCCCGAGGCTCCAGAATGTGCTCTCCACAAACAGAATGAAGCCCACGCTCTCTTCCAGTCTGTTCCTTGTCAATTCACATCAGTTTAAGGTCAGGAAAGCTAACAGGGAACAAGGCGCTGCAGCATTTGAACTCAACCTTGCTTTCCCAAGGAACAAAACTGACAATTAGTACAGGGATCAGCATCAAAAAAGAGCAACTCAGCGTGAAGCCTGTCTAATTAGTCATATGAACGGAGGGCTTCCCCTCCACTTCCTCAGGAACACATGCCTGTCAGATCTGATACAAAGAGACTTCTCTCTCTAACATAATACTGAAATTAGGTTGAGAACAGGTAGCCCTGGCTAAATCTAAATCGCTTGTTTACACAACGAGAAGCTTAACTGCAACATCTAGTTGCATGCTCATGTCCACAGTTGCAACATGCTTATGACCAGGGGCTTTGCAAGTGATTGTAGGTTATTTCTTTCCTTGTGGAACAGGGGAAAAAAATGGCATTAATCTTGCTGCTAATCTTCTCGATTTAATCACACTTCTTGTTTAAATGGAAAAATGAGCAAAGGAAAAAATTAGAGATGAAAGATGAACGACAGTCTCCTAATCTTGGAGAATTATATTGGTTGAGAGACTCCATGTGTCTGACTTCACTTTCTTTTCTTTTTTTTTTTTTAATTCATGAAACAAAACATGTGTTTATCTCCTACAATCTGCAAGACAAAAGAAGTAGCCATAAAACTTTAGGTTTATTGTTAATTTTTGCCATAGTATTTAGATAGTGGCTAACAGCTTGAGCTGAAATTAAGATCTTGTGGTATTCAATCAGTGTATGCAAAGGACGACCAAACTCATGCAATTTAACAGCCTGGCTATCCAGGAACTCACAGAAAAAAACCCAAGCCAAATGAACTAAAAGTATATATTTTATGATTAGCTAACAACCATTTAAATTCCTGACTCAAACTCCTAGTTCGGGGTTTAAAAGTTCTCATTCTGATTTTGTGCGGTATACTTTGGAAGTGAAGCAAATGAGATTAAATAAAAGCTACTTTAAATATGTCCTAGCACTTTCCTGATGCGGGTTGCAAAATACGGCATGCTATCAATTCTGAATTTTCATTTTGTTCTTGAACATAAGGTATGTTTTATACTGACATGGCTTATTTCTGGAAGGAAAAGGGAATAAACTACTCAACATAATGGGCTTTTGCATGGAGGTAACAAAACATCTGCGTTAGGTCTGCATGCATATAATAAAGAAAAAATACCCCCACCACTGCCACAGTTTTATCACTGCATCTGCTGGGTCTTCATGAAGGTCACGTACCGCAACAAGTCCCTCAGCAGTGGTTTCTTTATAAATTGTAGCCTAGCTTGGGTGCTGTTTTTTCCATTTTTTTTCTTTTCTTTCTGAGGCCAAAATGCTGTATGCCTTGGTTTCACTGACACAACTCTCCCATCAGACAAACTCTGTTCCTTCTGCAGTGAGCTGCAAACAGCCCTTAAAGAATCTTTGCTCCTGCACAGTACCCTCAGGCAGTTTGTTTCCAACAGGAGACTGACAGCTGCGTCTCCAGATGTGGATTCCTGGCACGACAGGAGAATTCCAGAACCAGTCCAGGCATCTGTATTCAGGTGGCTTCTTTGTATGTATACCAAAAAGGAGCATAATTGTTTTCTGTTTGCTGTAGCACTAGGGTGAATCGCAGGAGGCATGAGTGCAGTTTTCACTGTGGCATTGACCTTCCAGTACTTCAAAGGACAAAACTGAAACAGTTCGTGTAGTTCTTCCTTTCTTACCTATCACAGTAATACCTTTATTTGCAAAGCACTTGAGTTGTACCACTGAAAAGTGTAATAAAAGGCTTTTCATTATTATTTACTCTTACTACTATTAATGCAGGAGCACTGGTGACTATAGCTTGAGCTAAGCACATGCTTACCTGGAGAGCACCACTGTGCCTAAGCAGAAATGCCCAGGAACTGAGACTGTGCAACTGAGCTCTTTATTTCCTCACATATTAGAGGGAGAAGGAAAACAAACAAACAAAAAAGACCGATGATTTTTCTGCTATATACTGAGTGGTACAGAAGAAATGCCTCATGCTTCTGTGAAGCAGCCTCTCTCTAGTATTCAGATGAGCACACTCTACTTCCTTCATTCAGGTTCTCAGTGTATTAATTAACTGAAATCAGATGCTTCGTGCTTTTAGCAGCTTGTGTTTGAATAGACACTTGGTGGCAGACTTTCTCTGAAGAGTGCAGTGGTATAATGTAGCTGTTTCTAGAGTCCCTTTTTGTTATCTTGCCCTGTCCTTGGTGTGATGTGCTCTCACAAGCTGCCAGCCTTGTCCTCTGGCTTTTGCAGCTCACCTGGAAAGCGTGGGCTTCTGCTTTTAGGGAACAAACAAGCAAAACATGTCTCTTACTTGCCAAGAAAAAGAATCAACAGCTGCAGTATTCTGCAGGTTTCAGTGACCATCTTTGTGGTCCGAGCTTAGCTGAATTTCACTGTATTCTGAGGGTGCTGGAAGTCCTTCTTTTATGGACTTCTTCGACCACCCTTCCTACTCTTGCATGGCTGCTTTCTAGAAGGCACAATACTACTCACTGTTTATATATATAATCAACAAAACACCATCATTTTTGCGTCAGGTAGTCCTATAAATACATGTTTCTTCCATACTCACACATAGGGAAGTATGTCACTGTTTTTATTAAAAAAAAAAATGTATTTGTACTAGTACTAAGAAGATAATGTGCTTTATGATTTTTCCTCAGGCTATCATTTATGTCTGTCTCGTGAATGGTGTTTACCCTGCTGCTTTTGTTATATGAATACTTGTCTAATACTATTGCTCAATCATAAAGCTTACATTTGCTTCCAGCAGAGTTCGGTAGTGTGAGATGGCTAATACTAGCTTCATTTCTCTGTGAATCTGCATTAATGACATACTAAAAGAAGAATTGTGCAGACATTGCCCTGAAATTTTACAAAGTTAAAAGGCAGTCTTTTGCCTTCCTGTGTGGCTGAAGATAGTTGAAATGTGGAAAAGGTATAAGCAGTACCCAATGTCTGTTTGACTTGTAGCTCTGATCATCATTTGTTTGTACCGCTTCTGCTAGCAGGTGCTTCAACAATGCAACAGACTGCACAGGACTGGGCACAGGGAACAGCACTAACAAGCACTGCGAAGATCTACAGCAATTAGACCACAAATGTGGAGAAATGCATCGAGTCTTTCATATACTTACCCATGTACAAGATCTGAGTGGAGAGGGAGAAAGAGAATGGTGGAACAGTCATATGTTACATGTCAAAGATACATGTCATATGACAAAGAACTGATAGCTAGTTCCCCAGTGCTTTTTCTGCAGTTAGTCCAGCCCTGCAGGCAGTGCTTTAATTAACAGGGTAGTCATCCAAAATTGTCTTTACTTTTCTGCTCACTCTACTTACTGAGTGTATTATAGCACTGGCTGCTCCACAAAGCTCTGAGGACTTCTGTGAGGAGGAAAACAAACAGCAGATTCTATTCCTGAATGCTCTAAAGCTCCTTTTCAAGCCAGAGAATGAGTTCAGCCTTCCTATCACTCACACAGGAAGGTTTCTGATGATATAATAGTGTCTTTTTCATCCTTTACAGCTCTGGTTAGGGTCTGTTAGCCATTTCAGTGATGTCCCTCTGAGGGAACACTAGCGATGCTGCTGACTCACAAAAGGCTCCACTTCCTTGACACATCGCAGTGGCTGCAAAGAAAGCCTTTCTCCATGTGAGCCATGCTGCAGCTCAGCCTGGTTCTCATTATGTTCCTCTCCATTCTGTTATACTTCTGCATAGATGCAGTACCCACCCAACTGGGGTCACGTCTGCTGCTAACAATCTGCTGACATATTAGATAAGTTATATGCATTTCTTCACTGCTGCCAAGGGCAAAATATTCCCACATCTACAGTATTTCATTATCTTTTTTTTTTTTTTTAACCAGATGCTGGTCAAGCTGCAAAAAGCAGGGGAAGTTCCTGAGTTTTGTGCTCTTACCTTTCTAACATTGTCTGGTTTCCTCCTCAGAAATGTAGGATAAAAAACAACTGGAAAGTAGCATTCAGGAATTTTCTGCTCAGGCTGCCCAAGGAGTCTTTTGCTTTTAGTTTCTTCCTACTCTCACCTGATGTGAACATTAGCAATTTGCTTTCAATATCTCTTTTAATTGAAGGAGGTCTCATGTAATGAGTCACCTGTAGGACCTTCATCTTCAGCGCTGGACACATAGGCAGTTTGCAAGACATCTTACTGTCTCTTCCAGAGTTTTTGACCCCAAAGCACTGTCTCTGTTTATGTAACACAAAACAGATATCTTTGTTGTTGTGATATTACCATGAGGGGAGCTATGTTTGTTGCCTCTTTCTTAAAACTGGCTTCCTTAAGGAAACAAGGCTGAAACTCTTCTGTCATCTGTCCATCCCACCCCTCCTCCAACAAAACTTCTGAACCTCTTGGCCAATTTCAATCTCACTTAAAAAGAAGGACAGGATGTTAGCAATATTAAATGTATATTTGTTTGATGAATATAGGCAACCTGATACAGAAGGCAGAGATTCAATTTATGCCTCCACGGATTGAAGAATTATAGCATGACTTGGTTCTTTTTCTTATTAGATAATTAATGATACAGCAAACTTTGTCACAAGATATAAATTCATGGGTGACTAGCCTTCATACTGACCAGCTAGCTGCTTTATTCAAAGTATTTATTTTGTTATGTTGCTTTCAATACATGCTTTTGAGAAATAGTACTGAAATTTGCACATATTGCCTGCTCCGTTGCATCACAGAGAAAGAGCCGGGTCCTCAATAAACGTAATATGTATTGGTAGAATTGTTCCTCAAGTCTAGAAAGTGAGCCTGGTTTCCCATCACAGAATTTTGTGAGATCTGTCGTGTTCTTCCTTGATTCAACTGAACAGGTTTATGCGATGTTTCTTTTATCATAAACTTCCAACAAAAAAAAAAAAGAAACTTGTTAAATGAAAATTATGCCAGAGGGGTTAAAATAAACTTTAGCTATGTTGCTTGTGCTACTCTCTCATGTATAACCATTTAAACCTCTTTCAGTCTCTGGCACTTGGATGATGAAAGCAACTTGTTAGGACCTTCAGCATAAGCCTTCCAACAGAACTGCACCTAGACACGTCTAAAGATATTTGGTATCAGCATGGCACATTAACATAAAGTCTGCTGAACAGATAGTAAATCTGGTTTTTGTCTGTCTTCTGAAGAAGGGAACCCAGCTTTTGTAAAATCTGGGTTCCATATGCAGAGCCAGCTATGAAGTCTTTCCTTTCACAGGAAAAGCCTGCACCAGTGTCCTCAAGTTTCATCAAGTCTATTATGTCTGTCATGTCCCTTCCTTCCTCCCAGGAGACTGAAAGTACCAATGCCTCTCCTTTACTAGAGTTAGATGATGATAAATAGGTTTTATGTCTCCACTACCTGTTAATAAAGAGAGGCTCAGGAATAATACCATGGGTATGTTGCAAGAACTTAGATGAAGAGCCTAGTGAGGAACTACAGCTTCTGGTGTCAATCATCTGAATCAATGAAGAAAATGTGACTAGGCTATGGACAATCTATTAGTATAACTCACCCTTAGTCTGGCTGCAGAAGAGTTCGTTGTAATCTTTCTCCTTTGATTAATGGCTCTGAGGAGAGGTTATTTTAAGATACCAAAGAATTCAGTTCAGGAATATGGTTAACTGCTGAAATAATTCCCTCTTTGCTAGATCGCGTATGGCATGTTTCCTGTGGATAGCTGAGCTAAGTTCACCAGTAACTCTGGGTGTTAACAAAGCTCCATCTAAATGGTGGCTCAAGAATATAAAATAGTGACTCACCGCAGGAAGAATATTGCAGAATGGTCCCTGTTTATTAATCTCTCTGGATGTGGGGCTGAATGTGACGATGTTTCAGTTTTACCTCAAAGCTTAGTTACTATGAAAGAGAGCTGGCATTTCACAGCAGAAATTGCTTTTCTTTAAAATAATTTAAAAGTAAAATGAGAACCTAAGTGAGTTACAGATGTCAAGGACTGTAGTTGCTAGTGATGGCTATGAGATAGGATGCAGATGACCTAGGCAATGCTTGAATAAACTGAAAATTCTTGTGTTTAAAAAAATAAAGATAGGAAAGAGAAAAGATGGCTTTCAAAAGGGCTAACCCTTTCTTTCTCCGCATGTAGAACCTCCCTTCTCTGCCCCTGCAGCCTGTGAACTTCTCATTTACATGATTCGAATGCACTCAAAAATTAGTTCTTTTTGGTTCCAAATTTTCTGTGAAAGCCCTCTCATTCCTGTGACAATTGCTTCTCCAGCATGATGCATCTTTAAGAACTTACATTTCTGTCAACAGAAAAAAAAAAACCAAAACCAAATCAAAACAGGGTAAGCAATAGTGATGCATTTGAAATCCCACTCTTGGTGCAATGTCTGCTTTTCCAGCCCCCATCACTGCATTCTATGCCTCTGTAGTTGGAACAAAAGCATGCTGCCACTCTTAATTCTACCTTTTTTGCTATTGGAAGCACCAACCAATAACAGACACAAATTTTCAGGCAAAAGAGCATGGTCTAGAGACAGCCAAGAAAGACCAAGGTTAATATGTTATTCAAAACTGAATATAGTCTTATTTTAGTGGAGAAGATAAGGAAAATAATGGTCTCCATTGTGCTTGTGACTGCAGTTTGTACCCATTCAGTCTTCCAGTGTTTAGGTCACACATTAGAGAGAGATCAGTCACTGTAGATTAGCACATGTCATCCATTTTAGTGACAGCAGAACTAAGTAATACTCCCTTTCCTGCAGCAGTCAGTGGCTTCTCTAAAGACATTTCCAAATTCAATTGCTGTTGGGTTAATTCCTCTTCTCTTATATCATACTGCAAACTGGACAGCTGTCTCAGCTGGTGTCTGAATCTTCAATAGAGAAGAGGTCAGAGAAACTATTTTTCAACATTTAGCAGAAATCTACTGAAACTGTCAATTTTAGAAAGCTGATGGCAAGTTGTTTGACAGATGCCAAGTGGTAAGAGCCCAAAAATACTATTGAGAATGTTTATTTGTGGGCATAATCTCCCCTGTCAAACTGAAGAAAAGGATGCCATGCAGTTGCAAATGTTAAGTGACAGATTTCATACAGCCTTTCTTTTGCTGAAAACATGAGTGCATGTTAAATGTAGAATGGCTCTTCCCAGCCCCTCAGAACACATCAGTGCAAAAGGCTCACAGCCCTTTGCAAACCAAACTTAGGAAAGAAAAGGTTTAAATATTGGTTGTTTTAATAACAAAAATAGTTTAAAAGCTCTCTGAAATATGACCTAATTGAATGCAGTAGTGTCGTCAGCTGTTAGTGAATAGGAACATTAGCTTTAAGAATAGATTCAATCTTCTTCCTTGTGAAAGCTCAGATAGAGTCTACAAATCAAGCTGTCTTCTGGATGCCCAGTTTCATAAATAGTATTAATGCCAGCGCTCTATACAGCACTTTTAATCAGTTAACTCAAAAGTCTCTTGTGTACGGCAGGCAGGTATACTGCTCATTGTTAGGCAAAACAAAGCAGGAACGTAAAGCGGTTGCAGTTCTGGGCTAGAGTCTAAGACTTGTAAATCCTAGTCTCATGCTCTTCTTAGCATCTTGTACTTATTGAGAGCAAAGATGTCATTACCAAGGAAGGGTGGAGGTATCAACTAAAGTACAAAGCTGCCACTATGACTCTAAAAGTTCTCTTTTCCCAGCAAGTATTTCCATCCCTGGGACTTAGCACCAAATCTTGTTTCTCTTGGCCCTTTGGTATTAATTTTCTTTCTGTTAACAAGTGTCAGGTATGTCAGTTTATTTTGCTGGAATTAACCTTCATCTTCCCTTTTTGATATAAAATACCTCTTTCAAAGCACTGACTAAATTATGTCCAGGCTTTTTTCCCCTCACCTCTGCTACAACCTACTGTATGTCATTACCTTTATTTTACAGTGCCAGCTTCAGGTTTACTATCCACTTAATAAATCCATATAATTTATTCAAGTAGGCTACAGTGAATTTTCTTTTCAATTCTCATTTATACTAGGCCTGTTTAGGACAACCACACTACTTGCTGTTAAAGGTTTTAGTATTTTGTGCACTATATAAAGGTAAATATCTTTCCATGGTACCACTTGCATCCAAGTGTTTCAAACCTGAGAGACTAGATTTGTCTTAGCACTGGCACTTGTCATATTCCTAGTGCTAGGAAGAAAAATTTATTAAAGCATTATTTCTTGTACTGTACTTCAGCAGCTGTCTTTGAAATTGAAAGATGCACAACAAGGTTCTGTACTCTATACTTGCTCAAGAGCTTCTGTAAAAGAAAGAAGAATATAGACCGAGTTATATAAGAAAGGGCTATACCATGAAATTTTAAAGAGAGCTCACTTATTTCATCTTGTGCTAGACCTAAGCTCTTGGTCAAATCCTTAATTTGCTGAAAATTGACCATGCAAAATATGTTTTTAAGTTGCAATATATTATTCCAACATATTTTTTAAATGATTTCCATTATGGAAAATACTTTTTTTTTTTACCTTGCCTCCATATATAGCTGGAATTACAGCATATGGCTTCAGGCTGATTTTCATCAATCATTTCATCAAAGAAAAATTTCTCAAAGAGAGGAAAAAAAAAAAAAAACCCGAGAGAAATTGTCTCAGCCTAAATTTCAGAGGCTACCGTGAAGGCGAAATAAGTCACTGGATTAACTGAGCTAGGCTTAGTTCAGACCTCAGCAGTGGGTAGAGGTGAAAGTATATCCTATGGTCTCCTGACTGACAGATGATAATCAACAACAATAAGTCCAGACAGCTTTGTTACTAATCATCAGCTACGTTGTGGTGGGATTCAGCAGGACTGGATAACTATACACATACACAAGGATTAATTCCAGCTCCAAAGACCTTGCAACAAGCAACTTGGACTACGTACTGCAGCTTCATCACCTTTCTGCTGAGAAATGCTGTGTTAATTTCTATGAGACCCTGAAGACTAATTTATTTGTATTTTCATTACCGCATTTATTATTGCTGAAAGCTTTAAGATTGACCACAAATACTGTAATACAGTCGCCCACTTAAGGTCTAAAATCAGCCTAAAAATCCCCAAAGAGGCTTGGTAAGATTGAACTGGAGAACTGATTCAAGTTGTTCTCTGATCCACACAAAATGAACTGTTAACTTTAAAGGGACCAGATTTTCACCACTGATGGCAACCTACCTGGCTTTTAGCCACATTTTGTGGTGCAAGTTCCAGGTTGATTGGTTTCCTCTCTTTGATATCACTAATGGAAACAAGCTGGCTTCTTTAGTGAACCCGTTCGGGCAGGGCAGGGAGCGCTTAGCTTGTAGAGTTGTCTTCACATTGCCGAAATGAAAACCCTTTCTGTGCCAGCCTTCCAGCAAAGAGTATGCCGAGAATTACACAAACTTGTGAACTGTTTTCCCCTAATGTTATTTACGACCATGTAATTTCAAATAAGCTTAGTTTCCTTTTGCAAGCTTAGTCATTGCCAGATAAATCAGCAGTATGTTATGGGTACTGAAATCTATTTTCCAAGCCCTAATCCTGAATACTTTTGAAACTACAGGCTTAAAAAAAAAATCAATCCTTTTCATGCCAGAACACCCCCAATCCTGTTCCCCATACTGTTAAAATAAGCAAAAGCAATGCCTTTCACCACACCACAGTGTGGGAATGCTTCTCCCTCCATCCTTACAGTGTGGAAATAAGCCAGAAATATCTGGCAGCCCCATCTGTGGTGCCTGACAGGTCCAGCAGCGTGGCCCTATCTGCACACGCTAGGTTTCTGCGATCAAACAGAAAGCTAGAGCCATTTCTTGGTGACAGCAGTGTTGCTCCTAGACCATATAACATGTTTTATTACAAGCTGCTCTGTATGATCTGGGAGAGTTGTGAATCACAATGCTTCTTCTCACCCTCTGAGCTCACGAGGCCAGAAATGAAATATTCTTTGTTCTATCTTTACCTTTTATGTCCTCATTTTCTAACTTATTTTATTTTATTTTGTTTTATTTTATTTTTTAAAAAAAACCTACGATTTTCCTTTACATTGACCAGGAGAGATGTGGACACAAAAATTGGAGACATCACTGAGCAAAAATGGAAAAGCATCCACTACTGAATTTTTTGGAAAGTAGCTGAGTCTTTTTAATTCTTTCTGCTGTGAGCCCTCAAAGTAAAACTCATTGTCTTTGGGCGTATTCCTACTGCTGTATGTTCACAGAGGGAAAATATGCAGAGGTCAGCATTTTCAAAGGCAGTCTCTAATTTTAGGTTCTTAGCTTTGGATATTTTGGGACAAAACTTTGGACACAACAAAAGAAGTGTTAATGAACTATAAATCTATATTAAGTAAGATTAAGTAACACCCAAGACACCTTGAACCAGAGACCTAAAGCCAGAGACTCTTCTGTTAAAAAAAAAAAAAGTTTTAGCATTTGCCAAAAATTTTTTTCTTAGTTCTTGAGGTTTCTATCCTTCCCCACATTTCCCACTATTCCTATTTTCATATCACCATTACAGGCAACTCTGAAATTCTCCTACCAATCCAAGGCCTGCAAAAGTCAAAGATAAAAATTGCCCTTTCTCATAATGTGCATGTGATCATCTTAAAATTGAGTGCTATGTAAAGTCTGATTTTTTTTAAAACAAAAACATGCTCCTTGAAAATTTTATCTAGCTGAGTTTGTTCTGAATACTTCTATTTTTCTGTGTATTGTTTATTAATATTTTTTAAATATGCAATTTTCAAGACCTTTTAAATTGCAAACAAAAGACCTATTGAAATTCCAATCATGTAATAAAGCTTAAAAGTGCTGATTTATTAAATGATTCTTTGAAAATCAAATATGAATTATGGAAAAAGTCAAGAAGGCCTGAAAGAAAATGAAATTAAAACAGGTTCACTTCAAATATCTGTCACAGATAAAATGGGGGGATAAAAAAGAAAAAAATAAGATTGTTTCAGGAGCTGGAGTGCATTTTCCAAGCAGTCCTGTTATGCAATTACATCACTGTGTAGCCAGAGATTTGCTTCAACCAACAAAGAATTGCAGGGACAGCTGTCTTCAAAACTGCAAGCCCAAAATTTCTGAAAGACCACAGTACCTGATCAGAGCAGAGGGAACCATCACAATCTTGCAGAATGCCAGGAGCTGCTGTTCCATCTTCAAGTTGAGTGTCAAGAATGAGCTCAATCCTATCTCTAGGACAGACAAACACGAAGACACACGTATGCTTGTCAGGATATGTAACTTCAGTGAGACTTCAGCAGTCACGAACTAGAAGAGATTTTTTCAGATGCTCCGTCAAACAGCTTCCCTATCATTGACATTTTTACATCGATAAAATGAGCACTGAAATATGAGAGTCCTGTTTTCCATTAAAATTTTGGTCCAAAGCAGTGGTTTCATCTTACAGTGAATCTTGTGCCATGGCAGATTGCAGGTTTCTTGTAGATTGTGGCAGATTGTGGCAGATTGCAGGTTCTTTCATGGAAGGCAACTAAGAAAAGCACCACTGGGCAAGTTCAAATCTAAGTTACTGCAGATGTACATGTTCAGATATGTACACCTACACGCACATACTTTTCACGTGGAATAACATTCCCATCCATTGAGTAAGCAAGTCACATTTTGCTATTTATAAAGTTTCAAACAGCAATCTGTGAGATGCTTTGTGGGTAAGGAAATTGAAACTTCCTTTTGCGTAAAGAAATCAACCAAACAGATCCCTCTGCAGCCATTGCAATGCAGCCTCCTCCAACAAAGTAGTTGGACTGTGAATAGAATATTTTGTTCTTGACATTGTTTTTAAGATCCGAGAAGCTTTTTTGAACCTATCCAGCCCTCCAAAATGTCAGCCTTTCTGCCTAGATCCGTCAGATAATTCAATGCATATTTCCTTTAATTCTGCAAAACTGGTGGAAGGGCTCTTAAAGACCTTGTTCTGAAACTGAGCATTAATTGGGTGTATAAAAGCAGACTGTTAAAGATCATGGGGGTTTTTTGTAACACCATTGATGATCGCTTTAAGCCCCCAAATCCAAAGCAGGTGCTTGGGGACTGCAGACCTGTGGTACATTGCACAAGTCTTGGCTGTTCTGGGTGCTGTTGGGGTCAACTTGTTTTGCATTGGTCATCAATTAGATGAAATTGGGAAAGCTGAGCAAGACAAATTTGATTATTAATTTTAAAAAATAAGAAAGGCTCATGACTTCTAATGTATGTGATGTGAAAAGGGGCAGATGTCCTTTGCTGCATGGAGGCAGAAAGGCCCTGCTGCCTCTCCTTAGCCCATTTTGCCATGGGGAACCCCACTTTGTCTCCGACCCTGCTCTTGCCAAAGGAAAATCCCCCCTCACCCACTGGGGCTGGATGGGAAGCCGGCAGCCGGCATCCTCTTCCCGGGGGTGCAAATCCTTGCTCCTGTCGGGGGGGAAGGAGGCTCTCTCCCTCCATTCAAAGCAGGAGGGACCCCTCCTTGATGTCTGCAGACCCCTGGTCCCTTGCGCCTTTATCCCGGCTGGCTAAAACGTGCTGCCTGCCACGGGGAGAAGCGATTGCCTTGGATAACGACCCTCGTGGACAGTCGGAGGGCTAATAAACTCAGGGCAGAAAAATAACGTTTCGTGCGTTCGTTGCAAGATTCTGGGTGGCTAATATGAAAACTTAAAGAGGTTTTGTAATATGTGAATAAAACGATCACGTCTGGAGTCTTACACTGCTCGATGATGCTTCGAGTTACAGCTGCAGAGCGTTGGGAGGACAAACCCATAGCGAAAAGGTCGTCAGGTTTTAGTGACTGTTTTACACCGAAAAAAAAAAAAAATGTGTGGATTACCCCAACACGGATATATTTTTTTAAATAAAAATATCGTCGCTTCCATTAAACTTTAGGTTTATGTGGAAAATACAGTGTGTTTTCTGGACATGAAAGGGGCAGTAAAGTGTAATCATATCCAGCTGACTTGCCGATGTGTGTATACACATTATCGCACCTTTGAATAGGTATTTATGCGCCTATGGACGCATCTCTACTCGCACCTTTGTAGCGCGTACGCTCGTCAGCTGGCACCAAAAGCGGATTGACTGTGGGGCTTTTGATCAGGATGGGTGTGATTGATGATTTCCCCGGCTGCGTTCCCCGTGTGTGCTCAGCGCTGCCCAGCCGCTCGCTCTCTCCGTGCACAGAGACGTCTCCCGTTCAGGAGAAGTGCAGCAGCCTGCAAAGTGTGAATAATTTTCAGTGAGGAGTTACACTAAGTGGGAAAGCTTTTAGCACATTATCCGCTGGCAATTGGACTATAATCTAATTGTCAGCCCTCGGGTCTTAATAGAGCTTTTCTCTTTCCACCATTGGATTTGCATCTGGGAGATGCCTAATGGGTTTAAAACGCCTCGATTTTTGCTCCACTAAGCCACCTCCTCGGTGTAGGTGACATTGAGATGGTTTTGTTGTGAAATCGGATCTGGGGTACCTGGGTTTCTGCCCTGCCGGCGCGGCTCCTTTCGTGGAGCGAGGGCGAGGGAGGGGGATGCCCGAGCCCCAAAACCAGCCCTGGGAGCTGGGGTGGCTCCGAGAGCGGCGGGGCGGGAGGAGAGGGTGAATGGGGCGGAGGGGTAGCCTTCTGTGCAGTATAGTGATGAGCAGCAGAAGAGAAAGAAAGGCCCGACAGCAGAGCCGGTGATCGGGTGAGGCTGCAGAGGAGCAGAGCCGGAGCTGAATTGCCCTTCGTTTGGCAGCGATGCGCTTCTAAAACTTGAACGGGCGCTTTTGCGACCCTGTCCGAGCAAATAAACACGATTTAAATTTTTTTTTAATTTTTTTTTTTTTT
Organism: Clamator glandarius; assembly: GCA_033459285.1. Lineage (NCBI taxonomy): Eukaryota > Metazoa > Chordata > Aves > Cuculiformes > Cuculidae > Clamator > Clamator glandarius. The sequence goes on from JAUNZM010000702.1 coordinate 985,131, forward strand.
TTAAGATAGGGCAAGCCGTTTTCATCTATAAGTTATGGGGTGGGGAGGAAGAAGACGAAGAAGAATATTTTAACTCCTCCCCTCCCGTGGTGGGGATGCGTTCAAGACGAAAGCAGCACCTCCAGGGCGCTGCTGCTGGAGGTTCGGGCACCGGCTCCTGGCAGCACCAGGAGAGAAGAGAAGGGACGGGGAGGCAGCAGCGAGGGTCTCGGCAGCCGCACCCCGCACCCCGCAGGCTCTAGATAAGGGAGAGGCGCTCGCCCTCCGCACAGGCGGCGGCTGCGGAGGGGAGACGGGGAAGTAACGGAGGAGGAGGAGAAGGGATGGGATGCAGATGTCAGGTTATCCCAGGAGAGGAGCGGGTGTCAGCGCAGCTCCGTGCTCTGAGGTGCCTTGCTGGGGCACAGCCCCGGGGTGGTGCCGAGGGGCTGAGGACGGGGACGGGGGCTTTGGAGAGGGAAAAAGGAAAAAAAAATACCAACCAAAAATAAAGAGGTGGCCCCTCTGATCACTGCGCAGAACAATTGTTCAAAAGCTGAGCAGGTCACTTAGACAAAGGCGCACCTGTAATTTCCCCTCCCGATAGGCAGGACGTTAATTTTCCTGGGAGTTTCCGCAGATTTCTGTCCCGGGCGTCTCGTTCCAGTTGTGATTTTTGGCTGCGTGAGGAAAGGGCCGGGAAGAAGCGGTGTTCATCGTTTTCTCGGGATCAGCTTTTCCCCTTTAGCTTTTCAGGGATCTCTGATGCCCGATACGTTTTGGAGCGGGGGGGGGGGGGGGGGAGCTGCGAGCTCCCTGTTTGAAATCTGGCGGTGACACTGAGATCTAATCCTGATTAAAGCTGCTATCTGACCAAGCGCAACGAGGTACTCGGCGGTTACAGTAGCGCTGGTTTTTAGCCCGAGAACAAGACAGCAAAGAGCTCTTTAGGCAAAGGAACCGGGAGGGGGTGAAGGCACTTCGAAAGCACAATGAGACCGAATGAAATGTCTCTGCTGTGCCAGACCGGCACTAGCGACAAACACCTGAATTTGCTAGGTAGAAAACGAACTTTGCCGGTGTAGAGGCATGTTCTTTAGGTACGGATAAAGAAATAACGAAGGATTTAATTTAAACGGGTTCATGCAAGGTAAGCCCCCTGCTCGGGCGCAGCGGGGTTTATAACACTGCTCTGGGAACAGGGAACAAGCGGGGATGGGTGCTGAGGAGATGCTGCCGCGGCTCGCATCCCTCCGGGCTTATTCGTATCATCCCCTTGGTTGGGAAAGCAGAGGAAAACCAAGAGTGTGGTCCCTCGACCCCCCTCCTGGTTTGAAAACCCTTCCATCCCGGGAGAGGGCCATGGGCAGGGGCAGCAGGGCATCCCGGAGCTGGGCTCCCTCCCCTTCCCCACTCCTGGATCCCCGTGTCCCCCCGGCTCGGCCCCGGCGGGGGAGGCAGACGGAGAGAGAACCAGGGGTCCGGAGAAAGAGGGTGTGTGTGTGGGATGTTTGAATTTCTAGACAAGGCTCTTTTCCTTATCGGAGGCGGAGCAAGGAGAAACTAATAAAACAACGATTCTCGTGGGACAGAGCTAAAAGTTGCTTGGCTCAGCCGAGCAGAGAAGAGCCGTCCTGTGCGGACGGACCCCGTTTAAAATAAAACAAAACGAAGCCCCCGGGTTCCTTCCCCCTCGAGGCGGAAACTCAAAACTCCGAGGGGAAAGGAAACCGGGGGCAGCAACCCCCTGCAGCCCGGACCCCGCTCGGCAGCCTCGGGGTCCCCGTCCCCCCTCTCACCGCCAGCGCTTCCCCCGCCGGCGCCGCGTCCTTCAGGCCCAGCCGAAGGCAGCTGGGGGCTGGGACTCCGCGGGGAGGCAAAGCAGCAAGGGGGCCGGGTGCTGCCCATCCCCTCGTGTCGGTGTTTTCCAGGCAGGAGCTGTCAGACACCGAAATATTCCCTGCCACCCCTGAGCCCCGACGGGTCGGGGGCAGCCCCTGCTAGGGACAGGTATCTTACGACCTGGCTGCTCGGAGACCGAGATAAGAAGGGGGAAAGGGAGAGCTTTTTTTTTTTTGGCAGGATCAGCGCTGTTACTTCGACTGCCGCTTGGCTTGTTTTCTTATCCTCTTTTGCGCGGCGCGTAGAGGAGCTAGGAAACCAAAGGGGACTCCAGCATCACCACCACCAGCACAGGGAGAGTGAGGAGAATAATTCCTCAGGTTATTTGCACCCTCCCTTGTCTTCGGGCAGGCCGAACCCTGCTTTTCAGACAAATCCGAGGGAGCACAGGGCCGGAGCCCCGTGATGTGGAGACGGGTCTTTTTTTGTTTCTTTTCTCGGGATGGACGTCGGGGAGACTCGTTCGTCTCTTTTTCTCCCTGGCCGCAGGGTCTCCTGGCTCCCCGGCAGCGGGGGCTGCCTGCGCTCTTCTCTACTCCCCTTTCTCTCAGCTTACACTTTAGGATAAAGACCGGGCCCCCAGACCGCTGTGAGCCACCCTGAAGTCCTCAGCCCTCCGCCAAACGCCTCAGACACTTTTAAATACTCACACCTAGTTTGCGATAGAAAAAAAAAATTATCTATTCTGCCTCTATATTCTATTTATTGGCAAATTCAGGTAAGAAAAGGGCAAACTGCAGTTGATTCTCGCACATTTCAAAGCGATAAGTCACTACTTTGTGCTGTTCACTTCACCGCCTGTGAGGGGTGACCTGAATGATTGTTTCTCCGTATTAATTAATTAGGTTCAGCAGTAACAGGAGTCGCACGGATCCGTACTTGACCGGGGCGAGTCCTTCTCGCAGCACGTTTCTTGGCACAAGCCTGAGTATTGAAAGTCCCTCGGATTATTTCTGAGGTTTGGAAGCTGGCACTTCAGTGACAAATTTTCATGTCCTCGAGAGTCGTTTTAGAAATATTTTCAGTCCTTTTTTTATCATTTAAAGAACTTTGGTTAAATTCTCCGGGATGGAAGTTATTTGATTATTTATCTATCCATTTATTTATTTATTTACATGATGTGTTTAAAAGAGCACTGGTGAGGAACTTAGATCACTGTCTTGAAATTATCTGCTCATTGGCACCATTAGCCCATCCTGTCTCTCTGTCTTACGTGCTTGACACCTAGTTTGGTGGAAACAATAAAATGGAGTTGAAGAAAACTGCGACCAGTGGCCCACGCACCGTCTCGGATGGGACGGGAACCCAGAGAGGGTCTCCTCTGAAATCGGTGGGACCGAGTATATCCGTTTGGGATGGCAGAATTTGGGAACCTGTGCAGGAAAACCTCGTTTAGCCTCTAGAAACCTTCTGCTCTAGCAGAAAGCACATAACGACGAAAACGAGTTGCTTTAAAAATCGTGGGTTTTTTTTTTAATTTGAATTTAGAATAGAAAATTAACACATCCACGAGAAGGAAAAGGAAAAGGAAAAGGAAAAGGAAAAGGAAAAGGAAAAGGAAAAGGAAAAGGAAAAGGAAAAGGAAAAGGAAAAGGAAAAGGAAAAGGAAAAGGAAAAGGAAAAGGAAAAGGAAAAGGAAAAGGAAAAGGAAAAGGAAAAAAGAAAAAGAAAAAAGAAAAAGATAAGCTACCACCACAAACCAAACCGAACCAAACGCAACTTATTCTCCTCCTTTCGACCACCTATGCAATGATTCTTGTCTCGAAAAGGTGAATAGCCTAGGGAGCATCCCTAGAGGGTCGCTCCTAAAGGAGAGGGAGGCGCCCCCAGAGGGCTCTGCAGGGAGTGGGTCTGGGTCTCCCGAAGGGGGAGTGGAGGCAGAGAGCCCCCCTCTTTTTCCGAGAGCCGGGAGCCCCCCGCCCAACCCTCTGGCTGGAAGAGCCCTCCCTTCTCCTTCTCCTTCTCCTTCTCCTTCTCCTTCTCCTTCTCCTTCTCCTTCTCCTTCTCCTTCTCCTTCTCCTTCTCCTTCTCCTTCTCCTTCTCCTTCTCCTTCTCCTTCTCCTTCTCCTTCTCCTTCTCCTTCTCCTTCTCCTTCTCCTTCTCCTTCTCCCTCTTCTCCTTCTTCCTTCTTCTTCCTCCTCCTCCTCCTCCTCCCGCCCGCCTCCGCCCCCTCCTCCGCGGCCGGTCCGGGGCCCTTGACGTGTCCGTGCGCCGATTGGCCGCCGGCCGATAGGATCTGTGCGGCCCCGCGTTAAGGCGGGGGCAGGCGCGGCGCTGGGCGCAGAGCGCAGGGCGCCCGGTCACCCCGCTGCGCTGCCCCCGCCGCTCCCCGCCGCCCGGCCATGGACTACCCGCCGCCGCCCAAGCCGCAGCTCTCCTCCCGGGCCAACGCCTTCTCCATCGCCGCCCTCATGTCGAGCGGCAGCTCCAAGGACAAGGAGTCCCCCGAGAGCACCATCAAGCCCCTGGGTGAGTGGGGACGGGGGTGTCCGTGGGGCGCGGAGCCCCAGTCCGTCTGTCCCCGCTGAGGCTCCGGCAGCCGCCCCCGAGGCTTCGGGCTTCCCCCTGCCAGTGGTTTATTTTTTTTTTTTACCCCGGTTGACCCCCCGCATCGCTCCCCGCCGCTTTCAGGCGAGGCGGCTTGTAGCACAAACCGTTCTCTAAATTCCTCCTCTTTAAATTTTTCCGTCCCTTTATCCAGCTTCCCCTTACCTAACTACCCTAGGGCGTGAGGTTATTCTACGAACGGCGAAGCCCTAGGGTAGTTACGTTTCTCTTCGCTGGTACGGAATAAGCTTCTCAAATATTTATTGCGAGTCACCTGTGTTTTTTGAAGCCAACTCAGGGAATCTCCGATGTCGTGCCCAGGTTCATGCAGGGTAGAAAAACTTATACGGAGACCTGAAAATCACTTTCCTCCACAGCTACTCGTACAGGCTGTTTTACTCTACATCCACCGGGAGGATTTTTTTTTTTTTTTTGTAGTCATTCCTCGCGATTTTCGGGTGAGCGATTTCTCTTCTGTTCAGTCGCCTTGAATCAGATTCCCGGAGGCTTTAAAAAAAAAAAAAACCATGAGCATCTTCTCCTCCACCCCCACAATTTCTGCGGCTTGGGATCACTGCACGTGTTGCAGAAAACTACAGAAAAAAAAAAAAAAGAAAAGAAAAAAATGTATTAAGCTTTCCGGGGTGCCAATGAACAACGTCACAGTAAAGCCTAAAGGAATTTAGAAAAGGCGGCTCTCTCAATCTCTGCTCAGTCTCATCAAAGACTCAAGAGACTTCACATAGTCCAGGGATTCATTGTAAACTTTATTTTTCAGTCTGGGAGATAACGTAGGCCGGGAATGTTGTGGTATTCCCGTTTGACATATTTACTCGGTCTTGTGTTAAACGTAACTATTTTTTGCTTCTTCCTGTTTTCCCCCCTTTTTTCTCCTAAAGCCGCCTGCTCGACTGATTCCACAGTTTTTGCCTTTTTTTTTTTTAAGTCATTTCCCCGCGCCGTTCAATTAGGAAGGGAGGGGAAATGACCGCCTGTAACGCGGCTTTTATTAACCTGGGGTCTGGATGAAACCTCCCTGCGCGGGGCAGGGGCCCGTTCCTGCGCATCCCGTTCCTTGGCGCAGCATCCCGGTGCCGGGCAGAGCCCCCCGCGCCCCGCTCCCTCCTGCGCTCTCCTTGGGCTGAAACCGCCAGGGGGGCGGCTGGAGCCCCCGGAGCCTCCCGGGGGTGGCGGGAGGTGGGGACCCGGCCGAGGCGGGCGGCCGGCGGCAGCCGCACCCGCGCAGGTTGCGCGGCCGCAAGCAGCTTCCCCGGCGCTCGCGTCCGCGACGCCTGCAGCAAAGCGGCTGGAAGGCAGGGCAAACCCGGCTTCCCGGCGTCGGGAGGGCGCGAGGAGCTCGCTTCCCCGCGGAGGCAGCGCGGAGCCTGCGCGGCCGCGCTCGGAATCTTCACTGCCTTGCGCGCTTTGCCGGCGGGGCGATCGAAGAGAAGCCGCCTGCGCTCCCCAAGCGTGACCCTCAGCCCTTCCCGGTTTAATGAGAATTAGTGACCTTTCCGTGGACGCCCTCGGTCAGCTGCGGGGGCAGCGCGCAGGGCCCGCCTCGCTCCTCCGCGGAGCGCGGAAAAGCCGGGCGGCTATGCTCCCCGCTTCATCCCCGGGCATCGCTTCATCCCCGGGCATCGCTTCATCCCCGGGCATCGCTTCATCCCCGGGCATCGCTTCATCCCCGGGCATCGCTTCATCCCCGGGCATCGCTTCATCCCCGGGCATCGCTTCATCCCCGGCCATCCCTTCATCCCCGGCCATCCCTTCATCCCCGGCCATCCCTTCATCCCCGGCCATCCCTTCATCCCCGGCCATCCCTTCATCCCCGGCCATCCCTTCATCCCCGGCCATCCCTTCATCCCCGGCCATCCCTTTTCCCCGGGCGCCTTCGGGAGAGGCGCCGCTACGGGCTCTTCCCGCAGCTTATCTTGGGAAGATCACCACTCTGCCCTTAGCTGTCGCCCAAGAAACAGAGCTGGATCCGAACGGGGCAGCTGAATGATAAATTCCTGGGGTTTTTTTTTTGTTGTTTGTCTGTTTGTTTTTTTTTTAACCTAGATTTTCCCGGCAGTAGCCCCGTCCTGGCTGAATCCTCTCTCTTTTCCTCTCTCGAATCCCGCAGAACAATTCGTTGAGAAATCCTCTTGCGCCCAGCCTTTGAGTGACTTATCCAGCTTGGATCCTCACGGGGATTTTAGCACCAGCCCTTCGTCCCTGTGCACCGAGCCCCTCATCCCCACCACCCCCATCATTCCCAGCGAGGAAATGGCCAAAATCTCCTGCAGCCTGGAGACCAAAGAGCTCTGGGACAAGTTTCACGAACTGGGTACCGAGATGATCATCACCAAATCCGGGAGGTAAGGCTGGGAGATACCCGGATCCCTCCGGGAGGCTTCCTGAAAGTGACTCGGGGCGGGGAAGGGCAAAACAAAATCCCATCGTTTTTTTGTTTTGGGAGAGCAGCACGGATGGGCAAAGGAAAAATGAGAGCGAAGTCCCTAAACTGCAGCCCCTCGGAGGTTGCGGGCAGCTGAAATCAAGCCGGGGGGGTTGGGGAATCACGGCGGCTGGGTAGAAACTTCTTTGAGTCCCTCACCATGTGCTCTGGGGCTAAAAGCTCCTTCTTGCGGCTCAGCGATTTTGAGGGGCTGGGTTGGTAAAGACCCAGGGAAATGCGGGATGGTGGGGAAGTAATTCAGTCACTGCTTGGTTTGATTTGTTTTTTTCTCGGTTGCAAATAATGTGCAAAAGAATCCCAGGCTTTCTGCTCATCTCCAACCGCGCCGCTTTTTCACTAAGTCTTTAGGGTTTGAGTCAGTCAAACGCAGTTTGAAGGAGGCAAATGTCTTGTCGGGTTTTGTACGCGCCATATTACTTGTTATTAATGTAGATCCCTGATGTTTTTTTTGTCTAAGTAGCAGTTAGAATGTGGTTTTGGGTTTTTTTTTGGGTTTTTTTTTTTGTTCTTTAAAAAAAAATGGTATGTATAAAATCTGCAAATTGAAGTTCAAATTCTTAAACTACTGCAAAACCTTACGTTTTAAAGTTGCCTTTTGTCAAAATTTAAGTGAAGAAAGGAAAGTTTTGTTTTGAAAAATCCTCTCTGAAATATCGATAGCAGGCTTAAAAGAATGTGTATCTAAATTATGTGAGAATGTTAATGGAAATAATTTCTGCAGTATTTCCCTAACACTAGTATGGACCCCATAAAAAATTCCATGTTTAAGACTTCTGTACCTTAGGTACAACTATTTTCTGAAATCATTTTGTGCTTTTAACTAATAGGCAAAAGTACATTTCTCATTTGCTTTTTCACTTTGATGCTTTTTTCTTTTTGCATCCAAAAACTTGTTCAGATTCCAAGCTGCTCTTCCTGTGCGCATTAGCGACACAGGATTTAACTTCTATCATGCTTAGGCAGAATCAATAAATACTTATTTTTTTTTTCCTAGTGTCTTAAATAGAATTCTTATTTTTAACAGCTGTTCAGAAGCTTTCTTATTTTTGTTCTCCGTCCACATATTTATTTTCTGATTTGCCTTTATTTCAGGAGAATGTTTCCTACAATCAGGGTTTCTTTCTCGGGAGTGGATCCTGAAGCCAAGTACATTGTGTTAATGGATATAGTTCCTGTGGACAATAAAAGATATAGATATGCCTATCACAGGTCTTCCTGGTTAGTGGCTGGAAAAGCTGACCCTCCGCTCCCTGCAAGGTTTGTAGATTTTAGTGCTGGTCTTTAATTTATATTCTTATTTTTTTTTCCCTTCAAGAAATGCTTGCTATTAATCTTTCCATGTGGTTTGCAAACAGTGCTCTGAGATATTGAGTCCGTACTCAACAATGTTAATTGCAAAACTCTGATTCGTTTTTGTGATGCAGAACTGTGCCTTAAATCTCTGCTTGAGGTTTGATTAATACTGAATGTTCCAAGCTGTTCAGGGTTTGGCTAAAGTATCTTTTTTCATGTATGTGTATATATATGTGTGTGTTTAGAAATTAAATTTGCCGGGATTCAGATAAGAAAGCTTTAAATAAGAAGAGATATTGATTTGTTTCTGGGGTTTGCCCTCCTCTGGTATTGTCCTTGTAACGAAAAGCAATTCAAGCACTGCCAGCCAAATCCAAGTAGAAATACTGCTTTACAGTTCAGTCTTGTTTATGCTTGAAATGATACTGTTTCTTCATAACACATCTGGTGTAAGCTAACCGATAATTTTATTCTTGCTTTTAGTAATCTCTTTTAGCAGGCAAAGTACGTATCCATTTTACAACATAATTGTTTTGTTTGTTTTTTTTTTTTTCTGCTAAGAAATCATGAAATTTTCTGAGACTTTGGGGAAAAAAAAATCAAGTTCCCACACCCTCCCTTTTCTATGCAGAAACAAAATGCTGTAGAAAATTAATTTCTAAAATCGTTCTGCTAATGTAATTTATGACTGACTCCTTTACCACTGGGAAACTGAGGCTGTAGCACTAGGCTGTAAAGGAGGAGAGTGCTTCACCAGATACGCACACTTCATCGTATTCAGCCCAGCATTTCAGTACATACTGAAGTTCCTAAGCCCAGTAAGACTGAAGCACATGTCGAACGGCTTTGCTGAGTCAGAGCCGGAGATATGGAAATAACATGATGCCTCTCTGGCTTCAAAGAAACCTTCTGTGGAAGGCTCTGTGCAGGCACACAGATCCGCTCCAGGTGGCTTAGCCCAGGGTTGAGAACTTGCTTATTACAGAGTCAGAAATTAGAAGTGAAACACAAGAAATGGAAGCACAATTTTTTTTGTATGTGTGTGAATATAGGGACCAAATCCTGCATGCTTTCCTCATATAATTACTTTGACTGAGATCTTGCTGACTCTTGATCTCTAGAAGGCAGCTCAGGGAAGTAAACAAACATAAAGCGCATGCAGAAAAGCTGTGATTAAAGACAGCAACCTACGAGTTATGTATGCTTTGTTTTTATGGCCAAAAGCTCCTTCTTGCAATGTGGTTAACGTCTGAGGGCTTCATTTGACGTATTGTAATGGGCACTGATCAAAACCCAAAGTAAAACCATGGATCCTGCTCCAAAAGAGTCAACATCAAAAGAAGATATAAAGGAAGGACAGAAATAGTTTTAAGGCAGGGTTCTCCGCTTCTTATATTTCTGTTTAAGTGCCCTTTTGGATACTTTTGAAAAGATGGCTAATTCACACTATCTAGCATAGACTCATTCAATGAGGAAAAATAAGAGTATAAAAGAAGGGATTGATCCTTGGAATAAGTAGCAACTGCCTTACTGACTGTTTTAGACCCGGGTCAAACCTTCTTGGATCTTAATATTTATTGTTGTTGGATGTGGTAGTCCTTTAAGATCCTTGTCAAGTCAGTGCCCTTATGTGCAAATGTGTGTCTGTGCTGTTTTGTTTCCAGGATGTTTTCAGAATGCTTAGCCAAAAGACCATGAGTCATACTACTGGCATAGATTACTTTTTCTTTGTATGAACAATACTTGCATATACATTCATGCACTTTCTGTTTCTTTTGCTTCTATTTGGTGAGGAGAAAGATGTCAAGAGGTTCAGCGTGCTGATGTTTGCATTACTAGTGCTTTTTCTGGTGTTAATGCATCTTTTGAGGTGGGAAACCTCAGTCTTGCTCAAACAGATTAAAAGTCGTACTCCTTCCATCACAAAACAGGTTTGGTCCTGCTCTAATAGCAGGAGACGATAATGAAATTATCACTCATGATTTATTGTTTTCCAAACACTTGGTTTTAACTCTCCTTGCTTAAGGGTTGTCATAGAGGATTGTAGGTGTGCTGAGTGCCTGGACACTAGTAACAAGGTGCTAACACCCCACGTATATCACTGTTTGCATCTGCACAGGCACAACAGCATCAGTCGAATTATTCAGAAGTCACATTACACACGGGTATAAGACTTTGCAGGATTGAACCCATTAGGTGTCTTACTCTTTCATCATACAAATAACTTTCAACGCTAAGACAGATAGGTTTTTTTCCAAAATTATTAAGTATTCTGTGATTCCGTTTGAAAGATTAGCCCTTCAGGGAACTTTCTACAAAACCCAATTTTATCCCTGTCTTCCTGCTGTCAATGTTTAAGACGATATTATGTTGCAATGAACACTTGAATAAAAATACCTTTCAGAGAGTCATTTGTGAATTTTCTCAAGTGCTAGCTGAGGAGAGAATTCCTATGAGATACTTTATTCTTCTGAATTGCTAAGACTGTGTGAAATGTCAATTTAATAAGTTTCAGTATGTACCTTTTTCACTATTCTTCCTTTTTCACCTCCTTTCTTTCACTCAAAAGTCTCTCTCTTTTATTGTTTATACTGTATTTGTCAACAATAATTTGTTTACTGTTCTATGATTACAGAGAACTCTAGGTTTGAAACCCTTGAAAGATATTATATTTTGCAAATTATTTGAGGCATTAAGATAATTAAAAGCAGTACGCACAGGGCTTGTAGGACCAGATCAACTGTGAACTTAAGTAGAAGGAGAGCAGTGTTGCATTCCAAAATATGCAAGAAAGAAGCAGTACCTAAACATTGCATGTATCACGAAACATTATGTACAATGGAGAAAATTCACATCCAAATATAGCTCTGATGCCTTTGTGAGTTGGAGTGAGCAGCCCCTCGTATCTGGCAGCAAAGTCCATGCAAACTTGGGGGGGAGCCTTGTGTGCTGTGCTGCACATTTATTTCTCTAACTTGTTTGCCTTTGAGTGCTAATGGTATTGTCAACTTCTGCTTCAGAGGGTGATAGGTCTGGTTTTCAACTCTCTTCTCTGAGGTGTACAAGCTCAGGCTGTAGAAGTGTGTGGATATGTGTAATTCACCAGGTAGAACCACAGTTTACAGTGAGACTGACAGTGTGTAGCAAATCAGTAATGAAAAGTGTGGTCTATTAATACTTCCATGTATCCAATGTTTAGCTGCCCATCCTTCAGTGACTTCCTCATATCTCTCTGCTAGCATCCAGGCAATTCATAGTTTGAAAACAGTGCCAAGCATTAACCATATATGGTGTAAAACAGTTGTGCTCAACTTTTAGACATGTGAAAATCTTTACTCATTCCCCAGCACTTATGTGAAATAGTTTGGATCTTTGGTCCTGATTAACCAAACCTGGCTGAGTCTGGCATTCTGTGATCACGGTAAATATTATTAGCTATGCAGAAAGTCAAAGTCAGGAGTTAAGCTCAAAAAACCTTAAATCATAAGATTAACTGAAATGTTGCAGGACATGTTAGGGAACCTTATTTGCCTTCTCTAATTCAGGGTTCTAAAGACTGATATTTTAACATTTTTTTTTTCAGGAAGGCAAGGTTAATTTTCACGAGAGGTAACATTCTTTTGACACAACAGGATTCCAGGTCTTGGGTTCTTAGGCACATCATGATTTTTCATGAGCTTTGCAGTGCAATCAGCAGAATTGACAGCAGTCAGGATGCCTGTATGTCAGGAATATTTTATTGCAACAGGAACCCTAGCTCAGTATCCCTCCCCTGGACATGGCAATACCAGCCAAGCTGTGCTTTGGATCAATGTAAGGAAAACATCCTGCACATCTGAAGCAAGCTGTGCCGGTAAAACTTTAGTTTCACTGTGTCTTGGGGATACTGTTGGCAAAAATGGAGAATACAGAATCAAATCTCCTTCCTCTTTGAGCAACAGAGCTGCAATCCCCAGTGTCCTTGATTAAGGATCAGTGTAGTCTATCAGAGACTTAAACCTCACTGTTTTTTTCCATTCTCTTGCCTAACCAAAATTGTACCTCAATAACAACAAATACTTACCTTTCTGACCTGGCATCTCAGTGCTGTCCCACGCACCTGATGGGAAAAACTCCATCCATGTGGCTAAAGACATCACCCAAAATGAGAGTCAGGCTTTTGGTGAGTGATAACCAACACTGACAGCAGCAGCAGAAGTCTAGTTTGCACTAGCTGAAGGTCTCGTTCAGCTCTTAAGTCAATATCACAAAAGAATGTTTGAGTTAAATAATTTTCAGCAGTACACCATTCCTGTAAAATCACTGTTTTTAAATAGCCAGATACTTGTAATTAGTGTAGTCATAACGTATATATCATTGTATCGAAATGTCTTCCGTGCTTACTTTTCTTCTGCTTAATTTTCTAAGTGGTGTATTGTTAATTACAGACATGCAATTATTTTTTCCATGTCAGACCACTGTGCTGGACTGCAGCCTTCAACTTCTTATAAACAGATGTCACCACAGCTAATGTGTGATCGAGTGCAGGTTAAAATCATTATCACAGCTTAATGTTGCATATAAAGAAAAATGCATTTTTATCTACATTCCCCCATTATCTCTCTATGACACCATGTTTTTTCTCTCAGAGCTGTAGTCATTGTTATTTTAAGTGCTTGTTAGTACAGCTGTGGGGAAAGACATGATCAATTTTTCATTTGGGAAAAGACACAACAGCAAATGTTAGTTAATGTTTCCATTTTAGATAACTAGATAAAGTAATAGGTATGGTTAGAGAGCAGTCTAGCACTTGGACATGGGATTCTTTATTATGTTCCAATGAATTAAACAACTCAAGTCATCTGGTTTACTGTCTTTCTGTAATGGTCATACTTCAGGCATTCATTAGTTTGGGGAAGAGTGTGTGTGTCTTGTTTGAGTAGCAGCTCTGTATCATCCTAAGCTCTCAGGAAATTCATATCTGTAAACCACCACATGTCATGAAAGCAAGATATTGCGAGCTTTTTGATTTCGTACAGAAGTAATGTCCACAAATAAGCCAAAAGGTGAGACTTTTTTGTATGAGCAGGCTTTATCCCTATGTTTTTCAGGTTGTACGTGCACCCTGACTCGCCATTCACTGGAGAGCAACTGCTGAAGCAGATGGTGTCCTTTGAAAAAGTCAAACTCACCAACAATGAGCTGGATCAGCATGGCCATGTGAGTAGCCCATCTTGTGGGAAAGGATAAAGGAACTGTTGAAGGGGATTCACTAGCTTGTGCCACAGGGCTAAGCTTATGGGAGAGAAACCACAATGGGGAAAGGCTACCGTGGCCCCCATATTACACCTTTCTTGGCCAGCCTTTCATACCGCAGTGCAGGACAATGCTGAGCAAAGCCTAAATATGTTGGGTTTTAATCTCTGTTGTAGAGGACGGGGTGACTTCAGAAATCGGTTTGTTTTACTTTCATAAGGTAGAGCTCAGGTCAGTGCAAGTACTCAGATTGTACTCCTACTGCTGTCAGAGGCAGAACATCCACTGGGGACAAGTTCAGAGTGGGGACAAGCACCAAAGCAATGAAGAGAAAAAAGGCAGGTGAGCTTTTTGTTGTGCTTGTGCCCACATGTTCCCGTAACTTGGCAGTATGCCTTGCCATGTGCAGTGACTAGAAAGCTTGGATGCTTTTCCATGTGTACTTGGAAGTTCCTTCTCATTACAGCCAACCTGTTAGAGTTAGGTCCATCAATAAGAGATCTTGTACTTTCAGATTTCCATCAAGGGCACAGAGTCAGCAGAAAATACTGATGTGACACCAAAGTAAGGGCTGTTGAATTTTAAAAATAAGCGTGCCTCAGTTGTCCTCAGAATAACTGTAGGCTACCTGCAAGTCAAGGTGCCACAGAATGGACTTGGACCTTCAAAGGAGTTCTGGTTCTGAATGGTACCAGTTTGTCATCACAAGCCCTGAGGCTAGAAGCTGGTAGATGGGATGCAGAGCTGATAGATCTGAGCTCCTACTATGCTCCATGAGTGGAGACAGCTCCTTCAGCTCCCTGACTTTTTCATGGTAGATGGTTGGGTCCTGTCCCCTCCTCAAAGTTCCTGTAAAGTGCAAGAACAGCTGCAGCTTTGTAGCCCCTCCAAATTACAAAGGAAGACCTAAAGTGTTTCCTTTGGGGTTGGCAGCTCCCCAGAGGAAGGCTGGCGATACAGAGGGACAGATTTGAAAGGGTTGTTGGCTGAGAATGGGTAATTAATAATAATGAGTGTAAAGCAGTGTTAGTAAATGTGTTGTTGGGAAGAAAGGAGTTATTTTGAATGCTGAAACATGTGTAGGGGTAACAAACTTGTAATGCTGAATAACTGTGGCATACACTGTATCAGAAATCTTTCTACTAGTGTGGTATTTGTTACATCTTTGGACAGTGTGAGATAGTGGCTGTTTGTCTGATCTGAGTTCTGTGCAAATGCTTCTTATCCAAAAGACAATTTTTATTCATTTCAAGACCTAAAAATTGAACTACAGCCACGATCATTTAAAATACATCCTGGGAACAACAACAACAAAATTAGTTTAAAAGTTAAAAAAGACAAAGCCCAGATAAATGCCTCTGTGTCGTTCTTTTGTAAAGTTCTGCCTGTGGGTATATTTTTCTTGAATCCAGTTCCCACCATTGCTCCCTTCCTGACTAGGAAGAGAATATCTTTTTTTTTTTTTTTTTTCCTCTCTCTTATTTCATAATCTGTAGAAGGGCAAAGCTGAAGATTTGTGGGCTCTATCACTGAGTGATGATAGAGCAGTATACGTGCACACTTAAAAAGAAGCATTTTTCATCATAACAGGGGCCATGTGTGCCTCTAATAAAGGGCTTGCAGCAGTATATTGCAAACTAGTTAGGAGCAGTGCAGTTCCCAGAAGCCCAGATGAGTATAAAGAAGTAGTAGGTCTGAGAAGCTGTCGGGAACAGAGACGTGATCGAACAAGAAGATGTAATTGTCTCGGATACAGGCAGTAGCAGAAAATGAGCTCTAGCCTCTGAGATGTGGCCTACTGATTAACTTTCCAAGAAGTAGAAGAAGTGGAACCCACTCTTTATGCAAAGGGTCTGAATAACCAAAAAAGTCAGTGCAAAGTTTTGCATGTTCAGTTAAGAATAAACCCTGAAGGCTTGATCCTGCATTGAGATCTGTGTGACAGGTGTCACGACTTTGTGGAGCACTCCTTTTTAAATATTTTGTGGTTCTTTTTATATCACAAATGAGGGTGTTGTTTTATGTGCTCCCTTATTGAATTTATATAAATAATATCATTGGATGCCTAATAGAATTAAGGAAAAAAAAATAATTCCTTGGAGCTTTTAAGGAGGGCTAACTGTGCTATTACCAATGACATTTCTAAGCTCCCATGTACTAAGAGAAGGGGAGAATTGAAATGCCTCCTGAAACCCCTCCCTTCAGTTTGAAAGACCCTTTCTTCACTGATGGGATTTTTTTAACTGACTTGCTAAATTCTTAATTATATTTGATATGGCCTGTTGGTTCATGACAAAGTTTTAATGACCTAAAAGACGCCTTTAAATCTTAGTTACAGGAAGAGAATCTGGATCCAACCTGTTTCCAGTTTGTTCTAGGTCCTTGCTTTCTCCGTCCTCCAGAAAATAGTTTTGGTTGTTAAGGTAATTGTAGTGGTTTATTTGTAGGATGGTTCATTTCCTGAAAAGGAATGTGAAGAGAAGAGGCATTTTTTTTTTTTTTTTTTTTTATTCAGAGACTTTTGGAGCTGGCAAGCATCTCTGCTTGTGTATCTTCAGCAATGTGCATAACCCCACAGTTACGTACACATTCTCTGCAAGCATTAGGCAGAAGTCTTATCTCTGTGTGCATGACATACAGCTTGCTCCATGGAAACACTTTCAGATCTCTGTACTAGAGGAAGGAAATGGGTTCTGTCTGGATTTTTACAGCCAAGCAACTAATTCCCGTTTTTCTGATTGTGGAGCAGTTATGATCGTGGTTTGGTTTTGTTTTGTTTGTTTTTTTCCTGGATTTCTGGTGATGTTTTTCAAAGCGACTACTTCTTTTAGTTGACTTTTGATAGCACTTAGGTGAGGTGGCACTGTTTCTGGCTTATGGTGAGGTGAACAATCACTGTATGCAGCATTGTAATTGCTTTTCCAGCATTTATGATAGCAAAATTCAAACACACGAATCTTTGGAGAAATGAATGCAGAGGCATTAAGATGACCAACAAGTAGCTGTGAAAGCAGGCATTTCAAAATAGCCACAGGGAGTTATACCCTGGGTTCCTTTTTTAAAGTCAACCTGGCAGATGTTAGGAACCTCCATGTTTTTAGAAAGAAAACTTTGCCTGGTAACACTCTTCTTCGGTGAATATGGAAGCTGCATTTGCAGCATAGTTCCTGAACTCGAAGATACCTCAGGGATTTTGCAGCTGGCATCCAGATTGCTTCTGGTGACCAGTCTGTAGCCAGATGCCTACAAACCTGCCTGACCTTACAGCAAGGAGGATCCTGTAAGGATGGATTCTGGTCATCTCCCCTGCTGCAGGCTGTCAGCACGTGGGCAGATGGGAGGGCTGGAGGCCTGTGACCGCAATGTAGTGCCAGTAAGCATGTGCTGTGGGGGCTACCGTAAGTATACATGCAGTTGACTTTTCACTTGGGCACGTAAGTGTGAGTATCACAGAACTGGCATCTGGGGTGTGATGATAGCTACACTGTGTAGGTAGAGAACTGCTTGGACTTTGAGACCACCCTTGGGGGCTACTCTGTGCAATGCACCTTGAGTATCTAACTCCTTTTGGCTGTTTTGATGGTTTTAACATAAGAAGATGCACGAATATTAAGAGGCATCTCTGCAGTATCCTGCTGACTTTATTATCAGTGAGTACCGCAGTGCTGGCAGCCTGTTCAGGGATGCAGATGGAGCATTACATACAAAGTCCCTCACAAAAAGGAAACAGCGACCTTAACTTTGGCCATGGGTATTTTATGACCTTCTGGCTGCATTTGGTACTTGTTTTGTACCTGAATGACCTTGTTTGCCTCTGGTAGGAATGCATGGGTAGAGCATAGAGGCAAAGAATTTTATTATTCGTGCTCCCTTTTGGTTTCAGAAAACTTTTGTAAAGGATTACATGGTCTTGTTTGAGAAATGGGGTTTCTTTATCACAATTTGCACTCATAGAGGAGTGAAAGGAAAGGGAATGTGTGGGAGCTGCCCTGTCACAGCCTTTTCCTCCTTCCGCTCGGCTGCTCCTCAGATGTAATGCCATAACATAGCCATGAAAGGCAATGGGAAGCACTGAGCTCTGTGGGCTAACCCCTTAGTAAGCTCATCACCATCCATGTACCATCCTTTAAAATGTATTTTCCAGCTGCTCACAGCAGCCCAAGTGACAAGGCTGGTAAGGCAATATCTTACAAAGAGAGGGAACAGTGCTGAGGATATTAACGGCAAAGTTAATGGCCGTTATGTGTGTGCATATATGAATTGGTGAAGTGGTTTGAGAAAGGACCCGAGTTGTCAAAAAAGGACATGCAACACTTCAAGGATTATGGTTCCCCATCCCTCTACTGACTCGTGTTGCTGTGTGTCTCCCCCAAAGTCAGTATGAGTCAGAACAATATTTGGCCCCAAAGGAACAGCAAAGAATGCACTGACGGAAATTTTAACCATGACAAAGCTTTCTCTAAGCTCCCTGCTCCAATGCAATGTGCAGCCTTTCTCATTGATTAAGTTAGCATGAAATACTGCACCAAGTTTGCTGTGTTTCAGCTAAAGTTCATGTTTTTTGAGGCATGCACATTAGCTATTCCAGATGTACAGAGCTGGCTGTAACGTCATTATGGCCCCTGCAAAATAGAACCACCCACACTATTGCCAATTTGGTCTTGTGACTGTGATTATATCCAAAACAAGGACTGGTGCGAGCTGAGATCTGTATTTAATTCTTATATTGTAATACTGTGGTTAGAGGCAGCCAAACAGGCTTCCAGCCAGTGGTAACTAAAACATGTGGGACTCTCGGTGTGATGCCAATGAACTTTTAAATTGGTTAGTTGTTACATTAGATTTAGAATTATCTTGGGAGCTTGTAAACGGTTATTAATGAGGATAAAATGGCAAAATGTAGTAATTTTGGGGTTCTGTGCTGGGTTTCCTCCTTGCTGTCATTTTTAGTAGTCTGCGGTGAAGAGCACCTGTGAAGCAATTTGCTTTAAAGGTTTGCCCCTGTAAAAAGGATCTAGGGAGTTTTATTTTTGGTCACTTGGTTTGTGGTACTGGTGGTTTTTTTGTTGGGCTTTATTTTTTCTGGCTGTTTTCATTCTGCACCTGCACATTTTTACAAGTGTGGATTCTCAATCATGAGCTTTCAAGAATTACATATCTATGCTTGCAGCTGACACCTGAAAACTGGGGCACATGCTAGGAATAGCAAATGCTCTATGTAAAATGCTTCACCTGCAGGAACAGGTATTTATGCTTAAAAAACGTGTGCTCACCAGTGGTGTAGGAGTGAGAGGAGGAAAACAGCTCCTGGGATACCTGCTTTTCCAGCTTCATTTTCTGGAACTACTGGAAGGAGCTTGAGACTGCTCTGAAAATCAGCCCTGGCTTGTTATATTTCAGATTTCTCCCCTGCAGTGTTAATTGGATCTTGTTTCTCCCCTATGGTTTTACAGCCTTTGAGGGTTTTGTTAACCGTCCTCTCAGGACAGTGCCTTCTCACTCTTTCTTGCAGATCATTTTGAACTCCATGCACAAGTACCAGCCAAGGGTCCACATTATTAAGAAGAAGGATCACACAGCTTCTTTGCTAAATCTGAAATCAGAAGAGTTCAGGACATTTATCTTTCCAGAAACAGTTTTTACAGCTGTTACTGCCTACCAGAATCAATTGGTGAGTACAGTTGTGAATTTCCATGGATTTAACTAAACTCTGCCCTGTTGAAAACTCCCTTTCCCCCAGTCTAAACTAGGAATGTTTCTAATATAACCTACCTTTCCATACTAATGTCTGTAGTGACCTTGTCCAACCTAATTAATATTCAGGAGTAATTCTTACATATACATATAATTTGATGAGCTTCAAAGGGCCATAAGGTTTATTCATGGGAGTTAAGATGACATGAAAGAGGCTTTTATTTGTCTTCCCTTCATCTATACAAATCTGTTGGCATGTTATTGTTTGCTCCTTTTCTAATTATAGCTCTTTAAGGAACTCTTCTTATTTGCAGTGATCTTTCATGCCACAAGCTATTTGCTGAGAGATATTCTGGTTTGCATATGATGATTTCCTGGGCTTAAAAGTTGACTAATTAAGCTGTAAAGCTCAAACGTAAGGGAAATCACTCAGAGATATGCTTTTCAGAGGCTGCCCAAATTACCTCCAGATGTTTGAGCTTCAATTTGCATGCCAGTGAATAATATACACAAAATGGAGGAGATCATAACAATGGATTGCTAATGAGTAATTTTAGGACGTATGTAAACAGAGAGCAGGGTCTCTGCTTGACAGGGGATAGGGTTTTAACATTTAAGTCAGTGGAAATATGTTGTTGGCTTCAGTGTGATTCAGTGTGTGCTTTAAGGGCAAAATTACTATGGCACTTCAAAACAACCTTCTTTCCCTCTCTAATTCCCCCAAGTTAAGAAAAATGTAAGTTCTGTCCAGACATGTGGGCAGACAGCACCACAAAGTCAATGTACCTGCTGCATTATTTAAAGAGCTCCACATTTCTTAATATGAAGGAAAAGTAAGTAATTTCTAAATGCTCTTAATAAAGTGAAACTACTATATAGGAGTCCAAAGAAGCTCTGAAGACAATAGTAGTAGTAAGTCGGTCCCTATGACAGACCTTCTATCCTGTTTTGAGTAGTTAATATCAGAACGTATTGATTTTAAGTGCAGGTTGTATCTGAGTGCTGCAGAGAACACATTCAGCACCTGGTAATCTCAAGAACACAATGTTTGGCCAGGTAGTTAGATTTTTCCCCTTAACCTTCTGTAAAAACCAGCAAAATAGTGGGCACAAAACCAACTGAACTTGGAATTTATTTCTGTAGGATGGATTTGTGTTTACTGACAATATTTACAACAGAGATATTTCTAAACTAACCTTCCCAAAGCACATACATTGAGTCCTGGAAAATTTCTCAATGAAACAGCTCCGGAACCCCTAGAGGTTGATGCTGTCATTTTATTTATGACTAATGAAAATGGAGCCTTTTTTCATTTTTGCCATTTCTTTCAAAACTGTTTTAAGGAGGGGTTGATTACATTTCTGGAGGTTATTAGATAAAAGCTAAATACATTACACTTTCAACAAACTATCTCATAATTTAAGATTTAAAGGGCATGCATTTATTTAAACAGTCAAACCACTGCCACAGAGTTGAATTGTAGGTCAGATTTCATTTTAAAATGCTTTCTAGCAGATGTTCTCTGATTGTGAGACAGTCTCTCAGGAAAAATATGGCCATAAATGATCGTGAGTCTCATCTGGCTTTGGTGGGAAGAGAAATTTTCTCTTGTGATGTCATACTAAATCTTTAATATTAGGAAAATAGAAATTTGATTGGTGAAAATATGCTCTGGAGATGAAGAGACATCCTTATTGTTCTGCAGTGTAGTTGGCTTGGAGTGCTGGTGATCTAAGTCAATGGAACTAGTTAGAGCTTGCCTTTTTTTTTAAGGTAGTTTTCAAAATGCTTCCATAAAATATTTCTGTGTATAAAGCGCTAATCCACCACTCTTTACAATGTGACTACGTCAAGGGCTTTATGGATATCTTGGGAGCAGGATGAGACGAGATCTGTGACAAGGGCTAGAGTTTAGGTAGTTTCCATCATTTCAACCTGCATGAAGGGACAGCTTCAAACTCTCAGCTAGCACAGAGAACTCATGATGTTTGACCAGAGCATAGGAACAATCGGTGACCTGCAGCGCTTCCTACTTAGTAACTCAAAGCAACGACCTTCCCCAGGCAGCTTGACCCAAACGGGCCCAGAACATGGGGCAGGGAAGGTAGCAGCTCAGGGGTGCAGTGAGTTTCCCAGAGTGGTCCTGAAGGTCTGTGGCAGCTGTAGGAGCAGCCACTCAGCACATCGATCATGTACCACAGACCAGTAATTAAGTACCCAGGTTTTGTTTTGGTAGGTTTGTCGCTCCCTCTCTGTGCTTCCATCCCAGAAGACCTCTTTCTCAGAATGAAAAATGGGGTTCGATTTCTCACTTTTATTTTAATTTAGGAGGAGCAGCCATTCAATTTTGAAATACCTTTGCTGAGAGCATTTGATTGTTTGAGGATTTGGAAAAGATCCTCTTTCTTTCTGAGTCTTGAGGGCCCACTATTAAAACTGAGGTTGTGGCCTCTTCGATACAGGCCTTTTTGAGGAGAGCCAGGCTGATGCAGCTGCTCAGTTGAAATTCTGAGACCCATGGATTTCCATGGGCTTCAGCTAGAGTTGGTGGCATTCACTGGCTTGCAGAACAAGTCCTGTGTTGTCCCTCATCAAGCTCTAATTCCCACTTACAGTTGTGTTCTTAGAAGTAGTAAGGTTGGAAAATCAAAATATTGATGATGCAGGTTTTACTCGCCAAATTTCATTTTGTTGCACAACCAGAAAATATCACAAGGGCAATGGTGTATTTTCTTGTTGATCCCCCCACAAACACAGTGGAAGCCTGAAAAAGTCACTGCAAAGTTAGGGGGAGCCCTGATGCTTTGGGGCAGAGAGACTCTTGATCATTGGGTTACTCTGGCAGAATGGAAAGGCTGACAGGTTGCGCTGGGCAGGTTCCTAGAAGGGAGGAGATATTTTGTTGCAAGATCTCTGGTTTTCCAGGACTGTAATGGTTTTAATGGGGTTACTCCTTTAACTCCTTTCTGTCATTTTAAATCTGAGTTCTCCCCAAATTTTTCTTCCTTCCTTTCTTTCCTCAGCCTCTTTCCATGCAAAAACAGTTAAACTTCCCATCTGTGATGGCTGGTAGGTCTGGCCAAGGGCATTTGCATCTTCAGGTGGCAGCTCTGACTTTGGGCTTATACTAGTTGATGTGCAGTTCCATCAACGAAGCTCAGACTTCAGCAGGGTTCTGTGTATTGCTTGTGGAAAAGGCACCTGATTCACGCTGTTGAAGTGTTTGGAAGCAGTAATGCCGTATGTGCATGAGTTCCTCCTGCTCTGGGTAACATGAAGGCTGAGCCCACTGTGCCCTTTGATTTTTCTATTGCCATATTTGTAACAGATCCCAGTTTGCCTTCCTAGCTTTGCAGCATCTCAAAAGTAGCACTCATGCACACACACAAGGCGCATGGATAAAATTAGCATTTAAGTCAGGAGGATGGATTGGTTAACACTTTGTACGCTGCAGTACCTCAGCACTACATTCATGTTGCATTGGTCTTTTCTGTGTTTTCAGATAACAAAGTTGAAAATTGACAGCAACCCTTTTGCTAAAGGATTCCGGGACTCTTCCAGACTCACTGATATCGAGAGGTAATGGGAACTTTCTGTTTACTTTCCATGCAGATAAGATAAAGAGAAGAGAGAGTTTGTAGGAAAAAGCATCCTTTCAACTCCTGAGAAGCTGTGCATTTTAACATTATCTTGTTGCGTATCTTGGTGCAGCCTCCTCCACCTCCTTTAAAAATACATATAAACTTTATAAAGAAAGAGCTGTTTTGAGTTTTAACATCTGTTCCAGTTGGGGCCAATAAATTCATCTTCCTGAGTAGGCTTTTTGAAGGGGGGAGAGGGTCAGTTTTGCAACTTCCAAATGAAAAGCATTTTTCTTATCATGCCATTTAATCCTATTGAGGGCTGTGAATTGGGTCACTGGGAAACAAGGGCAGTAGTCCTGTGAAAAACATCTTTATAGTTCTGCACTGCTCCACGCAGTGGAAAAGAGAGAGAGTAGCTTCCCAAAATACACTTCAGCAGTCCCAGACACTGAAGTCAGCAATTATTGCCATCAGGACAAATCCCATAACTCCCACTCTGACGACAAAGATGCCATTTTTGTTTCACCAAAATTGTACTGCAGGCAGCATTAGGGGAAAGCTTTATCTGGAAACTGTTGAGTTTTGTGTGTGTACAACTCATTATAAGCAACTGCTGCCACAGGGACAGAAGCATTAAGCCATAGCAGAGTAGGAAATAAGCTTCCATTTGTTGGTAGCCTCCCAGTGCATCACATTTTTATGAGATCTTGTCAAATATTTTAGCTGATGAAGCAAACTAAGCTGCTTGTGTCCTATAGGCTGGACAAGAACTCAATGGAGATGGATATAGCTTATCCTAATCTTCCTATGAGCACACAGTTATGAAAGAGAGTTTGGAAAAGCCAAGCCCCTCTATCTTTCTGTATGGGGATATCCAGATGTATCTGAAGCATGTTTTGTGGGTGCATGTAGGGGATAAACTGCTCAATGTAGTCTTATTCATACAGCTAAAGAAAGCGTTTACAGCATTTCAAAAGTATATCAATCTAAGCAGGTCCATGGCTGGGAAATAGTTGTGTATTTTCTACCTTACTAGTGACCAGATCATTAGTGATCCATTGAGTAATTGGGTGAAAGAACAGTAATTTGGGAGAGCAAGCTTGTAGATTGCAGTGCACCCTTACAAAGTTATTAAAAATTACTTCCTAAGTGAAAGTCTTAGCTGAAAATGGGAAAGAAAAACAAAGCAGATTTAATTAAAATACCATAGCTTGCTGTGTTGACAGAGCACAAAAGCAAACAACATCCAAAGCTCAGGTTTTTATGCAATAAACAGTCAAGAAAGGATACATAGGAAGAGAAGAGTCTGATTTTTCACATTTTAGCTTCCTTATTTTACAGCCAGGCAATATCAAATGACACAGCTTTGCAAGGGCTGAGACAGTCTGAATAGATAAGCTGGCAGAAAAACTTAGTTACCTCTGTGCAGAGGAACCCACTATCGTGGTGCTGGATATGAAGGGAATTTTTCCAGAGGACATCTTATTATAACAGCACATGGCATGGAGTCAGAAATGCTGAGTATAAACCACAGTGCCCTTTTGTTTATTGATAAGTGTAAGAATAGAGACTGAGATAGGCAGCTTAGCCCACGCTTGAACATTGCCATGAAAGATAAGGTTGCCAAATGCGAAACATACAATTAGTACAAGAAATAGGATGTGGGAAGTATTGAAATGACATTAAATCTCTGGATCTGAGAGTCCAAGTTTGGGTAAAGCTTTTTTTTTATTTAAATGGGAAAGCTTAACACTGATCAGGCAACAGCAGTATTTAAAAAACCAAAACCTGCTGCCTAACACATCAAATAATGAGATAGTTAAAGTGTTAACAGACAAGAGGGCTGGTAAGAGACTTTGAGGATTTCTAAAGTTACCTGATATGGTTGCAAAATACCAAGTTTTTTTCAGTTCCAGCATCAAAATATTTAGGCAGATGAGAATGTCATTCTCCAAGTGACCACTGGTTCTACAGATTTCATCTTAGTACCAGCAAAACTACTTAGAGAAATCTGATACAAAGCAAAAGTAGTAGAAAAGTGAGATATGACGGCAGGAAGGTTTTCTTGCTCGATGTCCGTTGCAATATGGTTTACTAGGTGAAGGTGATACATTGAAAAGGACTGCATGACACTTGCTCTGTCTAGCTGGAAACTTAGTTATTCCTACAAGATCACTATCTCAGGGAAATAACCATGCAGGCCAAATGCACATTTGCACAGCTCTTGAAAAGTTAGTATTTATCTAGAAGCTGTGAAAATACCCTCCGTGTGCTGCTTCCTAAGCATGTGCATACGTAATCCGCAGTGCTGTACCATGATGATAATGTAAAGCATCCTGTAACGTTAGGGCCAAGAGAGCACTAATTTATCATGAGTTCCAGCTTTTCTGAATGACCTAAGTAGTGTGAAAGTGTACAGAGCTTTGTATTTCATTACCAGGTATTTAAGCCTGCTTTTTCCTAAACAGCCTTTGGGGAGGGAAACAAATCAGATCAATTGATCTTTAGAGACCTAAAGAAATTAAATTAGTCTGGAGTCAGTTACTGCACTAAACCATCCAGTAATTGGATTGCTCCTTGTAACTGATTGAAAACAGCCTCTATCTGTAACAATATAGGGGGCTTTTCTTTATAGTAGATCTGAGAAAAAAACACATCTTTTTATGACATGATGACAGAAATTGCACTTTTTAAACCTAATTGAATATGATTTTATAAATATGTGACTTTAACGATTTCAGGCTTCCCATTCTAGATTTACAGACTCTGTGTAGGAAATTCAAGCTACACATGCCTTTAGGATTAAATCTGTTTGCATTATACTTGTTAGAGTTAAAATAATACAAGTAAAGGTAGTGAAACTCATAGAATGGTAGAGGGTGTAGGCAACAGCAAAGCTATTGAAGTGCCTGTATTTTCTTTTTCTCTTACCTAAATCCTTTACAATAGTTTCATTATACTGATAGCTATAAGTGCAAAGCTTTTAACCATTGAAAAAATCTGAGTTTGGTAGATACTAAATTTTCAGTAGGATATGAGATGCCTTCTGCAACCAACTCTTTCCATAAGTTATTTGTGGCAATCTATTTATGGCAAGGGGCCAGAATTTGTTTGGGGCTACTGTGATTTAGATAAGTTGCTGATTCACCTTTTGATCTTTTTATGTGGTATTTCCATTCCTTCTATTATAAAAAGACTCCCACAGTGGTTGTGATTGAAAAGCTGAATATTTAGCAGCAATTGTTGGAATGTGGCTCTTAAAGAACTGTGGTGTTGACTGTGGGATACTCAATGCAATAATCTGGACGAACATGATAACTTTTAATGGCAACCTTTGTGAAAAAGACTGATGCAGGTTTTATGAGCAATTCACTGTGGAGATAGGCTTTAAGGGAACATCTTTATGCTTCTGCTTAAGAAAAAAGTGCCAAAGCCAGGAAAGATGCAATATCAGAACCCAACACTCTATTTTCTTTTTGAGTCTGAATTTATGTTGTTGTGCCTTTTAAAAATAAACACAAATAAATGAAACCATTGCAATTAAATGTCATGCAAACAATGCAGTGAAAAACTTGATCATTTCATGAGTACAAGTCAATGGAACTACTGAATTGTTAATAATGATCAAACAAGAACTGACATATCATAATCCTGATTGGAACATTGCTTGTGTATTTAACCCAGTATGTGATAGGCAAGTTCAGGGTGTGGACTTTGAACTGTTAAAGAGACCTAAGGAAGTAAAGACATCTGCACAAGTCTGATAGTGGTTCTGGGAAGTGGGTACATACTTCAAGAGGCAACAGCTTAGGTAAAGGAAAAGTATGGCTGCACACACAGGTGATTTTAAGGCAGAGAAAGAAAGGATTGGGGGATGGGGGAAGTAAGAGAGCTGCACTCCAGCATCCCAGCTGGATTTGCATGGTAATCAGATTCTGAATTTCCCCCTGAGGAACTTCATCTCTGAAATATGGAAATATGTTGTACCAGCTTACAAGGCTGTAAGCTAAAAGCATGCCAATACCTGCATATGGGCACTACCCTGTTAAAGTAGCAAAGCCATGTGCTTAATGATGTGCTGTCCACAGCAGTCCTCTCCTCCATCCCTTCCCTCCCCGTTCCCACCTATTACTGCTGGTCTAGAAGAACTTCCCTGAGCCTTGAAAGCACCCTACAAACAGCCAAAAATATATTCTTCCTACAGCCCACTCCCATGTCTCTGGTTAAGTAAGACTTTGTCATAGTTCTCCAACAAGTCAAATTCACCAGCTGATCTTATACCCGGAGTGATTTCTCATGCGGGTGTTGTGTGTGCATGAGGTGACGGGTTGATGTGAGCTCAGACTCCTTGTTTCCACCCCAGAGGATGTTTTCCAGGGACTTCCCATGCTCTCAGTTTCACAGCACTGCTGTGTCCTCACCTTTCTGCCTGGCTGTCAGAAAGAAATGGTTACAGTTACTGGATCAAGTGACACTCCATGGGGCTGGCTATGTGTCACTATATTTGGGGAAAAAATGATAGAGAGAAAGAGTTTTGATACACATTTTTTTCCAAGTCAGAGAATAGAAATGTAATCCTTTTTTTTTTATCCCCATTCCCTATATAAAGATAGCTGTTTTTCGCAGTTTTATTTGCAGTTGAGAGGAGTGGGTATATTTAATAACCTTACACTCCTTCTTGATAAGTGTCATTACTTTTCCCATGTTGTGGCTTCAACCAGGCTGTGACCTCCATGCATATTACAGCATTTTCTGGAGGGGGCCACCAGTAAACACCACTTTGGAAATACACATGTTCTTTCTCCTGCAATCATCAAAGCCTGGATTTTTCATAATATGATTTCTGTATCACTTCTTTCCTTAAATTGCATGTGTTCTTGGAGTACTGCAATCATCCAGCATTTGACCAACAGTTTTGTTTTTGTGTGAAAGTGTTCAGTGGCTCTGTATTAGATTTTGGGCCTAATTAAACGACAATTCACATGAGCCAAGGAAGTTTCATGGACCCCAGTTCTTCCATGACTGGAATTGGTTCTGCCCTAACACAAGCAGTGGAGCAGAACTACTTTGTTCTAGTTGAGGATTTGATCTATACTGTGTCACAGCTGAATTAGATTCCTAAGGTCAGTCTGTACTATTTATCTACCAGTATAAGAGGAACTACATGTAACAAATTAATACATCTGTGTGTTTGTGCGTGTGTAAAATAGCAACTAAAGTCCACAGGAACTTGAAGGCTGAGTGATATATGAACAGTGGTTCTGACAGTGTTTGTTGTTCACTTTTAACTGTTGTTGTGGAAATGTATTTGTTCCTCCTGCTGCGTTGTTTTTTTTTTGTTTAGGTTGTTTTTTCTTGTTTTGTTGTCGGTTTTTTTACAGACTCATTTTTAGCACTTGAGTCTTGGACAAATTAGTCATCTTTTCCCTTTAAAAAAAAAAAGGTCTACTACAGTGCAACTTCCGACAAGTTTATTTTCGTGCCTTCTCAGTCCATTTATTCCATCTGTCTTCACCTCACCTCACTTCTGATGTCTCTGTTATCTGGGCTTTCTTCCAAACATACTAACTGGCAGCCACAAAGAGAAGGAAACCTTTGAAATGCAGAACTAAAGAAGTCATTCAGGCTGCAAATTGATAATTCATACACTTTATATCCTGTTCTGTATTTTTCTTTGCGTTGAACTGAATGGCCAAGAAAAACACAGTTGTTAGTTTTAATATTTTATTATTTTCCTTCTGTTAAATTTTTTTATTAACATTGCTTTTTTCTTGTAAAGAAAAAGAAAAAAACAAATGCCATGACACCAGGTACGTGGAGTGGGTTCTGATGATATCCTTGCCTTGTGGCTTATCTAGCATTTGGATACTAAAGGCAAAAAGAGAATACACTAACACTTTGCTCTACTTTGCTTGGAAATTTGTACCTCTTGTAGTCATTTCTGAAACAGTAACTTCTGCAGAATATATGAGTTCAGAGTGCTTTGCTCTACTACCTGCTCTTTCTCACCATAGTCTGTTTTGCGTATTGTCTTCAAAGGTTGACCCTGGCTCCCAGTGGAATGTGTGGCTGCCTATCACATCAACTCAATCCTCTTTGGAGCCATGGTCTAGATTTAAGATGGATACTAGGTCAACCTGGCTCTAGCAAGCTAGTTCCAGTTTAGCTTTTCTAATACCTATTGCCTCAAGCCTTCTAATCCCAAAGGGAGGAGGTAGGCTTCCTGTCTCCATCCCCTGGGTGCACCCTCTGCCAAATTTGGGAAAATCTGTAGCTTCAGGTGCATGCAGGCACATAGCAGAAGCAGTGTTGACAGCGCATTGAGGGTGGATGGACCCTCATCCATATCAGCAGGGCTCCTGGTCATGCCCTCCAGAATTACGGTCATGGTGACTACTGGGCTGCTGTGAATGAATGTTATTCAGCTGAAGCAAAAGGTACACAAAAAGTGACATGAAGAATCATCAGAGAGGTGCCTGTTTCCACCTACAAAGAAGCATTGCTCTTTCATCTTGATTAAAGATCCTGCTCAGGGTAGCCTGGGACTTTACCATCTCCTGAGAAAATTTCTGTAATCTGGGTTGATGGCAAAAAGAAGAACCCTCATGGAGGTCTTCTCAATTGCTACCCAGCTCAGCTTTGTTTTCTACCATCTCCCAGTTCATATCCATTGTAAGATCTTGGGTTTAGTCTGTAAAGTATTAATTGTCAGTTATGGCAGGATTTTTATATCTACTTTTGATCCTCTGAGACTACTCTGTATGTACAGGGCACTGCTAAATAAACAAGGACAAAGACTCGGCTTGTAGCTGCAAGATGTAAAGCACCCCTAGCTGGAAGTTTAGTTTTGAAGTCAGTTGCCTGCAAGAACAAGAGTGAAATGTTCAGTCAAGAGGTTAAAACCTGCAGAATCACAAGATGCTCCCACAGCACCCTAAGCCTTACTAATAGAGAAATTCTTCCAACTCTTCATTTCCTTCAATTCTTGGTTCAAAATTCACTGTTTTATTTATTGCATAAAGGAGAGAAGTGCCTCATTCATAAGAAGCAGAGGTTTATTGAGAGGGTTGGGCTCGAGGTTTACTTCTGTCAGAACACAGATCATTGGGATCAGCCTGAGCTCCTTTCATGTGTTACCTCTCCTCACATTTGTCCTGCCTCAGCATCTTCATTGTGGATGTGCTTGCCAATATAAGCTTAGTTTCGTTCTTTTTGGCACACAGCTCTTTTTCTCAGACAGGTTTAGCCTCTAACTTGCTCTTCTCCAGCCTGTCATCTGCTACTATTATCCAGTTCTACAAATAGCACAGCTTAATCACAGTAATATATTATGCCTTTGTGTGTGTTTTTCCTCCCCTCTGGGTATTTACAAGATATCTGTGAGCTGAAAAGCAGTCTAGAAGGCTGAAAATTGTTGTTAGACCACACAAAAAAATTCGACAGAAAAAAGACATCTTTTCTTTACCCAGCTGTTGGCTTGTGTTCTCTCAAAACAAAGTTTATTGGTGGTAGAAGAAACTGTGGAGTTCTAGGAGACATTAAAAGGTAAAATGTGCTAGGTCTGAGTACTAGATAACAAGTGTGTGCTCACAAACACTGTAACAGAAGTACAGATGTTGAGCACTGAGTAACTGGCAGTTACTTTTATTCAGCCAGTTTAGTGCGAATCAGCTCTGAAAAAAACTAAAGGAAAGCTTTAAAAAAATCTACCATACTTTTCACTTGTTAATCTTTTTGTTGAGTAGAATGATAAAATGGCAAATATTGATTTATTGTTCAGTAATTTCTAGAGTATCTTCCACAAATCCTTCAAACCACACTGAGATATCTGAAGATGTTGCCTGCAGAACTTTAAAGTCAGTAAACTGTAATGTCTTTCCCTCTTAGTAGTAGTATTGTTATATAATATACTGGGACTTCCAAAAAATTGTTTTCTTGGTCCACTCTACAGAGAACCATAATCTGGGTATCCCAAACAGTTCACACTGCCATAAACAGAATTTTAAGAAAAATTTTGAGATTTAAGTCCTTTTGGCCCCAATTGACAAAAGGATATAATGAAGAACCTGTGTTCTAGATTGCCAGCTTCATACCTGCATTTTGAGCTAGATCTCACAAGCACTTAAATCTTCTTGTTAATGTTCCTTCATACACTTCTACATTGGATAAAGTCCTAAAGCACTTCTGCCTTTAAAAGATGGAGAAGGTTTACCTTCTCTTTCCAATCTATGTGGGAAACTCCAGATTTCCATACATAGATGAGCTGCAACCCCTTTCCTTGCCAAGAAGACTTGATCTCTGGGTGTTGTTCTCTGAGCATAAAATAGTTGATCATGGTGCAGAGGCTGCCACCCCTTTTCTTTGAAACTCAAAGGGAAGGAAAGATTAGGGCTTTTGTCCAGGATGGGGAAGACCTGAGTGCAGACTACAGCTCTTGTTTTTCTAGGCTGAACCAGCAGTGCTTGGTGGGATAACACACAGATATACTTATTGAGTGGAGAAAATGCATCACTTCTTGTTTTCCTTTGTTTCCTTTTGCATGCTTAGCTGGTTTCCTACTCAGTCCTTTGCTTTTCATGGGTCTGTTTGGAGGTTTATATGCAGCATGTATTGCATGTGGGAAGAGGAGTTTCTGCCTGAAGGCTGTGGGGACCAGGTACCTAAATTCTGGTGTGAGTTTCAATACTTTGTGCTCATGACATGAATCAGTCTCAACCACTAAAATGAAAAAATAGTGGAGTGTTGTGATTATAGCGTAAACCACCAACATGATTAGGCAAGATCAGCATATACAGTTTTGAATATTAAATTACAGCTCTGCAAAAGGAACCGCTTTGGTGAAATTAGTTGCTTTCCTTGGTAAAAGTTTCCTCATTAGACCATTCTATCTGACATAAAAACCTTTGCTTCTTGTGTCAATGAATGACAGTAATCTTATAAAACCTTTAGCATACTACCTGCAACATTACATTTAAAAATAAATAAATAAACCTACTACATAGCTTCCTAGTTTCAAACTTTGCAGATTCAGGGTTCACTAAGAAGTCATCTTGCTTTTTTCCTTTAAAAGAAGACAACTGTACAGAATAATAGAGTTCTCTGTCTAGCATACAAACCCATCTGGAAAGAATTTAGTCTGCAATAATTGTGGGCATTTGATTTAGCTTTAAATCCCTGTAGGTGATTCAAAGGTAAATTTATTGGTGTGAGTTTATCCCCAAACCACCATTGGATCCAATGTTTTAGAGATTAATTTGGTGCACTGCACTAAAACTAGAGCGTGCATAGTTTCTATTGCATCAGGATATTATTACATGCTGTAATATCTGTTATAAGCAGATCTTTACTAGAAACAAAATCAGTAGAGAATACAGACCATCACCCGAATCATATCTATTTTTCAGACCTTAAAAGATCAGTAAGTCTTTGGTTATGAATATGTTTATAGACTGCTATCTAAATCATTCAGACAATACCAATCTAATTCTTTATTCTGCTGTTCTGTACTCATCAGAGATAGTGTTTTTGGCTAAGCAAAATTCCTCGCATTTCACATTCTGCTTCAGAGGAAAAGAAGTTTCAAGAGGCATTCAGAATTTAATGTAAATAATGCCATCTGTCTTTTTCTTTGTAAAATCTTCTTTGAGATAGCCCCAATATGCCTACTGTCTTCAATCACTTAAAAGGCAGTAATTAAATTATATCATACTCTACATAGGAACTGCCATTGCTTTCAGCTCACTTCCAATCCTGAAGAAGTAAATCACTTTGATAAGATCCTCTTTTTATTTATTTTTTTCTGAGGAGACTAGCATAAGTAATGATGCCAGTGATAAACTAAGGACAAAATGACCATAATGGGCTTTCTGTAGGAAAGGAAAACATGTGCCATAGTGATTTATTGTGTTACTTGGAAAATGTTTTTCCTTGAAATTTCTGCAACAACCACGCTCTCCAGGTGAAGGGCGTTAGCAAGTATGAATGGCCAAATGGTAAACACAGACAAGACCTTTACTGAACAGCGCAGTCAAACACCTATTGCTACCTAGATTTCTTAAATGGGAACAGAAGGTCAAAGCCATTCTGGAAATGTGCCTAGGTTGTATACATCTTTGGTATAATGCCACCTACTTAATGGAAACGTGCTGGGGATGTGTAAGGTTGGCTCTTCCTTGTAAACTACTATGGCTAATCATGCAGATATGCCTTCCTTCTATTTAAAAATTGTTTGAGTGACTTCAGTGCTTAGTGCCACCAGTGAGGTGTGGGCCTGGCAGACACATCTAACCTCCCAGAATAGACATGGCACGAGATCTGTATTATCTATAGATTTCCTGCTATGAAACAGCCTAGACTGATGCTGAGAGAACATGGTTAGAGCCGAGCCATTTGTGGACACATCTATCTCTTGCCCCTGATGTCAGAAAAATGCGAGAGCACCAGTTTGAAAGGAGATGGGCCACAGGTTTCTCTTTGAACCCAGATTGGTCACTGAGCAATAATAACCCCAGAGCCTGCATTTTTGAATTTATTAAGAGTGCTGGTCTTCTATTCCTTGTCTGAGACCACATTCAGGAAATATAGTGGGAAGTTCTCTCTACTTTGTCTCCTGAAGAAGCAGTACCATGCAGGTAAGAGGTAATCAGCAAGTTAAAATACTGGTGGCCAAGTTTGATGTTTCCAGTACTCTTTGCTATGGGGTAACCTTTCTTCAAGTAATTTAGAGAGTCTGTGTGAGAATGCTGTGATCTGGACAGGGAAAAGGCAGCAAGTTCATTGTGTTTAACCTAATGAATTAGGAGGCTATTTTGGATGTTACTAATACAGTATTTTGTTTCCTTTCACAGAGAAAGTGTGGAGAGCCTTATCCAAAAACATTCCTATGCCCGATCCCCTATTCGAACCTATGGAGGAGAAGATGATCTTGGAGATGACAGCCAGGCAACACAAAGCAGAGGTAGGAAAATGTGTTCATGAGGTAGACTGTGGTGACCTAGTTATGCTTGAGAAAAGGAGGACTGCAATCAGTACTGTGTCACTCTGAAGCACTTCTCTGGTGTGACTCTCTGCCATGAAGTCCTATAATGAGAAATAACATTTGTTACCTTATGGCTCTTCTGGACATCTGATATACCCATGGCACTGGTGTGGATGGCCAGTTCAGGATCTTGGCAGCTCTAGAGAAGCTTATACAGCCTTTGCCAGCAGAGGAGAACTATCTGCTTCCTCTTCAAGATGGCTGAAAAACAGGCAACTTCATTACTGTGGTACAGAGAACAAGTTAACACTCCTCATCCCTTGGCAGGACTCACTAGCAGAGTCTCAGCATCATATGTAAAGCTTCATATAGATGTGCCATTTTATACCTCCCCAGCCTTTTGTGAATAGAGGACTTTGTTCTGACCATCCTCAGCCTGTTTGTGGTTAACCTGCTTTGCTTCTACAGGAAAAAAAGTCCATAGGTCCCTGAAAAAATTTGATGTTTAATTGTTATCCTTTAGTCTCTAAAAGGTGCGTTTCCTGCTGTGGCAAATCACTTAAAATGCTTTATCAAATGATTTGTCTACTTTAGCAGTCACAAAAGTAGTACCAAAGCAGAGTTATTCTGATGATACTCACTGGACAAACTGCATCTGTTGTAATTTGCCACTGGAAAAACCATAAACTTGTGTTGCATTTTACTTTGCAGGCTGACTTTGTGACCTGCCTGATAATGCAACAGCCTCTTCTGCCTTCCGACTGGCTGTGCCCTTGTGTTGTCCTCTAACTTCATACAGTGTCGCTAAGATAAGAGCATTATTTCTGGTCATAAGCTTTTTGGACTTGTGCAGGGAAAACACACTTATTTTTAACCACAAGCTGCTCTTCAGCAAAACGTGATTAGGTGGGCTTGTTCATACATGTCTATTCCAAGAGCAGTTCCTTAGATTACGAAGCTCCTGGAGCAACTCCTCAGCTGGTACAATGCCATCTTTTCACATACTTCTGGGGGATTACCTTGCTTCACATCAGCTTAGATCCTAGGCCAGTTATTGTTGAACGCAGTGTTAAATTCTTCCCTGAGCAAAAGTGCTCAGAGCAAGACACCTTCTCTCTAAGAATTTCATTTTCCCTGGTGTAAGGAAGTAACAAAGTCTGTCACTGCTATTTATTTCTAATTGCATCCAGAGCATTCCCATCTCATCTGATTTCAGCCATCTAAAGACAGAAGTGGCTAGCCTTTAGTATTGTATTCATCACAAGAAGTCTTGTTCCAAAGGAATTAACAGATATGAAATATGTAAATCCAATTAAAATTCTTTAACGTGTAATATCTGGATGCCTGTGCTCCAGCATCCACATACAGGATTCATGGTAGCCACCCGATACAGAGCCAAACGTAAACCTTCTAGGCAGATCCATATTCACGCCCCACTTTGCCTGTAGTGCAATAATGCTCAGATATCCTCTGAAATTGAAAAAAGTTTTGCTCTGATCTTCAAGTATAGTGTTAGCCTTGTATTTTGGCTCTGGATCCTAACTTCCCAGAAGTTAGGATTTGGCTCAAGTCTGTTTCTACTGCTGAACTAAGACAGTTTCTCTTTCTTGTTACTGGGCCATTTTACTCATTTAATTAAGCAGAGGAGGAGTTAATCAAGAGTAGATCTTTTTCTGATTTGAGAATGTATCCCATAAGAGATGATTTATGATTTTTTAAAATGGTAATTTGCATTTTTTTCTTTCTTTTGTTGTTTTCTTATAGTTTTGGGTTGGGTCTGTGGCTATGATTGGTTAGTATACATAGTTTGAATGAGTTTACATTCACAGATAGATTTCTTAATATTTTTTCTTTTCACAGTTTGGATGAACCTATCTTCTGTAACCAGACTAGTAACTGTTTTAAAATTTGTTGTCTCAGAATGTTTTGCAATACTGGCTTGAAATTATATTTTGTCAAATATTCATGCCAGTAAATTTGTTTCTTAAAGCAAGAAGCATTTTCTCAATGGACAAAATTGCACAAGAAAGAAAATACAGAAGAGACATGGGTTGAATCATTGTTTGAATAGGAATAAAAAATAAGTTCATGTATAGCAGTTTATTGCATTCCCCGTTTCTAGAAATTAGACATCTGATGATGACCAGATGCATAGAGGAACTGCAGAGGTGAAAGGCAACATTATCACCACATTATTTGATAATGACCATGTATAATTATTCAAACAAATTATTGTTTCCCAAAAATTTTACTGTCAAAATAAAATAAGTAATCAGTTCTACTTTAAAAAAAGAATTCCTTTTTCAGAGAAAAATTGTTTTGAAGAGGTAGAAGATTTTTGAAAAACATTTTTGGAATTTTTCAGGTTAAAAATGTAACATTTAATCACAAGTTGGTAATTACCCTGAGAACAAGTTTTTAATGTTTGTGTGCATTTCACTTAAAACCCTGCATGTCTTACTATGATTTAGCGTTAGTGTTGTTTCGTAGAGAACTGTGCACAGCTGGAAAAATAACAAATGCTTTGACATTTCAGAATTTTTTGTTTCTGTGTTTTGAAAAAAGTCAGGTCATGCAGTGTTGGTTTTGCCAGACTGAAATTTTAGAAAACAAATTAACCCTTTCTGCTGTGCATCTGATGTAAAAAGCTACAAGCATATCTTCAAAACAGGGATGTAGTGCAGTGAGATTACACGTTATATACTTCAGTGTTTAGAAGTAGCATTACAAGATCCTTCAGTGTTTAGTACCCAGAATGTCCAGTGTCACAAAGCTGGTTTTACTGTTCAAGCCTCTGCAACCAACTACTTATAAATGGTAATTCACCTGAGATGTAGTGCTAAAGGACAGCAACTGGCAAATGATAACGTATAGAAAGATATAAGGAGAGAGGAGTATTTGGGAAGTGTTTCCAATGACAACTTGTTATTAAGATCAGCCTTGCTGTGAAAAACACTTTTTCTCCCTTTCTGCTGTTTTACCAGCTTTGTGTGTTGCAGTGCCAGTGTGAGATATTCTTTCTCTTTATTTGCAGGGTCAGCCTTTACAACATCTGATAACCTGTCCCTCAGTTCCTGGGTATCCTCCTCAACCAGTTTTCCTGGATTTCAGCATCCACAGTCTTTGAGTGCCCTGGGTACCAGCACTGCATCCATAGCTACACCCATTCCTCATCCAATCCAAGGATCTCTGCCTCCGTACAGTCGCCTGGGAATGCCTCTTACACCCTCTGCTATAGCCAGCTCCATGCAAGGTAGTGGCCCCACTTTCCCTTCGTTCCACATGCCTAGGTACCACCATTATTTTCAGCAGGGTCCTTATGCAGCTATCCAGGGACTGCGTCACTCCTCCGCAGTGATGACACCGTTTGTATGAGTCATGTAAGATAAGACATACACAAGATTTTAAATGTGCAAGTTTGGTATGAAAAATACAAGGGACCTTCCTGAAAGGTCTGTGGCAGGAGCCCTGAACTCATAAAAAAACAGCTAAGAAAATGCATTATGGACACAGTTTCCTCCAATGAGGAAACACAAGAAGAGAGCATGCAGCTTGGAGCTGCTCACAGATCTATGTGTAGTGCAGCTGAAACGAATCCTAAAGCTCCCGGGACTTTTGGTCACACGCAGCTTGTTCCAAAGGTGCATTATACCTAGTGGAAGGAGATTATGTTTATGCAGCAGTGTATAAATTAATTGTGTATAAATCTTTTTTCATATGCTAGAAGAATTCTGAAAAATGCAATACTCTTACTAATCTTCATCTCTTCTTGTGACTGATGAGCATCTGAATAGAAAAATGTGTTGCTATAACTTTGAGCATGTTTTAGGCTATCTCAGCACACATTTGCTGGGAACAGGACAAAGTGGAGAAGGCCACTGTCCTTTTTAAAAGACTGGCTTATATCCACCAAAAAGCAGTATTTCTTAGTTGATACTATAGTCTCAAAGAGAATATTATTACCAAGTTGTTCTTTCTTTCTTTATTTCTTTCACAAAACACTTATTGGTTCTAAAAAAAGAACTGTGTTACAGGACTGTAACAGTAATGGTGTATTCTGTCCTTCAGTCTAAAAGAGAAGTTGGTCCTGCATCCTAGGAGGAACATTTTAACTGTCAATTTAGAGTATAATGAGGGAAAATGTTGATCTGGGAAAATCTGTTATTTAAACTTAGAAATCAAAGTTATAAAATCTTTAAATCAATGCTTGTTATTGCTGTGCTTGCCACTGAGGGCCTGTTTCTAGCTGCAAACGTGTAACAAGCTAACCAAATTTCAGGCTAGATCAGTCTATGGACTCTAAAGATCAAACTATAAGCAATAGACTGGTATAAGATGAGTGGCATTGGAGTATCCTTCTACTTGTTGTGATATTCTTGCATTTGCTCATGGCTGTTGTACAAAGTCTTTGTCCAGGAATATGAGGGTTGTACTGCCTGTTTTACCATGTCCCAGTAGAACGGTGGAGTTTCCTTGGGAAAATATCAGTGCAGAACTTCACATGTGAATTTTTTTTTCATGCATATCTGCCTTTTTTCAGTTAGTAACTAGGACTCTCTTTCAAAGTACTTTCAGCTTTTTCTAGTATTTTATGTCTAATTCAATGTAGGAACCACAAAGCTATAAGAAAAAATGACCTCTCTGCAGAGAGCTAGCATAAATCTTCTGCACTGCTCAAAAAATGTACCAGTGCAGTGCTGGTTTTCTGCATGGCATGGTCTGGGCTTTCACTGTCAGTAAGAAGTCAATACAGAGTTTCTGTGTAGAGTTGCATCCAAATTATCATTTGTGACACATCTACTGATGAAGAAAGAACTAGAAATCCTGCCTGATCTATTAAAGATCTATGTAGAGCTGGAAAGCTGGAACACAGAATGGACAACAGACTTTTTTTGGCATTAATCTCCTCTACTTTTGACCGGTGTGTTGGTATTGTATGGCAAGAAGCAGAGTGCAGTACACTAAGATACCTACCTGCCCATCTCTGTGAAGTGCAGGGCAAGTCACATGCAATCTGAGGCAATTTGAATATTCTGCGCTCTGTATGTGAATGAAAACAGATTTTTATTTTTGATTTCTGGGTTCATACCTACTACAATGAGTTCCATAAATTAATAGAATAGGCCAAGCTCTGCAGTATTTAAATGGCTGAGAATCAGACACTGAATTTGACCTGATGTATCCAAATACTAAGCTTTTCTCTAGAATATCAGATTCACTTGAAAAGTGCATGTTGTATGGTTGTGTCTGCTTAGACCCATTTTGGTATAAACCCCCTGTTTTTCAGAAAATTAGATGATATTGGCTCTACAACAACATAACTCTTCAAGTACATATATGATTCCATAGAAATGAGAATTCTGGGAGAGATATGGAGGCAAATTTTAATCCCTCTCTTTCGATTGCTTCACTTGTGTTAAGAGTTGCATGAAGGCCCTATGATGACAAGCACTAAAGCCTGTGGGGGAATTCTGTTTCTTTTATCTGTTTTCTTCTGCAGATCCATTAACTTATCTGGAGCTGCAGGGGATATGGTTAGGTTCAGAATTCAAGCCAGTAGTTTTAATGCTGATGCTTCCATCAGGACACGGTCGAGTAAGTAGGCAGCTTTTACACAATTTCAAAAATGAGTTTGGAACATGAAGTAAATTCAGAGAAATAAACTTCAATCTCTTCAGCCCTGTCCCATTTCCTGTTCTGAAAAATGCCTGTATTTGGTATACAGAAATGCTGCTGATACTGTTACAGAGAAAATTCTCCAGGTTCTTTTTGGAGAATGAAACTGTAGGTTAACAGCGTTATTTACAAAAATATTAAATGCAAGTCAAGTGCTTTTCATGATGAAAAATGTGATTTCCATCTGAAAAACATGGCATTAGACTGTCTCTATCTAAAAACTTAAGGTCAGTTCCTCATTCAGATTCTCTGTGATGAGTTTCATACTGTAAATGATGCAGAACTATCTGTCAAAATCCACAGCCTGATCTTTCCAGTCAGATCAAGTCTCCCTAGGTGTGCTAATATAAGAACTCTAAAGAAAAGACTAAAACCCAACTACAACCAGTTTTAGCATTGATTTCACAATTGAAAGAAAGTGAAGTAAATTTGTAACTGATCGGTTAAAAAGTGAAATTGCTTTTCCTAAAAAAAAAAATCTGTACTACTTTCACAATAACTAAGTAATTTATTTAAGAAGTACTGCTGTCAAAATTCTATCACTTTCAAGACAGAACATCTGTTGCTGGTAGATGGTGTAGGAATGCCAAACACAATCAAGAATATATTTTCCAGTATAATTCACATTTTATATCCCACGAGAAGTGCTCTTCACCTTTCTGAGACCTCTTGGCTGAGCGAACTGGTGCTGGTTTATGTTGCTGGAGTTTGTTGTAAGAAGGGTGGAGAGAATGTGCCTGGATATGCTTTTCAAAGAGAACGATAAGAGTCCTCCAAAGTGTTACAAGTACTTTGGTGTGTTTTCTAGATTACCCTTTTATCCATAGATAGTCAACAGCCTCAGGTCTTTAGTCTAAATAAAAGCATCCTAAAGACTAACAAAGCTGACTTACATGTATTTGTCCGATTTCTTTTTTTCTCTTAGTTTTGGAGCCCTGAGAGAAGCTAGACTTAAAAATCCCTATTTTAAATTTGGCTGTTTGGTTTGCAATATTGCTTTACATGGCCTGAGGCATTGTCAAAGATAAAACTAAAATGTGTAGTATCCTTCTAGATATAAACTGAAAAAAACACAAACCATAGACCAAGTGGATAAAGGTCAGAGTTTCAAATGCAAATGCTTCTTCGTGAGTTCATAGACGGTAAATCTTATGATAGTTAACATAACTTGGTAGTATAATCTAAAAATTCCAATTGCAAATTTCCTCCCAGAAGGCTTTATCCATGGAGGCCAGTAAACTGCATGAGCATTTACTCATAAGAAGATGTTGCTGCTTCCAAGATCCAGCAGACACTAATGAGCATTTGAAAATGAACCTCTTTTTGAACAGAAAACATTTGGACTGGCAACTTAATTATGTACGGCATCTTCTGTATGCGTGTGTACTGCAGGGAAACAGAAATATCAATAAAAAATATTGCAAATGCTTGAGGAGCTTTTCAAAACTGTAAGCTAACATAAATTGTGGTAATTAACAACAAGATGAGGGGTAAAACCAAAAGTGAGATCAGTGTAACACTTTAGGCTCTTTGAAGTAGTTGTGCCCACAGTGCTTTTATTCATCATCTGCAGAGGGATGACATTCACTCACTGCAAGATTAATTTTGTTTTCAGTGAGATATTGTTCTCACTGTTCTTTACAGAGCATTTTCTGCTGCAGGAGATGTGGTTTCTTTACTAACCACTTACTTGCTTGCCAGAGGATTTTATGTATTACTCTGTAATAAACTGTCCTTGCATATATAATCTAGTTTATCAAATGACAACTTCTTTTTCTTTATTTTATCTTTTTAAAAGAAAACTAAGAAGTGATTTAAGTAAACTCTGAAGTAACTTTTTATGATAGTTTAAGGACAAAAAATACAGTTGGCTGTATTTTACCTTTAGCACATTTAAACAATTTTTTTTATTGTACCTTCAGAAACATGAG
This sequence comes from Clamator glandarius, assembly GCA_033459285.1. Taxonomy (NCBI): domain Eukaryota; kingdom Metazoa; phylum Chordata; class Aves; order Cuculiformes; family Cuculidae; genus Clamator; species Clamator glandarius. The sequence goes on from JAUNZM010000702.1 coordinate 1,026,414, forward strand.
GAAAGTTTTGGTTTAAAAATAAGGAAGGTAAAAAACTGGATGTAATCTCTTTAACAGAATGTACCACAGTTCTGCTGTTTGCTGTGTTGACTTTGTTGTTTATAATGCATCGCGTGAGCACATTCACCATGTACTGAAGTGTGCGTTTGTGTGTTTGGGGTGGGGGTAGGGGGAAATCTTTTTATGGAAAAAGAAGTTATGAACATAAACTATGAAGCAACATCTAATGAAAAGTTTCTTTTTAAGTGCAATATATTTATTTCTGCTAGAAGTATAATATCAACATTATGTAATATTTGAAGCATTAAATGTTATTTGTAAACAGCTTAAAATTATATATATATCACAAAAAATTGTACAGAAGTGCAAATGTGTGGATATTCAGTTTCTTTCATTAAAATACTGGGTGTTTTGATATATCATTCTTATTTAGCCAAATCTTTCTGCTCCTATTGTTTTTCCTCCAACCAAGTCACTGAGTGCAGCAGAAACAGAGACAAATTTTTCTGAGAGCATATAAAATCTGGTAGGACTGCTTGTCTGCAAAAGGTGATCTAAATCTTGGATCCATACAGAGTGATAGTTTGTACATAGTTACACAAATTACTTTTTTCCAAGTACCTTGAATCATATTCAGGAAAACTGCTAGCTTTGCCCCTGGAGCCCAAAGAAGTGGCTGAAATACAGGGATCCCAAGGATTCCCTAGGTAATAAACAGAGATGTAGGAAACATAATCTAAGAACAAAGTGAAAAGGAAATACATCTGTTTAGTCTGTAGAAGTGAAAATTTTGGAAAGGTAAAGTTTTCAAATACATGAAGAGTGTCAAGAAGGAAGGAATAAATCCTCTTCCTTTGCTGCAGGCTTTTATTCAGTAGGACTTTATTTCTATTTTAATAACATATATTAAGACGAGGAAGAGTTACTCAAGACATCTAAAATATTCAAAGAGTGACAGTGAAGCACAGCACTAGATTGCCTGAAGAAGATAAGGAGCAATGTCTGCCACTAGAAATCTTTGAGAACAGGTTGAACACGCATCAGTCAAGAATGATATGATCAGAGGTAATCTTGCCTTGGGACAAACAAATGATGTCTTGAGGTGCTTCCAAGCTTTCTATGAGAATCATCTCTTAAAGTAACTTCTGACAAAGTCCTCCTATTGCTCCATAAGTTTTTGTTAAGACACGTGTAGTTTATCTTGTCCTCAAATTGAGTTCAGCTGCTGGGTCGTTTGCTGCTAGTTCGCAAGTGTTGCTGGCTTACAAAGAAACTCCGCGGGCCAGATAGCTGCAAGGTCTTAATGAACAGCAGTAGTGTCAGAAGTACTATCGCCTTGATTTCGTTTTGTCTGTGAATGTAAGCAAGGAGGGAACAGCCTAAGGTAATTCAAATCTACTTTTAACTATATTGAGTTGTACCATGCATTAATGTATCTCTTTTACATTTGGAATATATGAAAATGAGGAGAGCTTGCAGAGTTGGTAACCGTCTATGTCTTTTGTCTCTGTATTATATTCTTATATCAACTTGGTAAGAAAAACCATGTACTCTCTCATAGACATTCAATGCTCTGAAAGTCATTTGCTTAGCCTCAGGCTAGGGGGCTTTCTTGATTGCATGTAAGACTGTGTGCACTGCCAATTTCTTGAATCAGAAATACTGGCTGTATGCTGGTTTAAGATACAGTCATGCCAATGTTCTCACTGAAATCAGTAGGCTTGCTTGCTTAAAGTTAAATCAGTGCTTATGTATTTCAGTAGTTTTGCAACTGTAAAACACCTTGTGCTTTGTAAATCAAGACCTCTGGGAAAAAAAAAAGTCCATGCAACAAACACCTGCATAATTGGAACATTTGTTTGCTACTGTCTAGAGAGAAACTAGGGGATTAAATAAAGTGAAGTTTCTGAAGTACCTCTCAGCAGGGTTGGTCTGAAGAGACTGATGAGTAGTAATGACGACTGTAGGCTGCCTTGTTTTCACATTTAAAAACCAGATTAGTATTTAAGTTACCTATCTTGGAGATAAGCAGTGCAGAAGACAAATGATTTGGAGAGTGATGTTTTGTGAACTTCCCTTGCAGAAGCTTGATGAATGTACTGATTTAATGGTATGCTAGATATATGGAGCAATGAATGATATTTTGAATTGCAAGTAAAAAGACTATTTCAAATAGACATAAAATATTTAGATCATCCACTATCTGTTCAATATATAAAAACTAACAGTAATCAACAATGATAATTCTAAGAATAAAGAATTAAACTGTCAGTGGTCTAACGCCCAAGATTTTTATTAAAGTTAGTAATTGATGTCTGGGTTGGTTAGTGAGACTCTAGAGCTCTTTGTGGGAACTACAGAAGCTTGATTCTCTGTAGTAGTAGCCAGAGGGACTAAGAAAAACCTATGGGGATGCCTACCAGACAAGTTTGTCTTCTTTTTTGAAGAGCAGGATGAGAACTCCTCTTAATGCAGAGAGCGTTTAGATAATGCATCACTGCAGCATCTTGGCTCTGTTAATATAAAGTACAGTTTTACAAGCTGACCTAGTAAAATCTGGTGTTTTTAAAGCTCTTCATGTTGGAAAATAGGCTTAATACCAGGAATGCGTTGACTGACTGTTTTTTGGGGTTTTTTTCTTGAATTAAAATCAACTCACCAGGCTGAATTGTTTTGGTCTACTGGTTGACTTCGAGTTGTTTTTATTCTCATTGTGAAGGCTGCCAGGAGTACGTGCACTAATCTTTGAGTGGCTTCAGGTTTCTGTGTCCTAGAAAGCCTCTTGGATTTGAGTCATATTTTCACCAACTTCATGAGAATCTGCTTCAAAGTTCTTTGTTCTCCTGTGTTTGGAGAAGAATAATTAGCAGAAATGGTGATGAGTTGAATGATTGTCCTTCATCTATGCAGGGGACACTCAGCTAGCTCTTTGTTTTAATTCAGCTAGCTGTTGCAGGGGAGTAGCTCAGGCAGTAAGGTGAGTTAAAGAAGGGCAAATACTTGCAACTGAATCTATAATTGCTAATCTTTATTAAAAATAATAGACTAAAAGGTGGAGATTATATAGTTTCTTAAACAGCTGTAGCTTTTCTCTGTTTAGATGCTTAACTTCTAGTTAGTTGTTTCTGACAGATTCACAGAAGGGATGAAGTATGTAGCAAAAAATCTGTCTTTTACCTGTATCTGTCATCTACACTTCCAGAGGCAATGCTTTCATGCCTCTATCACCTCAAACCAGGATTACTGGTGTCCTTTTATCTGGGTCTCATCTTATGGCATCTTAAAATGTCTTGAAAGCAATAATATGGAACTGGAGAAGTTCACGATGTCTTTATTTAATCTCATTGTCTTCCATATAGCTTCTAGGGACAATGCATGCCATAAGTTTTAACTGTAAATTAGTAAATCATTGAGGTGTTGAGTGTCATAAAAATCTACTGTCTTTCTTTTTGAGTTCTCACAGAGCTGGAGTAACTTGTGATTCTTAGACTGAGAGTCTGTGCTTAATAGGGGCTGCTGGAATGGCACTGCCTTCAATCAGGCATCTTTCTATGAAAAATCACTCCTTTCTGTACCTGCATTTTTGTATGCTTTTATGAAACAAAAATTCTATTGGTCTTCTCTGCTGTTCTCTGGTGTGAAAGCTTATTGTGGAGAGAGCACTTTTTTTTCTGTTTATCCTACACTCTGTCTTGAAGTTGTGGTTGATACATAGTCACTTACAAATCTATTATTATTTCTTCTTGTGCTCTCTCAAGCATTGATCCCAAGGTAGCCAAAATAATTATTTTTATCTTGATGTAAATTGTTGGCTGTAAAAATTTGCATTGATAAAATTTGAACATGTACCCAGGGCTTTGAAATGGCAGGCTTCAAGTACCTTCCTCTGAACATCAGGGCTCTTAGACTAGAGGCACCAGTCATACTACTCCTCTTCAATGATATTATAAATAAGTTAGTACTACTCAGGAGGTTTATCAGCCTCATTTTATTTAATAACTGCATTTTCAGTTAACATAGTCACCCCAAACAGTGCATTGCTATGGGATGATTAGACTGTGGCAGACGGTTAAAGCCTTTGGCCTTCTTTACTCCTTCATTTTACAGTGCACTAGGAACCTTGTGCATTTATGTAAGAACATGTAAAAGTCTAACACTTGTGCCTCTAATTTCCTTTACAAGGCTTTAAACATTTTTCAGTTGCTGTTAAATGAATTATTATGTACTGTATAGCCTGCCGAGCACTTAAGACAACTTGGTATGATTTCCAGGAGTTTCAGACAGACAACTACTTGCGTTTTCAGTGGCAGAAAATGTTTTCTTTCCTACATGCGTGATGAGGAAAAAGACTATTAAGTAATATAGGCTGAGATTTCAAAGTCATTATAAATGTAGATGCACAGCTCCCATTAATTTTAGCAAGAATCATGCTTCTATGTCCTGTTTTGAAAGTCTTCAAAATAGTGTTTGCTATTTTGAAAGGTTTATGTGGTTTTTGGTTTTTTTTTTTTTTCAAAAACCAGCCTAAAAGTTTATCACCTCTTCCTGAAACAGTATTTTAAAGCATCTTTTGCTCCATACCATAACACCATGTTTTTGTTCTCCTGTTCTTTCAACCTTGGCCAAAGGGTTGGAGAACACATGGATATTTCCTTTTTATTGCTACCTCAAGAATAAAAACACTCATCTAATTTGCAGAGGTTAATTGATCTCTCTTGTTGCTGTTGTTTTGATTTTGGGGTTTGGGACATGTTTACTTTTGTGAGCCTCTTCTTAGGAGCTTAGTTTTTTTGTTCATTACAGAAGAATAGTCTATCATACCTGTCTCAAAGTCAGAGCTGCCATCTCAACGATATAGGCAAAACTGAATCGTGCTCTCCCAAATATGAGGGATGGGCTGTCTTGCCACAAAAGAAGCTGAGAGAAGTCAGAATGTAAAATTACATTGAGAAGCAGAGTTCCACAGCCAGCAAGTGGTGTCTCCAGCCTTCTCCTGAGCAGCTGCTTTGCACATTCAAGTGCCTCCCACAGCAAAAGCAATGCTTTTTGCTCTTCAGGGCTTTTGTATGGGCAGCAGTGCAGGTAGCAGGTTTGGGACTGGTTTGTCCCTCCTGCCCATCAACACATACCAACACACAGACTATTTGATGTTAAGGAAGTGCCTTGTCAGTTTATGCCTAGAGCTACTCAAGGCTGCAGATTCCCCAAATGACCAAGGAGCCTAAAAACTAAGATCTGCAGTGTTCAGGTCTCTCTCACACACACAAAAACTTATGACTTAAACTATTTTTAACACTTGAATTATTCTGGAAATATTCTATGAATATTCTGGATATATTCTGTGAATCTACAGTGCAGCTGCGATGAGATGTATGCTTTCACCAGAATGAACACACTGGAAAAACTTGAAAGACTGAAATAGTAACTGTCTGGATGCTACGGTAGAAATAAATTGGAAGCTGATCATAAGAGCCAAGTGGATATTTAGAGTTAGTGTAAATAGAAATACCTAATTAAGCAAATAACATGTAATTTTGAGATGAATTGTCCGATGAGCCAAGCATAAAACTTAGCACTGACTATGCACTGCGTGGTAACAGGAGACTAGTGGAGAGGTTTTAAAAACTAAAATCACATGAGAACTTGCAAGCCACAAAAAAGAATGCTTTCCTAAAAGTCACACATGTAACATGATCATAAACAAGACTGCAGTATGGTTAAAAAAAGACAATTCTATCTTGGGAAGAAGGTTTTCATTATGTAACATGGAGGAAAACCAGATCTTGCATCCAAGTTTCAGCAATACCAGGGTCCCTATTGATGAAAACATTAAAAATCACCACTGTATGCATGCTTAAGCACAGGAAAAACGGATAGTAAGTTTTGTGTTAGCACTGCTAGTTCCCTATTTACTGCTTTAGCTCTGGAGTATGTCCACATATAATAACTTGCATGGCTGGGGCTAAATCAGTTATTCAAACACACAAAGACAACAAATAGAATGACAATAATAGATTTCTGCTTTATCTGTGATTCATGGCAAAGGCTGAGTATGCATCCAGATGGAGAAATTACTCAGAGAAGACGAAAAGGACCCCAGAAAAGGAAACGGAAAACTGTATATCATCTTCATTTAAATAATGAAAGCCATAAGAATTAATAAGTGCACCAAGCTGTTGGAATAAAATTGAGAAGAGAAACAGAGTTCTGCAAAATTTCCCCCATCAGTTGAATATGACATAAATAATCTTAAAACGAACAATGACTTCATTTTTGTTTCTCTCCAACTTCACTGATGTTGAATTAAGGAATGCCTTAAAATAGATTTTGCCATGTGAAGTTTCTTTGAAAAGTAACACTTGCAAGAAGCACTTTAAGCTTCTGAGGAAATCAAGTTTTGTTTTGCTTTTTTTTATAAAAATGCAAGCCTTTACAAAAAAAGTGCTATGTAAGTCTGCACTTTTTCTAGTAAGGAAAACCATGTTCCTAAAACATGATAAAGTTCAGGAACAAAACTGCTTCAACAAGTGCTATGTATCTCTGTGATAGAAAAGACTGTAGCAGGGAACTTGTTCATGAAACACAAATGTGGTTTTAGCTATTTTTATTGGATTTCCTTATTTATATCCACAAGATGTTATAAATTGGTTATTTTACTTTGCCCCACCCAACCTCATATTTATTGTATATCTAGATGCAGAGCTCTAAGGTGTGAGGCTAATTTTAAATTTGAATATGGGATGAGTGCAGTCCCCATAATCTGGTTTTAAGACTAAAATATTACATTTTAACATTAGGGTACCCTTCCCCTGCCCCCTTCCCCAAGGGACCTCATGATTTTTATTTTGTAATTTTATTGTGAATTTTGTGATGTTCCACTGCTTTTCTTAACAGCGTGGCCATGAGAAATATAATTTCATTACAGCCTCAGCTTCATATTAAAAAAAAAAAAAAAAGAGTGAGAGGTAATACTTTAAATTATTTTGCTCCCAAATTCAGGATAAAAATATCTAGAACACCTTTATGATACTTGCTAGATAATGACTTTTTTAAAAACATATTTGAGAATGGAAATAGCAGAAAAACTTTTGCTGATGTTGCTATGCCAGCAAACACATTTATTTCTAATAAAATTTATTCCACTTACATTACAAAAATAAACAATGATGGCAAAGTGACTTTTCTTCACTGAAACTTTAAGCATCTTTACTTAGGAATCTAAAATAATGGGCTTGTAGATGTTTTTTCGTTGGCTGATGAATTGAAAAACTAGGGGAAAATTAATTTGGAATGAATTGAAAATGCAAAAATCAAGTTTGGAGCAGCATAAAGGGCTGATTTAAAAGAAGTACAAGAACTACACATTTGAGGTAAATGAAAATGAAAATATTTGACTATGTTCTCAGATTAGTTATGACTCTTCCTTAAGTTATTTACATCAGGTTCAAGATGAAGCATTAAAACACTTTATCACCTATCCAAATAATATTTCTTTACTTGTGATATTGTTTCCTCTTTATTTCCAGCTGAAAATCATTTGGTCTGAATTAGAAACCCATGTCAGTTTCAAGGAACCAGATCTTTCTTTTCACAAAATGAGGTGATTGACTGAATTTGTGGCCATGTGGCGTCTTAAGTCATGCTCCTTCATTTGAATGTCTAATTTTCACGTTATAATATACTGCCATTCTAGCATCCTTTTTTTTATTGTTGGATGCCATAAAAAATTTCCACCAAAAAACCCCACATCTACTCTGACAGCTGTAACATCTGAGACTGTCTATAATTTCACACCCATTCCGTACCTTGGGATGCTGTGATAGATTTTGACCCTTTTTTGCACTGGCAAGATCAGTGCTTTGAGGGCCACTGCTCCTTCCCCACTCCCAGCGTGTTGCAGGGGCTGGCACTGGGGAGTGCTGACTGCTGAGGAATGAGATGCTCCACGCAGCTGGCCTGCTGCAGCCCTGCCTTTTTTTCCACCAGCCTCCTTTCACAGGTAGAGACATGGTTTCCCTTTGCACGCTCTGCTTGTGGCTGCTCCCTGCCACAAGCCTGTTTCTCTGCCACGCTGCAGTGACTGGAAGCTTTGCATTGTAGCAAGCCCAACTCGCATCCACGCTGATGCCCATAGAATTACAGAATGGTTTGGGCTGGAAAGGACTTTAATCACCCAGTTCCAATCCACAGGCAGGGACACCTTCCGCTTGATCACGTTGCTCAAAGTTTCTTCCAGCCTGGCCTTGAACACCTCCAGGGATAGGGCATTCATGACTTCTCTGGGCAAACTGTGCCAGTGCCTCAGCACTCCCACAGGAAAAAGTTTCTTCCTAACATCTAACCTAAATCTCCCCTCTTTCAGCTTAAACCCATTCCCTCTCACCCTATCGCTGCATTCCCTGATAAAGAGCCCCTTCCCCAGCCTTCCTGTAGCCCTCTGTAAGTACTGGAAGGTTGCTGTAAGGTCTGTTTGCGTGCCTACAATTCTTGGCACAGGTTTCCCCTCACAGCACAGCTTTGCCATGAAACTTCAGAGCTGGGGGAAATGCTGCCAGTACAGGTGTCGCCACCGGAGAACATTTTCACGGGGAGTAACTCACAGAGAAGGCAACTTCAGGGGAGGATGGAGCGTGCCGCGTTAGGCAGAGGGCAGTCACCATCATCGTTTCTTGATGGGCACCTGCAAATTTATCTTTTTCTCCCCTAACTTGTGCCCTATAACGTCCACCTTAACCTACGGGCACCCTCTGCCCCCTGCCGGCGGCACAGCAAAAATAAAGGGGAAAAGAGAAAGGGAAAAATCAGAACAGGGGAAAAAAATAGACTTGGTCTATTCAAAATTTTTCATCTGTCTCAGATACTACTGATGGTGTTCCCCAAACTCCCTTATTCCTGATGGCCTCCACTCCTTGACATCAAGCCCCTGCAGCAATAGTGCTGTTTTGGTTCTTTCCCCCTGAATCTACTCTGTCACTGTTGTAAAATTCCATGATACTTCAACTGTTTTTCAGGTAGCAATATCTAATTTTTTTTTCCCCAGTCTGCTGTGGGTCCATCTTCACAGATTTTCTACCAAGTACTCAGGTGCAAAATCCACACAGTTACTGAAAAGATGCTGGCCTGAATCAGCTACCTATTTATGTTTCTTAAGTTGATTAGCCTTTTCTCTGCTTTGTTTTTATCTTGGTAGGATTTTTTTTATTTGTTTTCTACTTACTGGTTGGATGGTATCCAGGCAGTGGCAAACTGTACTGTGCTTTTGGATTGTAGGTGGCAAGATGTACTTTTCTTACTCCTATTTTTAGTAAATATTAACGTTGTTTGTAATATATGCTGAGAAAGAGAAAAGAATCAGCTTGTATCCACACGCATTCCTTGTAATTTCTTCCCAATAGATAAAACAGGTATACCAGTCTGCATCTTAACAAAGAAGTTATCTTAAAATACTTCTGCAACATGTACTGAACACCACACCAGTCAGAAAAATACACAGGTTGACTTTCACGTGCACAAAAGCCAATTTATAATGCTCAGGAAGCCTTGCAAGGCTTAAAGCAGATGTCTGCACTCACTTAAGGCTTGCTTTCCACACCAGAGTTGAGTAACTGGATATTTGTTCAGGATGTGTTGTTGCCAAACCGGGTAAGACTACCACACCTAACACCTTACTAAGGGCAAAACTATGTAGATTAGATGTTTGCATACATTTTCTTTTGTGGCAATAATTTTCATACATTTGCAGACTTTCACTTCGATTCTCCAAGAGCATGCTGTCAGTAAGCTATAAAGAGACTTTGATTTTTTTCTCTTGCAGTGGTCTCAGTATTTTGTCCTCTTTTTTCCCTCCACTGTTTCCATAGGTCTAAGTTATTAATACAGAATCCATCTGAATACAAACATAGTACTCTTGTAAAGTGTGGTTGCTGAATTAAGTTGAAATTGGCAATTGGATTTGGAGTAAATCCAATGGAATTAGGAATAAAACTTATAATCGCATATCCAGAAACTTATTTTTGTAGGTAACCGAGTAAATATCATGAACTTAAGAACTTATTTTCATATCTAATCTTCATGATTTTGGATTCTAGATTCAAGTGGACAATTTCTTCCAAAGAGAAATGGATTCATCTCCTGAAAGGGATGAATACAGACTCTGCTGGAGGACCAGAGAGTCTCCACTTGACTCCCTAGTTAAAAGGGAATAGATCTTTCTACTGAAATGCTGAAGTCAAGAGCACATGCCTGCCATAGCCCTGCCATCTCTGAGAAGTAAAGACACATTCTTGACTGGTCATGGAGTTTGAATTCCTCTTTATTCTTCCAAGACATATTTGGGGAGATTTTCAGAAACAGGAGGGCTAGAGCCCAGGAAAGAAGATGCCAATTCCAATAAAATTACAGGGACTGTAAGACAAGGATAAGGCTTCTTTGAATAGTAAAGTAGACAGAGGACACAAACCTGACAGTATTCATTGAGGTAAAACTTACAACAGGAGAAATGTAAGAAAAACTTAAAAATGCAGTAGCAGTCTCTTCATATAAGGTGTCTCCTTCACCTTCATTAGTTTTCCTTTCCTTCAGCTACAAGGGGTGTAGTTCTCCTTTTTCAGACAACAATGACAATGATGAAGAGGGATGAGAAGCACAGTCTCCACAAGACCTTTGGGAGTAATTTGTGGAAGCCTTGAGGAGGAAGAAATGCCCAGAATCAGTTCAAGAGAGGAAGGCAGCAAAAATCCATCGCATGAGAGGCAGACAGACCCATTCTTGAACGTGGGCAATAGAATGGATATAATATCATGAAAATGCAATTTTTATTGTATCCTGAGGTAAAGAATGTACATACAAGGGTGCCTTCTCAATCTCTTGAATTACACAAAAATAAAGAATTGACTGACGAAGCTTTTATGCACTGCTTCAGAAATCGGAGACATCAGGGCCTCTGACCAACTAAAAGCAGCAGGTCAGGGGATCCAGGTCCTAGGACCAAGAGTCTCTCCAGCAGTCAGGTACTTCATTTCTACCCCCAGCATTCCTTTAAAAACATATGAAACACTGAAAATAGGAGAATCTTTGTTAGAATTAGGCTTCTGTTGTATTTGCACATTGAAGTGTTTTTTCCAATACAACTTTTCCTCCCTCTTCCCTTCTTTGTCCTATGACTTTTCATTTTCTTTCTCAGATATTGCCTGCTCTTTTCTAGTTTTGTTCCCCATGCACAGACCCTATTCTCAAAGCTACTAATCACATATTGTCACAACTGCATTCCTTCATTGTAACCAACTCATTTTAGATCATCCACTGTACCTACAAAGTACCTCTATGGCAGACCCATTAGTGAAGCCTGGGTGCCTCTTTAAGAGCTGAGGTATTTTTCAATGTCAAACTCAGTATTTCCTCTTTCTTCTCCCACTTGCCCATCTCAAAATAAAATCCCAAGCAAACGTTACATGTCTGGTCCTGCTCTTCTGCTTCCAGAGTTCTCTTTCTTCTCATTTGTTTTTGGGTTTTGTTTTTGTTGGGTTTTTGGTGTGTGTGTTGGCAAAATTTCAAGGTACTGCCATGTATTTCATTGTAGAAGACTGATAATCTCTGAGTTACACACATGACAAATGACCATGGAATGGCAGCTCAGGATAAAAGCAGGGTTTTCCTTGGTATGTTAGGAGCTGAGTGGTCTCCAGCTCACAGCTGGGTCACGGGACACGTGGGATGAAACTTTTTCATAAAGGCTCATTGAGGGATTAGCAGGTATATAATAAAAAGTAGGGCAGGAAGTGATCTTCAGAGATCATGTCCTTGGCTCAAGCCAAGACCAGTTTATGATTCAACTACCTTTGAAAGATGTTTATCTTATTTGCTTTTAAGAGCCTCCAACAATGGAGATTCCATAGGTTCTCTAAAGAGTTAATACTTAACTATTCTTCCCTTAGAAATTGGCCCTAAGGTCTAACCTGACCCAGACTGTAACGTCAGCCCTTCACTCCTCATCCAGCGCTTCTGTCTCTTCTTGTAGCAATCTTTTGCCTATTTAAAAACTGATATCACATTGCCTCTGATTACTCTTCTCCAGACTGTTTCTCATGCTCTCCTTGTGTAGGCTTCAAGGGTTTTTTTCACTGTCTGTATGTATGTGTTTGGTGGGGGAAAATCTACTTTGCAACAACTATGGCTGATGTATCATAAAATAAGAATGACAGCAAGGGATAAAGGAGATTAGGAAAAATCCCTACACTTCAGTGGGTCCACATCTTTCCTAAAGTGCAATGCTCACTATCAGACACATTCCTTTAACTGAGATCTTACCAGTACTATCTAGGGTCAATAAATGACTTCAGGAGTGAGATATGAAACTCCTTTTCACGTACTCCAGTGTAATATTTCATTTTTCCATGGCTGTGCAACACTGTTGATTCATTTCATTATAATGTAAGAGTGCTTTTTTTTATCAGTTTACAGTAGAGTAAAACAGTCATAATTTATTTTGCATTTTTTCCTCTGCAGCTTTTCTAACACTGATGGCAATAAGGCTTGTAATGACAGCTGAAATGTGGAGGTTCCATGCTGCTTGCAAAATGCACTGCTGCATTACATAGAACAAGTAAACATGAAGTTGCTTTCAGGTAGTTTATGTGTTGTTAGCAAGCAATGAAGCTCTTTCACTTTGAAAGGTTGGTAGAATTTTTCTAGGCATTGCCTCAGCAGGTGGGGGAAAAGGAAACCTTTCTAAACAGAAAGCATCTTTTAAAAGTGTATCACCTGTTTCTGATAGTCATTTTGTATTTCTCTGCTCCCCTGAATTGATCCTAGCAGTGTGTTCTTGCACACCAAAACCAGCACTAAGAATGCACCACATCCAGCAGAATCTTCTGCTCTTTGACACCCTCTTCTCTTTCTGTTAAGTGGTAATTTTAAAAGCATCCTTCCTGTGAAGTATTTCTTCAGAGAAACTCAGGATTACAAGCAGACCACAGTTTCCTTCCAGATCAGCCCTGGGACTCGTTCTGGAGCCTCAGCTCCACTCAGTATCAGTGAAATTATCTGTGACTTTATGGTGTGGCAGTTGAATTGAAAAAATGGGTTGATAAAGGTAAGCACACTTGAATATGCCTTCTATGATCAGCAGTGCTGCTTGATTTTTAATATTTTATAGATACTGCTTATTCATACCTGCATGCAAACACAAACTTATATATGTATGAGTACGTGTACATTTGAAAGTGCATTGCTTAGTGATCTCTCCTTATTTTGTTATCAGAGTAACATGAGAAAATGAATGTTGTACTGTGTTCAGGCTTCATCCCATTATCAATATATGCATTGATACATATCATCAATGTAATCTCTCCAGAAGGAAAATCTGCACTCCTACAGGTAATGCTAGGGGAAATTGTGCTACAAGATCCCCTACTGGGAAACAAGTTGTAGCACCTTGAGGAGCTGGAGTGGTTGTACCTGCCTTGGAAAACAATGAGTCAGCTGCTGCCCTCTGGGCCTAATGAATATTTCTATCAAGTTTTTAAAAAAGTCCAGAAAATGAAACAAAGAGCATATTTTAATAAGAAATGTTCCCTCCCTCATGTAACTCTTTCAGTGCTACCTGATGCACGTATCTTAAGCAGTAGGCCAAGCTAAGGATTTCTGTTGGCTAAAGATACTTCTTTTGATTTGAGTTCTCTTCACTAAAATCAAAAGAATATAGAATTTTCTAATAGTAGATGTAGGGTGGGCACAGCAGCCCATGTCTTGTGTGGAGGTAAACGGGGCTTCGAGGTGAGTGAGCAAGTGCCACAAAGGGTCTTGTGGTTATGCGTGAGAGATGGGTTGGTGGGACCACAGGGATGGTCCCAGGCTCACTTGCAGGACAGTATGTGGTGCTCTAGGAGATATTCAAAGGAGAGAGAAACAACTGACAGTACCCCAAATTGCTTGTGAAGAGAGATGGTGAAGGCAAACGTGAGTAGGGGAGAGGAGTTTGTAAAGAAGTCTCCATATGTAACAGGTGATTTGTATCTGCAGAGTTGGAAGGCTCACCAGGAGCAATACAAATCCTGTGGCAGATACATTTATTTACAATTTGTACTTGAAACACACGTCCAGTTGTTCCTTCTATGAATGTATATCAGAGAGTTTCCTTATGTGGAGTTACTCAACATTTATAAGTCAGGTGTGATCCAATCTCTGCATAGATCAGTGGTTTAGTTTTAATTAACAGCAGCTCTGTCAAAGCAGCCTTACAGTCAGCAAGAAAAGACTATGCCCTGGCTAACTTGTTTTCCTTCCGATCAAACAACTAATACTTTGACTACTAGTCTAGATGAAAGTGTATCTTGCAATAGAAATAAATGTGTTAATTCGGGGGGCAGAGGAGGAGAATGCTGTATGTAGGAAGTATATAAAGGCTTGGCCTATTGTTTTTTTTTAACCAAAATGAATGCAGAAGTAAAGAGGGTGGCATAGACAGCAGAGGGCACTGTGACCTCAAAGATGAGCTGCAAACGGCCGCAGTTGTACCTATTTGTCAGCACAGCTGATGGGACCTTATTCCAATTGAAAGGGAGCACCATTTGTTTCATAGCAGTTCGAAAGACTGCAGGTGATGTGAAAAAGTAAGGGGAACAGACTGATAGTTTGTGTAAAGCCTGTAAATGACCTATATTCCCACACAGAAAACTGAAAGAAAGGGACAAATTTCATCAAGTTTTTCAACATTATGGCATATTTTAATGTTTTTGCAACACAGTCTATAAAGCTTGATTTGGGTTCTGTTATTAGTAAAGTTTCATTAGTAAAGCATACAGGATCATGACCTGCAACAGATTATCAAAAAGTTAAGAAGGGGAGGAAGGAGATAAGAGGTGAGAAAGATATAAGCTCATGGTGTTTGTCATCAACAAGGACTCCATATGGCATTTCCAGATTTCTTTGTGTGTAATATTTGCATTATGTTTTTAGTTCTGTGTGGGCATAAGTTAATGGGTTTGTAGCCTCAGTATAATTTTTTTCTCCCTTTGATAAGGTCTCTGTCAAAAGACAAGATTTACCAAGATAAGATGAAGTCACCATGTTAGGCATCAGTTTGTGACCAAGTATTCACCTTTTCTCAGGCATATACAGGAAGCAAATAAAATTTCTAAGTGGTGATTTTGTTTACCATTTAAGGGGTGTTTGATGTGTAGGATCAACTTGTCTCCATTCCTGTTTGCCATTTTGCTTATTTGGCCAAAGGTAGAATCATAGAATAACCAGGTTGGAAGAGACCCACTGGATCATCAAGTCCAACCATTCCTATCAAACACTAAACCATCCCCCTTAGCATCTTGTCCACCCGTGCCTTAAACACCTCCAGGGAAGGTGACTCAACCACCTCCCTGGGCAGCCTGTTCCAGTGCCCAATGACCCTTTCTGTGATTTTTTTTTTTCCTAATGTCCAGTCTAAACCTCCCCTGGCAGAGCTTGAGGCCATTCCCCCTTGTCCTGCCCCCTGTCACTTGGGAGAAGAGGTCAGCACCCTCCTCTCTACAGCCTCCTTTCAGGTAGTTATAGAGAGCAATGAGGTCTCCTCTCAGCCTCCTCTTCTCCAGGCTAAACAACCCCAGCTCTCTCAGCCGTTCCTCATAAGGCCTGTTCTCCAGCCCCTTCACCAGCTTTGTTGCTCTTCTCTGGATTCGCTCCAGAGCTCAAGGTAAATTCTGTCATTGTCTGTGGGAAATTAATCTGCCTCTTCTCTACCTTCGCTAACTAGGGCAGTAAAGGATATACTGAAATCCCCACTGAAATGAATATCAGGGTGAGTAAAGGGTGAAAAAGAAATAAATGCTAACATCTGAACAGGCAAACTTAGACCCTGCCACTGTTTCTGATACAGCTGTCTATAAGTATTTCACAGTGGTCCACAAGCTCCTCTCACTCTCTTGCCAAAGTAGATTTGCCAGTAAACCTCCAGCAGTGCGGATTTACTAACTCGGATATGGCAATGTATTTCAGGAGCCCTACAGTTTCTCACATCTGACAGCTCTGCCAGTTGTTAATTGAAAAGTTATTCTGTGAGGTCCTCCAGAGTGTTGCTTTCTCATGTTTCTGTTCTAAGTCCATTGCTGGCCTTCTCATATTTCCACCATAAATGGTGCCCACATTTTCAATCTGGCATAGAGGGCATCTGCCATGAAATATAGTAAAAGCTCAGCCCATATTCACATGAGCCTGTTCTGTTGTTGTCACTTAGCTCCTGCTTTTCGCTGCAAGCTGTTTCCTCCATCTTCTCTGATGCATCTTTTGGAGACAGACCAGATAAACATTGGCTGCAAAAAGTGAAGCAAAACCATGGTAACTAGTAGATCAGGTTAGGGTAACCTGGATCCATCACTTCTGCTTGTAATAGGGACCTCTGTGGTCCTGAGACAACTCGCTCTATAATTTCCTCCTCCAAAAAGAGACATAATGAGATGCAGTTGCTGTGGCTGTGAATCACGGCATCTAATGCCAAATTAGCATGACTACTCGCTGTGGCCAAATGCCACACAGTGAGAATGTAGAGCGTACAGCAAGAGATCTTAATTTTGAAAGCTGTAAGGAGATTATATCATGCAGAGGAGTTAAAAGTCCTCGGAATGGTGAAGAATTACAGAAACATTCCAAGCCTCAGCTGGGAGGAGATAATCACACTTCGTATTATAAGGGGCATTGGCAAATCTCCCAAATCAGCTGCTCAACAGGGCAAGTGGATGGTTGTGCTGCTGTGATCATTCAGTCTGCACCAAAGGAAGGAAGGGTAACTGGAAATGTGTTAGACCTATGAGGTTCCTAGTACAGCCTCCTTCCTCCAATATTCATAGGATTTTTTTATTCCTTTAACTAATTTTTTCAGAGCTGCATGGAAGCATTTAAAGTAGTGTGAAAATGGTAGTGGCAATTCAAAGCCAAGAAATCAAGAAATGTCTGGTGGAGACCAATGGAGTTTTCTGAGCCACTAATGTTCTTCAGTGTTATTTTGGCAGCAGGCAGTTTGAGACTTACAATCATCTTTACAGAAATGAAGGAGGTAATTTCTGTGTCAAAGAAAGATGGGTTTTTAGGACCTCTAGTTCTAAAAGTGTGGGGGTTTTTTTTTGTTGTAGAGTAGGCAAGCTGGGTAAATTGTTCTTGTTTGTTTCTAGTAGAAACAAGCTTTTGCTTGTATGAGAAGTTATCAATACAAACACAGATGTTCCAGTTCTATATGGTTTTATACATATATGTGTGTAAAATGCAACTGTAATTTTACCAGTTACAGAGTTACATATATAGAGAAATAGTTAAAATGCAACCACGATTTTTGAAGTGAAAGAAGATAGATGTAAACAGCAATGTGCAAGGTAGAGATCAGATTCCTGTATTAGTAATCACTAGGAGCATATTTTCCCTCTTCAGGATACAGGCAATGTATGTTTAAAGGAGTTAACTCAAGAAGGGGGATATTTGTATCCTGCAGAAAGAGAAGTGGCCCCACAAAGCTGTTAAATAGGACAAGGTACACACTAATTTATTTGCCACTATGTTATGCTGTTTCTTCCTGGCTGATTCCTCCAAGTACAAACTCTGAGGGCAATCCTGATTCTTTACTTCTGGTGTAAGGGAGTCCTTCTATTCATCTTGGTCTTCACAAGCAGAGGTCTTAGCTATTGCTGTTTTCATGAAATTCTTTCCTTAGGTAAGAATTTTTCGATTCTGTGATTGAAGTTCAAAGAGGATTTGTAATGAGTTAAGTCAGATATGGCCAAATGGTACAGAGTTCAAAATGCTCTAACCATCTGGCTAGTTACCTGAGGTTCTGAAATCTACATCTGTCAGCACTCAAAATGGCCAGTTTTTATACTAGGTTGAGTATGGCTAAACAGGCAGTGGTCACACAATTGTTTGCTAAAGATATATACTTTCTAGATTATGCCTTCATTGCATGATAATCTTGGATTAAGTAAACCAAGGAAAGGAAGCCTGAAGTTTGTTCACTTGCTACAAGGCAGTCCTGCTATTATTAAGTCTGCTGCTGAATGTGTGAAAGTGTGGGAGATCGACACAAACTCTGCAGAAGCAAAGCCCTGTGGTAGGTGGCAATGGCAGCATTGCCACAAAACCTGCAGAATATGCTTTAAAGCAGAGCTGCTGGAACAAAGCAGAGCAGCACAAGAAACACCATTATAGATATAAAAAGGAAATTCCCTATGCACACTCTTATTCAGATCGCCTTGGGGGAGAGAAGGGGTTGGTATTGGCAATAAACTGTGGAGGTCTCACTTTGGGCAAGAGGAAGAGTGAGAGAACTGAGGGCAAGAAACAGTAGGAAGATGAGAATGAGTGGAGGAAAAAAAGAGGAAGCTTTGGACTATTTAGTAATGAAGGGTTCATGCCCAGTGTCCTGAGGAATAAAAACTGCTAGAGAATATATAGGAACTGCCAAAGAAATGTGTTTTACTTGCCAGTCCTGACACCTGAGAACTGTGAGTTATCTCCATGGACAGTGCATCACAACCACCACACAACTCAGCATCTGGAAATTGCTGGTATCTGGCAGAATGATTTCAAAATAACAAGAGACACCAGTGGTCATGGAAAACCTGTGGCCAGAGATGGGAAATATCTAGTAGAAACATGAATGTTGTGGTCCAGGGTTTGCTTTGCCCTGGGGCAGCAGAAAACGATGAAGTAACATGTTACAGATTTTGCTGCTCCTGGATAAAAGTTAGGATGAGCTGATTAAGATGACGTCTGTCCTATTGCCTCGTATATGTCATTCAGTACCCTCAAGAGTTGAGAGATATCAAATTTAATTGCAAAGCTATCACTTTTCCTCCCTCCCTCCCCCCTTTCTGTTATGAACACAAGCTATGTGCTACCTTACTGGGATCACTCCTTTTACTGTGATGTTCAGGATTAGTAATGAGCTATTTTGTATGAAACAACATTGGAAACCAAAAGAGCACTTCTGGAAAAATGCACAACTCCTGTGATGATATAAACCCAAGGTTTGTTTCTTACTCCTTACGTCTCTTACAGATTGAAGCAAGTGCCATTTTATTTTTAGAAATGTACTGCTCTACTGCAGCTCTTTTGAAGTAGCGCTGACAGTTTTCTTTAGCAATTCATAGTTGCTGAATACGGGCACCTTTATGTTTAAGATTATGATGTTCTGTCTTTGCGTTCTTACAATAACTTCTAAAATCTTTAGAGTTTTTTAGTGTGGTAGTAAGTACCTTTGTAATCAGGTTCTGTGGGTGGTACCTTTTGAAATGAATTGCCTGAGGAGTTTTAATAAAACAAAAGAGCCTGAAGGTAATTGATTTGCTGCAGGCTGGAGCAGGTGCAGGTAATCTCAATGGTCAAACCATCCCACAGCAATCATTTGAACCTTGATAATCTCAGCCCTTCAAGTTTCTAAGTGTTCCATGACCCTATTAATCTTGGCAAAAATTGAAAGTAAGATTCAGGAGGTAAAAATCAGCAGAACATATAATTTTACTCCTATTCTATGCCAGTTACATGCAAAAATCCTTAACTATCTGGAGCCTGTACATTTCAATCACTCAGCCACCAACAATAGACTCCTTTGGCTACTAAATTTATGACAAGGCTGCGTGTTAAAAATCAAATATTAAAAAGAGCAGATTGTGGACCTTTTTCTCTTGGGAAGCAGGTGGGAGAATAGCATGTAGTGTTAAACATTCAAATGGTATTCCTTTTAGGCTTTCATTTATATTTAGTATCTAATAAGCACAGACAAATGTTTCTTGGAATACTAAACTGCTACAAGTAATTCACATTGGAAGAAGGTCCTGCATGCTCAGGAGATTGTCTGTTTTAGATAACTACATAAGTGGGTCAAATGAAAAACACTCTTCCTTGCTTGTTTTTTGAGATCCATGTAACACATGCTTTTTTTGCAATTATCTCCCCCAAACAGCTGAATGATTATGTTTCCTCAACCAAGGAATTTGGAACGAGGAGATGTTGTGAACATGCAGGCCCCCTGTCAGTCCCATAGACTTGTTTGTTTTATCCAGCTGTACCTGCTTCTATCTTTATACCTTTAGTGTGGTAACAACCTTCCTACCCCCACAAAGACAGCAAAGGCCATTCTCTTCTCACACATTCATTAACTCAGTTAGTGTATCTGCACTAAAACTGATTCCTGTCCTAACACCATGATGACTGTATCCTTATAAAACATGTTTATAAAATACTATCTTAGTACAGTATTTGCTGCATAAGAGTCAAACCTTGCATTTCACAGGGTAAGATTCATAAAAATAACAAGGAAAAGAGATTAAAATAACAACAGAGGTCGTGAACACTTCAAAAAGAGTCAAATGCCTGTTATGCCAGAGGAAAGGGGTGGAAAGGCCGGGAAAAAATAAGGAAAGAATTGAGTGGAAAGATGACACCAGGGAAACTCAAACGTGAAGAAAACTTGGGAGCAGAAATATATAGGGAGACATGAATACAGTGAGTAGGGTCAGCAATAAAGAGCAGTAGGGAGGCAAGGAACATGTGTGGCCAAGAAAGAACTTCCTGTGGGAAAAAATTATGAGGGGACAGAGAGAAAGGAGTGAAGTGGATCTGTTTGGAGAGGTTTCAGTTAATGAATGCTGTATTTAATCAACGTTATCAGAGAGTGGTGATGAAATTAATACATCTCTATCGGATGAACCACTGGCTGACCACCATTGTGTACTGTGCCAAGATGCACACACAGGAGGAAAGATAGTTTGACTGGAGCTGGGACTTTTTGGCAGTTACGTTGTTTATCCACGACCCCTAAAATAACAGCAATTGCAGCTGGGAGTCTAATTAGCATGGGAGTCACGGTAATTGCCACTGTGAGGTGTTGAAGACGACTTCTCTAGGAAGTTGTGAAATGAGATTTCAGGTCCTGAGGTTCCCCTGAGTCCAGAGAAATGTATTAGTGGGTTCCTTGTGGCTTTGTCCCACTGGGATCTCTGGGTGGCCAGTAGCCCTGTTGAGCTCTCCAGCCTGTGGTGAAGACCACAGGGGTGTTGCCACATGGCTGGTACACGGTAAGGCAAACCCACGTTTAGAGGAGGTTGTAGCAAGGTGGACGACAAGTCTCTTCTCCCAAGTGATAGGACGAGAGGGAACGGACTCAGTTTGCGCCAGGGGAGGTTCAGGTTGGATGTTAGGAAAAATTTCTTCACCAAAAGGGTTGTCAGGCACTAGCAGAGGCTGCCCTGGTGACTCCAGGTTGAGCCGCTATCCCTAGAGGTATTTAAGAGACAGGTAGATGAAGTGCTCAGGGATACGATTTAGTAGCGGACAGCTACGGTTTGGCTTGATGATCTCAAAGGTCTTTTCCAACCTACGGATTCTAGGATTAAACTCCAAAACGAGGAGGAAGAGCTGTCTAGTGTGGCTGTGAAGTCCCTGGCACATATTCTGGCAGCCGAAATGAGGGGAATCCGGGCCGTGCGAGAGAGATCTCCTGCCTTTCTGGGGTGCACTTGGCTCAACAAAGACGATGCCTGCAGAGCTAAACGGCTCGGGAACGGGCTCGGGAAAGGCAACGGAGGGAAACACCACGGGAGAAGAGAGACAAGGAGGGGAAGCGGCACAGGAGGGAGGGCAGCTCCGCCGCGAGCGAGGAGGCGGCGGCAGGAGCCCCGCGAGTGGGGAAAGGGGAGTAGGGGCAGGAGCAGCAATAGCTCCAGGGACTAGGGGGGAAGGGGAGAGAGCAGCAGCAGGAGCCGCGCGAGCAGGGCCGCGGCGGTAAGCGGAACAGAACAGCAGCAGGAGGAGCTCCGTGAGCGGGGAGGGGCGGGGGGAAGCGGAGCACCCGCTCCGCGCGGCCGCCGGTCTCCGGGGCGGCGCTTCCGTGAGCGGCGCGGGGGGGGGCGGGGCCGGTGTCCGTTACCCGCCGGCGAGCGCCGCCCCCCCCACGTGGGCAGCCGGGCGGAGCGGGCGGCGGAGGCGCGGCGCGTCCCTCCCCATCCCGCGGGAGGAGCGCCCGGCCGCCCCTTCTACCCCGCGGTTCCGCCGAGCCCGCCGGCTCCGCCTCCGCCCCGCGGCCCTGCCCCCGGGGGTGGGGGGACGGCCTCGTCGAGGACCGCCCCGCCTCGCTCCGGCGCGGTGTCCCGGCCGCGGCGGGGACTATGCGGAGATGGTCGTCCTGGCGCGAGGCAGGAACAAAGAGCCGCCGCCGGCGGGCGCCGGGCGCGCTCCGCACTCCCCTGGCAAGCAGGGAGCCCGCGCCGTGCGGAGGGGGGGCGGCCGGCGGCCGGCCAGGAGCGACCCCCAGAAACCCTGCGTGGAGGGGCTCGCGGCCGCCGAGCTCCTAGGTGAGGGAGCCGCCCCCTTCCCTCGCACCCAGACCTCTCCAATCCTTCTCCATTGCCCTCCCCTCTCCCGGGCATCCGGTCGCTCCCCTTGTCCCTCCTCCCAGCACCCAGTCCTGTCCCTTCCGTTCCCCCCTCGGCGCCCAGTCCTGTCCCCTCTGTCCCCCCCGGCACCCAGTCGTCCCTCTCGTGTCGCCCCCCAGCCCTCCCCCGTATGCCCCCGGCCCCCAGCCCTGCCCTCTCCCGGGGGAGGCGGGACGGGGCTCGGTTTCGCTTCCCTCCGCGCTTCCCGCCTCTCGGTGCTCTTGCCCGGCGCGGGCAGCGGCGCCGAAGCTCCCCTCGCCGAGGGGGAGCTCTTCCCGGGGCAGGGGGAGCGCCGGGACGCCCTTCCTCGGCACAGGCGCCGCTGGAGAGCGGGGCGAGGCGCCCGCCGCCGTGCTCTCGGGGCGTTTGTGCGCTCCCGCTCTCCCCCTGCCCGCTCTCCCCCTGCCCGCCCTCCGCACGGGAGGAGGTTCAAAAGAAAAAGCTGATAAGCGCCCCCCCGCCTTGCTCTGCGAAAGACCCCCCTCCTTGCTCTGCAGAACCCCTCCCTCGCTCTGCAAAAGAAGCCCGCGCTGCTATTGGCCCAAAGCTGGAGCAACGGGAGGGAAAAAGGCTTTTCCCCGTTCGGCATCCTTCAGGGGAGACGTGGGGCAATGTGCTGTTTGTGTTAACTAACTCCTGTTGAAACGGTGCCTCTAACCGTGTTGACCAGCTCTGCTTATAGCGTTGTTATGACCGCCTAATTTCTTGGTAGCGCTTTGCTGAAAGGATGGAAGATCGCTTGTTGTTATTTTTAAGTCTGACTTTCTGCTCGAGCGAGTCTGTCGATTAACATGGCTGTGAACAAATTGCCTTTTGACAAGTTATTTTGTAAATGTTATTGCAGGAAATAGAAACCTACTTTGCTTAGTCGCCTCGGTAGTCTGTCTCCGATGTTTAACGCTGTTATGTGTACTTACCAACATGCTGTGTGAAATTTCTTTCAGTGATCTCAAAGTCAAGTATTTTACAGAAAACTCTTAACGCTGAGGATGCTGAACTGATTTCCTTTTGCAGAGGCTGTTCCTAATTTGTGCTTGAAATACTTGTTTTCTCTTGACAGTGTTTATGGATGACAGAAAGGCCTTCACCATAAAAGCTAATAGCAAGATGTGGTTCACTTTCCTTCTGGGTAAGTAGAAGGAATATGTCTGGGTAAAATACTGTTCCTCATACCAGTTTTTCCTCTGGCATTGTAAACTACATCAAAATGTACTTGGAAAGCCAGAAATGCATAGCTTGTGTTGAAAAGGGACAGAATAAAACTTCCTACCTGGTAACGTTTGTTAAGCTGTTACTGTAGCAGTTGATGTGGTATCGAATCATTTGTAGGAAAACAATTGTCAGGTACTTAAGGATGTCTCTTACCCAGCTATTAATTTTTGTGGAAGGAGCGGATGGGAAGCAACTGTTATGAAGTAATGTAATCAGGACAGCTAGTTTTGGAAGGATTATGCGTGGAAGAGCACACAACTGTAGCAGGATATAAATTCAATTGTTATCTCTGAGAATATTTTAGAGCAAATAATAAGATTGTTAATGGTCAAAGTCTTGGAAAAAACATGTAAAATGTTTGCAAAATTAAATAAGAAATACATTCCTGAAGCTAACAAATGTTAAATAATAGCGAATTTGTCAGATGTGCAGTTAGATATGCTCTTAAAGGTGTTCTATTAAAAGACTGTCAGGGTTTTCCAAAGATGCTGGTACTATTAATCACACGACCAGTAGTCCCTGTTGCCAAAGGGAGTTTCTTCAGTTTGATAAATTACATTGCAAAGTAATAGCAGGGAAACAACACTTAGCTTACAAACTAATTGATGAATAAACTGTTCCTGAATTGCTTTGCTTACCTCTCTCTGTTCAGCATTTCTTAGACTAGTAGAAACTTAAATGACATAGAAATGTTAAACTGATGATTGAAATTGAAAAAAATGCTTGCCTTTGAAATTTGAAGGCAGCTTATGCAGAGAGCTTTATAATTTCTGGAGTCTGAATTTGGCTGTGAAACTGGGGTAACCAATTAAATACTTAAGTCAGTCATTTATACTGGTAATAGGAATAAACCCATAATAGCACAGTATGTAAAAACAGTGTTTGCAGTAGCAAAAAATGTACATATACTAAATATGAAATAGGGAGATTTAGAGGTATTTGAGTCTTTGGTGTTGTTTTGATTACATTTTAAGATACAGATCTTAAAAACAGAGGCTCACACCATTGGAGCTAGTTTTGTTACAGGATGTGGGGCTTTTTTCTCATAAGAATTATCCTCAGTTTATGGGCAACAATAAAGTTGTTAGGTTTTCAAGGGCGTTCTTATACAACACTTTGCCTATTATGTTGGGTTTTTTTAATGACTATTGAATTGAGGCCTTATTCTTGACAGCATCCTTTCTAGATTGCACAGAATCTCACAATGAAACTTCTTGACTAAGCTGCAGAAGTAGTCAATGCTTGCACATTCCATGTTGTTCCTGTTCTGGTGTATTCCTACCTAGTCACTTTGGGGATACTTGCAAAGTATGAATCAGTTTCAAGTACGTTCCACATTCTGTTGCATTACAGTATCTCACTATTTGTATACGTCTCTTGGTATAGAAGTTCTGTATATTATGGTTTTATTCTTCAGTAATTAATTTCCGTCATTAGAATGCTTTTTATATGCCATTCACAGTGCTTTTCTTAGAACAGAACATAGGTAAACCCAGGAAATCTGAAGAATAAACTATCAGATTTTATATAATAGCCCTAGACTGCAAAAATCTGATCGTATGCTTCACTTTTAGGGATTCTTAAGCTGGGTGAGAAAATGGCATCTGCACGTTCAAGTACATAGTTGCTGTGTAAGTCTTTGTAGCCTTAGGATTCTAGTATTCCCCTCCTGTCCTTTACTCCTTTGCCTCCCCAGTAAGGACATTAATGTGATCAGAGGATAGTAATTTAGGGGAGCTGATCTGCATTTTTTCCATTAGAAACTAGCTTAATATAAGTGGCTGCATTCTGTTGAAAAATACCAATTTGGACTCATAGTGTAAGTCTATGAATTGAGTGCTTTGTCTCTTGTGAATAATTATATGAATTGCTATGTGATTGTAAAAGCTTTTCATTTTATGCTTGTAATGGAGTGATATTGTGAAATCGTATAAAAATATACGTGAAATTCTCCAAAACTATTGTGAATGGATTTACATGAAATGCATTGACATTAAAGAAACTGTTTACCGAAGGTAAGAAGCAGATTTAAATATATTGTTTTCTCTGTGAAATAAGTGGTCTTTTTGAATCAGAAGTGTAATTTCCGTATTAATAGGTAATTAATTTGCAACAGTAAAATATTCTGTATTTGGCTTATACTAGTAGCTAATGTGTGTCTATTTTGACTTTACTATATACACTTACCTAACATGTAATTTGTCTTAAAATTGATACCTTTTATGCTGGGGTGTGTGTATGTGTAAATATATTTCATCACCTAATCTTACATTGCTGAGAAATGAAATAATTCCTTGTGCAAATGTGAAACTTGGTAAGTGTAAATAGTAAAGGTATGCACTGCTCTGTTTCTTTCCATACAATTACTGCAAGATATATATATATATATTGTAGAATATCTTTTGCTGTGTTGCAGGTATAGCTAATGTGCTTACCTGGAGTTCTATATCATATCCATATCAGCTTTTCTGAAAAAAGGAATTTGCAGCTCTCCATCGGAAGCTGTAGCACCTGAAACTTTTCCTAGGAAATTAAATTCCACTTTATGTGAAATATTTGGAGCAATCCTTTGATGATTTTTTTTTTCCTAGAAAGTACATGTAAAAAGTTAGTTTTAAATAAGAGTTTCTGCTATTAGTTTTGTAACAGAAATTCAGGCTTCTCTTAAAGAAAAATACCTCAGTGACTGAAGTAGAGCTGAAAAACTCTTAAGGAGGTTTCAGCGTGGTATTGTACCACCTCAACTACTACATGAATTTGTTGGTGGTGACAGTGATAACAAGTACTGCCAGCAGCAGCCTTGTGCTGACAATGATAACAAGTACTGCCAACAGCAGCGCTTCCAGGTGTCATGGTTTTGGAAATATCTACTAGGGCATGAAGTATACATTCAATCCACTCCTCATTCTGTGTAAATTTAGTGTTTTTGCAGTTAGGGGTCTTTTGCCCCTGCTGCTTTCCAGAAACAGACCACCCTACATGTGTAACATGCAGTTGAACACGTGCACGTTCACTAACTCTCTGTCTGTATCCCACATCAGTGGCCAGGCCTGTGTTGTGTATTTTTTACCCATGTGCAAGCAGCTTGACCCATTCTGTGTTGTCACAGAGGTGAGGGCCATGCCTGGGTGTGTGTTGGCTGTGGGGGGTGTGTGCAGATCAGCACCCTGGAGAAGGACATGGTGCTCAGCACCTTTCTGGCGCCAGCCGGGTGTGAGTGGGGGGTGGGGTGGTTGTCCTCTCCTCTTTCTCTCTGCTCCTTGTCACCTATGCACATGAGAGGACTGTTCATTAATGATAAACTTTTTCTTGGATTGAAGGCAACTAGTCCACTTCACCTTTCTCTGGCAGAGATCCACTGTGTGCCTAGAAGGCAACCAAGGCATCTTCAGTCTAGGAGTCCTGTGGTTGCTCTGAATGCTTGTTCTTCATCCTTCACTCATGCTAACTTTGCTTCCATGGTGGGCTCTGGATATATTGTGAATGCTGCCCAAGCAGAATGGCGTGGCTTGTGCTCTCTGTGGATGTTGTCATGCTCAAGAAGTCAGAGACCTAGGCAATTTACCTACTGCTTTATCATCTTTTGTCTTTTCCCTTTGTTTCTTAAATTACCTCCCTTGTTCTGTACTTACATGACAACAGTGTGGATAGTCTCTGAATGAACAAATGGGAGATTAATACATGGAGAGTGTACCTTTTTTTTGTCAATTAGTCTCAGTTGGATTTGAGTTGGTTGTCACAGTCCATTTGAATCTCCCAAATTTACAGAATAATGCACTGTAAATGAAACTGATTACATCAGTGGGAAAGAAAAATAAATCTGACAAACAAGGGCTTGGTCCACTTTGTACAGACTAGTCTAACAAAGAAATTCATGAATTCATCATACAAGGTATGGGGTTTCTAGCTCTCAGGTTCTCTAATATGCGACTCAACTTGTAACTTCTGACTTTGCATCTATGAGCCAGTGGGGGAAGTGCTCATGCTTCTTCTTCTATCATGATGTAGGTGTCTCCTGTATCACACTTGGAAGCATGAAAGTCCTACTGGATCCGCTTTAAAAATTTTTGGAGTAAGCAGATGTATTTGTACATTATAACCTTGAAGTTTGGTTTATACCATTTCCATGAGTTAACAGATTCTGAAGAAACTGCTAGACAATCACTATGTGAAGGTTATGGGTTCAGGTGATAATGTCTGCATAATGACATTTTGCCCTTTCTGGCCACTGGGTCCTGCTTATCTTGTGCCCTTGCTTTGACCTCACAGCACTGGACCTAGCATACATCACGCCTTAGTATGAGCTGTGTGTTAGCCAAGTCTGAGCCGGTGAGTGAACAGTCACAGTAGGTATCTCAAAATGTGACAAATTTATGTGTATTGAAAAAAATACTTGTGATTCAGTTTTGTTATTGATAGCTGAAATGGGTGCATTGGATTCTGATGGATTAACATGAATGATGCAGGACATAGGTGGGAGCATTGCCTGTTGCTGAATGCCATCATAATAATTTTAGATTTTCAAAGAGCTGGCCGTAAAACCTAATTCAGATGTTTATATTTTTCTGTTCCTCTGGAGGCTGAGTACCTTATGTGTACCTCTGAAGTGGTGCTGTAATTACTTAAAAGAGCATGGTTTTATGTTCAAGGATTTAAATATTTGAGTAACTTGACACCTTTTGTTTCCTTTACAGCTGCAATTGCAGGAGTCCTACATTGGTAAGATTACACTTGTTGCTTGAGAGTAATATGATATTTTAAAATAATAAAAATATAATTTTGATTTATATTTAGACAAGCTCTTGGGATAATTTATATTTCCTCTCAAAACTGAAGTGTTGCATCTAAGATGAATAATTTTGTTCTTGTGAAGCTGATGTGGAAGATTGTTGCTTAACTACAAATTCATGTGCATTTCCAGTAACAGACCTTTTTACACTCACTGTAGAAAGTGAAAGTCCAGGTAAATCCTTCCAACTTTCTCCTGTGTTGTGGATATTTAGATTCCTCTTTAATTTCTTAGTTTTGTATCACTTTAACCTCTTTAGAGAAATCTGGCCAATGTAAGAGTGGCCTTTCAAGTACTCTTTGTAAATATAATCCTTGTGTTTTTGGTTCCATCCTAATCCTCTCTCTTCCTTTTTTGTAATATAGACTTGAAATAGGCTCCTATAGTGAATTTCACCAGCTGCTGCTTTTGCAGAGATAAGAAGTAACAGCTTGTGCCACTCTCATCTTTGTTTCCTAGCTCAAAAGGAACTACGGATTTATAGTAGAGTTTCTTGCAAATTCCTGTTCAAAAGCAGTGTCATGCATATTGCTCTCTCTGCCTTTTTCCATCCTTTCTGAAGATGAAACTTCTCTTGAAATTTGCAAGTTTTGCCTCCAAAATATACTTGTACTTTTCCTGCCTTTCCCCCCTCCATGTAGTTGCACCTTTATTTAAATATTCTTTTGATGGTTAGTGCGTCTGTGCATTCAGATATAATTCAGGGAAAATTTTTATGGAATAACAGTGCACATAGAAGTACTGTATGTTTGTTTTCACCAATTTTAAATCTGTGATTCTTTCCTTTTGTCATATATTTGAATTTTATTTCCTAATATGTAGACTTGATAGTTTTAATAGCATTAAACTTTAAACTTTAGATCCTTAAGTGTCTACATTTATAGTGCATGAGAGTATTATATCTAGTTCCATAATAAAATTTTAAAAAATGTTCTATGGTTTCATATATTTTCCATTTAAAATAGTCTGAATAAAGGAAAATGTTGCTATACTATAGAAGTAAATTAAAATAGCAGTTTGTAAGTAGACTGAGTCTTCATTGAATGTTTTGCCAGCTCTTCCTTGGTATATGTGGCTTAGTGCAGGTTCTAAAATCTTTATTAAGTTTCAGTAATTATTATTTTTTTACAGGTGTCACTTAACAACCCTTTTTGAAAATGACCGACATTTTTCTCACCTATCAACGCTAGAAAGAGAAATGGCTTTTCGCACGGAAATGGTTAGATTATATTTCAATAAAAATTCAGTAACTGGAGAAATTCTGTCTCTAACCTTGTGAGCATGGCCTTTCCAAAGTTTCTTAATACCTTATAGATAAATAAATATATTTATACCTTGGTACTAAGTTGCAGTACACTTGCATGCAGGCATTTGTGTGCCTTGCAGCTAATCACTATGAATGTGTCTCTTTGCAGTTGACTTAAAATATAGTTTAGAAGTATGAATCTAGTGGACCTAAAATACTAAGCTAGAAAAACCTCGTGGCATACTTTCAATTTTCGATGCATTATGCAGCTTTTTAAAAAATAATTTTTAATTAATAAATGTTTGCATACATATATGCACCTTGTGGCTGCTTTTATTTTGAGAGTTGTGAAATACTGTGCTAGTACATAGTCACCAGCCTAATTGATAGACTTCTGGATGTCCTATGAAACGAGGTGAAAGGAAACCAACATTCCTCATCTCAATGGCAGTAATAGAAGAGATTTGAAACACTAGATATTTGTCTTGAATGGTTTTGTCCTGTTTGTTGTATTACAAAATTTAGTTAAAAAATAAAGCTTGTGTATGGCAGTCTGTGAAGCAGAAGTGACCTCTTTGATTGTAAATTATGATTCTGCTCTCCTTTAGGGCCTTTACTATTCTTACTTCAAGATCATTATTGAGGCACCATCATTTTGGAATGGAGTGCGATCAATTATGAATGACAGACTAACTGAATATCCTTTAGTGATCAACACCTTACAAAGGTTCAATCTTTACCCAGAGGTGAGATATGTTTTAAAAATAATGCCTTGGGATAAATCCTTGGTTTCTCTAGATTTGACTGCAAATTTGTGAGAAATGTAACTCGAAAATGTGGTTGTAAAAATATTGTGACTAATGAAATGTTGCCTAAATATCTTATTTTAATTTCAGATTTAATGAGAAAATTACTTAATATATTATGATCAACTCTCAGATTTCAAGTATGTTCATTCAAATGTGAATACTCTCTAGATCTTAATATTTCATGTCTTGAAGTTGCAATCCAATTGTGTCCTTCTTGTCTTTTGTTCTTTTCACTGAAATCAAATAAGTTGCTGACACTGTGTACTTCAGGAAATGTGTCACATGAAGTATCAGTAGTATGACTGTAGTGTCTTCAGTGATACAGGTACTGAGTTTATTTGGCTTACATTTCGCATAGGGCAGCGTACTAATGAATCATCACAATTCGCTGTGGCCCTAAAACCCATGAATGATGGCAGTTAAATTTACATGCTGTAGAAGTAATTCCTCTGTGGAACACTGACTGCTGTCATTTTGTGTGTACTGGATGTTAGACTTGTTACCTGGTTAGGTTGTGTTCCTTATCTGCTTTTTTTTTTTTTTTTTTTTTTTTTTTTGTCACTAAACATATCTTTAGGTACAGAATGTTTGATTTTTCTGTCTTACAGTTTTGCCAATGTGCCTCAAACTTTTTGCAAAGTGCAAACTCCTTTGGTTAATGTATGCTTCTGTAACTTCACGGGTCAGCAACAGCTCATTTTTTGGAGAACCAAGGACTAATAATGTCTCTAATTGTTGGGTACTAACGTTAATATTCACTCTTCTGCTCTGTTGGAGCAGAGCTGCTTTCAGGAGCTGTATCTGCAAGAGTTCTTGGCATGTGTGTATTTATACAACTTGCATGGGGTGGTTTTAATTGCTTCTTAATTCCTTGCTCTGGAAGAACTAAATGCTATACCTGAGTGGTTTTTGTTATCCTTTCACTGGTTTGGGGTTTGTTTGGGGAATTTTTTTTGTGGATGTTTTTGTGGCTTTGTTTTGGGTTTGGGGGTTTTGTTGTTGTTTTTATTTTTTTAACTCCAAGGGGACTGCTGTTAAGTTCTAGAAATGCAACATTAAAAACATGCCTTACTTGAATACTGTAAAGTTATTTTCTCTAGCTGAGAAAGATTTATTGACTTCAGCTACGGCCTGACTTGCAAAAATCAAAGGTAACTGGTCAAATTAATTTGCTCTTAGAGAATCACGAGTATCACCATGAAAGATGACCAATTGGGAGCAATAGCAGCTGACATTCTGTAAGAATATTAGACAGATTACTGTGCAAAATGTGTAGGCTTGTCTATTTATTCAGAGTTTTCTAGGATCTTCCTGGCTCAGAGAAATTGATGTTAAGGTATGAATTCATTCATCTTTTTTGTGCCTATGTGGGCATGCAAAGCAGACAAATAATCTCTTCTATTCCTTTTAGTAATTTACTGCTTGATGTCTAGCCTTCCTGTAAATGGGGGAGAGGGGGTTAAGTCTATTCCTTGAGTACTCTTGTTTCTACGTAACTACATCTATAAAACTGTCAAAAGGTGCAACTTGACATTTGAGGTATGGTGTCCAAATTTATATAATTTTACTTATGATTATAATGGGGCTGAATGGTAGGAAGATACTTGTGGATCTATTTGTTGCCAATGAAGTTTATCTTTCTGATACTCAGTATCCAGTCATATTTTCTGGAAGTGTTTCATTTGGTGTTTGATATTTTAAGATCTTTCCAGCTCTTGCAGCCCAATAGTAGCATTCAGGCTGAATTTCAATGAACTTTTTTGTTTGCTTAGTGGATTTCAAAATTAACTGCATCAAAAATAGCCTTGAAATCCAGTTACTAAATAGGATGCTAAACTCCTTTAGAAAAGCAGAACAACTTACCTGCACGTACAGATGGTACTAGCCATGAAAACTTTAAAAAGAAGGAGAAAAAAAGGTAAAATGAATCCATGGCATTCATGGCATGTTCTTAGTAAATTATAGATATGAGCGGTAAAACAAATCTCAAGAGCAACAAGTCAGTCTTTGTAGTTATACAATAATATAGTGCCAATAAAGTCCTTGATTTTCCAGGTACTTGCTGCATAGTCAGGTAGTTCTAGTAGTTGTTCTTCTCATCTGTGATCCCTGATGCAAAATGGCAGAGATATAATGTGTTAATTTCTGTGGCAGAGAAATAAACTGTTAATTTCACTCTGTGGCTATTCATCATTATAGAACAGCTGATACTTCTGTGTGTGGCAGTGATGATGAAAACTTGAGTTGGAGTGATGAATGTTTCATAGTTGGTGTTAAAGAGCTTACTCAAAGGCATCTAGTAAAAGGGAATGACTTTTCTACATGTTCTTTTATGGCTAAGGCCTGGCCTGTAGAGATCTCCTGAGTCTAAGTGCTAGTATTTTGGTTTCCAAATTTTGCATTTATTGTCTCATCTGATATGGGACAATAGAAATTAAAAAAATACCGTTGTGCTGTAGCTGACCTAGCAATTTCGTACTATTTGCTTCCATTTTTATACCATGTCTACTGTTACATTTAAACTAGCCTTTGGCACAAAATATTTCTGTATTTTGCATGAAACACAACCAGGTTTACCTAACCTGGTACCTTTTTAGGTGGTGGTGGTCTTGTGCGACGACATCTGCAGCAGAAGCAAGCATTTGTGACATAAAAAAATTGAAGTTGATAAATGAATACTTTCTTTAGTGCAATATCGATTCAAGAAAAGAACTTTTTATATGATTAGGGTAGTGTCACCTTCAGGGCTGATGATGCAAATATGTTAGACACATTGTCTCTAAGTTGCCCTCTGCATTTTGTTGGCCACATATGAAACATTTTCAGATGATAAGAGGAGAGATTTAGATTTGGTTCACCAGTCTCGTTGTTGCTTATTTAGAGATGGGGCAAGTGTCTGGTTCACGTATGCATGTGTGCGCACTCAGAAGTGCCAGGGCACAGATGTTCAGAAAGCCTCTATGAATTCAGGATAGTGTGCTCTGAGGGAAGGAGTCTTGATCTAGAAAGATGTGGTTGTACTTTATATTTAAAGATTTACGTTGTGATAGTTTAGAGACGACAGATTAAGTGAGCCATGTTAATTGGAGCCCTGATATTAAAAATTATAGAATTGCGGAACAGTTGAGGTTGGAAAGGATGTCTATGTCTGAAGATCACCTAGTCTTAACACTCTGCTTGAAGCAGGGTGATGGTAGAGCAGATTGCTCAGGGCCATCTCTGGTTTCTTCGTTGTGAATATCTCTGCCTCTGAGCAACCTTTTCCACTGTTTGACCTCCTTCAAAGTAAAAGCTTTTCCTATGTAGAAGTGGAATTTCTTGTATTTCAGCTTGCTCTTATCTCTTGTCTTGTTAACCGAAGAAGAGTCTGTCTCAGTTATTTTTATGTCCTTCTTGTCTTGGGCAGGCCAGAACTGGACTCAGCACTGGAAGTATGGTCTTAGCAGTGCTGAGTAGAGGGGAAAGATTGCCTCTCTTGCCCGTGTGACATACAGCCAAGGGTACATTTGGCTTTGCAACAAAGGCTTATTGCTCACACAGGTACAAACTTGTCCACCAGGACTCACAGGTCCTTTTCTGTGAAACTGCTTTCTAGCTGGTTTAGTCTGTACTGGTGCATGGTGGTGTTCCACCGTCCTGCAGGACTTTACATTTCCTTTCTGTGAGATTCCTGTTGGCCTGTTGAAGACCCTCTGAGTGGCAATACAAGCATCAACAATTCCTTTCAATTTTGTGTCATGCAAACTTACTGAGGATGTTTTTTTTTCCGTCATCTAGTCTTAATAAAGATGTAGAACACAATTGGCATCAGAAAAAACATCCACAGCTTTTCTGTCATCTACCAAGATGAATATCTCAAAGTCATGGAATTGGGCAGGTGTGATTTCCCCTTTGTAAATTCATGCAGACCTCTCCAATCACTTTTTTTGTCCTTAGAATATTTGGAAGTCATTTCCAGGAAAATATACTCCATCATGTTTTCAGATATCAAAGTGTAATTCCTTATGCTTCCTTTTTGCCCTTCTTGAAGACAGAAGTGATGTAAAGAGTTTTACTAATTGTATGCAGAAAGGAAAAAGGGAGTCATCCTTCTCATACGTGTTTTCTGTGACACCGGGCTGTGACAGCTAATACTGCAGTCTTTAAACATACTTTCAGTCTGGGAATGCCAGGTTTATAACTTTCAAAGCAGCTCAACGGGAGTGGCCACATAACTCATTTATCAACTCTATAAAGTCAGCTATATCCTGACAGAATAGCTTGGCAATGTTTCATAGTGACTTTGCTGTGAGATGGGTCATCACTTTTCTGTGTGTAAAATACAGTGGGGTTTTTTTGTTGAGTGTTAAATTTAATTTGGTTATTGTTATAAAACATTATAAACATTGTGTGGAAAAGGGAAATGTCTTAGATGGCATCTGGAAGCCCTTTCTTATGCATGACTAAACAACCTATGAAAGTTTATCCAAGTAAAAGCTCTTTAAGTTTTCATCCATTGAAATTCTTGTCAGGTAGAAAAAAAATAATTGGTTTTAATGGATTTAATTTGCCTAACTGTCCTTTGTCAATAAGATCTGGGAATTTAATATCAGATAAAGAAATAGTTAAATGGGGAACCTCCACTCAATATTGAAATATGTAATTTTCTCAAATATTGCAGTTTGATGCATGAGATTATTTCAGTGAATGCTTAGTCTATGGTGAATGCCTTCAAATTCTGTTTTCCACCTAGGTGGTCCTCGCCAGCTGGTACCGCACGTATACTGCCATTATGGATTTCCTTGGTCTACCAACAAAGACATGTTGGACTGTAAACAGAGGAAAAGGACTTAGTCCTGTTGAAAGCTGTGAGGGTGAGTTGTGTTTTATTTTAGTTTCTTTATGGAAGCATATAGGTTGTAGCATTACGTGTTTCAGAAACAATCAAATATTCCTGTGTCACTGACGGGCTTTCATTTGGCTAAGCCTGCGTTTTTGGCAGGTTCACAACATAAGTGAGAAGCGTGAAAAAAGATACTTTTATGAACACCAGGGGTGACAATGTGCACGATGCTTATTAGATAGCTCCTCCTACCTAAGTTGAATTCCTGTACTGCACTTCAAAACTTCACAATTGGATTCTGAGCCTTCGTAGTGCTGGACTGCTATAAAGAATAGATGTCCTAAATGTAATTGGAGGCCACTGTACAAGTACTAAGTTCTTGTAGCTTCTGTAGAATTCTGTGTTTTCCAAATTCCTGCATTGCAAAAACTTACCCTCTGTATTTCCTCCCCTAACTACAACTTGAGGAGTAGGATGGAAGGGGAAAAAAGTAACCACAATGTTCCCTTTTGGAGAAACCTTGTTTAGTGTTTCTGCTGAGAAGAATCCTGTTCCTCTTGTGACTTACTAAAATTCTCATGCTGAATAGTCTTATGCCTTCATTTTGTTACCAAAGCTTGGAGGCTGCTGTGTTTTTGGGATTTTTTTTTCCCCACATTTACAGATTTGGCTTATTAAGTATTAAGCATTAAAAGAATCTTTCTGAGAAGTGCTTTTCAGATGTTATACAGCTGGTTAAAGCTGTATTATAGATGGTAGCTTGTGAAGTTGTTTCATTGTATCATTTAAAATATCTTTGTGTGGTGACAAGTTAGTATTTTTCCTTTACACAAAGGCTATAAGAACCTTCTTCAGAGCTGAATGATTCACTTTCTCTAATTTTGTCAGAAGCAATAAACAGTGAATTAATGTATAACTTTTCATTCGTACTTCTTGTAAAAACAAAACCAAACCAACAAAACCACTAACTTCTGAGACTGCTGTGTTCAGTGAGCACGTCAGCTTACTTTAGAGAACTGTCTTGCTGTGTTTTCAGCAATGGTGAATAATTATTTCTGCATACAAAACTATGAAGTTTGCTATCTTCTCGGTAACAAATAAGGCTTCTTACACTGTACTGCTGAAATAATTGGAGCCAGAACGGTTTGAAGAAATAATAGGAAAACAAATAACAGAATGGTGAATGCAGAAGTGTTTGAATGAATAAATGGAAGATTTGCATTATTGGAGAGTCTCTTGGCTTCTAGTAAAACAAAGCAAGCAAAGAGCATGATGTGTGATATGTTTAAAGATGAATTTACTCCTGCAAGAGATGAGAAGTGAGAGTATAGGAAGTACAAACCTGTTCTCAAAAGCTCTGTGAAGTCAAAACACAGTCTGTAGAGAATGTTCTTGGAGATGCTTATGCCTTCCGTACATTGTAGGTTTTTACTTTACATTTAGTACTTCCCTTTTGGTTTATTTTGTTGCTGACAAACAATGCTGTGTCCACGCCTCCTCTCTTTTTGAGAAATTTAGTCTTCCTATTGAATCTCCACAATAATCTTGGTGACATTAAGTTTTTTGGTTGTCTGTTTCTGTAGATATATTAAGGTAGTATGCTGTGTGCTGCGTTACACTGATTGTATGGTGATTTATAAGGAATATGATCTTTCTTCTGTATTTGACAACGTGTTAACTGTTTGTTTGTTAGGGTTGGGGGACCCTGCTTCCTTTTATGTTGCCGTGATTTTTCTTTTGAATGGGTTAATGATGTCGCTGTTCTTCATATACGGTACATACCTCAGGTAAGGCAGCTGAGACTGAGCTATTTAGTCGGTATAGCTGTCAGTTTTAATACGAAATTTTAAATAGTGAGTGCTAAAATATTTTGTGGGATATTTCTTATTTGTTTGTACATATACACTGCTTTTTATTATATATACATTGTCACTGAAAAGTTACTGGAACAGAGAAGCTTTTTGCTTATGATGAAGCTGGAAAAAGTTGTGAAAAATTTCGGTGAAGTGGTATCTCATTGATATCTCAGTGATAGCACTGGGTTGTGGATACTAATGCTGTACAGGTTTTAAACAGCTTTTGAGAGGTTTCTGCTCATAAAATTATCAGTCTAATTCATTTTTAAACAAAGCTTGAATGACAGTATACATTTAACCAAGATTGGAGTTTACCCAGTGCTTTCCCTCAGGTCATATTGATGTCTTTCAATTTTAACTTAACTGAGAAGGCAAAATATGTTTTAGGACAATGCATTATTTTGGAGATATGTATACACTTCAATTTTCTATGAATTTCTGTTTTCAGTATCTGTCCTTAAATTTCAGGAACTATATTATACTTTCATACAAAAATAGACTCCACGGTCAGCAGAACAACGGAAGTGGAAATATTTTTCTGTTTACCTCTATTTTCATTCGTTGATTTTGCAAAAAACCAAAAGGCTGCTACATTTTCTTCTAAAAGAAGTGATCATTTTTCCCATCATTCCCTGGCTTCAGTCTTGTGGTTTTATTCCCTGCCCCCACTCCCTTCTCTGAAGCATGTACAGATAGCTCAAATCAAGAGTAGTGTTGGACAGGAGCTCATAATGTAAAAAGGAAGTTGCCTAGTGCAGGTGTCTGAGGGTGAAGTATATATGTTTGTATTCCTTTAACATAAGAACTTCAAGTCTCGTGTTTTGAGGAAGCTGATAAGCTTTGAATATTCTTACTATTAACTTGTCATCTTTCTTTTAAGGGAGGTGCATGGAAACGTACATTTTATGTATTAACATCATTGAAAAATCAGTAAGGTCCTAATTTATTGGTACTTTTCTTAGGCTTGGGTGGTGTTGGATGTAAATAACTGTCAAATACCTATAATAATTCAGTTTTTAATATAACTGATCTGCAATGTAGGTAGTCAGGATAACTAGAATATAAATGCAGTCTTTGTAGGATGTAAGCCAGGGTTTAAGTGTTGTTAAGGAAAAAAATCAAGCAACTACAAAGTTTCCTGCTGGTAGGATTTTGATCTTATTCTGAAGAATAGTCATAGTCAGATACTAGATCTAGATGATTGCTTGGTCATTATGACTGTTCCAAGGTTCCTCTTGGCCAAAGCAAGACAGAATATTTAGGCTTTTCCACAAGGTGTGAAAAATAAAAAAAACTGAATATAGAGTAATGCAACTCTATGAAATTCTTCTAATAAAGTAGTTAATCTTATGAATTGGTATAAGTCTCCTAAATAAAGCTGACTTGTTTCTGCTTGGCATTTTTAAATGCTTTTTTATAGACTGACTCAGACTTATTTGATGGTGGGAAACCATCCTCTAGTGTTTTCTCTGTCCTTTTTTTCCTGAATATGTTAGCAGTAATCATCTCAGTCTTACATAATTATTTTTTCTAGATTTTCTCTTCATCTCCCTATATGTTCATAGAATGTGTAATCTTTTCATTTCAGCCTTTTACTTTTAGCCTCTTTGCAACTATGGATAGTGATGAAAGGAGATAGGATAGCAGAAGTCTGCTTTCTTATTATAATTTTCCAAGCTAACATGAAATCTCGCATCTGTACTTGCTGTACTCTATAATGAACTTGTTGAAGGAGTTAAACTAGGAAAAAGCTAGTTGCTTTTGTAGGGCTAGTTTTTGTATGGCTAGTGGTTGCTGTGTAGCTCCCTTAGCTAATTTCACCACGAGGTTGGAAGATGCCCAGGCATACTCTGTCCCTGTCCTAGCAATCTGTGTATGGTCTCTTGTTATGCAAATGCACGTAGGAATCTTCTTATATGATACAAGTTAGTCTTAAGTTC
This sequence comes from Clamator glandarius, assembly GCA_033459285.1. Classification (NCBI taxonomy): domain Eukaryota; kingdom Metazoa; phylum Chordata; class Aves; order Cuculiformes; family Cuculidae; genus Clamator; species Clamator glandarius. Next base: position 1,065,494 of record JAUNZM010000702.1, read on the forward strand.
TGGAGCATTCTCAGTTAAAGATAACTGAAGCAATATGCTGAGAACTTATGCCATTTTTAGTTGGTTTTTTTTTAATTGACAAAGGAGTGGCATTTGAATGTTAAATACTTTATGCAATTGTAAAATTCTGCCCCTTCTACCCCCGCCTCTCTTTTCGTGTAGTCAAGGGACATAATACTTAAGCTGATTGTCAAATATTTCATCTTGAAGAATGGCTGGTACATTTCCCATATGTCCTTCTGACAGCACTTTTTCAGTATTTTGGGTTTTGCATATTAATCAACAATGAATTACAGCGTTTTCCCAGATGACTTGAAGCTTCAGCGTATTTTGTACACAGGGAGTGAGAAGACTACTACTTTCATTATTGCAGACCTGACTCTACTAGACAAAGTGTAACTGCATAATCTGCAGTTGTTTAAAAATTACTAATTATTTTAGTTAACATCAAATTTAGGTAAGTTTTTGATTACTTTTTTTATTAAACGTGAGATAAGTGGGTTGCAGCTGAAGGATATGTGCTTCACCAGTTTTAGTATGGTATGGAAGTGTCAGTGGAAATAGTTATGCTTAAGCATTTCTTTGCCAATATGAAAGATAAACTACTGTATCTCCTACATGACAACATTGTCCTGTTGGAATATAACCAGTGTAACTCAACATTGTATGTAGCCCTTTATGAAATAGGCTCCGTTCACTTCCTTTTCTGAAAAAGACACTGACACGGTGTATTTCTTTATTCTGTGCTATAGACTTACTGATCTTTTCTCATGTGGTAATATTAGTTGTCCCTTATTGAGGCCAATGGCTCTAAAGCCTAGAGGACAAGGCTGATGAGGAGTGACTGAGGGAACTGAGGTTGTTTAGTGTGGAGAAGAGAAGTCTGAGGGGGGAGACCTTATCACTGTCTACAACCACCTGAAATGAGGTTGTAGGGAGGTGGGTATTGGTCTCGTTCTCTCAAGTGGCTAGGTGATAGGATGAGAGAAATTGGCCTCAAGTTGCATCAGGGGAGATTCGGATTGTGTATTAGGGAAAAAAATCTTCACTGAAAGAGTGACGAAGTATTGGAACAGGCTGCCCAAAGAAGTGGTGGAGTCACCATCCCTGGAGTTGTTAAAAAAAATTGTAGATGTGGCACTTCAGGACATGGTTTATTAGGCACAGTGTTGTTGACCTGACAGTTGGGCTGAATGGTGTTAGAGGTCTTTTCCAAACTTAATGATTCTATGATTATATGATATAAGCAGTGGTCCACTCAGAAATAAATATTAGCTAACTTATATTTTAATGTTGTATGTACAGTGTAGATTGCTCTTCATTGATGCCTGATATTATTCTACTACCTCCCAATAAACTTAGCTGTACATAAGTGTTGCTTCACATATTTTAAGCAGCATTGACCATTATGAGATTCTGTTTTACCTATTTTTCCTGTTTTGGTTTCTTTGTGTTTTTTTTTTTCTTCCTTTCCACAGTGGGAGCCGTCTAGGAGGCCTTGTTACAGTGATTTGTTTCTTTTTCAACCATGGAGAGGTAGGTCTCCCTCAACAACCGCCCCCTCCCCATTTTTCTTTTTTAAGCTTAAGATAATTTTCATTTCATTAACGATAGTGATGATGCCTGTCTTCTAGGGGATGATTTTGAAGGGAATAAGACATTTTTGAAAGCAAAATTGGCTGTGACTCAAATGTATAGCATGGTCTAATATGTCACCTTAGATGTTAAAAAAAAAATCCTTTACAAAGGGAGCATATTGTAAAGTGGTGCTGAGATTGAAAATTTGGTAGCACAATGACTTCGGGTTTCAAAACATCAAAATATTCTGGTTTTGTGCCTATCTCAGGCTGTATTGAGCTACATATACCCTATGAAGAAGATTCAAAAATGGAGAAGGTTTTTTTTTTTAAAATTGCTATATATTTTATCAGAAATTCACAAATACATGCACACACATAAGACAGGCAAAGAAGCCTCTGTAGTAGTGGCATACTGTAGCCAGAATACACAGAATTTGGTAACTGTGTATGTATACAGGGAATTCCATTGCTAAACTTCTTTAGTAAGTGGCATTAAACTGTCACTGAAAGTATCTCCCTGTGTACCCGGCTAATTCTATTCATTATATTAATAGTCATATATTAATATTTGTTTCAATTTACTTAAAATGCTGCTCTTCTATAATGATATTTTTTGGTGGAAACTGGCTAACTTAGGTTTATGTTAAGAGTTAAATTTATATTTTGTATTCTTATTTTACTGAGCTAAACCTAATAACATAATAGAATCAAAGAATCTATTCATAGTGAACTTTGACAGTTTTCCTGTAAAAACAAAAGTGTGTGTGATTAAGTAGCTGTTTTATTCTTGAGTGTCATTCAAACTGTTTTTCTCCAAATGTCCTCCACCAAGAATTTTCACCAGTGGATTGTAACTGCCTGGTCCAGACCAGATAAAAGTTTCTAAACTTTCTTCCGTCTATAAGGGGATGAATACAAAGTTTCGTGTGTGTTTCCATTCTTCCTAATGGTATTCTAAAATGAATCCAGTGTTTTATCCTTTACTAGGAAATACTGATAACAGAGTAGGCACTGTTTTATGAAGTATGTGAAGGTGATAAATTGTAACCTCAGAAAGGCCAAGTTTTAATGGTAGTGATAATGACAAGAAGAGTTAATTTCATGGTGGCATAGGCAGTTCTCCTATCCGTAGAAGAATCTGTAGGAGAGCTTGTCTCTCTGTGGGTGACTTGACTTGGGGTAACCACAGAGTAGTGTATGCATTTTGGAGGACGGCATGAAATTAGGTATGCATAGCTCTATATAGACTTAGTCTGGGCTTAGGTAGAGCTTAAGTATGGTGACTTTGATTCAGGCTCAGCTGTATGGATTTCTGGAGAGCAACAGGACTTAGTTGCAGAGGTGCATTGTTAGGTCTCAGCTGGCTCTTTGCATTGGTATTGTACCTAATGAAATGACTTGGAGCTGTTTGAATTTAAGTATATATAGAGTTATGGTAGTATATGTAGTTACATGTATGTAGGTGGTCCAGCTTCACTGTGAGTATTGTTGAATCTCATGCAAGGGATATGCATGCACATATATGTGCATAAACCCTCTGTTTTAGCTAACTCTTAAATGTGCCTTTGGTTCTGCATAAATCATCTTGCATGTAGTTCAACGGTCTGTACAGTGGAGCTAGACCATTTGCTAAAAATTTGCTTTCTTTTTCTGGATGAATAGGACTGAGCTATGTGAATAAGCCTGATCTGCAAGTCTTGGTATCTCGGATCTAATATTTTTTAAAAGTGGTTAGCCTTCTGGCACTAAGATGATGAACCTGAGGCAGCATGTTTTTATTTATGCTGTGCTTATGCTACTGTGTTTTAATGATTTCAAGCTTAGACAGATCTGATGTATTTATATCTGCCTCAGAGTTAGTTTACAGCCTTGATAAATCATCCATCAGATGACTGAGTTTATTACATTCTAAATATAGAAAAATAGCATGGGCTACATTAGTTAATCCACTTTTAAGGTAATGCTTCCTTTTTACCACTGTATGTACTTGCCACTTCTTTCCTGGTTTTATCTCCTTCAATATCAAAAGATCTGGTAAATGAAATGCTGTTGTTGTCTTGAAAAAAATCAAAAAGACTATACTGCTTTAGAATAATTATAATTATATTTATTGGTAATAAAAGTGATTTTAAACTGATCACATCTGTGCAGTCAGCTGAAGACAACACGTTCGTGTGTATATATATTTATGGAAGATTTATTTTAAAGGTAATCAGGGTGCACCTTTTATACAGAGTGATTTTAGATAGCAAGGACTGTTTGATTAATATGATGACCTTCTGTACTTTGCATTTGTTTTACACTATTTCTACCCATTTATTAACATATTTGTGAAAGAATAAGAAAATAAGCAAGAAATTGTATGACGTTGGTTCTAGTGACTTGATAAAGTAGTGTTATAAAACATGGTTTTAAGATTATAGGAAGCAAAAGAGAAGGCATAAACATCCTGTAAACTTTTATAGATTAATTATGGTCCATGTTAAGATGAACTACATTTGTGCTCTGTAGTTGTAAAAAACCTACTTCTAATTTTTAGTGCAAATCTATTGCTAGCCTTTTTGAAACCATTTTTTTGTATATCAATGTTGTCCTGTAAAGTTGTAATTAATTTTTTGATGGTCAGTGTCTGCAAGCACTTTATAAAGAGCTGAGTATAAACATTGGAGATGAGTTATAGCTGAGCCGTTTGCCGTGAACCCCAAGAAATTAGTGACAAATCTATTCAGTTGACTTCATTTTGTTCAGTTGACTTATTGTATTATGCTTTGCTTTATTAGGGTTAAAGAGTGAATTATGTAAGTTAGTATAAGCTCTGTAAGAGCTTAATTTCATGTGTTCAAATTTACTGTCCTGTTTTGGAGAGCAGATTTAGATTTTATACTTTCTGTGCTGCTCCTCGTAAAAATGTGATATGTTTATAACCTCACAAACTCTAGCGTAACAAAGAGTATGTTTGTCCTTCAGATCCTCTTCCCACACGCTTTCTTCATCTATATATTCCTGAATTTGAGAATGACTTAGTTACGTGTTTAGTTGGCATCTGCTGTCCTGTCTTTGTTCTTTGATGTTCTGTAGCTGCCACATCTAATTTTGGAAAAGCAGAGAGCTATTTTAATTAAGCGGTGCTATCATAGATAGACCTCAAGTCTGGAAGCCACTTCCTTTTTCCTCCTCCTTTCTGCTTCCTAGATTGTTCTTTGTAAGCTTGTGAGTAAAATCTCACGTAGCATGCATTCTGCTTTATTGAAGTATTTGTGTTTATTCATTTTGAAATACAAATGCATTGTTTTATGGAAATGTAGCAGCAAATGTTATCATCTAACTCAGTTCTTATTTTTAGTGCACTCGCGTCATGTGGACTCCACCTCTTCGTGAAAGTTTCTCATACCCATTCCTCGTGCTTCAGATGTTGCTTTTGACCTATATTCTCAGGTACCTCTTGATTTATACTTAGCTCTTTACAATGATTAAAAAAATTGAATGTCACAGGATGTTTACTTGAATGCATTTATTTAAATATTTATTTAAGTTCCTCTGTGTGCTGTAGCAATGATATCATTAACATAGAAACTTCCCTGTGGTTGTTAAATTCCAGACACTGCACCAGTAGAACTGCAGTCATACTACTCACTAAAAGGAAAATCTTTGCAAAGACATGATTAAAATAAAAATCAGAATTAGTGTGTTGGCAAATACATATCTAAGCTGAAAAAAAATCAGAATTTTTGGCTGATGTAATTTCTTTCCCATGAGAAAGAAGGAGCTACTCCATCAACTGGTTTTGTCCTTCTTAAAGATTGGTATGGTGATTGCACTTAGAATAAGCCTATGCTATGCAAGAGAGGATGCTGTAGGCACCCATGAGATAGTATGCTCCTGCAGTTTTCTGTGACCAATTAACTAGTTGTCAATAGTGGTTGTTTCTGCCTTGCAACATGATTGTATTTCGGTCTTGCCTCTTTTTTGAAAAATAAACGTGGTCTTTAATACTTGAGGGCTTTACCATCAACAGCGTGGCATCAGATTTGTGGTATATTTATGATTTAGCTGAATATTGTACTTGTAACCCCATATTTTCCTTTATTAGGTCATATTGATTTGTAGCTGTTGATGATTAAATCACAAATACATTGTGCTCATCACTAACTTGTGGTTTTTAGGTGAGGAAAAGATATACACTGTCTAGAAATAAATGTTGAAGAATAGTTCGTAGAGTCCATTGCTAGATTTCATGGTAGAAAAACACTTGTTCATTTAGTGCTAAATTTTGAGGTGAAACAAAAAATGAGGAAAATGCACTTTAAGTTAGGGTGATCAGAGTATATATATTCTATACCTATAATTATGACACTTCTTAATTCACTGCTATTCTTCAGATCTAGGTATATAAAATAGTACTTTGGGCTTGCTTACTGATGAGAAGTAGGTATTTAATCAAAGCATTTCAGAGCAAGGTCCCAAAAAGGGGATAAAACGCTCTACTTCCTGTTTCTCAGCTATAATTCCTGCTTCAAGAGAAGCTTTCATTTATTTATAGTAGTGTTCCAATAAAATATAGGGCCTATCTTTGAAACAGAGACTAGAACTGAAATTTTCCATTGTTTGTATCACTTCTATCACATTTGTATAACGTATTACTTAATACCTTAGGCTAATTATCAGCCTGACTTCTGGTAGTGGTTAGTGTTGAGGCTTTGTAAAAGAAGCTTAAGAAAATTTTACAGAATTTAGTGAGACTGCTGTGATCTGTTTGGTTTGGGTTTTACAGCAGAATATTTATGGTGTCTTCATCTGTGGGAGACCACTTAGTGAAATTTGAAATATAACATGCTTCTGAAGTGAACTCAACGCTAATACAGGATTAAATTAATAATGCTTATAGCAGGACATGGAGAATGAACTCTCTTCATTTAAAGATGAGACTCATGTATTTGTCAGTCTCCTGCCCTGAAACCTCACTCAGAGTTGCTAGCAGACAGTTGTGAAAAGTAAATATGGAGGAAATAGGAGAGAGGAGAGTGAAATCACTTTCAAATGCAAACTGTTCTCCCAGAGCCTGCAGAAGAAGCACAGGTTACCTGAAGAGAAACATAGATTATCTCAAGCCAGGAAGACAGCTTCACTGGGGGCCCAAATTAAGTATCTCTGTGGAAACACATATAGCACGGAGAATAAACAAGAGGAGTTAGTTGTGCACATGCCTGCACAGCTGTAATCTCATTGGCATCATGGAGACATGGTGGTATGGATCTTATGATTGGAGTATTGGGTTGGAGGGATACAGGCTCTTCAGGAAGGACTGGCAGGGAAGACGAGGAGGGGGTGTTGCCTTGTTCTCACCAACAAGGAACTGCTGATGGGGAATGTGAAACTCGAGGCAAGCCTTGGCTGCAGTGACCATGAATTGGTGGAATTCAAGATCCTTAGGGCAGCAAGGAGGGCGTGCAGCAAGCTCATTATGCTGGACTTGAGGAGAGCAGATTTTGGACTTTTCAGGGATACACTTGGTAGAGTGGCGTGGGATTAAGTTGTGGAGGGGAAAGGGGCCCAAGAATGATAGTTAATATTCAGGGATCACTTCTTCCAAGCTCTTCCCAACAAAGAAAAAGTTGGGCAAAATCACCAGGAGGCCTGCATGGACACGGAGGCCTGCCTGCTAGACACTTCAAAAATGAAGCCTACAGAGGGTAGAGGCAAGGGCAAGTAGCCTGGGAGAAACATAGAGAAATTGTCTGAGCAGCCAGGGATCAGGTTAGGAAAACTGAAGCCCTGATAGAAGTTAATCTGGCCAAGGATGTTAAGGACAAGAAGAGCTTCTATAGGTATGTTAGTGATGAAAGGAAGACTAAGGAAAATGTGGGCCTTCTCCAGAAGGAAGTGAGAGACCTGGTTGCCCAGGATATGGAGAAGGCTGAGGTACTCAATGACTCAGTCGTCTTCAGCAAGGGCTTAAGCCACACTGTCCAAGGTACAAAAGGCAAAGGCAGAAACTGGTAGAATGAAGGACTGCCAGCTGTAGGAGAGAATGAATTTCAAGGCTGTCTAAGGAACCTGGAGGTATTTAAAAGACGGGTGGTTGAGGTGCTGAGAGGCATGGTTTAGTGGTTGATAGGAATGATTGGACTCAGTGGTCCTGTGGGTCTTTTCCAACCTAGTTATTCTGTGATCTTTGTCACGAACATTAATAGTGGGGTTGAGGGCAACCTTGGCAAGTTTGCTGAGGAAACCAAGCTATGTGATGCAGTCAACATACTGGAGGGAAGCAATGCTATCCAGAGGGACCCTGACAAGCTTAAGAGGTGAGTCTGTGTGAACCTCATGAAGTTCAACAAGGCCAACTGCAAGATTCTGCACCTCAGTCAGGACAATCCCAAGCAAAAACACAGACTGGGCAGAGAATGGGTTGATAGCAGCCCCTAGAAGAAGGACTTGTGGGTGTTGATTGATAAGAAGTTCAGCATGACTTGGCAATGTGCACTTGCAGCCTAGGAAGTCAACTGTGTCCTGGGCTGTATCAAAATGAGTGTGATCGGCAAGTTGAAGGAGGTGATTCTGCCCCTCTACACTGCTACTGTGAGACCTCATCTGGAGTACCATGTTCAGTTCTGGAGTCCTTAGCACAGGAAGAACATGAATCTGTTGTAGCCATCCTGTGGATGATCAGTGGGCTGGAGCACCTCCTATACAAGGACAGACTGAGAGAGTTGGGCTGCTTTAGCCTGGAGAAGAGAAGGTTTCAGGGAGACCTTATAGCAGCCTTCCAGTACTTAAAGAAAGCCCACAGGATATCTGGGGAGGGGCTCTTTATCAAGGATTACAGGGATAGCTAGAGGGGGAGCAGTCTTAAGATGAAAGAGGCTATCTATAGATTAGATATTGGGGAGAAAGTTTTGACTGTGAGGGTGGTGAGGCCCTGGAACAGGTTACCCAGAGAAGTCATGGATGCCTTGTCCCTGGAGGTGTTCAAGGCTACGTTTGATGGGGCTTTGAGCAACCTGATCTAGTGGAAGATGTCTGCCCATTGCAGGCAGGTCGGAGCTAGATAATTTTTAAGGCCCCTTCCAATGCCAACCATTCTATGATTTTAAAGTAGTTGTGGTCCCAGCTGAAATGGAAATTGTTGTGACCTGACTGTAGAGTTGTTACAAGAAGGTGGACTACTGCAGGTGACAGAGGTTGGCCTGCAGTATTACATGGTGCAGGTAGAGGAACTTGTTTGGTAATGAATGACTCATAGTTAGGAAACATAAAGCATCAGAACTATTGTTTTTGAAAAAATGATGGAATGTAGATATTAAGTTTACCTAAGCAGTGTTGTTTGTAGTTGATCAATGTTGCTAGCTTAACTTCCCAGGTAACTTTGTCTTTATTGCATTCTCTATTTTGCTTTTCAATAATATGCAAACACCTGTGTAATTTTACTTACTGATGCCTATTCTGTTTCTTTTTCCCCAAGGATTCCGAATATTAATACAGGAAGCTTGATTGCACTGTGTGTTTCTAATATCTTTTTCATGCTTCCCTGGCAGTTTGCTCAGTTTGTTCTTCTAACACAGGTAAGACCATAGTGATCTCTAAATAGCCTCTTTGTCTTATCTAGGCAAATTGACTGCTTTGTATCGATAGCCATTGAATTCACAACTGTAGCAATCCTTTCCTTTTAGCCAGATTTTGCTCTTGCGGTCAGGAAGGATTCAGAGCATTTGTCACATCAATATTTTTCCTGTCTTACATTTAAAAGGTGATCATTTTACACCACTCAGTCTCCTGTTTCCAGGACTAAAAAATTTGTTTCTTTTAATGGCAGCCTCCAGCCTAAGATCAGTACATTTGAACAAGAAAAATCTCTGTATATTGAAGCACAAAAATAAAAAAGGCATTGATCATTAATCTCTTTAGGCTATTACAGATTTTCAAATTGAGCAATGTTTGCATGGCATGTAGTATATGGCATGATTTTGCATGATTTCCTATCTAATTTTGATGAGCTCATGAGCAGTGGCCTTATTGTCTGAGAGTTCAAACAGTTTAAGTAACTTTAGCTAGTGTTGAAATAGAGTAAATGGTAATGTGAGCAGTAGGATACTGTCAAACAGCGTATGTTTAGTGTTGAGGTTTATTGAAATGTAGCCTGTTGATTGAAATCTGTTTGTCTCCATGCCTTTTCACTTCTTTGTCATGCTTGAAGCAGATCTTGCTTGGTTTGAATTGATAGTTTTGAACGATCATTATATGCTGTGCTATGCAAATTTTGTAACTGCAGAAGAGTAAGCCATTAAATTCTGTAAAATATTGTAAGCCACTCATTTCTATAATCTCTTTAAGATGCTGGGCCTGAAACTTGAAATTACTGGTTAAATTTGTAATTTCATTAATTTACCATGTGACTTTTCACAAGCTGCCCAATCCATGAATTTCATTTACCTCGGCCACAAATTATAGATGTTGCCATATTTTGCTGAAAAGTTAAGGTTAAATAATGATAATGAATAACTTCTTGGTTTTGATTTGTTCTAAAAATCTAAGGATGAAAGGTGATGTGTTAATGCTGTATTTTGATGACTTGCATTTTTGTAAAGCTGAATACTTATTTCTTAAATATTCTAGTATGTTTGATAATGGTTATTCAGAGCACCACAATAGTTTTTTTGAAAGAAACTATCATAGAATCACTAGGTTGGAAAAGACCCACTGGATCGTTAAGTCCAACCATTCCTATCAGTCACTAAACCATGCCCCTTAGCACCTCGTCCACCTGTCTTTTAAACACCTCCAGGGAAGGTGACTCAATCACCTCCCTGGGCAGCCTGTTCCAGTGTCCAATGACCCTTTCCATGAAAAATTTTTCTCTGATGTCAAGCCTAAACCTCCCTTGGCACAGCTTGAGGCGATTTCCCCTTGTCCTGCCCCCTGTCACTTGGGAGAAGAGGCCAGCTATCTCCTCTCTACAACCTCCTTTCAGGTATTTATAGGGAGAAATGCCTAAGTATTTACTTAGAAAAAAGCTAGCAATAAAAGTTATTTTATGATTGTTTGAATAATCAGTTTTGTATGAATGTGCATTGAGCTAGGAAAAGTACACCACTGCAAATGATTTTAACTTATCTTTCACTTTTGATTCTAGATAGCTTCATTATTTGCTGTGTGTATTATGGGTTATATTGATTCCTGCAAATTACAGAAGATACTCACTGCTCATATGGTAATACCTCTTTTTGAAATCTTAAATTCCCTCAAACAGCTCAGAGCATTGAAAGAGACCATTTCTCTGAAGTATTTTCCTTAGTTACAAGAGGGTTGAAAAGATGTAATAATAAGAGATGGAGGAGCCTGGATTTGAATATTAGATATTATGTATATTTATATCACAATGTGAGGAACTAGGATCCCCCTGGTGCACAGGGGTTTTTGAACTCAAGAAAAATTACCAGCCTAAAAGATTTGTAGAAATATTTGCCTCTCCTATCTATGCTTATCACATGAACTTGAAGATACAGCCTCAAACAACAGAGTAGAAAACATAGGAAGTAATAAAGTGTGAGCAATAACAAGTTGAAAAGACAACATTCTTCTCATGCTCTAGGTTAGTACAAACAAAAAAATGAAATGTTGATAAGTGAAAACTTACTGTCAGCAAGTCTTTATCTCTGGAGAAGAATCACAACTAAAATTGGGTTTTGAGGACTACTATAGTCTTGACCTTGCAAAGATGATGTGGTTGAAATATTTGAAGAAATAGTTAGAGGACAAAAAAATAATTTATTAATCTCAGGAAAAGCTACATTTTCAAAAATGATTGAGCAAGTCAACAAAGAAAGGAGATGAAAAATAAAAACTGTTGAAGTTCCTGCACAATATATCTTATTTTCATTTTTAAATTGAAGATAATGATCAAGTTTTGCTACCAGGAATTTTACTCTTAGAAGTGAGATCACAATTTTAAATATACAGGAAGATGTAAACAACATTTTTGAAGAAATATAGTTGTCTTTAAAAATAGATTTTTGCTAAAATTCTGCTGTGCAAACTCACTGAGCAATAAAAGAATATTTACCACGGGAAAGAAGCTCTGGGGTAAATTATATTTCATACGATTTCAAACATATTTTGAATTACTATACATGATAAATTAAAGACAGTAGTTCTATGGAACTAATTTCTGATATAAACTCAGGACACCAAACACTTGTTCCCAGTCAGATTGAGCAGGACAATCTGCAAGTAAGCCTCTTGGTTTAGTTATTGTTTGACAGAAGCAGGATTAAATAGTTCAGCCTTTTGACTTATGTCAATAGCTTGTATCATGATTTTGGTGTCAATGTGTCATAAGCCTGTTTACAGATTGATAAACAATTGTTGCATTACAGAGAAAGTATAATGAGGCTGGATAAATCGCTAGTCTTCGTTTTGAGGTGGTTTTAATTTTTGCTCCCCTCGCCAATTTTCTGTGGAAAATGAGTCTAACTGTGAGGGGGGCAGTACAAAAATCTCCGTATTTTTAAAAATAACTACACTCCTTATTTGTGTATATAGAAGAAGGCAGAGGTTGATCATTGATTCTGCTCTCCAAATTAGAAAATGTAATTTAGATTGCTTTCTGCTAAAAAGAAAGCATAGAGAGAGATCTTGATAGCTGATAAAAGTTGAATTTCAGCCTTGGTTTTCAACCTCATGTAGTTAAATGCCTGTGATCAAACAGTCAGCATTCTGGTTCATTGACTTTGGTGATGATTTTATTTTAAATATATGCTTCTCAGTTTGGAAGAAAGGAAAAAACATTTTTATGCTTGTCCAGGATTCTGAAACATAATAAAACAGGATGGAGAAATAATATAATAATTTGAAAAAAAATTATAGAAAGACTGTGCTAGGAATAACTTCAAAACTTAGCTGCACATGTAATGTAAGATGAACTAGCTATATGATCAAAGCTTTTTGTCTATAAGTACTTCTAAAATATAAATTAACATGATAGTCTACACTTGGCTACCTACTGCCATTAAGTCCTTATAATCAGTGGTTTTGGAACAGTTCTGTAATGTGATTATGAAGATTGCAATTGCTGTGAAGTAGGTGTCTTTAAATTTAAAGCTGTTGATACAAAGTAATCTACACTTGGGCATTTTTTTTTTTCTCTTTTCAATTTAATTATTTTTATTTTCTTCTTTCAGGTGTCTCTTGTAGTGTGTTTTATTCTGATGTTTGGTAATTCGATGTTACTGACATCATATTATGCTGCATCTTTAATAGTTATCTGGGTAAGTTGTTCAAGAATAAAAATCATGACGTGCTACAACTGTAATGCTGTACTGTTGTGTATTTATTGATGTAAAATGTGAAATTGCTAAGTTACCAGATAGTTGAGAAATCTTTCACATAACAGACAGAATTAGACCTTAAAGACATTTGGAGAATGTGTAAATACTAGTTTAAAGTATGTTTGTAAACAAAGACATCCTCATAATAGAAATTCAATTAAGGCTCAGTTCTGTTGTTTTAGTAAAAGTACAGGATTTACCTAGTGTGTATTTTTCACCAGAATACTTGTAAATCAAGAATATGACCAAGGAGGAGTTTATTTTAAATGTTTCTTTATTGATTGTGAAACTGAAAATGTAGAACAAATGTCTAAACCATATATAACAACGTGTTTGTACTGTTTGAAACAGCTTAGTCATACTGCCATGTTAGTGAAGTTATTCACTGAATACTCATCTCCTCGTCATTCACCATCTTAATTTCTCTTAAACAGGAAAAACAACACCCAGCATTTTTGAGTGTCATACTATTTCTTTTAAGTGAATTATGTACTTGGGTAATAGGAGATAAGACTGTGTGAATAGATCTGCTTTATCACTCTATAAAGCATCTCAATTTCTGATTCTTTTTTGCCTCTCCTAGAAGTTTTGGTCAAGCTTAGTGATTTTTTTTTCTTTGTTTACATTTTGTCCATAAACAAAAGAGTGGTAATCTTTTGCTTATGCTAAGAATAAGCTCTCCTGGCTACTGGTGCTTGCTGTAGTATAGTTTCCTTGTTATAAACCTACTCTAGTTTCTTGTAGCAGCTTGTAATTATATAGTAAGTATGTACATTGAATTTTTTGGCTATTTTCGATTTTGGAAAAAATATTTCTTGTTTGTCTGTTATTTGTGTGCTTATAGTGGCCTCCATCATAGTTTCACATATGGACCGAGTTTCTGAAAGCTTTTAAGTTCATTCTCAGTTTCTCTTAATTACTTTGCTCATCAAATTAAGGTGAATCTTCCTTTGTGGTAAAATGAGGAATATGATGTGAAACAGTAAAATACCAGCAACTCTTCTTAACCCCCATATCTGTTGCCTCATTTGAAAATTTTGTCCTATGCTGCCAGTAATTTATTTATTTCTTCAGATATGTCTTTTCATTCATGGAAGCACACATAATTCAGTTCCTCATTGGGTTTCCTTTAAAGAAGCCTAGAACTTTATAATACAGACTCCACTCTTGTTAATGAGAAGAGTGGTCTTCCATTAATTGTGTATAAACTGCAGTAATGTGTTACTGTTTTGCCAGTGCAGGGTGAAATAAGAATATTATTAATTCATATTTCAGGTTGTATTAATTATGGAGGGTTTTTTTAAATAAATAGCATTGTGATTCAATAGACATTTACCAAAATCACAACACCCACATCCAGGGTACTGGAATATCTTGTTTTTACTATAAGTAACCTGAAAATGTACATTCATTTTATTAACAGGGAATTCTTGAATTGAGTCCAAGAGTCTTGAAAAGTAGCAGAGGAGAAGTCTATGTTTGGGTAAGGAATTTCATATATTTGAATTTCAGAAAAGAACTGTGACCTTCCCCCCCCCATTGTATTAATGAAATATAGAAATAACTTATGACTTAGTTTCTAATAGTTGAAAATCAAGAAGTATAGCTGACCTACTCCCTTTAAGTAAATTGTCCATATTCTCAGAAATTAATCTGGAATTACTGAAGGAAGAAAGGGGCATAAACATACATTTATATCAGAAAACGGGAGTAGCCTTCAAATGGCAACATGTTGAATGATAAGATAACAATTTAGACATATTTACAAAACCCAAGATCTGTATGAAAAATCTCTATAAAATGAAGGACAATTTAGAAAAGGCAAGTAAAAGGCTAACAATGGTTGCAGAAATGGAGATTACGATACTTCATTAAATATTCACTTAAGGGTGTCCTATGTAATTTTTGGGGGATATTTTTTGTAACAGTAAGCACTAAAGGAAGCAAGTTAGAGTAAAACACTGTATAGTGTGTGGATGGTATTTGAGGGCAGTAGAAATCATGTCTAAACATACAGGGCATCCCCAAAACTATGACAAACACAAAACTGTAGCACTGTATAAAACATGAGAAGCAAATTGCTGCTTGAGATTAACCTGTGACAACACCTGAAAAGGGAGCCTGCTGAGACTGTGCCTGGCTTAAGATGAACCTTTTTATTTAATGAAGGGTAACCTGTTAGCAAAGCGAGGTGGAATTGATACAGACTTAGAATATAAAGGAATTAAAAAAATAGGTTTTTAACAAAGTGCAGTGCATGTATAACCTGCCAATCTAGTTAGCTGTGGTCCCAGAGAAAATGGGAGCTTAGGCAAATCTCCTCTCAGTTTTTATAAAAGAAATCTAAGGCATTTGTAGAACTGCAGACCAGTAGCTCTAACGTTTGTGAAAGAATAATTAGTTGAACAGCGATGAAGTTGTTATGGGTATATGTACATTCATATAATGAGATAGGTTCGAAACGTGAAACCAAGTCGTGCCTCACAAATCTATTTGACTTCTTTGAAGGGTATAGATAAGGGTGTGTGGGTGAATGTAATGCATCAGAAACCTTTTGGGGAAGATATCTAACTGGAACTATAGATGAAAATAAGCTCCCTGGGATAAGGTGTGAATGTTGGAAGGGATGGGAACAAAGGGTTGGGATTAAATAGTAAGTTTTCAAAAGAAGACCACCACCTCCCTAAGTAAGTATATGAAATAATTGCTCCTAAATAAGTCCTTGCCACTCAGCAGAGAAATCTTGATGTTCTTATGAAAAGTTCTCTGAAAACATCAATTTATTACTGAGCAGGCACCAAAAAAAGAAAATATATGATGGAAGTCATGGAAAAGGAGCTGCGGAGAAAGCAGAAAATATTTTTTTTTATTATTTTGTAAGCTCACTCATACAGTATTGCATGCAGTCTCAGTTAATGTGTCTTACTTAAATAAAAAAATTAAACAATAAATAAAATGAAAAATTAAAATAAAAAGGATAGAAGGCCTTCCTCCAAAATGTACTAATATAAAACTTAAGTAAAGAGTGTATGAAGATAAATTATTAATGTGGAATTGCTAAATAGCTGAGGTTTTAAAATAGGTTAGAATTCTACATCTTGTAAATTAAAGGTAAATATGACAGGACCAGTGAATAGAAGTAGTTTATTTACTGCCCCTTATGTTAGAAAGCAAAAAAAAAACAGAGGCTCTCAGAAAATGATTAATTACCTCCTAGGTATTCAGGTTCATTCACAGCCATTAAATGGACCTATTGAATGCAACCCATCGTCACATAAAAACCCTGGTTACGTTACATTAGAATAAAGATCAACTTCTATTTAGTTGTAATATTCTCTCTGAAAGTACCTGCTGCTGGTTCCAGACACAAGATACTGAGACTGGTTGTCCTTCTTAGTTGATCTGGTTTTATACAGAATTGGATTAGATTGCAAAGAATTTAGTAGTTCTGGTACAGAGATAAACATGATCTGTAACTAAAAGTAGTAATTGTACACACTTTATTAATATTTCCTTCAAGCTCCAACTTATCTTGAGGATACTAAAAATCAGGAAATTCTGCTAAAGATTTGAATTACCAGGCAGTCAACCTGATAATATGGAAAAGTGATTGGTGGGAAATAATCACTGCACACTGGTGTATGCAAAAAAGATGGAAGTGACAGTTAGGCTGCCCCTGTTTTTAACAGGGGTACATTCTCTGCCACAGTGTTGTGTGCAGTGGTACAGCCGTAGTATAAATCAGTTGTACAAAATTATTTCAAATGTAATAGTAAAAAAAACTTTAAACACTCCAGTGTACTGAAGTTTGGAAGTGTAATTGGTTAAATTACTGTACTGATAGTTAGTAGCTGAATTTTAATAAATCTTTTGGATTAAATGATTTCATTAGAAGTTTGAGATGTTTATTTCATTCTGCCTATATTTTTTTAAGGTCATTGAAGCATGTGCCTGGTTGTTTGGGACAGTCACCTTGAAGTACTTAACTTCTTTAATCTTTGGAATAGCTGATGATGTAAGTTTTCTATCTGAGTACCTGGTCAAGTGAATTTCAAAAATTTTGTACTTAATATTTTGATTTTGGCATCTCACCGATTATGCTTTCCTGAAATTCCACAATTTGTTTTGCAAAAATCAGAGAGGAATTGCATATTTTCTTTCTCATTTATTATGTATTATCACTTTGAGGTGTTATTACCAGTTTGTAAAAAGGCAGATATTTTTACTATTGAATTAGTAAATGTTCTGTATGTAGATTTTCAAATGTGGATTTATAGATCTTTATTTTGTAAATCTTCTACATACATTTCTTCTTTACTTACTATATTTACTTACTTTATTTACTATGTAATTAGCACTTCTTGCTTCAATTCAGCCCCTTCATTGTCCGGTTCTGCTGTTAAAAACTATCTGCACACGTGCATCAAGGGACAAAAGAGGGGAAGCTCATAATGTAAAATATAAGTATGTAAAATATAAGTATGCGAAACTATACTATTGTTGAACCTAGTTGTGATGGTAACACCCTTTCCTTCTGCTTTCTACTATTTACTTAACACTGTCCAATCTGAGTTATACTCAAAGATGTCATTTAATATACCAGGAATAGATTTTTGATGCTCTATTAACAATATATTAAATGGTATAAACTTATGTTCTAATTAAAAATCTCATGTGCATTTAAATTACTTTGTTGCAGAAAGCAGGACAGATTTTGCTTACCACAGTTTTTGGGTTTTTTTTTTTTTTTCCCCTGTATATCCTACTAGGCTCATATAGGAAATATATTAAAATCTAAATTTATTGGCTACAAGGATTTTGATACATTAATGTATACCTGTGCTGCAGAGTTTGACTTCATGGAAAAAGAGGTAATTTGATCAAAATAGATGATTATGGAAGAAGGATTGTTTTGTTTTGTCTTATTTATAACTTAAAGCATCTGAGAGCCATAACCTCCTACAGCCATCGTAAGTTCAAGTGCTTACTCATGAAGTTGGAGACATTAATTAACTTATGCTAAATTTGATTGATTTTATTGCTTTTAAATGAACTAAAACCAAAGCAGTGTTTGATTTTTATCTAAGATATGTGCTTGCTTGAATGAAAGAAGTGCTTGCTTAGGGATAAATGAAAGGTTGCATTTCTGTTAACTTAAGGTTTTATGTGGCTGTCAGCAACTAGTTTTGAGTATATGGAGAATCTGTTGAGAGCTGCAAAGGTCTTGTGTGGTAAATTTAGACTACAGAAAGATCATTGGAGCTTCTTAACGTGGCATTAGTAGACTTTAGTTCATCTCTATAAATATGTGTTTAGAACATTTATAGGTTCCTTAGCCTGTAGTACTCAAATCCAAATGAGATACAATCTACTTAGTGTTTGGGTGGCTTGCCAAAGAACTGAGAATAATTTACTAATGAGCCCACTACTATATGGTTTCTGGTATGATTGCTGGGTGGAGTTTCTTTAAACTTACTTTATTCTTCTTGAAAGTTTAAATTTACATTTTGTTTGAGGAAGAATTCTCTATATTGTTTTCTTTTAAATTACCAGTGAAGTAATTATATGTGAATGGAAAGCAATTAATGCATTTTATTTCTATTACAGACTCCAGTAAGATATACAAAAACTCTGCTATTGCCAGTTGTCCTGGTGGTTTTTGGGGTAATCATCAAAAGGGTGAGTGATTTAGTGAATCACCTTTACTGTGATGTGCTTTTTAGCTTTTTTGAAGCAATTGCTGCTTACTTTGAGTTGGGAAGATGTTATTGTGTTAGGTTAACCTTGGCTGACTCTCAGGTGCCCACCAAGCCACGCTCTTGTTCCCAGTCCTAAGCAACGGGGGTGGGTGTTGAAAAATCTCATGGGTCAACATAAGAACAGGGAAATCATTCACTGATTTGCTGTCATGAGCAAAGCAGGGAAGATGAATGTATTGTCATTTCAAAGTACAGTAGAATTGTGAGAAACAAAAACAAAATTAAAAACACCTTCTCATCCCTGCTCCATTATTTCTAGGCTCGGTGGGTCCCTCTCACAGGCTGCAGTTCTTTAAGAACTACTCCAGCATTGGTCCTTTCCATAGAGTACCTACTCCCCCTCCTTCACTGACCTTGTCGTCTGCAGGGTTGTTTTTCCCACATTCTTCTTATCATTCTCTCTTCAAGCTGCAGCACAATCTTTTTTACAAGTTATCAATGTGCACCACTGATGTGCTCAGCTTTGGCCAGTGATACATCAGTTTTGGAGCTGGCTGGAAGTGTCTTTAACGTGAGGGCAGCCCCCCTGCTACCAAAACCTTGCCATGTAAACTCAATACAATTAAATAACATACATTGTTTTCAGAAATGTTTGCTTAAAACTCTGTATTCTCTTTACATGGGTTGTTGAAAAGGCCAGTCCTGAATCAGTGATAAAACTTGCTTTGATGTTAAGCATCAAAAAAATTTCTACTGCATAGCTGATGAGTGCTATAACTGGTTTATAACTGTTTTTGTAAATTTGATTATGTATAATTTGTGTGAAAACAACTTACAGTTTACACAGGAACAGATGAGATAACTGCTAACTGCCTGGCTAATTAAGCATCTTCAAAAAGAATTTCTAGCTAAAACATTGCATGTCTTTATCTTAGCATTATCTCAAAATAAGATTACCCAAGTGTAATTTAATTGAGCAAATGTTGAAAATGCTTTAGAATTCTTTTGAAAGTTTATTCATACTTTTTTGTTTGTTCTTGTTTTCTTCAGGCAGTTAAATATCTTATGTGGGGCTTATCTCAGGCAGACCAACATGAAAGGTAAATATTGTCTTGTTTTTAAATATAAAACTCAATTTTTTGCTGGAATCTTATTTTATTTGCTATATGCTCAATAGTTTAGAGTTCTGCATAATGTTGGCCCTTTTCAAAAGGGTAGATTATGTAGAGTTCAGGAACTGAATGGCTTGCATGTACTATATGTGCTGTTTTTATAGGATGTCTAAAATTGTTTAGTTGCTGAACTTAGTTGTAGACATCTTACCTCTCTTAGCCCCAAATTTTCTGTTTAATAGTTTACTTTTCTGCTCTTTTCCTGCACCAGTATTTGTGTGCCTATTTACTTTTCTTCTATAAATAGTGACTGCAAATTCATTCCTCCCTATTATTTTTTTTTCCAGGTTATAAAGGTAACAGAGTTTTGTCTTTAGAGAGAGATCCCAACTGTATTAATTTTGTTTTCCAAATGTCTGTAATAAATGCTTTACCTGTCACAAACATTTGGCATCACTTGATCCTGTGTTCAAGAGCAGTTGATTTGTCCCATTGAATGCTGTCATTTTCCTGATGTATCTTTTCACTTTCTGGTTTTTTTCTTGATTTATCACTAATCATTTCAGTGATCTCTGCTATCCATGGCCTAGTGGCTGTGACCAATATTTAAACACGTGTGAGCAGGATTCAGCATCATGTTATCAAAGATGTTTTTGGACAGCAACAAGTATACATTATTTTAACTTATTTAACTTTTGTATTTCCTTCTGAGAATCCAAAACTGACCTATCTAGTACCTGAGTAAATGACTGACTCTTTTCTTATTAACTGTGTTCTGCCACTCTTATATTCCTGAAGTTTCATTCTCTAAATAAGCTCTTCTATATAGCAATAATTAATAGCAATAATTAATAGAAATAATTAAAAAAGCTGCTAAAATTAATTTTCAGATTTCTCAGTAGATATAGGAATTATGAAGGATAGTAACTGATTTGCTATATATTTTAAAGCATGTTATAAAGGGGAAAAAGATCTGTTTAGGTGCTAACTCATGCTTACTAGGTTAGTTCCATTGTCTAGAGCCAGTATGGATGACTTCAATGTGAAACCAATGCCTCTGTACTATAAAAAAAAATAATGTGACTTTTCTGGGGATTTTTTTTGGTTTTGTTTTTCAGAGAAGAACGTTTTCACCATGGTGAGGTAAGATTCTTTTTCTGCACAATTTTTCTTACCTTAATGTGAATACTCAGTATTGAAATACAGGTTGCAATGGTCTGATCCTGATATGTGATTTATTTGAAGGTAATTATTTGTGTCTTTTATTCCTTTATCTTAAATGGGGTGCAGTACGTTACCAGAAAAACTCTGGAATGTTAAACAAAAAATGTACTAACTAATGCTGGGGTGACAGTGCAACAGAGCTTTTGAGCTTTTCCTGTAGCAGTGCAGAAAGCCACTGAAATTATGTTGGACCTACCATTTTCCCCATACAGACTGAGAAGGAGATTGTTTTCATCACTGGGGCTTCACATGGCAGATAATGTTCAAGTTCTAATTTAAATTGTACCACAATGAAAATAATTCTACACGTGGTTCTTGTAGTAAAATTACCCCAAAAGTATGACTGAATATCAGCTCTCTCATGTGGTTTCTTTATTTACAATTAAATAAGCAAGGACAGTGCAAAACCTTCTTAACAGCAGTTCATTTGTGGTTTGTGCTATCAGAGAAATATCATGCCACTCACAATAGGATAATCCATTGGTTAAACAGAAGCATTGATTCAAAAAATGCTGCTATGACTTAGAGCAGCACTTCCAGAAGTAACATAGATTCAAAGTCAGGAGTGGTGAGTGACATCTCTGCTTTTAAACCTTTTTTGACAATAGTAAAGCAAGCTGCCTGAAGTTGTGTTAGTACCAAGGATGATTTTATTTACTACTTTCATTATACTTAGGTATTTTAGATATTAAGTAGCAAGGTCTCCTCACTTCTATGAAGAGGTTATACAAGAAATTTTACATGTGTTATTGCCTGTTTTATGTTTCAGAATCTTTTGCCTAGCTAGCAGGTTCTCCAGGTCCTTTTGTTTTTGTTGTTCAAGTTTATATTTCCTGTTTTTCCATACCTTGCTGTACTACACGCAGCAAGTCCTTATTACTGTCTGAAATGTGTAGATCTTTACTTTGACTCTTTTTCAGACAAGCTTGCCATTTAAGCTATAATGAAAAAGATGTTTTATGTTTAATGCAAAAATTAAATATGTTTTATGGTTTGGTTTTTTTGTAGCTTGTATACCATGCGTTGCAGCTGTTGGCATACAGTGTCCTTGCAATTTTAATCATGAGACTAAAACTGTTTTTGACACCACATCTCTGTGTTATGGCTTCCTTGGTGTGTTCAAAACAGGTAAGGTCTTTTTTTAATCCTATGCCTACCACAGTACTTGGAGCATTACCCAAATATTTGTCCTGAAGCAAATTTCTGAGTTTGTGATTGCTGAATCTGAGTGTACCAGTTAAAAATAAACTGGATTATATTGCTCATCAAAAAATACGGTCACACAAGTTCATTGCAAATTTCTTTATTGACTATTAATTTTATCCAGACAGCATTTGACTTTGCACTGTTTTCATAGCTCTTTGAGCTTGTGGCCTTGCATATTTTTTGTATATTAATTCTCTCCAGAAGTATGGTATTGAAATCTTGCATTCTGAAAACATTTCAGCTTTAAAATTCAAGTCAAATACCTAACTCAGGTTTAATTTTCTTTGCTTGAAATCATCCATAACATGTTACTGGATTTTTTTCCAGATATAAAAGATCTTAGAACTGGCTTTCCATGTCTCAGTATCTGAGGTTTTGAGCAGTGAAGTTGATTGAATCTGTATCTAAATAGCTACTTGAGAAACTTTGCAGTTGCAGCAGAAGTAGGATAAGCAATCCTTTGTCTGGGAAACAGAGAGGGTGGCTGGGACCAGAGATGAGCAATCAGTTGTACAAAGTCTGGTTGAAGGCCAGTAATAACAATGTACACCAGGGGTCAGTACTAGGTCTAGTGCTGTTCAACAGCTTTGTTAATCATCTGGATGATGGGGCAGAGAGTAGCCTCAGCAAGTTTGCTGATGGTACAGAACCAGGAGGAGTGGCTGATACACCAGGCAGATATACTGCCATCCAGAGGGATTTCAACAGGCTGGAGAAATGGGCTAGCAGAACTTCATGCCATTGAACAAAGGAAAGTCCCAAAGTCCTGGACCTGGTGAGGAAAAACTATAGGCACCAGTACATGCTGTATGCTGACCAGCTGAAAGACTGCTTTGTGGAAAAGAACCTGGGGTTCTGGTGAATGCCAAGTTGAACATGAGCCAGCAATGTACCCTTGCTGCAAAGACCACCAATGGTATCCTGGACTGCGTTAGGAGGAGTATTGCCAGGAGGTTGGCGGGGGTGATCCTTCCCCTCTGCTCACCACTGTTGAGGCCACAGCTGGAGTGCCTGGGTTAGATTCTGGATTCCCCAGTGCAAGAGGGACATGGACAACTAGAGAAAGGCCAGCAAAGGGTCATGAGGGTGGTTAAGGAGCATCACTTCTATGAAGAAATGCTGAGAGCTGGAGCTGTGTAGTCTGGAAAAGAGAAGGCTCAGGGAAATCTTATCAATGTGTACAAATTCACAGGTCTTATTTCCCAGCTTTTATTTAGTTGTTAAAGTGCTGGTATCCTCTTAGGTGGTCTAGTTGTTTAAGTAATAGCAGTTACGCTCTGGTTACATTTTTGTAAATGAACTATCAGGTGTTTAAGTAATTTGAAATGAAGTTGCTCTTCACAAGTCAGAAAAGCCAAAAGAAAAAACATTAGTTTCTTCTAACACTGGATTTCTAGAGAACAATTACAATATAAATTAAATCTGTCCAAAGTTAGTTTTTTCTTGTTTTAACTGTGTGTTTCTAGAATAAAACTGATAGACTTTTCTGCTCTGTTATTGTTGAAAAATATTTGTAGGCTTTTCTAGTGCTTGAAGCTTAGAGCTAAAAATGTTTATGTATTTTTTGCTGTAAGAAAAAGCCTCTCAGCTTTCTGAGAACTGAAAACCAAAAAAAAATCTGAACTGCTTTTTTTTGCTGTGAAGAGACAAATAGACTCTGAAAGACAGAAGAAATTGCCTTGCAACTGGTAATACCTGGGAGATGAGCAGCTAGGAATAGTTTATATTATTATGTATGCTCATGCATAGCAGTGTACAAATGAATTAATTTTCCTTCATTCTTCCAGACCTACACAGAGGTCAGGCATATTTGGTGTATTAACTTTCCCTGGATAGTACTGCCATCCTCGCTAGAGTGTTTAGCAAGTCCTTTAGCACGAGAATAGAGTACACTGTATTTTAGAGAGGTGGCTTGAGAGTTTTAATGATTGAAGTAGTTCATAGCATATGTTACCTTTGTTAAAAACTACCTGATTAGTGTAGTCTGCCTGGTGGGAGCTTTTACTGTGAAACTTCATTTTATCTGTTCATGCTTTAATTAAAAAAGTGGGTAAGGTATATGAGTACATTTGAAATGTATGTAGTTAGTACAGATCTGATATTTTTGAAATGTGAAGCCTTAGTTTAATTAACAGTAGCTTGGAAAAAAAAAGGTCAGATATGGATGAGGTAAAGCTTTCTTGCTCGACATAAACTTCAATATAGCACAGTTGGTACTCCTTAACTATTCATTTCATATTTGTATGAGTATTTGTTTAGAGCCTCCAGCAAACTGTCTTTAGGAAAAAATGGAAGGGCCACCTTTTTCAGTTCAGGAAAGGGAAGTATAGGATATAACACAACACTTAACTTTGTATCCCCAAAGTCTGCTATTCTGATATGTTTTTGGAAGCTTGCAGTACAATCTCTAGTACATGTGCTACAGCTAGAAACTCTTGATGTAAATAGGACATATAATACTGTAAAAATGCAGTTGGCATTATTCAATCATCTTTACTTGCACAATTTGACATTTGAACTACAACTTTAAAAGCTGCATTAATGTTAATTTTCTTTTTATTGTAGACTTGCAAATACAATGCCCTGCATTTGGTAAATGTGAATAGTTCTTACGAGGTCTCACTGAAGTTTAGTGGAGAAGCAATAGCAGATGTTTCATGTTGTAATAATATACATTGCCTTCCTTATGGAGAAATATAAATGATTTGTGCTGCATACAACATTACAGAAAAGTTGTCTAGAAATTAATCAATTCTTGCATTTCAGTTGTTTGGATGGCTCTTCTGTAAAATCCAGCCCAAAACATTGGTCTTTGCTATTTTAGCATTGATGGCAATAGAAGGATCAGCAAACCTTCAAACTCAGTGGAATATCATGGGAGAATTTAGCAATTTGCCACAGGAAGAACTTTTAGAGTGGATAAAAGTCAATACCAGACAAGGTAAACTGTTTAATAATATATTATGTTCCACATTTACTGTGAGATATAAATATAGAACTTGGCATGAATGACCACAGAGGTATTGCTGCTATTTGTGGCTTTACCCTGGGACTATCCTAAAGCTTAAAAAAAGCACCAAAAACTTGCTTTGTTAGGCTCCAGGCTACCAGTTTGGAGGTTCCAGACTCTGGTGTAGTATTTTCTACAACAAAAGTGGTTTTGCAACGTCCGATTAAAATAGGTTTTTACTTAAATTACACTGGTCCTGTATGTGGGTCCATGATCATAAGTTTGCTTGAAGAGAATTTGAAGTATGCGTGTGTTGTGGTTGCACCTGTGCTTTGACTAAAATGAGTAAAAGCATCAAAAGATCAGCTGGAACCAGCAGGAAAATACTTTGAAGCCAAAGTGGACTGAGATTTTATTGGTCGTTTAACGATAGTGTAAGAAGTGACAAATGAAAACTTGTTAAAACAAATACATTATTCTACCCATTCAAGAAAAATAAGATGTATTAAATCTCCATTCTTAGATGTTTAGTTATCTAATGACTTATATTGAAATCTAGATTTTAAAAAAAAACAAAACAAACCATAAAATGATTTTGTGCATCTCCTGTTTGTGTCATGTAAGGCCTTTTCAAAAAGAATACCCTACGTTCTTCATGTTTTTCCACAGGATTGCTGTTTAGATACTTGAAGATTACTTCTCTGGTTTTGCTGCTTGATGCTTCATTTCATACATGCCTTTCATTCTGTTTCAGATGCAGTTTTTGCAGGAGCAATGCCTACAATGGCAAGTGTTAAATTGTCTACCCTCCGTCCTATTGTAAATCATCCTCACTATGAAGACGCAGGATTAAGGTAAGTTTTGAAGTGGGGGATTGATTTTTATTTGCTATTCTCTTAGGGCTGGTAATATACAGTAGAAACAGTATCATGTTCAATTGCTAAATTTATTAAAGTCTCATGGAACTTGATTTTTTTTTTATTTTAATCAGATTGAAAGCACACACATTATCTTCAGCATTTGTATTCATCAGAAAGGATGATATGGCTTCAAACCTATATACAAGCCAATCACAGCATAATAATGGAATTGGAATTAACCTGTAGTAGTATTCTAGTTACTCCTGACATTTTAGACAGCCTTTAATTTTTTTCTCAATATAACCAATTTAGTTATTCCTATTAGCTTTCTGTGATTGGTTGGAACTTTTTTCCATAATACCTCTAAGTATTGAAATGTCAAGACTAGTTGAAACTGAAACTTTTTAATTGAATTACTGAGTTTTTTACTTTGTTATTTTCAAAATTAGGATATTTTTCTAAATTGAAATTGATTTATCTGAAATGGTCCTGAATTTCTTCTTTTAATTTTAGTATTGCAGCATCATTTTTGATAATTTGGTAAAACTGTTGGCAAAAAAAACACAACAAGAAAACAAGGTAGGGCTAAAGGAGCAAAAGGAGGGAGAGGATTCTTATTACATGCCTTATGTCCTTAGTTCTGTCTGGCATGAACTGGCTTTAACTTTTGATCAGCCCTGAACTGTTCAGGCAGTTGGATTAGATGATCATTGTAGGTCCCTTCCAACTGGAGTATTCTGTTCTATTCTATTCTAACTACAAAAATATAGGACAGGGCATGTTTGGGAAAAAGCTATCAGTATCAGAAAATGAACAGGAGTTAACATCATCATGCTTAGTACAATCAAAAGAGGATATTGCTGAGTAATTTAAAAGGATCACAAAAGGTTTACAAATGACGATTTTGCTTGATTTAGCATAGGGAGACATTGTCTCTTGCACTCTGTATTTAAAAATGTCTGTACAAAGGCAATGAGCATGACCTTTTGCAGAGAGACTGGGCAGATGATTTCTTCTGATCACCTCCATTCCAAGGAAGGTCATTTCTAGTCTTGAATACTTTATGGTGGATGTGTTGCTTCGACATCTCTACACTTTCTATTAACCATAACGATGGATCTTGTTATAAAATTGTCTTCTGCTACAGAAAAAAACAGAGAGCTGTATACATTGTTCTTGGAATCATTGTATTTGTGAAGAAATAAATGCAAATGGCACTATTAATTTAAACTTTGTCTTAGCCTACTTGTGTTCTTGGCCAGTCTAAAGTTAATTGTTAGCTAACTTTTTGACTTTTTCTTGCTAGCTAACTTTTATATTACTCTTTTTGAAGGGCCAGAACTAAAGTGGTGTATTCCATGTACAGTCGAAAACCTGCAAAAGAAGTAAAAAGAGAATTGGTAAAACTAGGAGTGAATTACTACATTCTGGAAGAGTCACTGTGTGTAAGCAGAAAAAAGTGAGTAATCTCTATCACAAGAATGATATGTCATGTGGATATGTAGTCTAAGATTCATATCAAGTGGTAGTTTTGAAATGTTGGCTGTGCTTTATTAAGGTGTCCAAAACATGTTTTTGTCCAGCCACTGCAGATATTGACAAATATAATTAACTTTACCCTCATTAGCGACCTTGTGGTCTTTGTGTGCACCTCAAAAGCAGTGTTATATGTATTTCTAAACTTCACTGTCAAATACAGAAATTATTCACAAACAAGTCATTATTCTATGATAGCCTATGTAATGAAAGCCTAGTATGAATAGAAGGTACAGAGTGCAAGGTAGTTTGAGCACCAAAGTATTATGCTATGCTTTTTTTCCCCCCTTCTCTTTTTGACCTTCACAACATGACTAGTTTTGATTTTTTTTAGTTTATTTTCTTTGCATTTAAAATAAAATGAAGGGATCTGTTCTATTTCTTTGCTGTTATCTTTGACAAAATTAGGAAATTCACAGTAATTTTAGCTTTGAAATATAACTCTACAGGGAACTGATGTTGGTTATATGCCTTAATATAGAAAGCAAGGAGTTTTTACCTTTGTTTAAAAATAGTGTTTTATTTCCTGAGTTTTCTTTAGAAATGTTAGGAGTGTGAACATCACCTTCCATTCTATAGGAAGTTGTAAGTGTTCCTGGCCATGTATATTGTATAATTAGAGTTGTTTTACATGTTTCCTCCTCCAGATTAATTCTTATTAATTATGTAGCCACAAAAGCAGGCAAATTTTATGTGTTGACAATACAGTTTTTTAAATCACTTCTGTATTTATTGATTTTGTAATCTGATAAGAATTTCTAGTGTAAAGACTAACTTAAAAAATATAAATGGTACAATCACATATTCATGGGGAGAGTTGGCTGTATGGCTTTTGATGGCTTTTCTTCATTTCACTTTTCATATTCGTATATTTTCTAGGCCTGGTTGCAGTATGCCTGAAATTTGGGATGTTGAAGATCCTGCTAATAGTGGCAAAACTCCTCTATGTACCCTTATGAGCAAGGATTCCAGGCCATATTTCATCACAGTATTTGAAAATAGCAATTACAGAGTCTTGAAGATTCCAAAGGAATGACATTTCAATGCAAAGAACCGTCAGTCTTTCAACTTTTTAAACTAGTAACTGTAAGAATTCTAAATCAGAAATACTTTTTCTACTAGACCTGAAATGGAAAAATGTATATTATTTTTTTTTTTTACCATTTTAAGTGAATTCTGAGTATAGAAATATCTTAAACCTAACAGTTTGGATTTCTATTTCAGGGTCAGTCCCTTGAGATTTGCTATGCAAATAACTATATGTTTGCACATTTTATTTAACACTGATCCAAAAAGAGTTAAACGTAGCTATGGAAAGTAACTCCGTTCTCAAAACCAATGATATTGTGAAATGGGACTGTCAGAATGACTTAGCAAAGCAAGTTTGTTTAAAGCTTTGGTGCTAGCAGCTAGGAACAAAGGAATGGTGCTATAGCATCTGGCATCACATTTCTCATGTCACTTTCATTACCCATCTCCCTTCTGGACAAGGTGATAACAGAAATTCTCTTAAAATTCAGTTTCACTGGTCATGTCTGAGAGAAACACATTTTTTTTCTTTGAGAGGATTAAGAACATTTGTCATTTTGGATCACTTAACACATGCTTTTAAGCTTGCTTTTGAAATGGAAAAGTTTGTAGGCAGCCTTGAAATTTCATTTTTTAGGTGCATGTTCTTGGAATCTTACTGATGTTAAAAAAAAGACTAATAAGGGTAATATTTGCAGTGAGCAATAGTTCAGCTTCTCAATGTCCGAGGATTTTTAGCATTCTTATGCATTCAGAATGAGCTTGGCATAATACACACGAAATTTTTAAGGGAAAATGCTTTATTCAGGAAAAATCTGTCATAGCCTTAGAAAGATACTAAAGTAAATTCTTCACTGCCTTAACTAGACCTTCAGCGCCTAACTTAAGACATTACTTTCAAAATTTATGCCCTATTTTTTTCACTATATATTATATCTTGCCTGGATTTTACCATCAGCATTAAAAGAAAATGAACTTTCAATTGTGTGGAAATAATTGCTCCAACAATATTAGACTGGTTCTGCAGTTTTTCTGTCATCTCAGTGTCACACCAATGTTATAAGTAATAAAGAATTTAGAAAAGATCCCCAGTGCAAGGACACCTTTTAGTTGTTTAAGTGACTTGATAGAATTTTTGTTTGTTCATTGCTATTGGGAAGTATCACAGTAATTGTGATTCTACAGTGTAAGACTTCTTCTAAAGTCTAATGTTTCTCAGTGTATAATTCATGTTTTGATTTTGTTTTGGCTTGGGTTTTTGTTCAGACATCAGTCTGTTGATTTGACTGATCTTTTTAGCTCTAATAGCATCTAGCAATATCAGATGCTATAGGAATAGCATCCATCATGCCTATAACAGTATCAATTAAATGGAAATCTGTGATAAAGTAGTAGTGTAACAACTGATCAGTATTATAAGACTCCTTATTTTTTTAAGATCTGTTTTATTGAGAGGATGAGGGAGACTGGCTGAAAATGCATTAGCTTTTTAACTTTTACAGAATAGATTTTGGAAAAATTTCTATAAGGAGACGATTGCAAAAAGGCCTTTTGGGAAGTCACTTTTTAAAATGTTAATTGAATTCAAGGAAGCAGGAAAAAATCTTTGTATCAATATTGTGACTAGTGTTACAGCACAAAGAGGTACTGTATTTTTATGAAGTTTATGCCAACTGTTGACATGTACTTATGTGGATAAATAAAAAAGAAAAAGATGGAAGTTCTTCTCATGTTTCTGATGGATGTTGCATTTCTGCTTTTACATCTATTAAACTGAATTTTAATACAGTTGCCACAGCAGATATGAATGAAGCTCAATACTCAATGCAAAGCAGTGCTTCAGGTTAAACCAAACTCTTACACCTCTTTCTGACCTCCTTTTTTTTTTTGAATATCAGTGCTGGAATACATGAAAAGACAGTGAGAAAATGTGAAATGCCTGTTTACATGCCAAGTGAACTTAGAAGGGAGCTCAAAATTGTTCTTTTTTATTGTTCTAAGTTTCTAAACTCAGGTAATCAAGAATGAAGCCCAAAGACTGGTAGAATGAAGAAACATTTGAAAGTTAAGGTTCAAAGATGCAGTTGGATAAAAATGTTCCTCATTTGATGAGGAGTCTGTTATAAGTACACAGCCAGACCCTGTTTGTAAATTTTCATCTTACGGTGAGTGATATGATACTATCCCTCTCAACTGGTCTTAAACCCAAATAGTTATGGTCTTCTAATGTTAAGATGATAAATTCTAGTAATGGAAAAATAGGAAGTAGAAAAAATGTAATATATGATTGTGGGCAAGATTCTTGAATTGGGTGTATCGTGCTATTAATTTCTTGTAATCTCAGTAATTTGCTCTCAGTTCCAAAGGAAAGAATTTGAGTTTAAATAATACATCTTGCACATGGGAACCTCATGTTAACATGCTAATCACTGCAACTTGAACCAGAAACCAGAAGTTTGAGATTTCTTGGCTCTCACTGAAGTGGTTATTCCCTTTGCAAGACCCTAGTCAATAAATGTGTAACTCAAAGTAAACTAATTTTTAAATTTGCGCTGGCCTTAACATAACTTAGGCACAAGCCTGGAATACTTCTGTACTTGAAAACATTTTCTATTATTCTAGTAATATTTGATCAGATAGGTTTGTTGCCTGGAATCTGAAATACTGCTAAATTTGAGTGTAATAAATTTCTTCAGTACAATGGGCACAGTTACATTTTGCTGTCAGTACTGCCTTGCTCTCAGTCATTCTCATCTACTATTTTTTTTTCTTTTTTTTTGCAATTCAACCTAAATGGTGAAACTAAATCAATCACTTTGATTTTCTTGATTAAGACATTGAGTTCCACAATATTGGACTCACACCAAGTGAAATAAAGAAAACTCCTGTAGCCAAAGCAAATATGTAAGGAAGATTATAAACACATGGTTGTAAAAAATTCAGCATTGTTGAAAGCAATTACGAAGTGCTAATTATGTCTTGGGATCTATATTTTGAGATTACATTGCTGTGTAGTTTCTGTAACTCCTTTTGTTTGACCTAATTTAAGTAATGTGAAGGACTGCAGTAAAAAAATGTGGGATCTTATAACCCTGAAGTATAACGTGCTCCTGAGTGATTTTGGCAGCTGGACAAAGGGGTCAAAGCACTAACTGATAGTAGTGCTTTCCTATGTAAGCCTTGTCATTGTACTATGAGGAGAGAGTAGGATGGCAGATATAGCGTGAGTGAAATTGACTGGAGATGTAAAATGGCATGTGGAATTCTGAGGGCTGGTCAGTGGCACAGAAACTATTTGGGCAGTGAAACCTCTCAGTCCTATTGTAAACATTCTCATCTGTACATATACAACATAAGCACTTCTGTTTCAGTAAAGTCAAAGTGAAACATTGTGATTAACTGTCCCAAGCAGAGCTTTAAGCTGTTAGGTTGGAGCAGAGGAGCAGAGGGATTTAAGACGGTTAGGGATGATCTCCCTTCTCAGCAAGTTGGCTTTTTTCTGATCTTGTGCTCTGATTCTCCGTTATTGATGGAATTCATAGAGAGTATGGAATCATCCGTTGTTTGATGGGTTTATCATGTAGTTTGACAACTTTATTACTTCCTGTTACAGCATGTATAGAACACTTATAGCCAATAGATCATGAGATAATAGGCATGTATAGAGTCAATGAATAGTTCTGGTTTCATATCCAGCTGAGGAGTTGAGCTTGATATCCTGCATTTCAACAGCAGTCAGTGATATCAGAGCCTTTGCATTGAATATCGGGTCAACTTAACTGGGCTTTGGATCTAGTACTTGCCTTGAGGACCTCCACAGCCATGTCAGAACTGCATGGGAATTTATTTCTTGTAGAATTTCTTATTTTCCTGTTGGGAAAGAATGTACCAATTGATTACTGTGTAAAATGACTGCAAATGAGAGAACCCTGTGGCCAATCTTCCACCCTGTTGAGATTATTGATTTATAAACTGTTTGTTGAGTGCAAGTAGCACTTGTACTGTCTGTTTGGTAGGAAGGATATGGAAATGCTTGTGAGATCTCATTTCAAGACAATACTGAGCCTGAAAGAGGACAACTTCTAAAGGGAAAACCTCTGTCCTCTTGATGTTTCTCCAGAAGGAAACGAGTCAATTGAGTTCATTCTTCAGGCTTTACCAAGCTTATGTTCAAAGCCAGCCCCAAATTCATACTTTCGTTACTTATTACCACTGTTTAGAGACCTAAGCAGTATCATCCTTCTGTTACAGAATAACTGGTTGCTCAACTTCTGACTACAAGTACCTAGGGTGTCTTAGGGTGCAGTTAGCAAATGTTATTTGCAGACAGTTAGTGTTTCCCTGCAGATATCTGAGTTCTGGGGAAAAAAAAAAATCAATCCTCTTCTGGCTTTTATAATTTACTTCTAAAAATTGGACTTATTTTTTTTCTTAGCTAAAGAAAGGTGATAAAGGCTGAAAATACCTCAGAACAGGGGTATATATAGCCTCCTCTTTTACCCTGAATTAGCTTTGTTATGGTGCTTGAATTACTGCCTTGCTTTGCTTTCATTTTGATTATGAAAATGTAATGCATCTATGTCTTGGAGAAGATAGCAATGGCAGGCAAAGTTAGACTTGAACTTAAAAGCTGAGTAGAGTAGGAATTCTCATATGCCTGGAGTACTTTAAAGGCCATCTAACCCCAAGCACAAGTTGTGTAAAAGCACTAGTAGGTATTTTAGTTAACCTTTGCATCCTTTGTTCTAGATCCTTGCTGGATTTAGCTGCAGCTACCAAGCTACAGGCTGCTGCATGCATGATCTTTGCTCTCATAGTCTTTGACCATTTCTGGGTTATTACATAATTTAAAAGGATGAAATAATTTGAGAAGGGAGAAATGGTAACAAAATGACAAAATTGTATTCCATGACTTCTTTATTTAGCACTTTGAGTTTACTACCCTCAATTCTTAAAATCAATCAAATGTTACTCAGCAAGTGGTGCTGTCAGAATCTGTAACTGATTTTTAAACTAATGAGGTCTTGGTTGTTTACTTGAATATCTGCAGATTTGTTTTATCCATTAGGTTTATGCCTGAATAGAAAGGGATTGTAAAGACACCCTTGAATTAGGAGCCTGTGACATGTATTGCCTTCCTTTGAACCCTCAATGTGCGGCTGAATTGATAATTGAATTTAGAAAGAAACCTGTCAGCACTGATGGTTTGGTTTGTAAGATTGTCCTTACGCATGAAGTAGCAGCAAAGCAATAATGTTCCAATTGAAATAAATTGAAAAGCATAAATATTTGCAATGTCGAGGTGCAGGAGAATTGCCAAAAGGAAACATGGTTTCAATAATGTCAGACTGTAGTAGGAGTGTGCTTCTCTGGTTTTTGGTTTGGTTTTTTTTTTTGTTTTAATTCCTCTTGTGCTGCTTTCACTTCCATGCTGGGAAATGGGATAAAACCAAACAGGATGGAATTGAGCAAAATTAAATAGCAAAATTGAGAAGGTGTTTGTGTCTTCCACACACAACCTGTTTTTTCTAAACTTTGTCAAAGTACTTGGATTACACCAATGAACTAGGAGATGGAAGCTGTACATGTTAGCTGGTGTTCCTGTAGTCTGTGGTCGTTCTCAATTGCTCTGCAATGCATTTATTAATGAGTTAAAAAGAGCCTGGACTCCTTACAAGGTTAAACCTGAAGTGCACATCATCATCAGGACCTCACAGAAAGAGGTAACAATGACAGCTGGAGGAAAAAAACACCACATCATTTACGTTTATTTGTGTGGTCTGAAAATAACTTTCTTGGCTACAAATT
The DNA here is from genome assembly GCA_033459285.1 of Clamator glandarius. Lineage (NCBI taxonomy): Eukaryota > Metazoa > Chordata > Aves > Cuculiformes > Cuculidae > Clamator > Clamator glandarius. The sequence continues at coordinate 1,099,819 of JAUNZM010000702.1, forward strand.
CCATATGTAGCAGATCTCAACTAATTTCTGTGAAATTTCTGTGTAAACTATGGAGAGTGTGCTATGCTATTCCATAATGATAGAAACTGAAGTGGAAGTATCACAGCTGTGATCAGACAATATTGTCTTCAGTGTGGTCTTGAACTGCTGATGTAGTAGGAGCAGGATTTATTTTCAGTGAGGAATCAGCATGTTGCTACTAACCTAATCAGCAAAAAAAATATGTTTTACTGAAGAATTAGTTCAAATTACGTAAGAATGGCAATGTGTAAGATCATACTGGTCGTTGGACTAAATGTTCCATGCTTTAACTGCATTTAAGAGTGCTATGGATAAAAGCTACATACTGTATCACGATGTAATCATTCAAACAGAGTGTAATCCAATGTGTCTAACATATGTAAGCAAGTAGAAAAGCACAGAAGAGGCACACTGGACATCAAAGTATTTCCATACCTGCTGCATACTCCTATTTATTGCCTTTATGTAGAAGACTACTTAGGATGCTTCTCAAGTTTGCAGCAGAAAAATGAGGCATTGTTGAGAACATAGTGAACAAACTTTAGCACAAAAGGGGTGAAGGAATGGCTTTTCAAAAGTTGTGTATGATTTTGTGTGCTTTCATTGGGGGGTGTGTCCTGGCCCAACTTCCAGAAAGAATCATGGAATCATAGGGTTAGGGTTGGAAGGGACCTTAAAGATCATCTAGCGTACACTGCCCGTTCATGTCTAGCTTCTCATCGACCAGCACTCCCAAGTCCTTCTCTGCAGAGCAACTCTCAATCATGTCATCCCCTATCTTGTACTGAAATTGGGGATTGCCCCAACCCAGGTGTAGGACCTTGCATTTGGCCTTGTTGAACCTCATGAGGTTCTCACAGGCCCACTTCTCCAGCCTCTCCAGGTTCTTCTGAATGACATCCTGTCCTTCTGGTGTGGCAACAATGCCATTCAGTTTGGTGTCATCTGCAAACTTGCTAAGGGTGTACTCAATCTCGCTGTCAATATCATCAATGAAGATATTAAACAGCACTGGTCCCAGTACAGACCCCTGAGGGACACTGCTTGTCACAGATCTCCACCTGGACTTTGAGCCAGTGACCACTACTCTTTGAATATGACCATCCAACCAGTTTTTTATGCACCATACTCTCTACCCATCAAATCCATATCTCTCCAATTTAGAGAGAAGGATGTTGTGGGGGACTGTGTCAAAGGCTTTACATAAGTCTAGATAGATCGCATCTATCAGTTTACCCATGTCCACTACTGCAGTTACCCCACCATAGAAAGCCACTAAGTTGGTTATACGGGACTTGCCCCTGGTGAAGCCGTGCTGGCTGCCATTAATCACCTCCATGTCCTCCATGTGCTTTAGCATAATTTCTAGGAGGATCTGTTCCATGATCTTTCCAGGCACAGAGGTGAGGCTGGCAGGTTGATAGAAACATTGGTTGAGTCAGTCACTTAGAACTGGCTACTTAAAGCAAGACTTTAAGCCTCAGATCTTAAAAGAAAGGCACAGTTTAAAAGAAAAGGAGATAAACTGATATCCTACTGATATCTTCCCCTGGGCTATCTATATAACAGTAGTTACAGTAAATCTTGGAACTGTTTCAAGAAAGAAATTTTTTGTAAGAAGATTGTTTGATCCTCAATGAGCACTTCTTCAAGCTGCTCCTATGCTTTGAATGTAAGACTAGAGCCTGCTAATTGGTTTTTGCTGCCACGTGAAGCACACAATTTGGAAACACAACTGAGGGTGAACAGTACAGACACAATATCAGTTTCTGGTCTCTTGATACCCTTTCATATTTTCTTCCTTATGGCCGCGCGTGACTGCAGGCCACCCTTCACTATTGCTGTTTGAGTTGATAGCAGAGAACAAGTGAATGATGAGGGCATTTTAAGGTTAAGGGAGCAGGAGCCAGATTCTCTTCCTGGCTTATGTTTATAGCAGTGGCAGATGGTCATTGCAGTAAAACCTTCTGAATGTTACTTGTATTCATGGAAGTAAACCCTGTAAATAATATTTGTTGATTCCTGTGTGTCTACCTGATTCATGGCTGTGAGAAAAAGGATAGCAGCAAGAAACCAGGCCATCTAAAAGACACAGTCAAAACTGAGAAGGTCATGTAATATGACATAGGATGTCCCCATGGAACATGGTGACCTGCCAGCATTCAGTCATATTTCATCTATATAGATCACTACCAGATAAAACACCATTCAAATGCTTGACCTTTGGGTGGTTGCCCTTTAGTCCACTCACCCAGCAGCCAGGAGCCCATTTTTCCTCAGGCTTTGTTTCATTAGCAGCTGGATTCCATTTCATCACTACTATGTAGTACTAGCATGTGTGTTTGATTTTGGAATATAGAAGAGCATAAACTAGTCTCTGGCTGAGAAAGATTCAAAGACTGAGGGGAAACAGTGATCACACTCAGAGAAAAACAATAATAAATTAATCTTTTTCACTGAGTTTATTAAAAAAAGTAAACAAACTAAAACAAATGGCCAGCATTTGAAGAAACCAACCCTGAACTTAACTCCAAATGAATGGCTAATGCAAAATAGAGGTATGATAATGTTTAATACTGTCATCTTCTAAAGGCTTTACCTTCTCAGTGATTTTAAATAGTGGAAGGATTTTGTCTGGCTAAAGATGTAATTTCACATATGCAGCAGACCAGAGTAAACAAGAGTGCCACTGAAGAAGTCATTCGGCTCCAGCCAGCCCTCGTGCTAGCATGACCTTTCAAGCAGTCAGTGTAGTAAACCAGATCAGGAATTGATCTAGATGAAGCTCATCTGGCAAAATAAATTGTGTTAGCTGAGTACCTACAGAATCTCATACATCACACAGCTACAGAAAACCTTGGAACAACCAAGGAGAAAAAGCATCCTGGAGGAAGACACAGATGGTCTACACAATTCTTTTCAGTGACTTGGTCACCCTACACTGGTTGAAATTATCTATGATGCTGGACCTACTGGGGGTCACCTCTCTATCAGTCCTTACCATAAACTTTTGAGCTTCTACCTAAGTTCAGTGAAATTTGATGGGGAAGTGGAACTCTAAAAAATAATTTTTAACGAGCTGTAGTGAAACTGTTAGACAGGAGGAGGAAGGCAAGACAGATCAGCATTAACCCCCCCTACTGCAAAACCAGCAGAACCTAGCTGCCTGACCACTTCTGCTCTGGTTGCAATGCTATTGCCTCTTCCTGTGCAGTTGTAGTGAGGATATAGGGAAAAGGGGGTTATAAGCGGCAAAGAAAGGAGGAGAGGAAGCTAAGGAGAACAGGCTTCTCTGTTCACAGGGCTACCAGTTTTTTCCTTTGTCAAGTGCTTATATTTCAGAGCTTTTTCCCACAGTTCTGCATATAGGAGGAAGAGAAAGACATTTCATCAGAAAGTATCGAGATGCCTACAAGGTACACATAAAGCACAATGGTGCCATGCTAGAGGAATGGATGCAGCTTCCTGCCCTTTCCATGGCATCATGGTGCCTCAGAGGTGATTGCAGCAGCCCTTGCAGAGCACACTCCACCCCTTGCTGAACACGGCTGAGTGAGCTCAGGTGGCATGAGCACCTGCTGCAGGGAGGTCCAAGGTGGCAACATTGAATATAACTCGAACAGGAGTGGAAACTCTGGCAAATCATCTGAGCTGAGGGGACTGCAGTTGTCCATCCAAGGACACAGCAGAAAGACAGAGTGGGCTGCAGCCCTAGGTCCTGCAGTTGGTGACTCTTCCCTAGCCTGGCTGAGAGTGAAGGGCAAGGCTGGACAAGGAGGTAGGAGGCACTGGGAAGGGGTAGCTGAGGGGGCTACGTGGTTTGCAGCAATGTGTCAAGCCATAGACACATCAGTACAGCACTGAAAAAAGCCCTGGATCTGAGGATTTTCTGTCAGTTTGTGCCATTTTTCTGTTGGTTCAAGAGGGCTGGTCTGAAAAGAGTAAGGATGTAAAGTGTAGTCCTGTGTGTCTCAGTTTGACCTGAAAAGTCCCACAGTTCTGAGGGAGACCGTGATGTGTACCGTAATGTACCAGGGTTATTTCCTATGATCTGATTGAGCCATACTATACTCCCATTCATTATTTGCTAATAGTTTAACTAAGTCAACCAAGCTAATGGGTGAGCAGGGCTTCTCCAGCCTTGGACCCTTTCACCAACGCAAATAGAATCTGCTCTGAAGACTACTGAGCACTTGCAGCTGCTGTGAAGCCCTTAGGATGTTTGATTAGCCTATATAAATTTAGACCAGATGATATAAAAGAACTGTTTTTGTGTATGCAGGGCTGGGAGGATGGGCTTTATCAGAAGGGTGTCAGGGAGAAAATTTCATTTGATGCATCTCATGCAATGGTGAGTACAAAATAAAAATCTAAGGCAGCATATCTGAAAAGTGTGGAGTAAAGGTGTGGCCATACACTGAACACTTGGGATAAGGTTCACTAATGAAAGGAGAATTAATGATGATAGTATCTTCATGAACTGTATAAACCAAATATATGTTGTAGTAGTAGTTCTGTTCTTTATCATGCTGTATCCACATGCAGGAAGAAAGAGCAAAGTAGTTGTCCCACAAAACTTTAATTTTGTCTTGTGCTAATTTTAGAGGGATTAACTGACACATTTGTGGGTTTTCTGGTGTCTGGATGGGCATACAACTGCATTTGTGTGCTGAGATGTCAGAGGGTGCATGTGCGTCTGAAATGCAGGTTATTGCCAGGTATAATGCTTGCTGAGACTTTTCATCCAAAGTGCCCTCCTGTACTTTTGCCTTAGAGTACATTTAACCAGACAACGGTTTTGGAAAGTTTTGCAATTTGAAAGGCTGTCTGCTCTCTGGGTACAGAGCCAGTGTCAAGGGTCCACAAGCTGCAGATGCTGCTAGAAAGCACGGTCACACCTTAATGCCTGAAGTTAGACTTGTTCATTGGGAAAAATGAGGTCTGGTTTTGATGTCGAAGTTGAGCATCTGTGAGACAAAGCAGTGTGAGGTTCTGAATATGTCCTGGGTATTCTGAACTGACCACAGCTGAGTACCTTTGCCTTACCAGGACCTGAAAGGTTTCCTGTTGCAGAGAGAGAATTTCCACACTAAAGCTGCAGAATTGCTTTTTTCCGTCATTTAAAAAATGATGAACATTTAATGACAACTCTTCAGCTTATATTCAGGTACGAGAAGTGCATGACATGAGCTTGTAGTACAGGCTAAATCTATAGCCTGTATAAGGTAAAGGTTTTGTTATTTTATTTAGCCCCTTGTCCACACTCTTCCTTAGATATGAAAAGTAAACAATTGTGTGTTGCATGAAGGAAATCTTCAAACTTCAGAAATGATTCAAAAGAGAGAGAACATAGTTATCCTATTTTTTCCATTGCCGATAGTTAACACTGACACAGCTCTGAAAATCCAGGAAGGAAAGCAAAGTGATTGAACCATGCCAAATGCAACCAGAATAAAATTCTTTTCTTGCGTTTGTTCACACAGAATCACAGAATAACCAGGTTGGAAGAGACCCACTGGATCGTCGAGTCCAACCATTCCCACCAATCCCTAAATCATGCCCCTAAGTACCTCATCCACCCTCACCTTAAACACCTCCAGGGACGGTGACTCAATCACCCCCCTGGGCAGACTGTTCCAATGCCTAACCACCCTCTCCGTGAAGAATTTTTTCCTTATCTCAAGCCTAAATCTCCCCTGGCAGAGCTTGAGGCCATTCCCTCTCATCCTGTCCCCTGTCACTTGGGAGAAGAGGCCAGCACCTTCCTCTCCACAACCTCCCTTCAGGTAGTTGTAGAGAGTAATAAGGTCTTCCCTCAGCCTCCTCTTCTCCAGGCTGAACAACCCCAGCTCTCTCAGTCACTCCTCATAAGATTTGTTCTCCAGCCCCTTCACCAGCTTTGTTGCTCTTCTCTGGACTCGCTCCAGAGCCACAACATCCTTCTTGTGGTGAGGGGACCAGAACTGAACACAGTACTCGAAGTGCAGTCTCACCAGTGCCGAGTACAGAGGGAGAATAACCTCCCTGGACCTGCTGGTTACGCCGTTTCTGATACAAGCCAAGATGCCATTGGCCTTCTTGGCCACCTGGGCACACTGCTGGCTCATGTTCAGTCAGTTGTCAACCAGCACCCCCAGGTCCTTCTCCTCCTGGCAGCTTTCCAGCCAGGTCTCTCCTAGTTTGTACCTCTGCTTAGGGTTGTTGTGCCCCAAGTGCAGGACTCGGCATTTGGCCTTGTTAAACCTCATGCCGTTGGTCTCTGCCCAGCAGTCCAGCCTGTTCAGGTCCCTTTGCAGAGCCTCCTGACCCTCCAGCAGATCGACACTTCCACCCAGCTTGGCGTCATCTGCAAACTTGCTAAGGGTGCACTCAATGCCTTCATCCAGGTCGTTGATAAAGACATTAAACAGGACTGGACCCAGGACTGAGCCCTGGGGAACCCCACTTGTCACTGGCCTCCAGCTGGATTTAACTCCGTTTACCACCACCCTCTGGGCCCGGTCATTCAACCAGTTTTTCACCCAGGAGAGTGTGCACCTGTCCAGGCCAGAGGCCGACAGTTTCCGAAGCAGAATGCTATGAGAAACTGTATCAAAGGCTTTACTGAAGTCCAGGAAGACCACATCCACAGCCTTTCCCTAGTCCAAGAGTTTAGTCACTTGGTCATAGAAGGTGATCAGATTACTCTGGCAAGACCTGCCTTTCATGAACCTGTGTTGACTGGGCCTGATCACCCGGTGATCATTTTCAGCTTGAACAGCCAGAGATTTGACAAAAGTCGAGGATAAAATTGCTAGGAAGTATGAGAATTAGTGTTTTGATTCTAGTATCTGGTTGTATTGGACAACCAAAGCAAGTAGACTTTGCACTGCTTTAGGTTGTAGCCACCTGTGTGACACAGGCCAAGCACTGGATTCAGACTGGTCACCCTGGCACTGGTCAGCAATGTCTGTCCTGGGACTAAAGTGTTTTAAACCAGATATTGTAGGCTTTTAGCATTTCTTGTCTTGGACGCTGAATTGCTGAGAAGATAACAGCTGATGGGTACCCAGTGGCAACCCACATGGAGTGGGCCATATCGAGGACCCTCTTGTTGCACTGGAAGGACACACGTGTGCCTGATGGAGCCTTGCACATCCAGGACACTTGTCGTCTAGAGATACTAAATTACAGTGGTCTGCCTGAAAACCTGCGTAGATTCTATCTGAGATCTGTTTTCTACCTGGCAGCACAGTGTAGTATCTACTAATCATCAGGAATGAAGCCCAGGCCAACATGGAATTTGGAAATACTGAGTTGACTGACTGCTCATTGTCAAAGGGTAGTCAGTCACAGTCCAAAATGGCTGGGGTTTGCTTTCAGTTCAAGGCTTGATATGCTGTTATTCCAATTTATGTGCATGGTGGAGCTCTAGAAAATGATATTCAATTTTTCTTGCCTTTTTGTATTCTTTTAATGTTTTTTTCCTCAGGTAACTTTAGAAACATAGCTCATTTCTGTGTAAAATTTCCTATGTTTAAATTCTATCTTTCATATGCTGTATAACTAAATGTAATGCTACTATATAGCCCAGAAAAAAGTTCTCACTTTAAATGGAAATGTAAAAATAAAGTCATTTTACCATTCCTGAAACAGTCTAATTTGTTTTTCTTTTGATTTAGGCTCATTATAAACCCCCTCTTTTCTCAAGCAGTGGTTTAAAGTTAGGGACAAGGGGCTATTTCAGGCATAAGTCTGAAACCTGCAGCACCGTGATGCTCCTTGGCAGGATGTTGCTGCCTGTATACAAATTAGGATGATGCTGTTAAAGGGTTGAGAGAGTATCGACTCAGCAGTCAGGGATTTAAAGATTGTAGCTAGCATAAGAGCAAAGGCACAAAGCTTTTATGTCAGTAGCTCAGATGACAAAAGCAAAGTGGCTGCCGCAATGCTGGTCCTGAATATTTAGGCAGATATGCCTCTAAATAGGAGTGGTCTTGGGATCCTGTCTGGTCAGATGAAAAGTCACCTTGCATGCATCTGCATAGTTGTACTTGCATCTGTGATATTGCACCGTCAGTGTGCTGGAGAGCAGACAGGTGCCCAGACTTGGCTAAGCTGTGTGGTGGCTTTCTGGAGACCATAGGTCTTTTATTTTAATTGTGAAGGAATTGGAAAGCACAGTCCATTCTCCTACCTCCAGTAACATATATTTCAAAGAAGGTAAAGAAATAATCTTGGAGCCTTGCAGCAAACTCAGAGCAATGTGAAGTCTTGCAGCAATGCAATTAAAGATGAATTCAAAGTGTAGTCAGGGGTTATGCACTTTGCTTTCAGTAATGTAGTAAAATAGGATTAAAAAGAGGCATAGAAATAAAAAAAAAGTGTACTGGAATGAATATAATGGCATTTCGAAAAGGACAAAGGATTCCTCTGAATAATATTTAAAACTTAGTATTGCAAATTGCTTGGAAGAATGAAAATGCCATTTTTAAAGGTCAGAAATTGCATCAGAAATGTATTTAATATTTAAAGTTGATATCCGCTTGTTACAGCCACACTTTAGCCAGTGTTGCCTGGGACTTGCTTCCATCTAAGGTCAGAGTGGTAGGACTGACTCCTGCTCTGCAGGTTAAGGTGCACCAACCTGGATAATGACCCTTTCTGTACTTTTTGGGGGGATGCAAGTGATTGTGTGAGCCACTTGTTGAGCTGAATAATCCATCGCTGCCCCGAGGAAATGCAAGGGGGAAAATCCGAGCATCCCATGTGAATCACAGACTATGTATTCTGTAGACATCAGGTTGGCATCCTTTTCCTTCAGCCCAGTGTGAAGCCTCTTAACAAGGTGCCTGGCATTTCACTCCCCTTGTTTTTATGCTTATGGTCACAGATTAGGGGTTTCCCTTACTTTCTGAAGCTCTTTTGCATGGGTGCAGGACATGATGCAGCTGTGGAGCTGGCAGGGTGCAGGAGAAACAGAGGCTTTCCTGGTGCAGGCAGCTCACTATCCTGTACCTGAAATTGGTGGACTGAATAGGCATCTTGATGCTCAGCCTGTCTCCCTTCAAATATTCACAAGCTTAAACATGGGTTTGGCATCAGTGGTGTTATAAACAGCTCAGTTAATTGCATGCCACTCCGTTAAGGTACTTTCCCTCCATGCCTGCTTTTAAACCTTATAATCCTGAAGCAAATGTCCCAGGAGGTGCAGGAGGGTGGGGTCTGAGAGAAGGTAAGGTGAACTTTTGTCAAAAGAGTAGTTGATAGAACAAAGTCATATTTTGAAGTACTCTCTTGAATTAGAACTGTGCTTGCGGTGGTCAGCCTGAGAGGCAGTGTCTAGTTGCTTAGAAAAACGCAGCCAGTGAGAACCAACACAGTTCTTTTGGAAAAGTACTCATGCTCCTCTCTCGTCCCCCTTCTTGCCTGGCAGGGCAAGCATGGGATAAAACAGATTCCCAAACTCAAAATCAGTTTCCCATCCAGAGAGGAGCAGCTTTGTGATTGTGTCACAGACTCATGTCCCCTGGGGTTCAGCATCCCCATGGTGAATTTTCCTTTTTTGTTGGCACATCTTGTTAGTCTTTTGCATGGTAATGAACTATGTAATCTGGACACTTCATGTGTTGCAATTATCCTTTACATTGTGTTTTATTTCCATCAATTTTATGAAATTCCAGGGCACAGTTACAGTGACTGAATAATTATGTTTCTACTTTAAATGCCTGTTAAGTAATTATATTTACTTACATCAGTATCAGTTCCCTTTCGTCTAAAGGTGTTATCCTGGTAAGGTTGTTTTATCATTATCTTATTTTTGTTACTGTATTTGGTGTTCTTAGATTAGCAGTGACTTGAAAAAAAGGTTTTGGGTTTTTTTCCTGTGCTATCACAGGAGCAGAACTGGTATCTTCTGCATGCTTGTACTTGGGCAGAGAGTCCCTGGGGAGCATGGGTAGGTGGCACAAGCTACAGCGATACATGTGGTTAGCACTAGACCAAGGAACTGAGCTAACAGGAAAGCTTTGCCTGAGCTGCTCAGTAAATTAGATAAAACAGTCTTTGCAGGCTGATTGAAACACTAGTTGGTCACAGTGTCAATGAACCCTTGTTTGTGAGCTGATTGGATAATTGCAGTTTTCCTTGTGGTAACTTTGAAAGCTTTCCCTCTCTTCTTCTTGCCTCCTGCTATTGTTTCACTCTAGTATTTCACAGCTTGTTCGTTGTGGCTGGTGTTTCCACATAAAACAAAGTCACGTTCAGCAAGAGAGCAGATATTGTTAGGGAATTTGCTGTGGGAAGAATTGTCCTAAATATTGCCAAGGTGTTTCTTGTATTTTGTCTAAAAAACTCATGTATGGTTCTGTAACTCCATGTCGAATATTAATGAAAGGCTGTACATGAGTCCCAGCATCAGGGACATTTCTAAATGCCTTCAATACTTCAGCCTTTAGTTGCTGCAGCCCTTCCGTCGCAAAGGGCTATCCTGTGGATGTTTTACTAATGGTTTGGGTAAAACAGGGCATTGGAAAAATGATGAAGAGCAGAGGGTAAATGACATACACGTTGTCACAAGTTCCCACAAATAGTGGAGCTATCAGCAGTCGTTTGTGTCTTTACATGATGATCCACTGCAATCAACATTATAACAGACTCTGCTTACTTTGTGGGGTTAGTAACTAGATTATACAATCCTTTTTAAAGGAGGTATCAAACAAAAATTTATTTGCACTACTGTGGAGACTTAGATGACTATTGAACAAAAGAACTTGGCCATATTTTATTCAACATGTACGGTCACATACTTTTTTTAACAGGACCTGTTAGAAATGGTAATGCTCAGGCAGACGGCCTTGCAGGAGCTGCAATTCTGCCAAGTCATTCTGCACAAGCACGATTATCACATGAATTTAATCACCAGAATGCCGAAGCGTTGCAAAAGACATTTCAATTAATTCAAGAGCAAGCTAAACAAATCATACATTCATGCTCAGACTGTCAACATATTTTACCAGTACCCTCCATTGGAGTGAACCCTCAAGGTCTTTTTGCACTTGAAATTTGGCTAACAGATGTAACACATATCCCTGAATTTGGTAAATTTAAGTATGTTCATGTTTATATTGATATTTTTTCTTCTTATTTTTATGCATCGGTACATACCATTGAGAAAACTATAGATGTATGTAGACATTTTATAATGGCTTTTGCAATGATGGGAGTGCCAAAAATTGCAAAAGCTGATGAAGGTCCAGCCTATGTATCACACAGAATGCAAACATTTTTTACAGCAATGAGGAATCCAATATATCACTGGTATTCCCTGTTTGCCAACAGGTCAGGCAATTATTGAGCGAGCTCATGGTACTCTCAAGAATGTGTTGCAGAAACAAAAAAGGGGGAGCCTAGGGTTATCCCCACAGGAATGCCTGTATCCCCTCAAAAGTCTGCTCTGTATTATTTTTTTTAAATTGCCAGTCAGAGGAAGGACCTCCTATAGATTGACACTTTGATTCACACAAACAATATGAAGTTCAAGATAAGACCCAAGTTATTGTTAAAAAATTTGCAGATAAATCAATGGGAAGGACCTTTTCCTTTAATAACTTGGGGTAGAATATATGCTTATGTTTCTACAGGGTCCTGCCCAAGATGGGTGCTTGGTTGATTGATCAAGCCTTTGTTGTCGCAATCATTGCCATCATTGGTGATGTGATGACGGCCATACTACTATGGATTCCATGTCAAACTAAAACTAGTATATAAGTAACTCTAGCTAATCAAACAGGACAGGATACACTATGCCTATCACTATCCAGTCCAGAGAATCCTTTTATTACCTGCTTAGTAGAACAAACAGTCGACAACTGAATCACAGAATCACAGAATAACCAGGTTGGAAGAGACCCACCGGATCATCGAGTCCAACCATTCCCACCAATCCCTAAATCATGCCCCTAAGTACCTCATCCACCCTCACCTTAAACACCTCCAGGGATGGCGACTCAATCACCCCCCTGGGCAGACTGTTCCAATGCCTAACCACCCTCTCCGTGGAGAACATTTTCCTTATCTCAAGCCTAAATCTCCCCTGGCAGAGCTTGAGGCCATTCCCTCTCATCCTGTCCCCTGTCACTTGGGAGAAGAGGCCAGCACCTTCCTCTCCACAACCTCCCTTCAGGTAGTTGTAGAGAGTAATAAGGTCTTCCCTCAGCCTCCTCTTCTCCAGGCTAAACAACCCCAGCTTTCTCAGCCGCTCCTCATAAGATTTGTTCTCCAGCCCCTTCACCAGCTTTGTTGCTCTTCTCTGGACTCGCTCCAGAGCCTCAACATCCTTCTTGTGGTGAGGGGACCAGAACTGAACACAGTGCTTGAGGTGCGGTCTCACCAGTACCGAATACAGAGGGAGAATAACCTCGCTGGACCTGCTGGTTACGCTGTTCCTGATACAAGCCAAGATGCCATTGGCCTTCTTGGCCACCTGGGCACACTGCTGGCTCATGTTCAGTCGGTTGTCAACCAACACCCCCAGGTCCTTCTCCTCCTGGCAGCTTTCCAGCCAGGCTTCTCCTAGTCTGTACCTCTGCTTAGGGTTGTTGTGCCCCAAGTGCAGGACCCGGCATTTGGCCTTGTTAAATCTCATGCCGTTGGTCTCTGCCCAGCAGTCCAGCCTGTTCAGGTCCCTTTGCAGAGCCTCCCGACCCTCCAGCAGATCGACACTTCCACCCAGCTTGGCGTCATCTGCAAACTTGCTAAGGGTGCACTCAATGCCTTCATCCAGGTCGTTGATAAAGACATTAAACAGGACTGGACCCAGGACTGAGCCCTGGGGAACCCCACTTGTCACTGGCCTCCAGCTGGATTTAACTCCGTTTACCACCACCCTCTGGGCCCGGTCATTCAACCAGTTTTTCACCCAGGAGAGTGTGCACCTGTCCAGGCCAGAGGCCGACAGTTTCCGAAGCAGAATGCTATGAGAAACTGTATCAAAGGCTTTACTGAAGTCCAGGAAGACAACATCCACAGCCTTTCCCTCGTCCAAGAGTTTAGTCACTTGGTCATAGAAGGTGATCAGATTACTCTGGCAAGACCTGCCTTTCATGAACCTGTGTTGACTGGGCCTGATCACCTCGTTCTCTTGCAAGTGCTTCTTGATAGTCAGCACGAGCAGACTCCCATCACAACACCTGCCTGCCCATGGGCTCCTCTGATTTTCACCCACAGGCACTCAGTCCCATCCTGACCGTAGTCCAGTTCGAGGGTATCAAAGCCCTCTCTAACATAGAGGGCTACCCCGCCTCCTCTTCTGTCCTTCCTGAAGAGTTTATACCCCACCATGGGTACGCTCCAGTCGTACGAGTCATCCCACCACGTCTCCGCAATGGCAATGACATCGTAGTCTCCTTGCCCTACCACAGCTTCCAGCTCCTCCTTCTTATTTCCCATGCTGCGTGCATTGGTGTAAATGCACTTCAGCTGGGCAGGTGTAGCTACAGCCTTCACAATAGGGCTTCTCCCCAACTGAGCAGTCCTTGACTTAACTAAGGCCACAGTGCCAGTTTGCTGCCTACCATCCCCAGGTGCACTCACACCCTCTTCCTCAGTGGTGATATACCGGCAGGCATCGCCAGCACACCACCCCTTTGCCTCTGAAGTCTCACCTCCAGGCTCACTCCCATCCCGCCTGGCCTCCATCCCCTCCCCCCTCACATCTAGTTTAAAGCTGGCCTATGTCCTCTGACAGATGGCAATTTCTAAACAACACGTCTACTGATATAGCTGATCAGTTCAATAATTGGGTTGGATGGCTTCCAAAAATGGGCATTGAACTACAAGTTAGTTTCATTAGGATCTGTGAAAATGGAATACTGTGTGATTTTTCAATTACACAGACACATGGGCCTCATTTAAGTGATAAAGGCCAGAGGATATAGATCTCAAACATCACAAAATTCAGTGGCTAAATGCTACATTGTCTATATATAGAAATGCCACTACATGGTGCAACTATACTGCTACAAATCTAACAGTATCTAGTAGATACACATGCAAGTTGCCTCCTGGATTTTTTTTTAATCTGTGTAGATCATGCTTGGCCTGGTTTCCCCTCTTGTGTGTGTGTGGAACCATGTAGCATTGGAGGACTAACACTACTGACACCCAACACTTCCATGATTGAAAGTCATAGAAAAGGTCACAAACGTTTCACACATGCTTATGAATCTGATTGCGACGATAATATAAAGTTTTGGAACACTGGTGAAATTGTAGTGGCATCTTTATTTGTACCACAAGTGGCTGTAGGTAAAGCTTTGGGGATGCTAAATAAGTTTGGTTTTGGCTATCAAAACAGACTAATGCTACTTCTCTATCACTGAGTAGGTTATTGTTAGATGTTGATTCTGTTAGACATGCTACACTTCAAAATAGAGCTGACACAGATTTTTGCTATTAGTGCAAGGTCACGGATGCCAAGATTTTGATAGACTTTGTTGTGTGAATTTATCTGGCCATTCAAAATCTATCCAGAGGAGCACTGATAGTCTACAAGACGGAGTGTGAAAAATATGGCAAGACGATGATTATAATATTTTTGGAAACCTTTTTGGAGACATAGGACTAACTGTGTGGCTTAAGAGAATATTGCAAGTAGGATTAATTTGTTTAATGATCTTTATTTGTATTTTGACTTGTATTCCATGTTTGTTGAAAATGATACAAAGTTTAATACATTGCATGTTGAAAGAAACATTCTTTATAAACGCAGAGGGGGAAATGTGGGGGTTTCCAGAGCAAGCTCAAATATGTCAATGGGGTGAGAGTGGCCTGTGGAACAAAACCATGGGATGAGGAAGTGAGAATTCAGTACACACAACAAAGTGCATAGAGCATTGTGGCGTTGCTTATGTAAGTGTTTTAAACATGTGACCAATGGCTTTCAGAAAGAGAAAGTTATCACTTACTGTGAAATTTGCCTTGCCTGCTGATAGCAATGGGAAAGTACTGAAATGTTATGTTAACAGTAAACAATCAGTGCATGATCAGCACATGAGCTGTTAGTTGATTGGTTTATAGGTATATACTAACAACTGTGATTGGACATAAGTTTTATAGTTACTATATGGTTTGTATTGAGAAGAATATAAAAGGAGCCAGGCTGAGAATAAAGTTGTCTCACTCTGCACCCCAGACTGAGTCTGTGTTATTACGAGGTGCAACAGGAATTTGCTGTGGGAAGAGTTGTCTGAATCGAGTTTTTTCTGCAAATGTGTAAATAACTGAAACTTGGAGTTTGACTGTCCTCATCTGTTTCAGATGGGCTGACTTGGGTACATCCTTGAATGAATCCTGATAACCTATCAGAGAGATGACACCCTTTCACTCTTATCAATCCTTACTGACAGAGGTAGAATTCAGCTTAAGGTCACTGTATAACTTGTAAGGCTGACTTTTTTTGTCCTAGTGGTAATGACCTGCCATTGTTCTACTGGAATGTGTAAAATAGCAAATATTGTAACTGTTGAATTATCGGGCACAGAGGTTTCACAAATGTCTGGATCAAACTTGACCATCCTCAGTAGTGGTTCATCAGCAATAAATTTGTTCTTTAGAATTTGCAATGGCAAGTTCTATTAGGTTGAAGCAGTAAACCCATCAGCTAATTTGATGTCTTGTGCACTGGTTTGGTAACAGATGTACTCTGTGCAAAGTGATATAGCTCAGTTTGGGGAAGTGTGCATTGACATTGGGACCTGACTTTGTTTTGTAGGTTAGCCAGAGAGAGGTCCTAACTGGTACACCCATGTCTCCATTCATTTTCTATGGGGTCAAGGCATTGACAGGATGCCGTCTGCATGTGAGGGAGGCAGGATTTTGAGTAACATCAAGAGTTTGCTCCTGGTGCCTCCTGTTTTGTGTTACGTAGATATGTGTAATTGGCCTTTCCAGAGTGCAGGCAATTTTGCACATAGATTTGTGCACCTTTGCAATGATCCTGTTGCAGATTTGACCAGTCAGAGCTGCTGCAGTTTGGACTCCCACTGTCTTCCACAGCATGTCCACACTACCTCCCTGAATGCTAATGGTTCTCAGAAATGGTCTGGCCCGGAGCAAGCCTAACAAAAATAAACTGTTATCTTTCTGCCAGCCTGGTAGCTGAGATACCTCATGTTAAGGCTGGCTTCAGTATCTCTGAGAAAATCCTTAGGTTTCAAATCCCATAGAGGCCTGTTACCCAAAGGACCTAACCAGCTGTCAGCCTAAAATCTGTGTTACAGGATGCCCACCCCTTCTTTTCAGCATCCTTGTCTGGTAAGCTCATGGAGGTGTATATTGAATTGGCTACTCTGTTGCTGTCTGGGGGAATAATGAAGCTGGAGAAACTAAAGTAACCTGAGGAAGTGAGATTTATTGTAGTACCACCAAGAGCTCAGCTCATGCTTTCAAACACCTTCTGTTTGTAGAGATTATGGTCCAGAGAATTGTTAAGTGACTATATTGCTAACAGTTTGTTGTGATGGAGGGTGAAAAAGAAATTAGATAAAATCTTTCATTCAGAGTTTGGGTGACATTTGAGAAATGCTAAATTAACCTTCAGAATGTCTCCAAATATCTTGTTTAGAGAAAAAAAAGAGAATGAAAGTCAAAGACATTCAGTCTAGTTAACACTGACAATGAATGAGTGCTTGTAAACAAATCCCCTCAAGCATTCATGAATGCATTTCCTCAGCTGCCAGTGTTTCATCAGATAATGAATAATTTCCACATCTGTCTTACTGAACAAAAAATACCATCATCTGAACTTGAAGATGAAGTGGGAGCAATATATTTAAACTAAGCCTGGATGCAGTTGAACACAGAACCGTTATTAAAAAAACACTCTGAATGCTCTCAATATTACCTTTCTGTTCCAACTTGAAATGAAAACCAGGTTAATTCTATTTTTTGTTGATAGTACAACTTTGCTATTAGTCTGTGAGATTCCAATTTCAGCCCTTAAAAGTGAAATGAAAATGAATTAAAAATTGGCTTATCCTAACTGTTGTGAAAACCCTTACCAGACCACTTTGTGCTTGTAGGTTCTGTGCTTGCACTCCTTCACATGAGGTGCTGATGCTCAAATTTCTCCTTTCAAAGAAAAGCTGACTCTTGAGGATGGCTCAAGATTGTTGAAGGCCCAGCATTTCTGGAGGAACCATAGATAGAACAGATTCTTCCTTGCTGCTCTGTGCACTGGGGTCCTACATGTTGACCATTCTCCCAAGGGCCTACCTGGCTCATCACTGCTTGCCTCAGGCATCCTGGCACTTACACAAGGGCAGTTGTCAAGTTTTTCTGAAGAACATCTCAATAGTCACTGTGGCCCACATTCTCCATGGGAATCTGCTAAATAAACTGCCTTCAGGAAGGATTAATGCCCACTAATCCTCAATTCAGGAAAAAAAGCAATCCTTGGGTGTTTCCCAGACACCAACAAGCCAATTTAGTTCTTCCCCCTTTCACTTGTTTGTTTTTTTTTTAACAAATCCTTCTCAAAATTACAAAAGCAGATCCACACAATCACGGTGAGTCAGCTCTAGAGCTATGAGCAGTCCACATTGCAGATTAAATTTGCAATTGGTAATATTGTCATGCTGCGTTGTGAAAATGAAAAACTACTCTCTTCCTTCCCACTACACACAAAGTACCGCATGCAAAGATTTACATGAAGGCAGAGCAGCCGCTAGAAAAGGAAAGAGGGGAACTGACATTCTTAGATGAGCTAGAGATTATCTCCCCTGGTGTCCTATTTTACCAGCTGAGTGATTTTGGCTGGGTTTATCAGCAGAGGCAAAAGGAGACAGAGCCAAAAGCAATGTATGACAGGGCATCCATTCATACCTATGTGTTGCAGGGAATGGAATCTCTTTCTGATCCCATCTGTGATATATTTTTTTTTTACCTTCAAATATAGTAATCATGATATTTGTAATCCAAAACTAACCCAGAGCTACAGTAACTGCAGGTGCTGCTCATTTCAGTCAAGCATTGAAAAGTTTGCAAATATTTAAACTGATTAAGTGTTGGCATGGAATATTGAATGCCAAACAGTGATATGCTAGTTATAATCTTGCATTTATAGTGATTGTTTATAAGTATGATTCTCTTTCTAATTCACAGAATCACAGAATAACCAGGTTGGAAGAGACCCACTGGATCATTGAGTCCAACCATTCCCACCAATCCCTAAATCATGCCCCTGATTCAATCTCAGTTGTTTGTCTATGGGACAAAATAGATAAGAGTGTCCAGTCTATTCTGTATCTCTCATTTTTATACCTCATTCCTGTCCTCTTAAGGCAGATGTCCAGAGTAGTGCATAAATGGTATCAAAACATTTTCCAGATTCTAACTTTTTCTCAGAAAAGATAAACACTGTTTGTGTGTTCAATTTGAACTCAAAGACAGAATTTCCACTGATGGTGGTAGGACCAGGAGATCTCCTTCATAGTCCTGCAAGTTTCTTACTGCTGCCTGTGTCCTTGTTCACACCTTCTGTTAACATGCTTTGTTTCCTCTATGTCCTGCTGGGATGAGGTTAGGAGTCTGCTGTGCCCAGGCTGAAAGTCTCATCCACTGCTTTCCCTGTGCCACTTGAACATGTCCTAGAAGATATTTGGGCATTTTACTCCTTTTGATTCAATATAAACAATCAATGTTTTGACTTTGTATCTGAAGCCAAGGATGGAAAAACCAGGTTGGAAGCTGGCAAGCCATTTTGCTTTGGTTCTTACATTTTCCAATACAGCTAACTGTTGCTGGGAGAGATCATGAAAAGCCACAATGAATATAACTTTGCTTGTCAAAGTTTTAAACTAAGGAAGGACTGTTGAATGGTACTTATAAAATACAAACTTCTCAACTTCGAATAGAGGACATCAAAAATGAAGAATCAAATATTTCTCACGGCAATTCCTTCTACCAGTTAAACATTTTCACTATTAAAATATGATCCTAATGTCTGACTTGATTTGTAAGATTCGGCTTTATATTTCTGATGTGTCATACCTTACTCCACTAAACTTAATTCTTTGGCACTGTGTTTTTTCTCCCTGTGAAAGTTCTTCAGTGCTTTTATTGGTAGTCTTGTTTTAAGCAAGAGAGATTGATTTTGACATTTCTTAGTGTGGGAGACTTCCTTCCTTCCTTCTTTTCTGGCAGCCTACCCGAGTTTTGAAAAGCCTTTAGAAAAAGATGAGATTTCCACATCTGCCCTTCCTATTGTGTGTGGAAGGGCATAAAAAACCCTCTTTTTTTTTCTTTTCTCTGATCCCTTTCAATCCCCTGATCACAGTGGGAGCTCATGCTGTGTTGTTCATTCTCTCTAGTTCATTTCTAGCCATGGGCTTTCCAGCTACAGCATTGCTTTTTCTAGATAGAGGGGACACTTCTCCCCAATGATTAACATGATATCTGCCTGTTACTGAATGTTCTTGTCCTGCTTTTGTGAACACTCAACCTTCATCTGTGTTTATCTGTTTGCTATCTGCATAATTTAGCAGAAGTGTTTTTCTCTATATTTCCGAATCAGTGATAAGCTTACTGAATCAGATTGATACAATATTTCTGCACACTGTTCTTGCACTGCTTACAGGCTTCAGACTGTATAATGCTTGTTAGCAAAGTGGTTACTAGAGCCCTGGTTGAAAGGACCTTCAGTGGAAGGTGATTACTCAAACACTGCTTTGCCTGCACTGTCTTGGCAGAGGACACCTGCTGTCAGCCCTGCCTGCCCCCACTAATCCCCACATTTCCCCCTATACTTTGTTTGCACAGCAAGTGGGGCTGGAGCATTGGATGGAAAGAGAATCCCTGCCATCAGTAGGATACAAGGTGTATTCACGCTGCAGCATGGTGACAGGAGGATTTCTGTTTCACCGTAAGTGTTTAGAGGGGCTGCAAAGGATTTATGGATTTAAAGGGGCAGGCAAAAGCCTTAAATGTGGGGGTTTGATATGCCAAAATGTCCTGCTACTGTTCTAATTGTAGCTGGGGGTTGCAGTAAACAAACTTTCCTGAGAGTCTCTCTCTACCAGAAAGGGTTTTTTTCCCCCTCTCCATTTCAGCAGTCCCTTAAAGGACTTAAAAGCAGCTTTAGAGCAGAAGAGCCACTTATGTCTGTGCTTGCAGGTATGCCACCTGAAATAATGTGACCCATAAATCACTTTAATAGATAGCAGCAAAAAGCTTCACAAATCCTTGTGATTCAAACTTCAGAGGAGGCTAATGTAGCAAATCAGAAAAGGAGGACTGGGAAACTGCCATCATGCATTTTGTACTGGTGACTGAAAAGATCAGGAATTGAATTCAGGCAATCACATAAAAGTTGTCAGTCAATAGAGCAGCGGTTATATGTTTTGAGGGAACTGGCGGATGTGCTGGCCAAACCCCTTTCCATCATCTTCCAAGAGTCCTGGATGACTGGGGAGGTTCGGCTGGACTGGAGGCTGGCTGATGTCGTGCCCATCTATAAGAAGGGGCGCAGGGAGGATCCGGGGAACTACAGGCCTGTCAGCCTGACCTTGGTACCGGGGAAAGTCATGGAGCGGGTGACCCTGAGTGCTATCAAGAAGCGCTTGCAAGAGAACCGAGTGATCAGGCCCAGTCAACACGGGTTCATGAAAGGCAGGTCTTGCCAGAGTAATCTGATCACCTTCTATGACCGAGTGACTAAACTCTTGGACGAGGGAAAGGCTGTGGATGTTGTCTTCCTGGACTTCAGTAAAGCCTTTGATACAGTTTCTCATAGCATTCTGCTTCGGAAACTGTCGGCCTCTGGCCTGGACAGGTGCACACTCTCCTGGGTGAAAAACTGGTTGAATGACCGGGCCCAGAGGGTGGTGGTAAACGGAGTTAAATCCAGCTGGAGGCCAGTGACAAGTGGGGTTCCCCAGGGCTCAGTCCTGGGTCCAGTCCTGTTTAATGTCTTTATCAACGACCTGGATGAAGGCATTGAGTGCACCCTTAGCAAGTTTGCAGATGACGCCAAGCTGGGTGGAAGTGTGGATCTGCTGGAGGGTTGGGAGGCTCTGCAAAGGGACCTGAACAGGCTGGACTGCTGGGCAGAGACCAACGGCATGAGGTTTAACAAGGCCAAATGCCGGGTCCTGCACTTGGGGCACAACAACCCTAAGCAGAGGTACAGACTAGGAGAAGCCTGGCTGGAAAGCTGCCAGATGGAGAAGAACCTGGGGGTGTTGGTTGACAGCCGACTGAACATGAGCCAGCAGTGTGCCCAGGTGGCCAAGAAGGCCAATGGCATCTTGGTTTGTATCAGAAACAGCGTGACCAGCAGGTCCAGGGAGGTTATTCTTCCTCTGTATTCGGTACTGGTGAGACCCCACCTCAAGTACTGTGTTCAGTTCTGGGCCCCTCACCACAAGAAGGATGTTGTGGCTCTGGAGCGAGTTCAGAGAAGAGCAACGAAGCTGGTGAAGGGGCTGGAGAACAAATCTTATGAGGAGTGGCTGGGAGAGCTGGAGTTGTTTAGCCTGGAGAAGAGGAGGCTGAGGGGAGACCTAATTACTCTCTACAACTACCTGAAGGGAGGTTGTAGAGAGGAGGGAGCTGGCCTCTTCTCCCAAGTGACAGGGGACAGGATGAGAGGGAATGGCCTCAAGCTCTGCCAGGGGAGATTTAGGCTTGAGATAAGGAAAAAATTCTTCACGGAGAGGGTGGTTAGGCATTGGAACAGTCTGCCCAGGGAGGTGGTTGAGTCGCCATCCCTGAGGGTGGTGAGGGTGGATGAGGTACTTAGGAGCATGATTTAGGGATTGATGGGAATGGTTGGACTCGACGATCCAGTGGGTCTCTTCCAACCTGGTTATTCTGTGATATGTTTAAAGGGTTTAGTGACTCCACTGGTGGACATCCTATAGTGTGATAATTATTTGTCCTTGAGTTAATTATCTGAGTCATATTAGCTTTGTGAAGGGAAGATGGAGTGATGAGGGGTTTTTATATACTATAGAAATATTAACATCAGATTGCTATATCATGAATCTTAAAAAACAGTGTCTTGACAAGGGAAACACTTTTACTCTGAAGCTCATGTTTTGTTTGTCTCTGGCCCAAACCAGCAAAACAATCAGGCTTGCTGAGTGTTTTATTCAAAACCCTTTATTAAAAAGTCAAATATCAGCAATTGTGTAAGCGTGGCCGAGACAGAAGGGTGGCAGATATGCAGAAGCAGTGTCCAAGGATGCAGCTGCATGTAAAGGTATTCAAACTGGCTCTTAATACAAAGCAGCATTGCCCCTGACGACTTTCCTGTAACCCAGCACATACACAGGAACGCCATATGGAGGTCTGCTCAAAAGATGGGCTTGGATGTGGCTTTTGACTGTGAGTAAATCTTTCCTGGACTTTTTCCAGTCTAATTTCTTCTTTCTCCAGAGTGGGGTTCAGGCAGCTGATATCAGCATGTGTTACCAGCTGCCTCAGAGTAAACAGGGTTTTCCCAAGGTGCAAAGAGAAAATGAGTGGCTTCCCAAACACTTCATGAAGACCCTAGAACCTGAAAAATATTCCAGACCGCTTTTGAAAGTCTATGACTTTTGGTCATGCTCTGGGGGCAGATGATCAAATTTATTTAAGGCTTGTGTCTACCAGGATCTTTGAAACAAACCCCATGGATTTTGGACTGTTTAATCCTAGTTTGGATTTGGAAGAAGTGAAATTCAGCAGAGTTCTGATCTTGAGTATGGAGAGGCTTATGTTATCCTTTTGATTGCCTTTATTTCCCATAGGTGTGACTGGAAGCATACTCAGTGATCCAGGAGTTATAGAATCATAGAATCATAGGATCACCAGGTTGGAAGAGACCCACTGGATCATCGAGTCCAACTATTCTCACCAATCTCTAAAGAATGCCCCTCAGTATCTCATCCACCTGCACCTTAAACACCTCCAGGGAAGGCAAGTCAACCACCTCCCTGAGCAAACCGTTCCATTGCCTAATGACCCTTCCAGTGAAGAATTTTTTCCTTATGTCAAGCCTGAACCTCCCCTGGTGGTTCCCTCTTGTCCTGTCTCCTATCACTTGGGAGAAGAGGCCAGCTCCCTCCTCTCCACAACCTCTTTCAGGAAGTTGTAGAGAGCAATGAGGTCTCCCCTCAGCCTCCTCTTCTCCAGGCTAAACACCCCGAGCTCTCTCAGCCACTCCTTGTAAGGCCTGTTCTCCAGCCCCTTCACCAGCTTTGTTGCTCTTCTCTGGACTCGCTCCAGAGCCTTAACATCCTTCTTGTGGTGAGGGGACCAGAACTGAACACAGTGCTTGAGGTGGGGTCTTACCAGTGCCACGTACAGAGGGAGAATAACCTCCCTGGACCTGCTGGTCACGCCGTTTCTGATACAGGCCACGATGCCATTGGCCTTCTTGGCCACCTGGGCACACTGCTGGCTCATGTTCAGTCGGCTGTCAACCAACACCCCCAGGTCCTTCTCCTCCAGGCAGCTTTCTAGCCAGGCTTCTCCCAGTCTGTAGCACTGCACAAGGTTGTTGTGCTCCTTACCACTGCTGATCCCATAAAAGTATAGAGAATATGTTCAAGGCCCATGCAATGTCCTTGGAGGGATTTGTGTCCCATAGTGTCATCAAATACACTCTGTTTCAAGATTGTTCGTATTCTATGATTTTCATGACTGGAGTGTAATTTGAATCCACTAAAATTCGGTTGAGTATCAGGGGAGTCTTTCAAGTAATAGGAATGACATATGTTATTGCCCGGGCCTCTGCATCCCATCACCATGTAAGTGTTTCTACCCATTCCATTTCTTAGGTTTTTCTTAGATAATCCCATGCCAACGTGCACTGTTTTCTTGCAGCATTTTTACATGGCCAACTTGAAAGTCCCTGCAACTCTTTTTCAAATGTCAGTATGATTTGGGGTGGCAGTTAAATTGGTTCAGTCCTGCCCAAAATAGTAAATGTAAACATGTGAAATGGCTCTTGTGTTCTTGAACAGAGTGAGTTCAATAATCTCCTACAGAAACCAGTGAGAAGAATCACTGACTTGTGATAGAGCTGGGCTGATCTACCAGTAACATTTACTCATCGTGCAATAGACCTCGTCTGACAATGCGAAGTTCATGCTGCTTTGTATAAGAAAAGGAATTAAATTTATTAGATACTTTCAAAATACAGCAGCTTAATTGCCTTCAGGCTTTTGCAAAGTCTCCAGCTGGGTAGACTACTAATCTTTGCAATTATTCTCATAATTATAAAATTATAATTATGCCTGTTTTCTGATGATTGATCATGGTTCAGAATGGCTCACACTTGTCTGTTCCCTGATACATGGAAGTAGGCCTGATCTGAAAAGTACAGTATTTTCAATGGAGGGTGATAAAGCCCTGCTGAGATACAAAAAGGGAGAATCTGGCTCAGAATGCTAAACAGGTTCAACCACGTAATGCTGGCTTCCCAGCAGGACCCTTCTGATACTTTACTGAGCCCCTGTGTGAGCTGTATCAACAACATGCCTCTGTACATTGTTAATTAGGTATCTCGCCCACACCTTTGGGATGTGAAGAACATTTAAGGTAGTCATGTAGCATGATACGCTGCAATGATTCTTGCCTACCACGCAATGCTCTTTAAGAAAACTGAGGCAGAATGATGCTACCCCTCTCGACTTAAACTCAATAAGAAGTCTCAAACCACATGAAAATCTTGGTGAGGCTGGGAAGATAGACTGAAAAAGATGGGATCAACTGCACAAGGGTGCAAAAGCAAAGGCAGCTCCAGTGAGGGTCTTACCCCTTGAATAGAGACTGATGAGATGAGCCTGAGGGGTTAGCCACCATAGGGTGGATGCTGGGCACCGTTTGGGAGAAGTCACCAGGAAACCGCTCTTTATCTTTCTTGTTGGAGCTATTCTCATCCAGACGAGTGAATATTTATTTAGCACCTGGCTGTACAGCTCTGGAGTTTCAGATCTGGCATGCTACACCAGGACTTTACGTCAGCGTAGTGCCTAACTGTATGTTCATGGCCATGTTGAGATGCCTCCCTCTTCTATTTGTTCCAGAAGATCTCTGCATGCAAAACCCTTCAAAATCAAATTTTTCTCAAAAATAATACTTTCCTGCAGGAGGCTGTTTGACAATATTCCTAAGTAGGGCTACACCCTGTTCCATGGGCGTAACCACATTAACAGACTGTTCTCTGGGGCATGTTAGGGGAGTTGCCAAATATTCTTTAATGAGTGACTGCGTTTTACTTTGCTTTGTGAATTACCCTACATCCATGGCATCTTATAAACAGCACAAAGCAGAGATACCTTTAAATTTTTATTTTGGTGTCATATCAAAACTGAGCACAGTTCTGCCTACCTGAGGTCTATGAAGTCAATAATTCCTCTGTTTAGGTTTTTAAAACTTCTTTTGGCCTAATACTTCTCTCTCAGGTGAGGAGATTAAGCCATGAGCTCCAGGTGGGACTTAGTGACATTTTCCTACTCAATCACTTTAAAGCCTTTTGTCATTCTATGGTGGCTTCATAAATTACCTTTTCGCTTTTAGTGTGATCAAGGGAGTCTGACTTCTCTTTAATTTTCTGTGTAATGCATTTAAGGGACCCAAATCCTCTAAGACAAGGACATTTTATTAATTTGCAGCTACAAGAATTTTCCCTTTGGCATTAGTCTGTACTGCCCAAGAGGTGCAGTTTTGCAATCACACCATCCATAAATGTATGCCAAATTACAGGCTCTTAATCACTTCTTTGTAAAACCACAAGCACATGTGAAGATAGTTGAGTGGCAATACAGCTATCAGGTGAGCAGACCCCAGCTGTCTGCTAGTGGCCACCTTGGCTGTAAGCTGCTGCTCCAACATGAGGTTTTCATATGAGACCAATTAGTGTAAGCCAGTGTCTTGAGCAAAGAGGAGAGAGGATTATACTTCAAAGATTAATGCTTCTGTAACTCTGCCCTCTCCAGTGCTGGTGTAAACCTGAAAGCCTGAACACAAACTAAGAGGCCAGCTGCTATCTTGTACTTTTCTTCAACCTGTGATATGAGTAGGTTGGGCATGGATGGGGGGGGCATGCTCATGTCTGAAAGTTAATTTGCTTTTCCAGCTCCATCACCTTAATTAAGGAAGATGTTATCTCTTCAAATAAATGTACCCCACTGATATTATTCTTATCAGATCTCCTTGCTGCACCATTGCAAAGGCATGGCCATTAACATGATTCAAAATGAGAGGAACTGGTCCCTGGTCCCCTAGAAAAATTTCCACAGGAAATCTTGCTTTGCCTTGCATTTAGATATCAATAAAAAGCCACAGCACAAACTAGGATGGTGCTTTCAATCCCAAAAAGCATGTTTCTGAGCCATGCAATAAGGTCTAGGCAGGCTGATCATTGTGTCTGCTGCACTTATTCAAACTTCTTGGTGAGGTTATTCTGGGGGCTGGGGTTTGTCGCAGATTTATCATGTATTATAAGTTGTTCTCTCCTCTCCCTCCTTTTCCTGTTGATATCTTGGTATTCACAGGCAGCAGAAATACTTCTTTTCAGCTTTCCATTTTACCAGCTCCAACAAGCTGAAATCTCAGGTTGTTCTCCATGTCTTCTTTTTTCCCTTGCTTTGCACAGAGTGGTCTCCACATAGAGCAACACTGGCAGTAGTAGCACAGCCTTAGCTCTTCTGACAAATGCTTCACCAGATAAGTGTCAGGACCAAATTAACCCCCTGACCTCATCGGCCACATAGTTGGCCGTCTAGTAACTAGGCATTGTCTGGCTGATGAACACACTCAAGGTTTCCTTATCTTCAGATTTTTCCATCTAATGAGTTCCCAGTTTGTAATAGAATTTCTCATAATTCATATAATTGATTATCAGCACACAGTATGGTACATTTCACCATGTTTCTGCTATTTGGATTCTGTAGATCATCCAGTTCTTTCCACATGGTGTCTCAGGCTGTTTATTTTTATTGAACTTATTAAAGCTGCTGAATTTTAGCCCATTTTCATTTGCCTCCCTTGAGTCTAAATTAACAGTTAAATTTCTAATTATGAACCACTATAACTAACCCAGTCTCAGGAATCAGTGACATCTGCTTGTAAATTCATGTCTGTGTTTGTATATTCATGCCTGTGTTTGTATTCCTAGCCCTCTACCATTGTATTTTATGCATACTCAGAGTAAGATGCCATCAAACATGACAGAAGATTATCTGATGAACCATTCAGCTATAATGCTTATCTAAATTGAACACTGTGTAACGTAACTTACAGTTATGTAAAACATAACTGTATAAAACATATTTTTCTTTACTCTAAAAACTGCATTTAGTCCCCAAATAAAACATATTTCCAAAGGTTGATGAATAAACTATAATCTCTGATCTTTAAAACACAAGGTTTAGGGTTGGAAGGTAGAGACGGATAGCTTCTGCACTTCTTTATTTTTATCTGTGGAATAATTCCTCTCTTGAAAGAAGGCACTTGTGCCTACAGCTTATATACTTCTTTGCTGCGCTTTCTGCAATTTCTTTCTTTTGTACTAGTTCTGTTTCAATCAAGTATTTCTGAAGAGTACATGCAATTCTTGTGAGGGCTAAAGTGAAGTGGCAGATAGTGTGATGCCTTCTGGGTTATTGTCTGAAACAAATCTGCACAAGCAGTGAGGTAGGGCTTTCTGACATGTAACTTGAGGCATCTTGCCAGCAGGTGTATTCTTTGCAGAGAGAGTGCCAAGAGACTAATCTTAATTTTCTCAGGTCAACGTTCCTTCAGCGTACTCAGCTCTTGAGAAATTCTATGAGAAAGTCATTTTGAAAATGTCCTTTTTTTTTTTTTTTGAGTAATTTTTTTCCTATGTTTTGAGTAGAGGCCAATGGTTTGAGAGAGAATTTCCCCAGTTTCCTTCATCTTGTAGTGTTAAGAAATGACAAAATCTAAACAGACACAAAGCTTTCTTGTATTTAAATGCCAGAGCTTGAACTAAAGTAAGTGCTAGACTCACTTTTACTTGTCCTGCTTATGTTTCCTGCCTAGGGACTGCTATCAGTAGGGGTCTGATGCTTGCAATAGCCTATAGTCTAAAAATATATTGTGTAAGTCCATTTCTGTAATGACATTTATGTGCCTGATTCCCACTAAACCAATTAATGTTTAAACGTGAAAGTAACTTGTAGAATATGCCTCGCAAGCCTCAGAGGTGTAAAAATTAATATTTCTGTTCTGTGGAAGACAAATCATCCTGTATCATACCAGAAGGTCTAATTATTTTTCCATGAAAGATATCTTTCAGCCCTCAACGTTAAAACCAACCAGGCAGTGGCTATATTTTGGGGTGGGGGTTTTTTGATTGGTAATATCTGCATCTCTAAGAACTTGGTCAGCAGTGTGCAGGCAGATGCAAAATGCTTCTAGATTGGTGTTTACTTTGCTCTTCTTCCATGGTTACAATGTGGAATATTGCATTGCTTTATTACTGTTTATCTACCCGGTGATTTGGATGTTAATTTTTGCTGTCTGGCATTGGTTTTTTGAAGTAAAAATGAAAAAGGAAACGAATTTTCAAAGGCAAAACAACAAAGAGGCAAAATATTGCTTCACAGATAGAAATCTGGACTAAGAGAATTGAACTTTAACTTACACCTAAAAAAGAGCAAGTTAAATATCTTTATTGTATAGATTTATTTAAACCTGTCACAGAAAACACACATTTTCTCTTCTCTTGAATTAATGTATTAGAAAAATCCTATGCTTTTTGATGTGACTTCTCTCAGGGAGGAGTATCTGATTTTTCATGCTTCCTGAGAATCTGTAATCATACAGGGCTTTATCATCATACTGGATTTTACGTCCTAACAGTCATGCATACAAATATTTCTGGTTGCTGTGGGAATGTCAGAAGGATCTCACAGACACATCTTAAAATGTCAAAGCAAATTAAAAACACAGCTCCTCGTGGGCTGTCATGGACAAACCAGCTGGGTTTCCTCTTCTTATGTTCAGATTCGCTGTGCATCCAGACCTTGACGCTGACTTTTATTTCCTCTTCTTCCTCTTCTCATATGTCTGGGGTCTTTTTTAACAATGCTCTCACAATTAAGCAACTAAATAGTCAACAGATGTAGAGCAAGTTGCAAGCATGGAATAAGAGTAACAAAGCTGGAGTCAGATGAAGCTCCCTACCTCTCTCAAGAACCAAAAAAGAGCCATGCAAATGTTTTCCAGACTAATAGAAAAACTCTTCTCTGCCTCTGTTTCTTTACAACAAAAGTTTTGGAGACCATAAAAAGGTAGTAAAATAGCATCTCTTGCACAATGAGAAAGCAGAATAGAAGATGAGATAAATTATTTATTTATGTATTAAGTGCTTGGAAAGCATGCAGACAAAAGTAGTGTGAGGCCATTTAAACTGAGACATCTTCACATGAGGAAGCACATCACAAGGGGATCACAATCATATCCAGAGGAAAAATGGTATGAACATTGTGTAAATGGTACATAATTCACATAATTCAATAATGATTGAAACACACTACCCTTCTCCCTCCCTGTTTCTTTGAAAATAAGTGAGTAATGACTTCAAGGCTGGAGTTCTACATTTATTCATGCATATATTTAATTTAGATGGGATAGTTCATGTGGTGATCCCAATGTAAATGTAAATTTTGGTGGGATATCTGAGGCATGTTAAATTTGCAAATCAAAGTACTCCTCAAAAATGTTATCTGATTTCCAAGTATTTAAAGTATGAATTCCATTAATTGTTCAAGAGTAGGTAGGCAGCGTATATGTACCAGATAAAAAAGTTAAAACCCCGAATCTGTATTACTATGAGGCTTAAACCAAGCAGTCCACTTTTGGGAAAGTTGTAGCATGCCCACAAGAAAATATATTGACTGGTTCTTATATGTAATCTATCCAAGGCAGCTGCTGTAAAGGCTAGTGTAGATTCATGGTCTTAAGTTGTTACTAAAATTTAGACATAACAGAACTTCATAATAATAAAAAGAGAAACCATATTTATTTTCCTAAGAACATAAACCCCCTTGATTTTATGTATCTCCTACTTAGGAAAAAAAGATTTTTGTAATATAGGTAATTATAAATAAATTTTATTCAGTTCTTGTTTTGCAGGGAAGAAACTCATTGCAAAGGATCTGCATAATAAAAATATACCTATTTAAACTGACTCCACTTATGTAAGAACGCAGTTTTTGCTGAGAGGAAACAAACACACTTGCCGTAGAGCTGGTTAGAGTGTATTGTTATACAAACGCTTTAAGTTGTCTTGCAGTAAAATGAACATTGAAGTCAATATCACCCACCTACCCACTAAACCTACATAAGAATGTTTCTTCTTAAACTTTACAGCAGTGTGGTGGGAGGGTACGCCAAGGGCTGGGGAAGGGGTGGCCCAGCTGCTTGAGGCACTATGCAGCAAAGCTCTGCCTGATGACCGGGGCTCTATGGACCATACAATGAGTTTATAAGACCAGACCATCAACAAGTATTTTTTTCTAAGTGTAATTTGAGTTTTATGGTTTCACCAAGGTCTTCTGCCAGCTCTGAAAGTGTCCAAAGGTGTGTTTGTTTCTCTGCATTATTTAAGTGATGTGGATGATTTACATAATGCACAAGTCAGGGAGGTGCTGCTGTGTCGTGACACTGATGAAGTGCCCCGAATGGCAGCTCCCCGTAGATGGAGCGAATGCAGGGTCCCAGATAGACTGCTCAGGGCCTTTGCCACAGAAACATGTGAGGATCGGTGCACCTTATGCACCGCAGGATCTGGAGAGGTTGGCAAACACTGCATTAATACAGTAGCCCAGAAACAAATGACTCTCTGGATGTGTCATGTGGCAGCCCTGCAGGGTCCCTGGGGTGCCACCAATACACCCTGGCAGGACAGCAAGGAAATATCACAGAGGAAGGCAAGGATGATCTGCAAGGATGGTGTGTCTGGGAGGACTGGCGTGAGCTGAGGAGCATGGCAAGGAGAGTTGGGAGGCAGTAACCCAGCCCTTCAGCCTCCTCTTCTCTGGGTATTACTTAATAAGTGGTCGTATATGAAACTCAAATATAACTGCATAGAATGACAGTAGTGTGTTCTCATTGAAAAAATGCCAGCATTTTAACTAGGGTCCCCGCTCCGCAATTACTTGCAAATTCTCTTAATTAGTTATGTGAGCCATATGGTAGAGTTGATGGCTTTTAGCAACTCCTGAAAAAATAGAGAGAAGACCCTGACTAGACTTACACTTACACTGTTTTTTGCCATTTGGAATACATACATATTACAGCTTGCTTGAAAGCAGATGGCCAAAACGAGCCCCCACAGGAGTGGCATGCAAACTCCTTGGACTGATTTGTCACTGGCAGCATGCAATTTCTGAAGCTGCAGTGTTGTTCCAAAATACAAGTGCTGTTCAGCAGCAGCAAGTTGCAGACTATTTCCAGTTGGTGTTCATCAGCTCACGGTGCTTGAGGATTGTGGGGGTCCTCTGTTTTCCTTGACACAAGTTCCAGGATGGCTTTGTGGGGCATCACCTGTGCTAGATGTATCCTGGTTTGGACAGGACCTCCATCTTCTGCCCTCCATCACTCCTGTCCCGGAAAGTTCCCTCCAGCCTTCGTGTTCTTCTCTCCCTGAAAACAGGTGAAAATAAGTAGTAGGTTTAGTGACTGTATTTATGTTTTCCCTCCCTTCTTAGGGCAGTCAGAGCAACAGTAAAGCAGCAATACTCGAAAGGGGAGCAGAGGTGGTTGCTGAAGAAGCAGTAGATGAGGGGGTTGATAGCACTGTTCAAGGCTGGCAAGTTCTGAATGATCACGGATGCATAGAAACGCTCTTTGGTCTCAGGGAGTATGTTGAAGTTGTCCAGGATATCAAAAAGAAAGTAAGGGCTCCAACAGAGAACAAATGCTGGAAGAGAGACAGAGAGAAGAGCTTGACATTAGGCAGTTCAGCTATTTACAGAGGTAATCACATACACACAGAGAGACTGTCATAACACATAAATATTTGTTCATCTAAAAAATATCCCCCTATTCAGGGTTTTATTTAAGAGAATAGCTATTAGATTGTGCTTTTATTTGTCTTGATTTTTATTTCAATGCCCATAAAATGTATTATGTATGTTCATCTAAGTGTTTAGAGTGCTCCCTCTAGACACACCAAGGTACTTCTGAACACTTGCAACACATAAGGGGTAAATAGGTAGCCAGTTAAAACATCATCAGTTATAGTGAAGCGCTCTTTTAATGGTCCCCTGAGTGAGCAGCCAATCTAAATGTACACACCACCAAAGTGCTGCTCTGCAACAGTGTTGCCTGCCACAGCCTCCTATTGAAAAAAAAGCTGTTAGACATCCAGGAGCAAGGAGTGACACCTTCTCACACCACATGACAGCAGAACAACTTGTCATTCGGCATTCTAGTTGGAAGTGCTGTGTACATGATGCATGCAGGAAGACCTTCTGATTCCTGTGCTGCAATGTGGGAGATGAATTTGGGGAAGAGGAGAGAGGACTGCATTGTTTAAAGTCCCTACTTTTGTTTTGATGAGGTATGAACAAGAAGGCCACAGATATACCTCTGTTTGCAGGTATAGGGAGTGAATCTGGCCTTCACCAATCTCACAAAGGCTTTTGATTCAAGATTTATACTGAAATGTTGTGACAGGCAGTTCACTCAACTAATCTATAAATACCTGAGTTGCAAATGTACGAGTATCAGTGAAATCAGACACATGACCTCTCCCTGACCCAAATGAGACAACAGAGTGACCCTGTGCTTGCTTTCTTGTCACATTTATCAGTATTTCTTTGTTGGTAATTAGTTGAAGGCTCACTGAATGTGCACAGAGGAGATAAACTCCCCTCCTGCTTTCTAGAGTGATCAAACTGGCAATGTTAATGCACAGATACCAACAAAATAGTGCTATGCATTGTCATTATATAGATAATGGCACTGACTGTGCAGAATTAGTGGCTTCAAAGAAATTAATTAATATTGGGTGCTTTATTCTGCATGTCAAGAGATGCTGGTTGCCTATTATCAAGGTCCTTTGAAGTACTAAGCATTCAGGTGCTCTTGACATCTAGTAGCATTGCAATACTAGTTGCTTCTGACAAGAGCTTTCTTCAGCTGGCACACAGAAACAGGGAAGATATTCTTGGACTTCTGAAAATCGTGAATCACATTGGGCTCTCTCATGACTGTGAACGCTACCCTTGAACAGTAAGCTAAGCAACTCAATAGTGGCTATTATCACAATATCATCCAACCTGAATTTTGTGAGGCTTTGGCTAGAGGATTGATCTCTTCTTTAGTGGCAGGGGATTGGCTGTCATTCCTTGGGAGTAAGCAGCTTCAGTCACCTTCCTGCTTGTCTCCAGCAACTAATCACAAGCTTTGTGTGATGCTGCCTTTATTTATTGAAATAAAATGTCACCCTCCTAATTTCATCAGGATAATGTCATCTCCCTGGGAGACAGAGGACACCTGCACTGAGTCATCTGCTGCATGGTTAGGAAAGGAGAGCTTGTTCTTCCCATCTCGGCAGACAATGCACTGACATCAAATTCAGTTGCTCTGCATCCTTCACCTCTCTTTCCACTCCCTTTTACTGCCCCAGTAGCTAACATGCCAAACATAGTCTCTAAGCCTAAAAGACAGTTCAGTTGTCAATCTTCTGGCAACCCAGATGGGAAGGAAATGACCCCTTTCTTTGCTCCTTTTAGGCCATGTCCCTCCTTTTTTTTTTTTTCCTGCATTTGAGTGGCTGTGTATATAATTTCATTTAAGACACATGTCAGATGCCTAAAATAGGAGCCTGTCAGTCAGAGGAGAGGGGATGACAAGGTCAGAAGGCAAGTTAGGGAGTCTAAGTAAAGCTCCTTCTCTGAGCTACCTACTGAACTTTGTCTGCTAATGATGGAGGGAACTGAGGAAGACCAGCTTCCTAACATTAGCATCCTCCCTAGCTACGAGCTGTGGTTTTCTCACTTACCGAGGATAATTACGATGCTGTACTTGATTGCTTTCACTTTTGCCCTGGATATGAACCCACGACTGGTGTAGCCAGCAGAGGTTTTGCCACCTGGGGAAAGAACAGTTCAGCTAGTAAAAGAGGAAGGTTGGTGTATTGTTGTGTCAACACATACCTCCACAGCCAGTATGAAGACACATAGCCCATCCTTTCTTGGTGTCAGGCAGGGCATCAGTAGTTCCTGAAACCTGGACACTTGCAAGCCTGTTCAAGTTGGACACTCAAAACCTGAACCATTCAAAATCAAAGGAGAAAGGTAAGCATAAGAGATCTTCCTGAAGCATTTTAGCAGCTGAGTATTCCTGATACTTGACACTTAATAAGGAAAACTGCTGCTTGTGTGCCCAGCATTATCAGCCTAATAAAAACCATGCACCATCACAGCTACAAAAACACAAGCAGGATGATGTTATAAGGGATGTTTTCTGAAAGGAACTGGCAGAAAAGAGGAAAAACAATCTGGCAAAAGTGTCTATCTGTTCACTTTTAGTTACGTTTTGGTCAGAAGAATTTTTAAAAGCAACATACTCAATTCTCTTAACCTCTTATCCTTTTGATGTTTTGGGTAATCAGTCATGCGTTTTACTCACCATGTTGACTCAGTAATGAAATACAAAATGCTGTTAGACTAGCTTTTCAGCAATGAAGCGTGGCTTGAATTGAGAAGCAAATTCTATTCAGTCTCACACCAAGGCTCGTTGATCTCATTTCCTCTGAAGTCACACTAATGTCTCTGAGAACTGAGTTCTGTATTTGAATAACAGTACCAGCATGATTGCAATAACATACCTGATTCCGTTATTAATATCAATTTGCTGTTCATGTTGCTGGGTCAGAATAATTAGGTTCACCATAGTAAGTACACAACAAGGTCAGTTTTGATCAAAACATCTTTAAACTCTTGTAGTCCAAACTTAGGACTGGAATTTTGATTAATGTAATTGGAAATATCTTTGTGTATGCAGTTTCTTGCACCTCTTATAAAAACAGCATATCAAGGCTGTGTAATTTGTAAAGAAAAGAAATTAAATTGAATGAATATGGGCTTGTTAACAGTGAGACACCTCATGTAGGAGCTTGAAATTATTACATATAATATACATATATATTACTGGAAGCAACTTGGTCAGTTACAGAGCAGAATATACCTCCTGGATGAGGAGAATGACAATTTTTTTCAAGAATAGTTAATACTGATTGTGTAATGGAGGCAGGATCATTTGAAATGCATCCTGCTCAAGCTTTTCAAAAGAGGAGTAAGTCTTAGATTATAGTCGACAGATGTCAGGTTGTGACATAAGGATATCTGAACATATGCAACATCGCATTAGGACATTTCCTCCTGTATCAGACATGTTCCATGATCCTGCCTCGGGCAAGTGTCAGCAACTTGGTCCCACCTGATTGAGTTAACTGATTGTGTGCTTTTACAGTCATATTGTGAAACCCCTTAGAATGGTTTCAATTAATATACTTTACTTCATAACTAATAGGAAAGCCACCTGATAAGTGAGGATTTTGAAATGACTTCTGTTCTTTGCCTAAACAGCTCAGAATAGTCTGAAAATGTTTGTGGTCTTGGGGTGGAAACCTCAACTCACTTCATGGCTTTCTGTAGCCAGGAATTTCTGAGCTTGACCAAAATTCAGATTTTCAAGGACACGTGCAAACATAGCAGAAGTGTTATCTAAGTATACATTAGACATTGTAGAAATGAGCAAAGTTCTAGGAATAACAATCCTAAGTCCTAGAATAAGAATTTTTTACTTTTTAATTCTTTGCTCAGAGATGTTTTCTATGATTTCTCTAAAGGGGGTTTAGTTTTTAAAGAAAGAAGGTATATTATGTAGAAAAGAGTTATGAATGAGCAATTACAGAAACTCCATTCCCATCACAGTGAAAGGGGCCCAAAACAAGACTGCATGTCCAGGCGTTCCCTAATTTGGGAGAGACCAGCCAGATTCAAATCACAAAGTTAGAGACGTGCGTTGAGACTTACCAGGGCAGCTGGATATGATGACAGCCTGAGCTTTGCTCTTCATCCAGATGGTCCGGATCACGATTGAGTATATGACACTACAGAAGGGGAAGAGTTATTTATATTATGAGTAAATTTAACTGACATCCCAGTCATATCTGCTTTTATGAATACACTTATCTATGTGTAAGGAGCTCATAAAGATGATAGGACTGCATAGAAATAACAACAATGATGATGATGACAACAATAATAAATAAAATTTTACCCTCCCATAGTACTTTTCAGAAGCAGATCTGAAAAGCTTTCACTGTGGAAGTCATTATCATTGTCCTGGCTTTGCAGAAGTCAAATCTTAAGTGCAGTGGAATGCAATGATTTGGCCAAGATCTTATAGGCGCTAGCTTCTTGGAATTTTAAGCTAGTGGAGGCCAAATCTGCCTGTATACAAGCCCCAGGACGCTTGGGGAAAGCAAAAGGAGGGACCTGGTCTTGCTGTGTGTGCACTTCTATTTTGGCATTATTTTATGAGAATGAAGTTGATAATTAAAATAGTTCCCTGGGGAATTTGATAGGAGCAAGTTCCACGAGAAATGCAGTTAAAGGCTATGGTGCTTACTTTCAGTTCTCAAGATTCTGGGATGGAAATTGAGGAGGATAGAAGTATCAGGTAGATGGGAAGAGTTAGATGATTCAAAACCATTTCCACCACAATTTGCATAATTAGAGTGGAATATATATACACTTTTAATGGAAAAGATGAAAAGTGCCCCAGTTCACAATGACCTTGGACAACTATGAGCTTTCCCCAGACTATAACAAATCTGGAATTCGATCTACTTAATATGCAATAGGTAATATTTCCTTAGAGCTGAAGAGCTGTTTACCCCACATCTGGATGAGTATCTTACCTTTTCAGCAGTTTACATGAAAAAATACCACCCCAAGACCTTGCTCTGTCTGCCTTTTCTCCTGTAAGCATGTATTACGTGCAACCAAAATCACTAAGCAACAGCATGGTTTTGTCTGTTGTTTTCCTATTTTTAGTCTACTAAGAAAGACAAAAATAATTCAAAAATATCTCAGCTAATGTACTCAGATTGCCATGTTTTCCTGACGTAAAAACCAAACAGAAGTCATTGTGTGCTGTTTGCAATACACCACAGTGTTTTAGGGGGCCTGGGGAGACTAGCCTTTAACTGCCGTAAACCTTAGAGGTGACTCTGTGAAAAAGTTGCTACTAGGGAGATTATTTCAGGGTGCGTTATAGAAACAAAGATGTGGCTTACTGTCACGTGGTTTATTTTTATTATCAAAAGAGACATTCTTATTAGAGCTTTCAAACTGACATATGAGGCTTTCCTACAACACCATCAGTTCCTAGGCACATTTGCAAAGGCAGTGTTTGTGTGTCTTGTAGGTTTCCTTTCAGTGGAAGCTTGATCCATCTTGTTTCCATGCTCAATAAATGAGAGCTGGAAACTCTTTGTGCAGTCCGAGCTGTGCAGCAGAGCAGTAGTATGATTGCCCAGTGTAGATTCTGTGTGCATCTGCTGCAGACTCTAGCTCACCTTTCTTAATCCTTTCACAAGTTCAACATGTCTCCCAGCTGACTTTAACACTTTTCTTTTATCTCCTTGCTTTTCAAGAACCTGTTTATTTATCAGCTAATGCACTTGAAAGTTTATTTGAATATTGTATTGGCAATGGTGGAAAATTCATGTATCATTTCTCCTTTGATTATTCCAATAAATAAGAATGTATTATAATGATAATTGTTGTCATATCAAGAAAATTTCCAACCAGCTCCTAAAAGCCCTGTTTCTATTTTCTTTTTAGCCTGCCGTCTCTAGCCTGACCTTTTTATTTGCAGTTTAACCAATATCTCCTCTAGTGCAGATCTGCTTGTCCAACAGGCACATTCAGAGTTGCCTAAGTAATCAGGTAGAAGGAGCCTAACTTTGTAGTCAAAGTATTCAGACTCTCTACTTGCAGACAAGCACCATGAGGATTGAATTATGAAGACAGATGCACTAGCTTTCCCTTCAATCCCAGAAATCCTGCCCTTTTGACTGCAGAGTCTTGTAGGAGCTTCCTTTCCACCGGATGCTGTTATAGCAGCTTTCTTCTTCATGGATCAGTCTAGGGACTTGAAGTCAGTTCCAGGAACAGATTTGATATTTCACATGTGACATTACATGCTGTTTCACTGGAATCCTTAACTTACAGAAATCCTAGGGAAAGTTTAATTCCTGGTTTAATCCAGTGGCTTCAAAAGTGCTGCCAACATAGTGGATTTATTCTGGTGGTTTTGCCTCTGTTCATCTTGCTTTTCTCCATAGTTGAGTCTTCCTTATCAGACGGGGACCAGAGGTGATATAAAGCTGTTCAGGGTGGGTGTCAGGAAGGACAAATCTCTTGTGCTAGGTACACTTCCTAGTTATTCTTTTGCCAGTCACAGTTATGCTTTTATGCTTTGATCTCTCTGGGACTCTAGATCTTATTAATGCCTAATCTTTTTTTTTTTTTCTTTTCTCCCAGCTATGCTGGCATGGAGCTAAGAAACTGGAGTTTCCAAAAACGTGTCACACTAAGCTTAAGATCCTAAAAGGCATCTGCTTGTGTTTCAAAGCCAAAACACTAAAAAGAGAGCATTTATACCACAGAAGTTGTATTTCTCTTACAAAGGAGAAACTGGGGTTTATTTATTTTTTTTTTCTTCAAAATGCATTTGTAGCTCCTTTCTTTCTGTAAGAGGCAGCTGGAGAAGGATGTATCGGTTGATGACACTTAGAAGGACAGGAAGAAAGTCCCACTTGATGGAAAATAAAGTGGCAGCTGAGCAAAGAGTATCAGGGTACAGGTGGAAACTAGTATTCAGACAGACAGGAGGGTCTTTGGCAATGGTCTGCACCATTTTGACCTGACTGTAATCAAGCTACTCAATTATTGCCAAGATGTGAAAGCACACTGTCCACCTTGCCACATACCTGATTTTTCAAAATATGTAACATGCCTGCATGCTGCTTGTTCTTGTCTCCACTAAAAGCACTGGTAGATCTAAAGTGTAGTTCAGTAGGTCCAGATGTTGTCAAGTTTCTTTGTAAGTGTGTAGTGCAGTGGTCTTCCAGTCCTCACTAGAGATCCTTGGGCACTACATAAACATCTGCTGTAGTAATCTGAATGCATACTATGATATTAAAATACTTTATGAGTTATTGTGGCCCATTATTTGCAGATGAAAGACTAAATAAAGGGAAGAAAGAGCTGAGGTGGAGTAGTCAAATCTGGATGGAAAAATAACCCCAAGCTTTTTTAGAAGGAGCTGCTTAAGCTTTGAAGACCACAGGATAGAAAGGACATGCTGTTGATCTGAAAATACAGGGATTTTTCTAGCTCTGGTAAGACGCATATCTGGAGAGGTGGCGGAAAAATACAATAATGTGGTTCAGAGTGTGGGTGTATCTCAGCAAATTAAACTCATTGCATCTCCAAAAGAAATTTAGATTGATCCAGTTTCTGAAGGACTAAGATGCATGTTCATTCTAACGCTAATAAGTGTCTTGTTTAATATGACATCATTGGTAAATACAGCATTCTTTGTCCATGTAATTTACTAACTTATGGTTAGTTATACAACTACTACCATGAAATAGTCCTTCTCCATCTTTATTTTTAGTTCATAATCAGTTTTTTAAAAAAATAAAATATCTTGTCGTAAAGTTATGTGCTGATGTTAATGATAATAGGAGTTATAGATCTGCCTACTCTTCAAATACAGATTTTCATTTTTTTTTTTAATTAAGTGGTAGCGTCATAATAGAGTTTCCCAGCCTCAGTATTTACTAGAAAAATGAGCCTTTACCATGACAAAAAGAACTTTTAAGCTCTCAGCTAATGGCTTGTATTTGTCATCTAGCATTACCTTGTTCCTTGGACTACATTTGTGAAAAGTGATGCAGCTGCATTATGTTTTGTGATAGTTAATTTACAGCAGTATTTATCCAATGACAAAAGGCATATGTAACTTCATCTGAACAAAGAATTGTAGGCATGTGGAATGGGTAAGTGAATAGATGGGTGCATTAAGTGAATTAGAACATATGTGCAAGATTTTTTTATTTCAAAATGGAAATGGAAGCAAAAAAATATTGTGCTTGCTGATTCAAGCTCAAAAAACAACCTTTGGTATTTTTATTAATGGTATTTTTATTACCTTTATTTGATTTAATTCAAACAAATATCTTTTATTTAATCTATATTTTATTTCATTGCAGTGCCTTAAGTTTAGCTCTGTATTTTTCCTTTTCACTTATTCTATTTGTCCTCTTCTAATTATTTATCTGCTGCTCTGAAACAAACGTTCTTATTGGAGTTTTGATTTTAAACAGCAGATGATATTTTTTCTCTGTGCTTCAAGAGGAATTCTTGCAATTTTTTATAACCTGAATTTGGATTATAATAGACAGATGCCTAAGTATTATATTTATCAGGTTACAATACAGAAAATATATTTGACAACCGTGAATAACATCTACAAAGATTCTGAATTTCTAGATACTCAAATGACAGAATATAACCATGGTTTTGTGCAGAGTAGCAAAACAGAACAGAAACTAAGACCTCCTACCCCCTTATCACAGGACCTAAGAAGCCTAGGTGTGAATATTTGCAGGAGAGAAATCTATAACGTTGATTTGACCCATATCTAACTTCTGTTCAGCAATCCTCTGGAAGTATTCAACATCAAAGATATTGTTTTAGCTTTGCATGGCATATCTTTACATATGAGAAATGGATTTTGTCATAGAATCATAGAATAACCAGGTTGTAAGAGACCCACCGGATCATCGAGTCCGACCATTCCTATCAAACACTAAAACATACCCCTTAGCACCTCGTCCACCCGTGCCTTAAACACCTCCAGGGAAAGTGAATCAACCACCTCCCTGGGCAGCCTGTTCCAGTGCCCAATGACCCTTTCTGTGAAAATTTTTTTCCTAATGTCCAGCCTAAAACTCCTCTGGTGGAGCTTGAGGCCATTCCCTCTCGTCCTGTCCCCAGTCACTTGGGAGAAGAGGCCAGCTCCCTCCTCTCTACAACCTCCCCTCGGGCAGTCGTAGAGAGCAATGAGGTCTCCTCTCAGCTTCCTCTTCTCCAGGCTAAACACCCCCAGCTCTCTCAGCCGCTCCTTATAAGGCCTGTTCTCCAGCCCCTTCACCAGCTTCGTTGCTCTTCTCTGGACTCGCTCCAGAGCCACAACATCCTTCATGTGGTGAGGGGCCCAGAACTGGACACAGGATTCAAGGAGCGGTCTCGCCAGTGCCGAGTACAGAGATGCCATTGGCCTTCTTGGCCACCTGGGCACACTGCTGGCTCGTGTTCAGTCGGCTGTCAACCAACACCCCCAGGCCCTTCTCCTCCAGGCAGCTTTCTAGACAGACTTCTCCTAGTCTGTAGCACTGCACAGGGTTGTTGTGCTCCAAGTGCAGGACCCGGCATTTGGCCTTGTTAAACCTCATGCCATTGGACTCTGCCCAGCGGTCCAGCCTGTTCAGATCCCTTTGCAGAGCCTCCCGACCCTCCAGCACTTCCACCCAGCTTAGTGTTGTCTACAAACTTGCTAAGGGAGCACTCGATGCCTTCATCCAGGTCATTGAGAAAGACATTGAACAGGGCTGGACCCAGCACTGAGCCCTGGGGAACCCCACTTGTAACTGGCCTACAGATGGAGTTAACTCCATTTACCACCACTCTCTGGGCTCGGCTGTCCAACCAGTTTTCCACCCAGGAGAGTGTGCGCCTGTCCAGGCCAGAGGCTGACAGTTTCCAAAGCAGAATGCTGTGAGAAACTGGGTCAAATGCTTTACTGAAGTCCAGGAAGATACATCCACAGCCTTTCCCTCGTCCAGCAGCCGAGTCACTTTGTCATAGAAGGCGATCAGGTTAGTTTGGCAAGACCTGCCTTTTGTGAACTCGTGTTGACTCTGCCCGATCACCCAGTTCTCTTGCATGTGATTCATGACAGCACTCAAGATCACCTGCTCCATGACTTTCCCTGGCACTGAGGTCAGACTGACAGGCCTGTAGTTCCCTGGATCCTCCCTGAGACCCTTCTTGTAGATGGGCACAACATCAGCCAGCCTCCCGTCCAGTGGAACTTCCCCAGTCTTCCAGGACTGTTGGAAGATGATGGAAAGGGCTTTGGCCA
Organism: Clamator glandarius; assembly: GCA_033459285.1. Taxonomy (NCBI): domain Eukaryota; kingdom Metazoa; phylum Chordata; class Aves; order Cuculiformes; family Cuculidae; genus Clamator; species Clamator glandarius. The sequence goes on from JAUNZM010000702.1 coordinate 1,142,074, forward strand.
GCACATCCGCCAGCTCCTTCAATACCCTTGGGTGAATCCCATCCGGCCCCATAGACTTGTAGGTGTCTAGTCGGGCTAGCAAGGCTCTGACCACCTCCTCTTGGATCATGGGAGCCTCATTTTGCTCCTCTAGCTCCTGGGTTTGTACACAGAAGGAACAACTTTCTTTACAATTAAAGACTGAGGCAAAGAAGGCATTAAGTACCTCAGCCTTTTCCTCATCCCCTGTCACCGTTGTTCCTTCTGTGTCCAATAGGGACTGTATGGTCTCCCTAGTCCTCCTTTTATTATTTATATATTTATAGAAAGATTTTTTTTTTATCTTTCACAGACTTTGCCAATCTGATTTCTAGTTGAGCCTTAACCCTTCTGATTTTTTTCTCTACACAATCTCACTTCCCTTCTGTAGTCCACCCAAGAGGCCTGTCCCCTCTTCCAGAGCCCATAAACATTCCTCTTCTTCTTGGTATCACTCAAGATCTCACTGTTCAACCAAGCTGTTTTTTCCCCTGCCGGCTTTTTTTCTGGAACATGGGGATGGCTTTCTCCTGACCACCAGGATCTCCTTTCTAAAGAGCTCCCAGCCCTCATGGCCTCCCTTGCCCTTAAGCACTGTCTCCCATGAGACTTTGCCAACCAGCCTTCTGAAGACTTCAAAGTCTGCTCTCTGGAAATTTAATGCTACTGTCCTGCTAACCACCCTCTTCACTTCGCCTAGAGCAGAAAACCCTATCATCTCATGATCGCTTAGTCCTAGGCTCCTCCTACGGCCACATCCCCCACGAGGCCTTCTCTGTTCACAAACAGCAGGTCCAGGAGGGCACCTTCCCTTGTTGGTTCATTCACCAGCTGTGCAAGGAAATTGTCTTCCACACATTCCAGGAGCCTCCTAGACTGCTTCCTTTCTGCTCTATTGTACTTCCAGCAGATATCGGGAAGATTGAAGTCTCCCACAAGAACAAGAGGCATCGATCTAGAGATTAACCCCAGGTGTTTATAGAAGAGCTCGTTAGCTGCTTCTCCTTGGCTGGGTGGCCTGTAACAGACTCCCATCACAAAATCTACCTTCATGTGGGCTCCTCTGATTTTAATCGACAGGTTATGATGGATACTTGTCCCAGAATGGGAAGGAACTAATTACTGGGGCTTATTTAATTATTTTTTCTGAATTTTCTGGGATTTGGTACATTGACAATATCAACTGCAGAAAAAAAAAGTGATAGATTATTCTAAATAACAAGGAAGAACAGGCCAGATTTTTAAGGGCTGTAAATAAGAACCAGATGCAAGATCTGTGGCTCTCTCCAGTGGACACTGAGATAGTGGGAGGAGGAGACCTTTCACATAAAAACACATCCTCCCTTTTTCTCAGCTTTCAAAGGCAACCACACATGGGTTAAAAATCCAGTCACAGCTTTTCATTCTCTTTTCATTATTTGGATCTTGTTCATTTGTATTCTAATCAGAGAATAAATTCACCAGAAAACCACAAGTTGTCTGATAACTGAGATTCTCCAATTGTGAAGAAGTACTGGGAACAGACCTCCCAAGTATTTACATCTTCCAGGGCTGTTGCAGTTCTGTTCACATATTGCCTTTATATATATATATATGTATATATATTTATATTTAAAGAAAGAGACAGATTGTTGCTTTCTTCTGGATCATGTTTTGGCCTGGAATCTGTAGGGTTTGCTCACACCACATCTAGGAGATTAGCTCATCAGTGGAAGAGTTTTCTAGACTGAGCATAAGGTTATCAGCTAAATAATTCATTGCATGGGCTGTGGTGTTATGAATAACACAACTCTTGTGCGTTAGCTAAAGGCTGTGTCAGGAACACATGAAATCAACTCTGCCAAGTGAGCTGAGGATGGAGGAGAGAAGCTTAAAAGACGATGGTACCTGGACTGTAGAAACTAAAAACTGCTCAGCCAAAGTAGCATAAGTGTGGAATTAAGACCTGCACCTGAAAAGTAAAATTTTATCCTTTGTATGCACTTCAGATGAACTGTGCCAGAAAAAATGCTGTCATCAGTGAACTGCTTTGCTCTAGAGGTTAGGTTTTCAGCAGATTCAGGCAGCAGAACTAATTAAGAATTAACTCTGCCAGCCAGTGTCCTACATTGCATCAGGCACCTGCCATGCAGCTAAATCAGAGTGCTTCAACAGAGAAAATTAAGTGGCTGTGCAAAAAAAATGAGTTATGGCAGTAAAGGCCTTATTCTTTCTCTATGTGCACCCTGACTCTCTTCCTTAGTTAGTGTGGCACATGCCTTGGCTTTTAGTTTATTTGTGTTCCCAGCTTTTTAGATGCAGGCACACATTTATGGATTGTGTCTCCATCATTAAGTTGTGGCCTTTTTTAAATCACATCTTCAGTTAATGGCCGTTAAATGAAAAAAATCATTAAATGCCCTCCTTCATTTACTAAATAACACCTTTCATTTTTATAATTAATCTTTTGACAGAATAATGCACAACTGCAATGTAGATGATCTCCCTCACTCAACCTTATGAAATAGCATCTCATTTGTCATCAAACCTACTGTGCATCTGAAAATATTTTCTAGAACAAAACTTCTGCAGAGAAATTGAGTCCTTGCAGAGGTTAACAACCGTTCCTGCCATTTTTTAGCTGCAGACTGCTTACTGGAGTATTTATATTCTGCAGACACATTAGGTGGATTAGCTTTAAACTACTGGACTGCCAAGAAATTTTAAAGAAATAGATGTCACGTCTTGAGGATATGTACACAGATGTTTCACAGATGCATCAACTGGGAAGTTGCAACCTTTGGCTGTATGCTTGAAACTTGAAAAAACGTTCTATAAAAACAAACAGTTCTGTCCAAACTGCATGGTATTTGCTGATAATGTCTCTGCTGACCTTGCCCTGATGATAATCCTCTTTTTACATGGTTTTAGACAATTCGCTCTATTCTGAAGAAAATAGTATCACTGCCAACTAGAAATAAATGGGCACAAAAAATCCTTCCCTGACTCACCCTTCTTCCTTCCTCCCAGTACCAATTAGAATCTCTAAAGAATTTTACTTCTGGCAAGGATGTGGGAGCATTTCCCTTAGTGTACACTGAAACCAGGAACAAGCCCACAATGGGCACTCCTTTGCCCTATGGCTCTGAGGTCTTTGTTTTAAGCTCATGTCCTGCCATAAGCTTCTCGTGTGAAAGTCACTTAAGGTTAAAGCAGTAAAAATTTTAGGATGCTTTATTCATGTCACAGCTGTCAGGGCAATCTCATGAATTGCTGTTTTCACTGACTTTCCCTCTCCCTCATGTCATCATTGTGTTCTTGCTTCTGGGGATTACTGTAAAGCAAGTCACTGAGCTGATCTGGTTTGAGTACCTTCCTGTGACAGGGAGGGGGGGAGCATAATGTCAGCAGCTCTGAAATATCTGCTGTTTTGTCACTTGCCTTTTCTGTCCTAACAAATATATATACATGCCATGTAAAAAGGATTGGCTGATCTGTCATAGAAAGCATGCAAATTTCTAAGTTTGTATGTGAAAGAGAAGCTTTATGCATCTATGGAGTGACTCCTAACTGGACAGGCTGTGGGTCTTTTTCTTAAAAAACTTAAGATGCTGACTAGCATTTCCTGGTTGCTAGCTACTTGAGAAGGTTCATAACAGAACTTCTCTCATAGTAACTGTTAGCTTCAAAGTTTTCTAGTGCCATTTCCTTGCACAGTTAGATTACTTCTAGTGTATTCTCTGTGCGTTTATTATTTTGCTGCTAGTGCTGGGCTGCAGATCCATATTTTTATTTATATATTCCTCAAAATATTTTGTGGTTTATTAAAAAGTAGGCTGTTTTTAAGAGACAAGGAAAAGTACAAAGAGAAATTATCTTGTCTAGCAAGGAGGAGCAACTGTATAATCTAGGAGTAATTCTTTTCTATTGTTAACATGTCCTTTGTTCGTATATCTGTGCAAACTGGCACAAAAATGGAAGGATTAGAGAACTCTTGTGTAACAAGCAAAATATGAGAATTGATCCTTCTCTCTAAGGACCAACACTGGCCAATGTTGATTCTGTCTCAAAAACTCAGCTAGATGAGTTCAACCACACAGTTTCCAAGTTCCTGTGGTTTTGGTTCTATCAGAATTAAACTTGTTTCCGTTAGATACTGCAGAACCTGATGTCTATGATTAAATAGTAAGAAACTTTAAGGCACAACTCAGCTGGAAAGGAAAACCTATGACACAGTGTTAACCGTTTAGCTTATTGTTGTAGTTTAAGGTGAATTAGAGTCGGTTTTGTGACTAACTCAGTTGCAGTAAGTAACTTCATATTTCTGAAAGCTAACTGCATGTTTTTGAGACAGTGTCATTCTCTAAATTGAGAACACAGGGCATTGGTATGCAAAAAGGCTAAAGCTTATACTTAACCAAGGCCATCTTCAAGCTGGCGGAAAAGGGACTGCATCTATGAGGAGGAGCAAATAAGGCAGGTGACCCTAAACTGACCAACAGAATATTCCATCCCACATACATCGTATTTGGTATAAAACTGAGAGATCACAAGGGTTTTGCTCTCTTCTGCAATGTCCAATGTCCAATATCCAGTGAGGACCTCATCTGCCTGGTTGTTTCCAACTCCAGACCTTTGCATTCCTGAATTCAGTTCCAGAGTCCAGCTCCTTCCTAGCTGTTAGACCCATTCCCTTGTGTCTGCTCTGCAGCATTTATGGTGATGTATAGTTATCAAGGGGTGGGTTGGGGGCATGATCTCATATATTTGTATATACTTCATTACTTTCTAATTATTTTTATTATTATCATTATAATTTCATGAAAACTGTAGTTTTACGTTCCAACCCATAAGACTTTTTTCCTCTCATTTCCCTCTCCCTTTTCTTAGAGGGATTGGGGAGAAAAGAATTTTGGAAGCTCAACTGCCCAATTTTTAGCTGCTGAAATTTAGCTGGGTGGGGCTAAACTGTGACAGTTATGTAGCCAGTCCTGTCATCACCTAGAAAAGATCATCTCCACACCGTGATCTCACCTGGGGTGCTAATGAGCAGGAAGCTGATGGAGACTTATGACTCATCACCTGCTAGAAAAGCAGATGGACCAAGAGAAATGTCCAAGGGACATGTAAACTTAGCTCCTCTTTCACAGCCCAAACAGCATGTCACCAAATTATGGGGAACAAAAGGAATCCCAGCATGTTGTCTTTGCCACCTAGAAGTGATGGACAGCGAGAAGTACTATTATAACCATGCCACTGAAAGAGAATAAAAGGGAAAGAAAGGAAAGGAATATATCTGAGCTTGGAGAAAAAGTTACTGATGCTGACAGCTTTTCAAGGCAGCTAAGAAGCCTTGCTCCTCTTCTACATCAGTTTTTGAATGTTTATTTGCATTATTAGCTCCTTATGGCTGGATAATTTTTGTTTAACAGTGACTAATGGCAGCACCCCAGAGGGAGGCAATAAAATTCACTGATCGTCTGATCATCAGGCACAGTCTGGGATATTGATCAACCTCAGTTTAAAAGCAGATTCTGTTGCAGATCATCTTTGTGATTTTGGACAAATCGAACTCAAATATTTGCAGGTCAGGTTTTCCATTATAAAATGGGAGGACTTTTATTTATTCATATTTTAAGAATGGTTGTCTGATTCAAATGCTTGGAGATTTCTTTCTGATCCTGGCAGAGAAACACTCTTCTAGTACTAGGAAGCTTGAGAGCACTTTAAGTTAATTTTAGTTTAATTAATACTAAGTGTGGTTTCCTGTTCTTCTATTAAAACTATGTTTTGTCATAATAGCTAGACATTCTTACTGAATTTATAAAGATACATTTCAAGCTTGAAACTGCAGAGGTAATTGGACACACTTAGAGATCCCATCTTTTTTTTCCAGAGAAAATGTTTCTGGCTATTAATGCTGCAAGGAGAATGCTCTAGACAAGTACAGAGACCCGTGTATTATGTAATAAAAACCAAAGCAATTTCAAGTCAGATGTGGAAATGAAATCATAAAGAATGAGTAGGAATTAAAGCATTAGCTGATTGCACATTTGACAGCTTTCACCACACACTTGTTGATGGTGGTTCAGGCTTACCTGATAATGATCAAAGGAATGAAGTACACCAGGAAAGCCACCACTGTCATGTACGGTATCCAGTAGGAGTCATCAGGCCAGAGAGCCCAGCATTGCACTTCCCCATTGGACAGCTGCCGTTTCCCAAAAATAATCAATGTCGGTATGGAAAACAGGAAAGAGAGGCTCCAAGCCACTCCAATAAGAACTTTCGCCTGTCTTTCTGTGCAACAGAATCAAACAGACGGTATTAATGTAGGCACTGGCCTGGTGGGGAACTTGGGGCTGCAACTGGCTGATGCTGAAAAGACTTCAAAGAGGAATGGAGATTTCATCTCTTTCTCATAATAAAAAGTCATGTGGTTATGAGCTTGTATTTTACACTTTTTATTTAAAAATTCTAAGGGCCCAATACATCTGAAGTGTCATGAGAAAGGTAGTGGTAAAGGTCAGCAAGTCAGAAACATGAGACGCATTTTCTTCCTCTGTGGTGCCAAGACAACAACAAATGCAGAAGACCATAGGTCTGCCCTACTGCAGGGTCTTACCCTGGCACAGCAAAGCAGTGTTCGGTAGGAGACACAAAGACAGAAAAGAAGATGAGATTGTGCTACAGATAACAGAGGCATACTGAGACTAGGAAGGATTATGTAAAGCATAAACTAGGTTGAAGTGTACTGGATGTACTGGAGGGGGAAAATGCTCCCGTTGGAATGGTAATTAAACATTTTGATGCATACAAAAGCATGAGTGATAGGACTAGGGGGAATGACTATAAACTGGAGAGGGGAAGATTTAGACTAGACATAAGGAGGAACTTCTTCACCATGAGGGTGGTGAGACACTGGCACAGGTTGCCCAGGGAAATAGTGGAGGTGTTCAAGACCAGGTTAGATGAGGCCTTGAGAAGCCTGATCTACTGGGAGGTGTCCCTGCCCATGGCAGGGGGGTTGCAATTAGGTGATCTTCAAGGTCCCTTCCAACTCAAATCATACTATGATTCTATCTTGCTGTGGGAAATCTTGCAAAGCACTTTCTATCAGGAACGAGAAAATGCCTCTGTTCAGGATCAGGAAAAAACTGCACAGTGGGATGCCTTTATCTTCAACCACAATACTACTGTCCCAAAGAAATATGGCCCTGGAAAGCCCAGGCATCTCCATCAGTTCCTCGTGGCATGGCGAGAGCTGAGCCACACTCCTGACAATGGGAACATGCACAAGTCATGCTAAGGGTGAACTAGTAACTATGAGACATGGCAGATGATGATGGGCTGAAGCTCAGGTATTCAGCCCTAATTTATCTGACACAGTAGACATCAACTAGAAGATCCTGCTGAATCTCATGGTGAAGATCAGGAAGTGAAGACTCCCCAAACACTTTGGAAGTTTGGTCTACTGCTTTCTTTGACTTTTGGACTCCTCTGCTGCCAAGTGGGGAAAACTAGTGGGAAATCTAAATGTCTGATGACACTGATGGAATTTTGTAAAAATCAGAGTGTGGGACTAAACAGCTCTGGGGCATTTGTTTTCCTAAATCTGCATCTTCTGGCTAAAATCCACATGGCTCTAGCTGAGAAGATTGGGGAAGAAGGCCTGATCTGTGGAGTACCAGTGATTCTCAGCTGCATTTATTCCTTCTGAGTCACATTATGAAAGGAACAGATGGGGAGAGATTTTTTGATCTGGTACTGAAATAAATTATTGTCCTACAAAATATCAGAGATTGTGTGTGAAACAGAAAATCACTATAAATTATGCATATCAAGAAGAATGTCTTTCCTCCTTGAAAGTTGAAAAGCAATACAAAACTGTGTGGGAGAAAAATTCAAAAAGTAATTTTATCCATTATAAAACATCAGTTGCAAATATTCACTTACCCTGCTCATTTTTAAATGCTACCCATGTTCAGCAAAATACAGGCTTGCTAATCTAAGGCTTAAGGGAACTCTGCTGACGTTGACGTGAGAGAGTTAGATTAAGTCTATAAATATTGTGCATGCAGAAGAAAATTGTGAAGCTTCCCAAAGCACAACAGAATTAACTTAGCAAAAGGGATATTAAGAATAGGTTTCACAAATTATTTCCTGACAGAAAGTACTTTCAGATTGTGAGTTAGCTACTTAAACAATATACATGCAAGCCTCGGTTGGGCTCATGTGTCTATTTCTAAGGGGAAAAGATCATACTTGGATAATATATTAATATATATTTTCGCAAAGTGTAGCAACAGCCTTAATTTGAAGAGAAGTGGAAAATTTGGGTTGGGCAGGCAGGTAGGAGTGTTATTTTATTTTTGTGCTTTATAAAACAGATGCTGCAATGTTCATTTATTCTTGTCTCTAAATGTCCTAAGTGTTTGATAGAAAATGGCCTGGCTTGTCTAAAGGACTTTACAGGCCACTAATAGCATCTAGGTAAGGATGTTTTTTGTTTTATCACACTAATGTTAACTGGCTACCTCATAAGCAGGGGGTTTCATTTTATTTATTTTTTTTGTAAATGCTCTAACATACTCTAAGTGCTAGCAAATCATAGAACTAGAACTATACCAATTATAAAAGGAATGAAATAAATATACACTTTCAAAATATGTTATTCTATTCAGCCAGTCCCAGTATTTTCCTTTAAAACCCATACTGCTCTTTAAAAGGAGAGTTTTTCCTGTTGAGGTAGCCAAGACTAGCACCCAGAGTTGGAGTGGAAGTCTCAGTTGTGATCCCTGGCACTGACTTTGCTGAAGGACTTCTTCATGTCACTGCCCTGTTGCTCTGCTTCTGATATCTGTGTGCTGCAGCACTGGTTCCTGCACATCTGCCATGTAACGGGGAGACATCTCCTAGGAGGAGTTTTGCTCTTTGCTACCATGAACAGCAATGCTATGTAATCCTTCTAGAAAACAAGTGTTTTTTAAAAAATGAATTTTAAATCTGGAGGGAGAGAGTTGTTCCAGAATCTCATTGATGGACCTCAGTGTCATCTGCAACCCAAAGCCAAGCAAGGGGCAATTTACACCTATTTGGGATTTGTCTTTTACTTAAGCAGTTCTATTGTTTATACTCAATGCTGCTTACAAATATCTTTCTATGGTGAAATATTTACAAAATGTCTTTAGTATAACTTCTTGGTTTCTTTTCTTTTTGACCTTTATTTTGGGATTTTTTTTTAATTATCCTCTTTGGTTATTGAATTAGGTACCTCATGCCATAGAAATGTTAGCATTAGAATACATAATTCTTCCATATCCTGCATTTTCTGTGGTCATTTATGGAGTTGCAAAGTAAGTATGAAATATTTAACTGTTGAAATTTGATTTCTTTGAAGGTATGCAAAGTACAGATCATTAAAAAAATTGTTGAAAAGCATTTGCTTTTTAACAAGACTTGAGGCTAGCAACTAAATAACAATTAAAAAAAAAAGTTGATATTCTCAGAGGAAAATGTTTGATTTCTTTTCCCGAAATGATATTTCAAGGCTACATGAAACATAATTTTTAAAATCTTTAAGGAGAAAGAACTGTTTTATTTCTTGATTAAACGTTTTTAGAGTTTTATTTTGAAAAGAAATTTGCCACAGGTTAACTCAGAACTGGTTTTAAAAATTCCTTGTGTCTTCACCAATGACAAAGTTTTGCAAATCTCTGTACCACTGCCTGAGCTGTGATTGATTTATATTTTTTTAAGGCCAGAGAGGATCATTAATCTGATCCTTTGAATACAGAAGTCTGTCAAGAGCCATCATTATGCCAAAACAATAAGGATATTTGTGCCTGATTAAAGCACGTCTCCCAGAACTCATGGTTCTTGTAATTGTTCCCCTTCCTCTCCACCTGCTATTTCTATTTATTCACTCTGTGAGCATACTTAACATCCCACTTCAGGCTCTGTAGGAAAGAAATCATGTTCTTTAAATTGTACTGCTAAGCAGCCAGGATTTATTTGAGTGCTGTAAAAATAACAAATAGGAGAAATTATAAGAAACATTGCAACTTATATGGTATAGCTTTTGAAGTTCTCTTATCAAACTCTTGTGTGAATTCTCAGTACTGCACTCTCCATCCAACTTATTTTTAGCGTTACACAAAGAATAGTTTTTGCCCATGATAACCTTCTGAAAATGTGTAAAGATAACGAAAACCTCCATACTTTTAAAATGTCATTTCATTCTTTACTAACACAATGCTTTCAAATACTGCTGAGGGCTGAGTGCAACTTAATAAATCTTGAAACCACAGTTCCTTTGCCATTTGGAAAACTGTAATGGAGTCCAAATGTTGCTACAGCAGGAATGAATAATTCATGGCAACAAGGTTAAGAATTTAGAAACTAAAAAAAATTATCCGATGTGCATAACAACAGTAAAGTACAGAAATTCTCTTACCTCCTTGCAAGAACTTCATTGGATAAACTATGGCATGATATCGGTCTATGCTTAGTGACACGAGGACATAAGTTGAGGCATATAGAAGGACCACCTGGGGCAGAAGGTATATGAGGCAGCAGTTGAGACACATTTATTGCAGAAAATAATGTCAGTGAGTCACTGAACTAAGAACACTTGAAAACTTTTACTGAAAATATTTTAAAAAAATGTATTTTCACCCAAATCTTTTTCCTTTACCTTGTCCACAACATTTAAAGTATTTAATATGCTTTAATTAAAAATGTTTTGACTTTAAATGAACACTTTTAGCATTTAGCATTTCTTATGCTACAATAATGCCTATACAGCATTTTTGTCAGGGTTTGTTGTTGTGGGGACACGAAGCTATGTGACCTTGGGCATACAGGGGAGCAAGAGGTTTCTATACCTGGAAGTAGCGAACAACTCTGCAGACAATATCAGGAGCCATGAAATCTCCAGTGTAACGCCAGATGATGTCCGTCATTATGTTTATGAGTCCTGTGAATGAATCTGCAAAGAAAATTAACTGAAGAAGCATTAAAAGAAACAAACACACAACTGCAGGTGAGCCACAAAGACAGATATGACCCTAGCGATACACCAGCTACCCCAGTCTTGACTGATAAGTCAAGGATGATAGAGGAGCTGGGAAGGCCTCAGAAAACATTTAATGTTTTGTGGTTTTATTCTCTTTTAATTTAAAGCTAATCCTGCAACCAATACTGTATCATGGCAGGCTTACCACCACCTGCTAAGGGCCCCCAGGTTTTCCATGAGGAGTGGATAAAATATAGTACTGGAGAAGCTGTACGTTACTGTGTAAGTGCATCAGTTTGACCCCAGCTGTGCCAAATATTGAAATATTTAATGTCTTTTTTCCTTTGTCTTTTATTTCACAGTAAAAAGAAATATGCTTCCTGTGAAAGCACCTGGGGTGAAATCAAGTGCTGCTGAAGTTGGTGGAAATTTTGTCAGGATTTTATTCACAAACTTAATTATTTAATGACTAACCCTGCCCTGTCAGCTTAGAGTTAACCTACTTATGGCTGTACTTCTCCTATAGTTTGCATGCATCAAAATAAATACACCGCAGGCCATTTTTCCTCTTTTTGGGTTTTTTTGTGTTTTTTTTTCCCTAGAAAATCTGAGGAGATATTCCAGCCTTTATTTTCCTTCTTATTGAAAAAATGAGCACTCACAGTGATGCAAGCATTACAAAGGAATTGTAGAAACCATTACTGCTGTTGTACATATGGGCAATATTAAGTTTTGTCTTTAAAATCAAGGTAATAAAAAAAGCTCTCTCCCTGTAGGACAGGATAAATGTTTTAAGTGGTGTCCATGGAAGAAAATGTGTGTCAATCCAGTTTTCTGTTTCTTCAAGTACCACAGCATGTTGCTCTTCTTATATGGATTACCACAAAGGCAGAAAGCAGGTTGGGAAAACATTTTGTGTGATTTGTCAGGACAAAACCAAGTAATACAAAGAAATAAATTCAATCCATACATAAAAAAAATTAACGGTGAAGTAAAATGTTTCATTTTTACTTCACCATTTTACACAGGTGCTGATCTCTTCTCTCTGGCAACAAATGACAGGACATGAGGGAATGGCAGGAAGATGTGCCCAGGAGGTTTAGGTTGGATATTAGGAAAAGGTTCTTCACTCAGAAGGTTGGTAGAGCACTAGAACAGGCTCCCTAAGGAAGCAGTCATGGTGTCAAGCCTGACAATATTCAAGAAACATTTGGACAATGCTCTCAGGCACATGGTGTGAGTTTTGGATTGTCCTATAGAGCGACAGGAGTTGGGCTCAATGATCCTTGTATTCCTTTCCAACTCAGGACATTCTATGACTGATGCAAAAACTATCACTGAAAATTTCTGTAATAAAGGAATTCTAACCCACGTAACAGAAGATTTTGTTTCGAAATGTATGCATTTGGAAACAAGATATTTCAACAATTTTCAAACACTTATTGAGCAGCAAATGGTTTCTACTACTATTTCCAAGCAAGCAGGTATAGATTTGGCAAAATTAGTTTCTTCTAAGCCTTTTGAAATTACAGATATTCCAGATGCTCCTAGCTAGAAATTGAGATCTCAGCTTAATGCAACTTGTTTTGCTTCATTGGAAAACTAGGATAATTTTTTTCAGCATCAGTAGTCCTTTATCGCCTCTTTTTCTTCAGTCTTGTATCCCCTCTTTTTCTTCAAGGCTCAGTTTGAGATGAAATTAGAACAGATACATCGTTTGTGTTGCATGTAACTATATTGTCTCCGTTTTTATGACTTTATCATTCAATTAATTCTGTTTTGTTCTTTCCTCCTGTGGTGTCTCCCAACCTTGTTTTCTCTCTCTCTTTTCCCCTCCCTCCAGAGGGAGGCTGCATCAGAGATGACCCCCAGAAGGCCCCTCCAGCCAACACTTCTGTGTTCTCTGCTCTCACATCTGCCTAAAGAAGCAGAAAATCAAAGTTTGAAACTTTGTATTAGATGTTGTTCATTGTTTAGACCGATGAGGGCAAGGAATGATTCTTCCTCCGGTGACTATTGTAGCTTTAAGACTTTGTGGAAAAGACTGTAGGTGTATATAATTATAGCAGTCTTCGAAGACACCACAGAGTTTAAGTGTTTCAAAAAGTGAAATGCGTCTTCCAGCGATGATTCAAATGCAGCCTTCCCCCTTTCCTTACTCTTGAATTATTGATTTATATTTTCTCTCTCCCTAGTAATGAAATATTCATTGGTTCAAAATAATACACATCAATAGAGCTTCACCTCAGGGTATCCTCCAGCTTTTGATGGCCTGAGCATCTGTTAAGTAGGTGGTGAAAGGGAGAGGAGGAGGGCATGGGAGCTGCCCTCCTTCCTACCCATCTCAGTGCTCTCTAGAGGGAGGGAGAAGGGAAGACATGTCAGCTGTCTCCTCATTTCCCTCTTCTCACCACCATTTTGCCATCCCTTTCCAAGGCATTTGGAGAATGCTTTGGAGGTGCCTCCTGCAGGTGAGATGAGAGAAGGGCCAGTGTGCTGATGGTCACCAGGATGCTGAGTTTGGAGCTACCTGCTGGGTATAAATAATTTGGGCAGGCCCAGAAGCACACTTCCAGCATATGTCCACATCAGCTTTGTGTGTCAGGAGCATGATTCTAACCTGTGGATGGCCCCCAGTTTACTGGCCCACATGATGGACAAACCACAAGGGAATGAGCCTTAGTCTCAGTTGATGCTGGACCTGAAGCTGCTCTCCAGGGGTGCCCCTCATACACCTCACACCATGTAGTTGCCATCCAGTGCTGAGGCTGAATAAACATGAGGGAGTTTGCATGAATGAAGCAGACACCCCTTCCCTCCACCCCCTCGCGAAATTCACTGTGTGGATATCAGCTCTGTCTTTGCCATGCTGCAGGTCCCACTGCACAGCATCACCTACCAATATAGCTATAGCCTTAAGTACTTTTGGAGCTATAGCTACAACTTGAGACTGTCTTTCCCTTGAAAGTATTTGGATGAGGTTTTCAGATGGCTGTGGAGGCTTTTAAGCAAGGTTCAAACTTCACAGCTCCTTTGTGCTGTTAACCTCAGCTCCTATCTCCCAGCAGTACATTTTGAGAGCTCTTTGTGTTGAATTTCTGAATCTCTGTGAAGGGCTCTGCACTCACTCCTCCAAGTGTGCGCCTGCCCCTGAGCACAACACACACGTGTGTGCCAAAGCAGATGCAGCCAACTGAGTTTGTCTGCCAAATTAGCTGGATTTTTCAATACCCCTTAACAACAGAAACATTTTCCCACACGACATCCTCATGCTCTCTGCTGGTTTAAAAAGATCTCTGTCTTTTCAATCCTACCAAGGGCTAGACTAAGTTTTCTCACTCCTTTGCTCTTCTATTGTCTGCTGCAAAGAGTGCTTCTCAGCCCATCTCTTCAAAGGACCAAACTCTCTTAGTCTGACCCAACTGCACACGTTTAGAGGATCTGTCATGTAGACACAAGTTACTTTACATAAGGCCATAAAATTAATACTGTGTCTTGAGCAGGTAATAAGGTAACATGTAGGAAAAAAATGCAGAAAACTTACAAATTATGGCAAAGAATTTGTGCTACTACTCCCTGCTCTATACACTTTATTTGTTGTTTCTATGCATTGTTTTCTGCTGTACATCTATTATTTACTTTCTAGTCAGATAACTGGTTATCTTTGTGCCAAGCATACATGCAGATTCCACAGATTATCACCCTGAACGTCCCACCTGGCCATTTCTTAATTTGTGTCTTACCTCCTCCAGTTCCTTAAGTACGTGATTTAGACAGTAAATTTACTTCTCTTATTCTGTTGTCTTACTGCTCATCACAGCTGCAATAATTAAACATCACATTTTTCCACACCTTCACAACTTTGCTTTGGCCTATAAGGCCCTTGTACACAACACCAATGCACCAGCGCTCTGGAACAGAGATACAGATCATGAATTAACAGCAGAGCTTTAGTCACTGCTGGGTGAATCCTCTTCAACCACATAGCATCTCAGAGCCAATTATAGACATGATCACTGTGTCTTGAAATCCTCATTTGTCATGTAATTTTAATCACAGTGATAGAGGTTAATGTATGGAAGTTAGCTACTTTCAGTAATATTATCTCAGCAGATCACGTGTCCCCAGTTTGCTTTTGGCACACCTACATCATGTTTCGTATCACTGGATTACATCTTTGGTGTCCTAAGTAGTAAAGGTCAGGTACAGGGAACCAACGTAGCCAATGCATTACTCTAAACTTCAGTATCTTTATTACTGCTGGTACTGTGACTGCTTCTCACTAAGCTGGTGGTTTGTATAGTAGATGCTTATATTCATCCACTGATGAATGTTCCTCGGTCAAATGGCCCCAAGCTCGTTTCTGAAAACAGTGATAATCAACCTTCATTCGTAACTGTGAGAGAGCTCATCATTGCCATTGCTTACTTAGTACACTTAATTTTTTTTTTACCA
Source organism: Clamator glandarius (assembly GCA_033459285.1). Taxonomy (NCBI): domain Eukaryota; kingdom Metazoa; phylum Chordata; class Aves; order Cuculiformes; family Cuculidae; genus Clamator; species Clamator glandarius. The sequence continues at coordinate 1,157,543 of JAUNZM010000702.1, forward strand.
AGAAGGGATGTGTGTACCACAGTTCTGCGTTTGCATTGCTAGGCAACTGTGTGGTTATAGACTCATTTAATTCCTCAGAAAAACAGGCAGAAAATCAATTAATGACATACATTCTCTTTTGACAGAAAACAAAAACACCAGCAAGCGATATTTTATGACTTTTAACATAAGCCAAATATATATTCACAAAACGATGCAGACAAAATGATTCCTTGTTGAAGAAAAGACAACAACACTAGTGTGATGCAAGTGGTAGCAGTTTGCTTTTGAGGAGAGGTGGGTTTTCTATAAACTAACTTAAAAGAAAAAATTAACGAGGCTTCAATAATAAGGAAAAGCAAAGAAAAGGAAGGAGAAAGGAAAGATGATTTTGCCTGAGGTGCAGAGGAAAGGAAAAACAGCCTGCTGGGATTCGCACAATTTATAGCTGCATGAACTGGGCAGGTCTGCAATCTCTCAGCTGCCTCCTCCCTGTTGCCACCATGGCTGCAGTCAGTCCTCGGAGGAAGAACTAGTATCTGCTTTTACAAACATGTCAGCATTTCAACATGCAGCATTTTTAAACAGCGCTTATCATAAAGATCAAGAAATTGACTGACAAGGAGAAGCAGGCTCTTGTTCCTAGATGAGATTGAAACATGCTGAACATAGTGCTACAGCGTCTATAGCTAGGAAACATGGCAGGTGGTGAAAGAACTTGTGATTGTCCTGGGCCCTAAAGACCAATTTAACCCAAAACTTTGTGCCCCTTCTAACCCTTTCTATTTTGTGATTGTGTGATTCTGTGATTCTGCAAGCACAGGCATTGACTCTACTCATTTGAGCACAGGAACTGCTCAGGCCAGGAGATGATGAGAGCAGACTGAGTGGTGGGCACTGATGATATGACTGATGAGCACAAAAATATGAAAAAGAAAACACTGCCCTTGAAGGGGCAAATCTGAATGTGGCCTTTCTGTTGCTGTGACTGAGACAAAGTTTTATGGAAAAGAAATGTCCACAGAGATAGAAGTCCATTACAGAAAACAAATGGAGGTAATCAGCAATCTGGCATGGGAATAGAGACAAGTTGCAACTGTCCCAGTTAATCTCTTCATAGAAATTCATTGACTTAATAGCATTACAAAAGGGATGTATCTTTTGCAGGCTTCAGGATATTTCTTCTCTTACAACTAAGGAGGTTGAGACAAAAATACGTGCTACCAAGTCTGCAAGAAAATATCTCTATCATTTGATCATTAATACTGACACCACTTTTCCCGTAAGACACTAACCATACTGGAAGTCTTTTCTGTCAGTAGTGGAATGCAGATTGCTGGTAAACTGTGGTGCGTTAAAAAGCTCCACACATCATCTCAGCTGCAGTTTGAACATTTTTTCACCTGATGAGAACAGTCCTATTAAGTTGGATTTTGTGATCCATGACTTCTTGGCAACTCTCTGCCTCTTAGTGAAATGTCATCCCTCTTTTATTGTCACTTACAGAGTGATTCCGTTTTAACAAGGGATGTTTTGTTCCACTTTGTTGATGTCACAAAGCTGCACAAGTCACCTCAATAGCAGCAACATTTTGTAAGGCAAGACAGGGAATGTGAGTCCCTTTTCAGGGCTGAGCCATTTCACACAGCTCATTTTTTTTGGATCTCATCGTGTGCTTGCCCATCACCTACCACTTCCCAAAGAGAACTTCCTCTGGAAATATCAGAAGCAGTAGCTTACTAACATCTGTTTGTATGGCAGTGATAGAACGTTAAAAGCAAAAAATGGAATTGCTGCCAATTACACTGTGTTACCATAAGGTCATGTCTGTGATTTCTGAAGTGATAAGGCAGACATCCCTGCTCTGCCTTTGCTACTCCATATCATGCTTGATGTGCTCTCAACTAATGACAGTCAGCGCTGCAAACTTGCCTTGCAAGTTAATAAAATCCCTAGCTGATTTTGTTATAGACCCAAGGGTGCAAGCAATTTAAATTTAAGTATACTTAGAGCTCCTGAAGTGGCAGATTGGCTCAAGAACAGGCACATGGGAGAGAGAGCAGGAGAAGCCGCTCTACCTCCCGCAGACACCCTTGCAGCTCATTTCATTATTTCCTTACTCCCATTCTTCCCTTTGTCTGTGCTTTCTACTGAGAACACCACACATGACTTAGCAAGTATTCACTGCACTAGAAATGTGGATGATACTAAGCTGGGTGGAAGTGTGGATCTGTTGGAGGGTAGGGAGGCTCCACAAAGGGATCTGAACAGGCTGGACTGCTGGGCAGAGTCCAATGGTATGAAATTTAACATGGCCAAATGCCGGGTCCTGCACTTGGGGCACAAGAACCCTGTGCAGAGCTACAGACTAGGAGAAGTCTGTCTAGAAAGCTGCCTGGAGGAGAAGGACCTGGGGGTGTTGGTTGACAGCCGACTGAACATGAGCCAGCAGTGTGCCCAGGTGGCCAAGAAGGCTTGTGTCAGAAACGGCATGGCCAGCAGGTCCAGGGAGGTTATTCTCCCTCTGTACTCAGTACTGGTGAGACCGCACCTCGAGTACTGTGTTCAGTTCTGGTCCCCTCACCACAAGAAGGATGTTGAGGCTCTGGAGCGAGTCCAGAGAAGAGCAACAATGTTCGTGAGGGGACTGGAGAACAGGCCTTATGAGGAGCGGCTGAGAGAGCTGGGGTTGTTTAGCCTGGAGAAGAGGAGGCTGAGGGGAGACCTCATTGCTCTCTACAGCTGCCTGAAGGAGTACAAGGAGATTGTGGAGAGGAGGGAGCTGGCTTCTTCTCCCAAGTGACAGGGGACAGGACAAGATGGAATGGCCTCAAGCTCCATGAGGGGAGGTTTAGGCTGCACATTAGGGAAAAAAAATTCATGGAAAGGGTCATTGAGCAGTGGAACAGCGTGCCCAGGGAAGTGGTTGATTCACCTTCCCTGGAGGTGTTTAAGGCACAGGTGGATGAGGTGCTGAGGGGCATGGGTTAGTGTTTGATGGGAATGGCTGGACTTAATGATCCAGTGGGTCTTTTCCAACCTGGTGATTCTGTGATTGTGTGAAATAATTTTATGACCACGCTAGCTTGAAAAAGTAGGTTATGTACCTGCTCTGGGCACCTATAAGAAAAGATACCTGCAAGACACCTAATAGATGCTTTTTAAAATTACATTTTAGCTCTTAAAACACTAATCCCTCTGGAGCTTGGTGCAGTGCATTTCCATGCAGCTATGGTGCAGCAAGGGGCTGCACGTACGGCATGGGCAGACGATAAGGGTCCAGGGGCAAGAGCCACTCTCACACTTCAACCTTTTGACTTTCTATTTGTCCTCTTCACAATCCCTCCTGGTGCATTTGTCTGGGCTTTTGGTTGTTTGTAGCCGCCTTACTCCAGCACTGCAGACCATCTTGGTATGATGTTGGGGACAATGTAGGGGATGTCTGGCACCCGCAGGGATTGCCATGAACCTGCCTACCCTGAATTTAACTCTTTTAAAAGGGTTAATGTGAAGCAGATGGCTTTGCACTTAGATGGTGCAAGGATCCCAGCTCTCTGCCAGAGAATACTTGCAATGGAGGGAGAAGCACAAGCCAAAATTTAGGGTGCAATAAACTGTGGGAAATCAGCAAGCACACCCACAAACACTCTGTTCTCTCTTGATGCTTGCTCTGGAGCACACAGGAGGCAGCAGGTTTGCCACATGTACCAACAATATGTACTACACTGCTCTTGTGTGTTTTCTCCTTCAGGCCTGGCAGCCTGGAACAGAATGCAAAATGTAATAGTTGAAACAAAATGCATTTGAAAATTTCCAGGAGAAAAACTGCTCAGCCTCCCTGATAAAGCTATGTGGATTGTTTTCAGTGGTAGAAGTGATGGCTTTTTTTTTTCTGGTTTATGGGAAGTGACAAGAAAGTTTGTTGCACTGGGTGAGCATTTTATTTACTTCTGGCATTTCTTGCATTTCTGCTCTGAGGTCCCCATGCTCCTGAGATGAGATAGACCCTCTTAGGCCAGGTGTTGTTAAGGGTGGATGTACTGTAGCTCCAGCATCACTCCAGAGTTCATGCAGATTAAAAGATGAAGGGTCAAGAAAAGCATGTAATGCACATCAACCTCTTGAGAAACAGCACTTAAAAGAGAGCTGAAGAGCAGGTCCCTAGAAACTGAAATTCAACATGCCTTGCCACAGTGAAAGGCATTAAAGTTTTATTTAATTTGCCTTTATTGATATTTATAAATCTCTCCCTACCACTACTTCCCACCCTACCCTTGCTGTGGGGATACCACTGGAGGAGCATGGCAGCTAGGCTTGAACTGGCAATGCTGCAGATGGGAGCACGGCCTCTGCCAAAACAGGGCAGGAAAACTAGAACAGCAGTGGCACATCAAATGCAGTGGAGACCAAGCAAGGAGAAGGACTTCATTTAGAATACCCAGTCATGCACATCAGCAGTGGTTTCAGTCATTCAGAAAACTGATTCTTCCTGCAAAGGTGGAAAACTGACTGGAGAATTGTTTTCTTGTAAAATCAGGATGTACCATGAAGCATGTCAGGAACATAAAGGCAATTGTTTCCATTAAAATGCCCCTTTTCTTCAAACCTTTGTTGATATTGCAGTTTGGAATCAACAGTTCCCCCTAGGGAGGATGTGCAGGGACAGATGAAGTTGATGATAATTCTGAATGTTAGGACAAAGTTCCCACTTCTCATCTTGTGTTACTTAGGTGTAGATGAGACCATGGTCTACTAGATCAAATATTATTTTCTTGTTTGTAGTTGCTCAGTGGAAAGTTCTGTGTAAAGAGAAAAATTTTTTGAATAGACCATATAGAATCAGCTGAATATAGCTTCACACTGGAGTTTGAAGAGTGGACAAAGAGTTTCAGCAACTGTTCACACAAGTTACAGTAAACCTGCAAAAATCATAGTCGAGATTCCTGTTTTATTGAGTCCTGTGGACATAGATTTTGAAATAGGAATAAAAGCCTCTCTAAGTATATGAACATATGACTCATACATGCCCAAATATGTAAGTCAAAATTAAGTCAAAGAACAAGTGTTTGAGAACTGTTATTTAACTGTAGGGAAAGTATATTTCAAATGGAACTCATTAACTCCCCTACTGTCCTTTGGGCAAAGCAGAACAGGTAGAAAGAACAAAAACAGTGGGAGGAAAAAATCCTGCATAGGGAGGGAGGCTAGCCACACTACATATGCAGAAGATAAGCTCCTATGGATTGGCTTGTCTTCCCTACATACTGGATAACAGGGACATGCCTCCTCAAAGGACATAGAAATCACACTATTTGTAATCCATTGCTTCTTAATTTATTGCAGGTGGTACCTGTACTTTTAGCATTTTTCCTGAAGAAACTTACCAAGTACCAAACAAGTCCATTTATTTTCTGCCCTTTCCCAACACATTGTGTATAGTTTCTTTCATTATTTTCTCTCAAGCCCCCTTGCTGGCCTTTTTTGGCAACTCTTTACCTGAAGTATTTTAAGGACTGCATATTCATACCTTGGTAAGAACAGCAGTTGCATGATTATTCTCATCTAAAAGTTTTGGACTATTCTGGGAATACTTTCTGTTGATGTAATTCAGGTATTCTGGTCCTTAATGTCACAAAATACACAAACTTCTTACTATCTGGTTTTAGTAGACTCAGATTTGTTGACGTAGATACTTTAATCTAAGAAGGAATGGTAAGAATAAAGCCTTCTTTCCTCTCTTGCAGCAATCTGTAAACCACATTCCCATGATGTTCAGGCAGTAATATGATATGCTGCAGCTCAATTTTTGTCCAACCATAGTCTTGCAACTACAGAACAGTAGAAAAATATTCATTCCCATTTTTGTACCTGCTTTGTCTCCCCTGGTGTTTGTGGATAGCATGAACAAAAGCATACTGCTAAGATTCATTGGAGAATTGCCTTGTAAAATCATCACATGGAAAAGGTAGCACGTACACTGAGCTGCTTTCCGTTAAATATACTACAGTGCCAGAACAGGTTGAAGATTTTGTAACATGCGGTCTGGAGGACAGTGCTATAATTCCGCTGAACTTGGCTAAAATGGGCTTCTAAGCATTTTGTCTTATTAGAACAACTAAGTCTCTGAAGTGCCATATGTGATATCTTTGACCTGAATTTCATAAATCCTGTTAAATTTATGTAAGCATTTGGTAACCAGGTAGGCAGTGAAGTTAAAGGAAATGACTCTCCACAGAGAACCTGCAAAGGATGTGAATGTGAGTCATATAGATTGGCAGGTGATGAAGTACTACATGAAAATACTGGGTATTCTGTCCTACAGCCCTTTGGAAATATGAGAGAAAGAAAAAGAGTTCTCTGGTTGGTGACAAAAAGACAATCCATCTCAGGATAGTAAATAAATATCACTGCTTTAATATGCAAGAAAAGAATAGAAAAATTCCTACTTTCTTAATGTAGCTTTTTGTTTCAGTGGTTCTAGTGCATGTAAATGTTCTTTCCAGCATAATTTGATTCAACTGCAATTAGAAATACGGCAGTACAGATGATGGACTAAAAGGTGTTAATGATGTATTTGTACATTTAATGTCAAAAGCTTAAAGTCAAGTCTTTTAACAGAAGCTAATGAGATCCTAAACAAGGAAAGCATAGTCATTATGGCCATACTGCTTGCAGCATTGTTCTCGTGCAGTGCTGTCTCTCAACATATACTGCTAGCACACAAAGAAGCCAGGTAGAAAACTCCACGCATCTACCTTCTTTTATCAACAGAAGTCAAGCTCTCACATAGAGTAACTGTAAAATAAGTGTCCCTTCTGCCAAACGGCAACCCTGCCTGTACTTCCAGCAAGGATCCAAACAGGAATGACATAACCTAGAGACAATGAATTTTCCAAGTAATTCAGAAAGAAAGCCGCTTTTCCCCCTAGTGCTGAACTGTTGGACCCAAAGGATTACACAGCTTTGTCTTCCAAGCACATTTCATTAAGAACAAAAACAAACATAGCAGAATTGTCATTAGGATTTCAATGTCTGAAACAGAGTGGAGGTAGAAAAACCATAATCAGTCCTTCAGAACCACAGAACAATTTTGTAGCTGTCAAAACATGAATTAAGCCTTCCTATGAATTGGCATAAATTGACACAACAAAAGCTGACTTTTGCCAGTGTAAAAAATACATAGTTTAGTTTAGTTCTTTCACTGCCAAGTGTGTCTACAAAGCGTATTCAGGGTTACCACCTGAGCACAGGAAAAGTCATCATATCAGCCAACTTAATGTCTGCTTTTGCTCTGGAGTTCCAAAGAAAACCCCAGCTTCACCTCCTGCCCTTCATGTTTCCCTGTGCCACACAAGAGCATCAAGTGTGATAGGAAGATAAAATCAGCTGCTCTTCCTGCACTCTGCCTTGCCCAATAAATGTGTTGCTTTGAAGAAATTTATAAAAATACATTAACCAGGACAAATGTTTTGCTAGCCAGACTTAGAGACGCTTCTGCTTTGTTTTCCCAAAGCACATTACTAATATAAATAAAGGTGTATTTACAACACCATGTCTGTGGGGTACAGCACAGCATGGACATAATGCCTCAAATGTTTGTTGGTGCAGCCAAGTCAGACCTCTCTGATAGCGCTGAATAAGTACACTCCTTCTCTAGGTCCCCAAAAGAGCCCCTGTGACCTGCACAGAGCTCTGCTAAAATGGATACAAGAGTGTTAAGAGTCTTTGGATGAAATGTGATTTCTGCTTTAAGGGCTAAGCCAGCCCAGTATCTGTTTCAAGGTTGCAATACCAGACCAAAACCGAAAACACAGCATGCTAAAATCATAAAGGAAATCAGGTTTTTTCCAAAATATCTGGCTTCCTCTCCTGACCAAAATGGTCTGGATGAATATCCAGAAATTTGGATTTTCCCTGCAGGAAACTCAGTGACATTGATGAGTGTAAAATGTTAGAATTTAAAAGCTAAAATCAATTTACTTGTGACTTTACGACAACCTCTCAGCCAGCATCCTAGCGAAGTTCTTTGGAAACTGGATGTCTTCTGAAATAGTAAATGAATATGAACTTCAAAATTTATTTATGATTCTCACCAAAAATTAACTCTGTGGGAAACACGCAGATCAAAGTGTCTTTCTTCACTTCTGAAGCCATGAATGGTGAACCAAAAAGAGACATGAATATTTTTAGTAACCTCTTAGGAGAAATAATTAACATAATTCACAGACTGTATAAATACAGCAATCTGACAAATTTATAATATTGTTTTCTTTTCAAGAACATTGTATACAAAGCATAAAAAATGCATTGTGGAAACAATGTTTGCTGAAAACAATGCTAACCTGCCAAAGCACTTATTTGAAAATGTATTTGATACATTAATGAGAGAGGGCTTACAGACTTGGAAATACAAATGCAAATGCATAATGTTATCTTGCAAAAGTAGGTAGCCCACTGATTTGTGACATTTCAGGATGATCAAATTAGTTCAAAGCAAGAGTAAAATATTTTGTTTGTAACATTGCCTACACACAAAGAGGTCCAATAAAAGAACTCAAAAACATTTATTTTTCCAGATCCTTTTAAATTTACATTGACATTATAAACCAGATAATTGAAGCTCACAGTTATTTAAAAGTCTGCATATAAAAGACACAGTGTTGGAAGCACTGCTTTGCTTTCCTGATGGATCTTATTGAATCAATTTTTTCCCAGTCTCTTTCTATTAGCTGGGTAGAGCATTTGTAGAAATGCAATTGTGTATTGTAATTTCACTTTGATCACAGTCATTTTCTTTCTTGTGTTTTCCAAGCAGACTTCTAGAAAATACAGCATTAATGGTATGCAGCAGTGGATATTGAACTGCTTGCAAACCACTCAGGCAGCTCATAAAAACATTATTAAAAGGAAAATGCCCTTTGTGCTCATAACTTCTAAGCTATGCAAGCTGAAGTGCTGTAATACTTCTAATGCATTGCAATATATTGAGGTGTGCTCTGTTAGAGTTAGTGCCATAGCTTGCCAATCAAAAGCTTGTGCTCTTCTGTCAGTCATTGGTTTGATTTTACTCTGACTTTCCCTCCAGTTCAAGAAGATGGATGTCTCAATGTGGTTTGCTGGGAAGCTTAATGACTGGCAAGTGGGACATATATTCTTCCTGGAGTCATCTCCAATCTCCTACAGAAGGAACCTTCTGAAACCATGCTGAAGCATTTCCCTGGTACCAGTGAGTGTCCTCCTTCCAAACTCTGGAGGCTCTGGAGATGCCCAGTTTTGTAAAGGTGCTCTGGGTCACCTGCTAGTGTGAGTCTGCCCCAAAACCCGGGGCTCTGGGAGAGTTATGAAGGCCATAGAAGGAAAGAGAATTTCTGTGCCCGTGTGTTGTGAACACATCACTCAGTAAAATTATAATGGATTTACTTTAAAGATATCCTTGATGTTTACCGAGGAAGTGGCATATTTCTTTAGTTTCTGTATACATTTAGTGGCAGATAGGAATGGTTGGACTCCATGATCTAAGAGGTCTTTCCCAACCTGGTGATTCTATGATTAAACAAGTGCCTTCCCTCTCTCCCGTGGGTCATCCCTTGCTCAGAAATGTCCATGAATGTAATGCTTAGACATATGAGTTCACCCCTTTACCTAAGGAATTGGGAGTTCATATGAGATTGTTCTTTCTGTGAAAATCAGACCCTGTACATGTGGCCTGCAGCTTTCCCCAAGGAAAAAAGAAACTTGCTGCAGCTTTAGTAGCTGAATAAGTATTACCAAACCTCATAGCATACTGAGGACTCTTCCCATCATGGCAGCTACCTTCACTTTCAGTGTATTTTTTTCCTCATTGTAGATTTTATTTGCTGTAGAGTTTGTTGTAATTCTCTTCATCTTCTATCTATCTCATCTCTTCCTGTTGTAAACTAAGTATTAATTTTATACTGTCTACAAGGTCCAGGTTTTGTAGCCTAAGAGGTCTACCTGTAAATCACATCTATAAAGGTTGCAGAATATATAGGAATATCTAAGACTTTCACAGACATTACAGTCGCCAATCTAGCCAGTACCAAATTTTCAACATATTCTTTGTTATTTCAGTTGGCCTCAAGGTCTTTCTCCTAAATAACTATTTCTATATTGGCATATTCTTCCCCCAAAAGGGATTTTTTTTTTTTACTTTTTGGTGTATTAGTGGAATATATTTTCCCTTTCACAATGACTAAACTGTACTGCTTTCTTTTCCTACTCTCCACTGCTCCCTTCCCCATCCTCCACTCCCAGCTCTAAATATTGATACCTTTGTCTAGATAAGGGAGTGAGTGTTCCTCCCAGAAAGAGCACTTAAAAGTTATTTTCCATGTTGAAGTTTACATTTCTACTGTTCCTAGAAGAAGATAATAGGCAATGAGCTGAAATTTAATTTTAAGCAAGCTAGCTGCTCCATGCTACATGCCTTTGGAGATGGTGTGCATTTACACTATGTTAGCTTCAGAGTGCAATACATGTTTTTAATGTCATTGCTGACAGAAAATCCATTCTATCTCAATTATACACTCATACCCTCCCACCCCAGGCACAATGCAAGTCTCTTTCATGCTTATTTTAATCACCCACCTCTTTGCTCCGAGTCATCAGAAGATGGCCAACATTGAACATCTGACTCACCCACTCTATGATCAGATCCCTGTTATCTGATGTGTTACATGCACACACAACTCAAAACTTCTGTTTGAATAAGTTTTTGCTGTAGAAAAAACAATAAGTGCTTTTGAGAAAAATCATAGGGAGGCAAGAAGTGTGTTGTTCCAGTTCACTTGCCAAGCTGTAAGTCCTGGCATCTCTGCGCCAAGAAGACATAGAGACGCTCTTCATTTACAGCCAGGTTGCAAAGGCACAGGACTCGCTACTGATCTGTTTGTTTAAGAAGCTTCAGTGTTTGATATTGTTGTGTTTGTAAGATTTTGCAGCATAATATTAGGAGAGGATCCTTCAGAGAAACTAGGTCGATGTGCAACTGGTGTGGCTGACACTTATTAATATTAGATTAGATATCTCTGTAAAGCAAAGATTTCAAGTGGGTAGTTTTATTGCTGCCTTGTCTTTTGTCTATTAAAATTTCATAAGGTTTTCTGACTTATAGCAATGAGATTTGCCACTAATAACTCTTTGACACAAATATACTTCTTTGATAGGGATTGTGAATAACACAATGCTGTAAAAATTCATCAGAGAAGATGATCAGGGATAGAAAATTCATACACTGCATGAGTGGAACAGTGCTATAGCATAGTTTGCATGGGCCCCATACAGCCAGTACTGTGTGGTTTACTCCAAATGGGTTGTGGCATCTAACAAACCCAGTATATAAAATGTGTTAGACTTGCTGCTTGCCTGCATGTTCTTCTGTCTGGGAAATCCAGGAACCCAAATTTAAATTGATTCTGTAAATGAAAGATGGAAGAGATGAGATGGTATCCTATTTTTAGAGGAATGAACAAAACACTTAAAGACCGTCCATTTCAAAGGGTTACATAAAATGCTGGCCTCAGAAACAGTGACACTGGATTCCATGCTAGAGCTGACAGAAAAAAATACTTTTGCTTTTCAGCCCTTTCAGAGGGGCTCTGATACTGACTTCCACGAGCAAAGGTACATGGATGTGCAGTTCTTGAGTAAAGCCTTTAAGAGAGAATGTCACATTAATTTTTACGTATTTTACATGTTTCATTAAAACAGAAAAGAAGACTGAGAAAGAAATTACATTTCTTATATTTCAGTTGACTTATCAGATATCACTGCAAAGATAATTACCTAATGAGGAGTATGAAATTACCATATTTAATATACCTTAAATTTGTTTCTGGTCTTAGTAACATAGCAGTAACTTCATCAATCACATAACACATTAGAAAACCAGTACTTATACAATCTCTACCTCTGTAGCATGGAAAAGCCATATTCTAGCAAGGACCTCCATCCCTCCCATATGTGCCATTGGTTCCTGGTTTTGTCCCTGCCTATGTGAGCTGGAATGTGAAAATGGGTACAAATCAGTTCTGTCACTCAAGACACCATGCATAGAACACCACCATTTTAAAATGTAGAGGTGTCTTACTCATTTGTGTATTTAAGGTTATATTAAAACCCCAGTAGATAGAAAAAGCTGTCCTGGCACAGACAGTGAATGGGATCTGATTTTTGCTGTTAATATAATTTCTTCACACATGCACACACATAAAATACTGATTTCTTTATTTTATTATTTTTTTTTTAGAAAATAAACTTATCTTTTTGTCAAGTTTCTTCAGGTTCATGTATCTTCAAAGCAAACCATTTCCTCATGCTGAAAATCTCTTATTTACTACTTCTGATCTGCAGACTTCTGTCATGTTCAGATAATATTTTGTCTATTATTCTCTTTTGTTATTTACAATGAAAATACAAACACCTTGTAAGAAAAATTGCTTCTGTTCATTATCAATAACCTCTCAGTCTATGGAACTGGGGTGATCAACCAAGCAGTTCTGCTTTTCAGGTCTGTTATCCCTGTTTCTTAAGAAGTAGCAAAAAGTCTAAATTTGAAGTGAAACTGGTGGTCCAGATGTAATTTCCATCCTATTTGACTATTCCTGTTCTTGTTAAGCAGGTCTTTAGACTTCTCTCCTTCTTGTCATTGTCTGCCTAACTTAGCGGGAGTGGAAAAATATATGACTTACCTGTAAGTTTCTTTCAAATTTCAAAGTTTTCGCCATGGAGTTTATTTATCTCAGTTTAACACAGACAAAGCTTTTTTTTTTTTCCTTGTTTGTGTATGTATATTATATGGATGCAGAAACAGAATGAACTGCTAAAATGCATCCATATCTATATTGCATCCTTCATTAATTTCAGGTTGTTCTTTCTGCAAATGCAGTGGGGCATGACAGTTAACTGCACTGCAAAGGTTCACCTTTGGGTTAATGATTCAGCTGTAGGGTTACTACACAAATGTGGAATTGGTCATTTCACAAATGTGAAAATTGGTCATTTAGGCTACAATTTCTTTCTGGACTCAGTTGAATAAGTATCCTTTTGGGCAGAGCCCTGAAAATTTGGGCAAATTCCAGATGGCCGTTTAGAAACAGAACTAAATCCAAAAAGAAATAATCATGGGTTGTCCTTCAGGTAGCATGTTGATATTCCCTGCTGCCCTTAAAAGTAAATAAATAAGCATGCTCTGAGAAATACTGTCTCTGTAAAACTTTGTATTGGTAGGTGGGTTTTGAGTCAGAGCCCTCTGAGGTCTCACTGAAATGGTGAAAGATATCATGGAAGATGACATAATAGAAGATGTCAAAGACGAATAGTAATCCTGAAGTATTTGGTGGTGTACTAACACAAGAAGGATTTATATAGTCAATTTATGGATTTAAATTAGGCATTGAATCCTTCTATACAAGCCAGTGAAACTTCAAGGCAACTCAGTGTTTTCCTCTATTGGCTATACACAGAGCACAGGGAGGGTTGGTGTCTTCCATACCTGCAGTGAGGTGCCTAAGATACACAGCATGAAAAATCCCTAAAATGAGTACCAGTGTGCAAGAATGCAGTAATGAAACTTAATCCAATTCTCTCTATGACATTTATGTCCTATTCTGCTTCCCAGAACTGATGTTGAGATGCATGCTTTCTTTAGACTTCCTTCTATACACAAGGCAAGAATCTAACAGAGCATTTTCCTTCTACTCACCCTGCTAATAATAAAGCAAAAGGTAGAAGACCCTGAATAGCTGTAACTCCCGCAGGTGAATAAGGTCACAGATTAAAATCCCTTTGGTTCAGAGACTTGCAAATGCAGTTTGTCACCAAAATACTCAACTGCCTTGCTATAAGTGAAAGAAATGTCTGAAGATAATTTGCCTATTTCACATTTCACTAGACTACCTAGAAAAACTGCTAAGATTATACTTACATTGTTCTTTTTACTGTTTCTTTCAACTACCACGTGGTCACTCTAGCATACACACCCAGACCACATTGCATTTTTGTCCTTACAGCCCTCAAGTGCTGTAGTTGGCCAGGCAAACCTTTGTAATCTCCACACAGCCCTACTGTTATCAGCATAGCTGTGATGGCACAATAATTTAGCTGAACAGTGCAGGTCTCTGCACAGAGTTAGAGAAATGATATTGAAGGTGAAAGGGGAAAGAAGGCTACTAGAAAAAACTGTCTGAAAGAAAATGCTTTCATTTTAGTCTGACCGAATTCTAGTCAGGAAAATCATTTGTATTCAAAGATCAGAAATAATAACAGCTGCTTTTAAAATAATAGAAATGGTAAATGAGGGTCTCCTATGTGGAAATGTGTAGGTTGGGAAGTGGAAACAAGTTTAAGTTGGTTTTGTCTGTTGAAAGGAGAAGATGGTGCCTTTGTATAAAGAGGGGACATCTAAGGTCCATTCATCATTTTTTAACTTATAACACAGGAAAAGCAAATGGACCAATGGATTTCATCTTAGTTTAAAAATGTATGACCTGGGGTGAATTTTGGAAGATAGGAGCGTCACAAGATGTTCCGCTAAGAATATTATTTCTATAGTGAGAGTGTCCAGAGGCACAAGCCTTAGGGATGGCATTCAAAGATGACTTAGGAAGAGAAGTCTGGTGCTTGCTTGTAATTTCAAATGTGCATGTACAGTACAAAGGATTAATCATTGTGTGTTATATTTAATGTGTGTAGATGTACTGGAGCTAGTTCTTTTCTGCTTTAGAAGCAGGGGAATTTGTGGACTAAAGCCTATTAAATCCTAAAAGTTATGTAGAAGAGGCTTAAATTGTTTGTACAGGAATCCACACCTCTACTGAGAATAAGTTATGCCTCCACAAACTGTAAGTTAAAAGAGACTTCTCTGGTTTGAGAGTGTTACAGTGACTGATGAAATGGGGGCATCTCATCTTTGTTGCTAAATTCTCAGGGTCCCATGTGGCCCTGTGCAAAAAAGCACATCACCATGTCCTACACTGAAATTGATACTGGAGCTGTCAGCAAGCTAGTAGAGTGTCTGCTGTTTTGAAGTTGCAGAGGGGATATAATTTATATCACTAGGCACTCTGAAAATCCTACTCTGAGCACCTACAGATGCTAAATATACAAACTATGCCCTCTTGTAACAATTTAGGACAGTATTTAGGTGTTCACCTTACCTGTGGGGATCTCATACTTGGATCTATCCTGCTGAGTGTTTGTTTGCTGCCTGTAAGGGATCTGAAGACCACCACTCAGAGTGAACAGGCTGAAAAATGCTGGTTTAAGGATGTCTGCCTAGTGAGTTGTGATTTGGGATTACAAACCATGAATCAAGGACATCTTATTTCTGCATTTGTAAGATTAAAGTAGGCTATATAAATAACAGTCATTGCATGGTTTTAAAGTGGATGACCATTCTTGCTTCCAGCAGCAGATTTGGAGAGCTCACCTGGACTTGTGCAAAGCATTTGACAATGCCTCACATGACATACTTGTCTCTGTATTGGAGAGGCATGGATTTGATGGGTGGACCACTCAGTGAATACCGAATTGGATGGATGGTTGCATCCTAAGTATTGCAATCAATGGATCAATGTCCAAGTGGAGACCAGTGACGTGTGGAATTAAATCACCAGAAATGGCAATGAATATCAAATCTGGTTTGCCATTTGCTACCATGAGATACTGTAGGCAGTGACACATTTATCTTATCCTGTGTTATGTTTCAGTATTTTGGGAGGTGCACTAATACACACCTAACAAAGTAAGTCCCGTGTTGTTTTCCAGTTACTGAATTAGTCCTCTTGGCAGAATCAGGATATAAAATGATTACTTCTTTTCCAGACAAATAATGCAGCCATGCAATGAATTTTCTTATTCACTCCCAGTTCTCCCAGAGAGCTCAAGATAGTTTCATGGGATGCACTGAATAAGTAATGGTAATACTGCTGTGCTTACTCCTGGAGACAAGTTTTGCCCTTGTTAAATTGATTTTCATTTATTCTGTGAATGCAAAATGAACAGTAGTACTAAATGCTATAGTTTCTCTAGACTGCAGAGGAAAGGTGGATATAATTTATTTCTTTCCCCATTTTTCAAGCTATGTGTACACTCAGGTGCAGAGTTCTTGGACTTTCACCTAGGTGTTTGGGAATTAAGCTGCTTCCAAAATTGGGGGATTAAGATATCATTAGGTAGTCTGGCAAATTTCAGTGTCTGTGCCTGAGGGAACATTAACAAATTACACTCTTCCTTCCCGATTTTGACATACAATTTTCAGTAGATATGGGAACACGTAGTGTAGAACATAGACAACCCATTAATAGAGACCCTTTCTTCACCATAACTAATCACACTTTCAAGAGGTGTTAGGACGTAATGAACATAAGAAATGCAGATATTCTTTCAATTTTATCAATGAATGCTGCAGCGCAATTGCAACGTTCTCCAAACTATTTTTTCCTGCAGGTGGGATACTGATGCCTCTTCCCTTTCCTCAGACTTCATTTTTTTTTCCAAAAAAATCAGCATAAAATAGAGGTGTGGAAAGGGGAGAAAGCCACAGCTTTCTGGGAATTGCTGAAATAAACTCTATTTCAGTTCAGTATTCTGCATTAATTTTCTGTGTCCTGGGTACACAATCATGTAAATCAGATGGCAGGATTCAGCCAAGACCCAGCTGGCAAGGTGTAAGTTTTCCAGTATAGTTGGGAACTCAATGGCATTTTTGGCTGCCGACGGTCCACCTCCATTAAGGTGACTTGCTGAGTTAGCTATTAATGGGCTTTATGCAATTTATTTCCAATGTTCTAATCACTGTGATGTCTAAGGTACTTGTAAAACTGATGAATTTCTATGTATGATTTCTCTGAAGTGAAGAAATATTACAAGTACCATCTTCCATATGAAAATCTGGAACAGAGACAATTATCTGTTAATATTGTTCTACATGTCAATTTTGGTCATGGTGTTATTATATTAAATTTTTGTAGAGATTAGAGAGCAACAGGTCATATTCATCCCTTCAAGTCACAGAGACAAGAAAGAAATAAATTGAAGGACAGACACACTCCATTAAAGCAGTTAGAGCTGTAGTGGTTTTGGTGTAAAAAGTATAAATGAAAAAAGAAGAAAGTACGAGTGAATTTTAATGTGTTTGTTCAGGTTCAGCTGTTGTAGTAGTAGAGTTAGATGCACCTATGTATTGCATTTAACTAGCAGATTAGTTGGCAGACTCTGCCTTCCGTCATTTTAACAAATCTAACCCAGGAGGCTGAGTCCAGTTGGTTTTAGACCCACAATTATGCTCTAGGCAGAAGCAGCACACAGAATAAACCCTCTTTGTTTCCACAAGGGTCATGTCCACCTATTTGCTCACAGAAACCATAGCAAGTTTTCAGTACCTTGGGTTTTTACTAGGCACTGAACTAAGTGAGTACAGCTGCTAAAGGACCTCCTGTGATTCAGCTTTTCAGGAGCAATGGAAGAAGGTGAGTGATATAAAGAGACACTTTTAAAAATACTTTCTTGTCTTTTTAAAGTCATTCTCAAGTCATTTGGTATTTATATCACAATACAAGCTGTAGCTAAATACTTTTACAAGTTGTCTTCTGTTTTTCTGTGTATATGTAAGCTATCATAGAAGTTAGCTGACATTCTTTTCATTTCCTTTTTCCATTATAGTCACAGCAATACCTAAGTAAGCATGTATTTCCAATCAAGTCTGTCAGCCTATGGCTTAAAATTGGGCAAGTGGTAAATTGTCCTCATGTATTTCTACCCTTAACTATGAGCAAAATTTAGCACTATTCTTAAGGTAATGACTTCTTCTAAGTGTTGGAATAGAGCTAATGGCCATGATATTTCCAGCTCCAACTTTCCAGATGTTAATATTGGAAAAAAAAGCTCGATAAACGATGCACTTTTGTTCACTAAAAGGAATTTAAATACCTTCCTCTGTCAGTTGTAGTTGAAGTTGGATGAAGAATAATGTGAAGTAAGATATTTTTCAGCAGGTTTATTTAATGTATTTCTCATTTGGGTTTAGAATTGGTCAGATAATAACAGTTTTTACTGAATGAACTTTTTTAGCCAATAAATGACATTTCTTGTTCAGTGTTTCTCAGACAACTGTGTTTTATATATGTGCACATCCACTGCTTTTGTGTTTTAAGAGCAGAGTTAAGAAGGCCTTCATTTGGCAAAGTTGAGTAAAGTGATCTAAATGGATAAAAATGTGTGGACAAACCATATTCGCTGAAAGCAACCATATTTCACTTGAAAATTTCCAGTGTGATATAGCATCTGTGAACTCACTCATCTGTCATACCCCACTGCTTGATCTTGAACCACTCGGTAAATTCAGTCAGAATCAAAAATCTTAAAGACACTAAGACTGCAAGTTATGTGAAATAGCATCAGTTAGGGGCAGATGTGGGAGGTTTCCTGCCAGGAAAGATTATACTTGTGCCATGAGCATTACTTGAGCCAAACTCAGAAGAAATCTACCTAGAAAGAAGTGCTTAAAAATACCCTGCTCACAGATAATCTTCAGAGCTTATACTTTCTGAAAGAATAAACTGCCTTGGAGGTAGAAATCTGTAGGAAACTTAGCTTTAGTTTCAGTCTTCACAGACAAGTTTGTTCCTAAGAAAAACAATTTTACAAAAAAAGGAAGATGTCTGAAAGCAAACTGAATGCAAGGCAAACTTTACAACATTCCTCTTTGTTAAATTAGCTTATGCTGAGTGATTAGTACCATTGTTCAACTCAGCCATTAACTCTTAGCTGATGTCCTAGTGCTTAATTCCCAGATAATTTCAAAGACATCTATGCATGAGCTAAACATGAACTTAAATGTGGTACTGACACAGGCATTGTATAGGCATATATTTGATATTAAATATTCTGAATCCAGGCTTTTGCAACATCTTTAAGCACATTGAAGTTGAAGGGATTACTTACATTCCTACAGTTCCCTGCACCCTCAAGCACCACATTGAATTATGGAGTAGTAAGGGATCAGCACTAGTCTTATCTCTGAATTTGCTGAGTGGGTTGAACCACTGAATTCTGGCGGAGTTGCAAGAAGCCTTAATCATTTAGCTACTTCTCTCCTGCATCTGGCTTGGCAACCAGTCAAGGAGAACAACAGTGCTCATTTCCTATTCATGTATTATGCACAATTTTCGTTGAATACCTTGTTTATTCTAACGCGAAGGCTGTATTTTCATTTCATTTTGGCACTACATTAATGGGAAGAAATGGGAACTGAGGACACTACTCAGCTATAAACCCACAGATCAATAGATAAAAAGTTTTTAAATGGCTTGAAATGCTTACATTGATAAAACTATAACCATTATTCTTGTCTCTGCTACTGGGGTTAGAAATAATAAATATTTTAAGAATCTCAAAATAGATGAAAGTAGTTCACATTGACTAAGCAGAAACTGTTTGCCTGGAGATTAGGCTTTAGTTGGCAGGATTTAAATATGCCTGGCATGTCAAAGCAATATGACAAGCCAGTGTTTTCATAATGTTCTGTGTCTACTTCATAACTTGTTGTGAAAAGATGATGAGTGTTGCCAGCTTGCTTTGTTCTTGTTAATATTTTTGAAGATAAGAAAGTGAAATGGCTCCGTTTCAGGAATTAAGTAATTTCGTTGTGCCAAATTACTAACAGGAACTCTTGGTGAGGAAAGATAAATTAGAGTTCTGACTCCTGTATCACAAAAAAGATATCAACATTGCTTGAAATAAGCCTTGCTTTTCAAGCTGGTGTTACTTCTTTTAACATTGCAGATGTGAATGTCAAGTGAGATTTCTATGTGTGTTTCTGTAATACGAAATGGAATACACTTTAAGGTTCTAATTTTAAAAGTCAGGCTTAATTTTAGGGGAGATCAGAAGAATCAGCAAGAGGAACATGTGGACTTCAGTCAATACTGTAATATCAGCTGCGTAGCACTATTTGCAGTCCAGATCTAACAGAATATTTGCCTTATTGTATTAGCCACTGATTATGCCAGCTCCCTCAAAACTGTACTTAAAATGCTTTTCCCTCCCTTTGTGTAGAAGGTATTTGAAACTCTAGTGAATAGTTCTCCATATACCTCCATTACAGTCAAAAAGTCAGCCTTTCCTTTGAGTCCAAAATGGCAAAACTCCCTCCCGGGTCCTTTCCAAACACAGCAGCAGTAGTCTCCTGCTAGCCCATCTCATGTGAACCAGAATTGTCCTGAGACAACTTGATCCTGACACTTCTGTTTTCCTCTTGCTTTACTTCTTTGACCTGGACACTTGTGTCCTTATGCTGGTTCTTTCTCTGCTGCAGTAAATACAGCTGTTTTCTTACTTGGACAAGACCATTTGGTGTTTAGTTGAGTTCTTCTTATTAGGATCTATCTTCTAGTACCACACTAGTGCATGTATTACCTATAGACAAGAGGCCCTTGTGCCCTCTGCACATATAGTGTGATTTTTTCACCATCTCCTCTTCCAAAGCCCATCTTGTGATGGTTGCCCCAACACTGTGCTCACTGATGATAGTAGATAAAAAATGGACAGCATCCACCTGGGGGTCCAGTTGTTATTTTTCTTTTTGCCCATACTACTGCTTGACTGCCCACATTTTACCATCTTCTCCTTTTTCATCTGGGACTGGGAACTCTTTGAGCAGAAATTGCCTGTTTTGAAACTCCTGTAAATATTGTAATGCTTGATCTGTGATGGATGCTCTCAGACTGTGCTGTGAGGCTGTACCAACATGCCTTACCTGACGGAAAAAAACCACTGACGTAGGGAGGAGGCAACATTAAATTCATAACTATAATATGAAGAAAAGCTATTTATTACAGATGATTCACAGGCAAATATGAATACCAGCCATCAGCACTTCAGAAGAGGTGCCACTGCAAACCTTGACCTCCTTAACTTGTAATAATACTTCCATCACCTGTAGTTACAGGCCAGCCCCTTTGCATTACTTTGCCTACTTTGGTCTAACTGTTTCAACTGAGAGCAGTTCTTCAAACAAGATAAGCTCCTGGCCAATCATGGTTGAGACTATGTGCAGGAGTTCATTTACTTGCAAAGACTGCATGTTACAAACCGGGGAGTGTAGTCCTTTGCTTTTCCAGTTTAAAAAGAGATACCACAAACATCAAAGGAGGATGCAGTATTTCTAGGAGATGATACATTAAATAGTTCTTTAGTGGAAAAGTACTGTAAGTTCCACCATATCTTACAGAAAAGCAACAGAAAGTATACAAATACGTACTATATGCACAAACAATATAACACAGCTGTCTTGTAAGCAGGGATTAGTAGCAGAACATTGTTACAGAAACAGTACATATTTTCCCTCGGGGAAACTAAAACCCCACAAATTCTGTCCATTCAAGGCCACAGAGAAACAATGTGCTGCTTATGCTTGTTTCCATCCCCAGTTGCTGAAATACTGACATTTTTACAAACCATGTTTCTGTATATATTCTATTTTGCATAAAAACTACAAAGTTCTTGGACCAGAAGCTTTTCTTCATTCAAAAAAAATAAGCAAATGCATCCTTCTTCCACACTTACATTTTCCTATCTCCTTACTTGGTTAAACTGGAAAACACGAAGTGATTTTCACTCTTCATTGTAAGAGTGTAAGTTATGGAGCAATTCAGTTATGAAGTACTTTAGAAAGGATTTTAGTAGAAAAACAAAACCATCCATCTTAAATGAGTCTAATTTAAAGAGATCCGTGACAATAGATAGGGACATAACTTCTGGCAAATTCAGACTGGAAGATAAGATTCAGTGAAACCAATGAGTTGCAGCTGCTGCATCTGACAGACACTGCTATATCTAACAACATTTTTTTAGATTATAGGCAGACCAAGCCATAAGCCACCCATCTGTCTTACGGCAAGCTGCAGCTGGACATTAGGTGCAATTGAACTCTTCACCACTCAACCTGGATTTTCTTATTTGTCATTTTAATACTGATTCCTGTGCAGTTCAGATGCCCTTTGCCTTCCCAAACTCTACCTGTGATTGCCAACTGTTTAACGAAGAAGGTCATTCGAGATTTCCTCTTCCTCCTCCAGGTAGAGAAGAGTACAATGGCATTTCCAGTGATTGTGACAATAAAGAGAACCCAAAGAGTCACCAGCTGTTCTGTCTGTATTTGAGAGAAAGAAAAAAAAAGAGTATTGGTAAGCAAGTGGGTATTGTCTTGTGTTAAGCCAGTTAGTTATCCTAGTACAAATGAGATGAGAATGGAAAAAAAGGAGTGAAATGTGAGTTGTGCCAAATGATTTCTAATTATTTAGCCTGAAAGTTTTCCTGCTCTTTCAGAAAATACTTAACATGCATCACTGCTGGTTATGTTCATTCCAATTTGCTTTGCAGAGGCTGTACGTTACTTCTGTCTTCACAAAACCATTGGCAGTGTCTGTGTTCAGCACTTAACACTAAAATGAGAGGCAGCCCTCAGTTTTCTTTTGTTACTCCAGCAAGCTGTGAAATAACCATCTTTGCAAGGAGTATTGATAGATGAGCTCCTTTGGAGAAGTAGGGGAAATAAATACTTCTCTCCTTCCCAGCTTCAGTGAGTCTGGGTCATCCACAGGCCTTACAAAATCCAAACCTCCACTCCACGATCTAGATGTGCACCAAGATTTAAAGAAAAAAGCATGACCCACTATAAGGAAAAGTAAAATTGTGGAGCGAGCAATACATGATGACAAAACGTCCCCTAGTGGTAGTGTGTACAGGGAAAAGAAGAAAAAAAGTTACTCGGGCTCTCAAAGCATCAGGATCCTCTGGCTGCAAGACCAAGAGCATATATATCCACATTCATCTGTTTTTTGAGTGCACACCCAATGTTCTGTCTCCTTTTGGCCTACTACAACCCATTTGGTCCTCCCTAGATGCAGGATAGTTTTTTTTTCCAGTGGCCATTCTGTAGATTTTCCCTGTCCATATGAGAGTGTGAAGTTCATGTTTTCCCCATAGCAGCCAGTCAGATCTGAAATGGAGAAGTACCAAATCTGGAGAGCATGGGGTCAGCCTGAAGAAAGTATGCTGCATTTCAGCAAAATTAAAAAACCTGTCCTATGTAAAGCTGTAACAAGTGGCATGAAGGAAGATGGTTCTGCTGCTCTTCTGCAAAGGCAAGTAGAAGAGAAGGGACTTTTTCACAGTAACAGTTAGCTTTGAAGGTCATAGAGCAGAGGAGCTCTGAAGAAAATGAGTTCTAATGTATCCAGCAGCAGTAACATACACATTATTATTTGAGCCAAAGACAGAAAAAATACTTACATGTCTCAGCAGAACTGGTAGCTATAAAGGTAAACCCAAATTCCATAAAGGATGTCTTTCCCAGAGCCTCCTGCTCCTGAGAAGACACTTGCCTTTGGTGTTTCAGGAGGAGACAGTCCATACGAATGAAACACAGAAAAGCCTTCAGCCCCCTGCTCTACCTTCTTCTGGCTTTCCAATATTTCAGATGCTTTGGTTGCCTGGATTTTCCTAGCAACTGGGATGAGTTTTGGGTTATGACAATGCAGTTGTTTAGGATCTTCTGGTTCCTGACACCAAATCGATAATGTGAGAGCTAGTGGAAAATGGAGGAGAGAGGTAAGAGCTGCAGTTGGATAGGGATCCTAGCTGCTGGCCCTACTGAATTGACCCCAAATCACTCTCCTGAGCAGGTAAAGGGAAGGAGGATGTCAGTGAGACCCATGCCTACCTGACTGGGCTATAGATGGAGCAGAAGGAGTGGAGACAGCTCATTAAAAGCATTTGACAACCACTAAAACATGACTTTGTCACAGGTGAGCAGGAACGAGAGCTTCTGTGCCCACAAAGAGAAAACAGCTAAGCTGTGAGCACGGGGATGGAAGGTGAAATGACAGGAAAGGAGCAAGGGCAATGAGCCTCTTTCTCTGCTATGAGCTTCAGTACCTCCTAAGCATTTAGACACCTCATGGTCAGCAGCTGTGTTCCCCCTGTACTTAGGGGCTAATTGTGGGAACTAGTCTCAGCTTTATTCCAGGTAGATAGCCACATTAACTTGTTGGTTATGTGAGCATGCATGAAAAGGAAAACTTGGTGTATGAGCAATTTGAGACTGTACTCTGTCTCTGAACCCAGAGATTATTTTAAGCATACAGTGAAGGTTGTGTTTTGATGGTTTCAGTTTTCCCAGCATACTAACTTTTGCCAGTGTAATCTACCATTCCGGTCTACTGTAAATTGTCGTAGCACAGTCTAGATAACAGCAGCATCTCAGAGATTATTCATTCATCTACCTTGGGATGGCCACATTGATTACAGAGTGATCTAGATAAGACAAGTTTTGTGGACTAGATGTTTAGCTTTTAGGCAAAAAAACCCCAAAACTCTCCTTTTTTTCAGTGTCTGCAAATCCTTTGAATTTCTTGGAAACAAAGTTCCTTCAAAATGTGTGGCAGAGACATGGTGGAACTATTTTTATGGAGATGCTTTTCTTTGTGCAGGGATTGGAAAGAAGTGTCTATCTGAAAGTTAATTAAAATTTGAAAAGGTACTATTTCACATCACTTTTGTCTTTGAAATCAGTGGGTTACTCAGGAGGTGTAGTTTGTCTTTTCCATTTCAGGGAAGTTCTTTTACCCATGGAGAAAACGAGAGCCAAGACTTGTTCTCATCTTCTCTGGTACAAAATCAGGAAAGCATTTTCTTGAAAGAAATTCTGTGTAGTCCTATATCATACTGATATGGGTACAAATAGAACAAAGATCTGACACTCTGTAAGCAACCTTCATATGATTCCCGTGGTAGAAATAGGTATGGAACAACAGAGACTGTGTTAGAGGGGTGTTTCCTCACCATAGGGAATATATAATCAGTTTAAATCCCTCCTGCCAAGTTAAAAAGGAGTGCTTAACAGTTAAGCAATTTTAGGGTAAGCCTTTATAGAAAAAGACAATTAAACAAGACTACAAAGATAACCTAAAAAGTGCAAAGCTGAATACAGGAGAGGTAAGTTTGAAAGGCTATAGACAAAGGAAATAAAACAAAGTTTCTATTAATCTATTTGTGGTAGCTGCCATTCTGAGACAAGAGCAAAAGATCTCATTCTTGTGGATTAAGAAGCTACAATAATAGGCAATTAAATCACTGCAGCCTCTCTCAGTCTGTGCTGGTTTGCAGAAAGAAATATTCTATGGTTCCATTCTTACAGTTATGGGATGCCCACCAGGATAAAGACCTTAATGGAGGCTCAAATGCGAATTAAAAATGATTCTGATGAATTGGAAGCATACACCGGAAAAAACCCAAGATGCTATTCAACAAAGGAGAAATGCAGGACTCTATAGAGCAGTGGGTGTTGTTGCATCAGGTTGGGTGAGCCTGCAAAACATCCCCCCCTGCCCATGGCACATAAAGTGCCACAGAAGTAGAGCATGATTTAATAATATCACCCTACAGAGAGTGTGACAACCACTGTCATGGGATTGACACTAGTCTTGTGTGCCTATAATCCTTCCACTCTACCCAGCTGCTATCCTATGCCCACTCCCAGGTGTTGTGCTTCAGGAAAGATGCAGAGCAATGAGTTGACAGCAGCCTAGAGGATATTGCCAGGTGAAAAGACTAAATGAATTAAGTTGCTAAATCTAGCAAAAAGTAGAATGAAGGAAAACATGAATGTTTTGAAGACACAAAGAGCCTAGAATAAAAAGGGAAAGCATTACTCTCTTCTTCAGATCCGTTGAAGACTTGACAAAAAACAGTGAACCAAAACTGCAGCACAGTATTCAGGCTGATAATTTTTTAAAAATTAACTTAAAAATATTCCACATGTATATAGAGTGATTGAATCAGTGCAGCATCCATCTGCAGAGGTCTTAAAAATAGCTATTAGATTAGAGACACCCAACTGATTCTTGGACTTCAGTTACATTTTCTATAATTTGGTTTTATTCATCACCTTAAGGTTACATAAGCATAAAGGTGCTTCATTTCATGTCTTGTTTGTTCATCAAACAAAAAATCTTCTTTTTGTAACAACCCCCAGCAAAGTCATATACAAAAAACATGCTTAGGCAAGGGCTGCTTTTGCAATGGTCATTGCTAGCTACATTACATTACAATGTTGTGTAAAAGGCTCATGTCCTACACCAGTTCTTTTAGATTAAAAAACCTAAAAATGCAGGTGACTTAATTAAGGTCACAGAACAAATCAAAGCCAGTAGGAGTTCCTTGGCTTGACTACAACCATTGCATGCACTGTTATTCCACAAGATTGCTATGTTCAGAGCATGGAAGCACTTAACATCTGGAGAGCATATTAATGTTTTGTTAATTTGCTTTAAGATTAAAACCAGCTTCAGTCAATGAAGCAAACCTCCTCATGTGTGAAATGTAAGCCAGAAAACCTGTTTGAACACTGTGTGTATTTTCTTTTGCTTGCAGAAGAGGCTTGTTATTTTCTCTCTGACAAAATTTTTGAATCCATAGGCTATAATATTGAGCAAGGGATGTATTCTGCTTTATATTTGAGACAAAGATCATCCCTGCAAGCAGCTTTAATCAAGGCCATGGTTAAATTCTTTCAGAACCACTAGGAGACATTACGGTGCCATAATACCATCCCTCCTTTCACTTCTCCGCAACCAACTTACTTCTTCGCTCATTTCTTAGGATTTATATCCCCTCTGCTGGGGGACACAAGTTTTGATTGTGGAATGGGGGTATACTAATAGCCCATCCTAATGGAGGTGCTGTTGCTCATGTCTGGAGGTGCAGAAGATTTGCCTGATATCAGAGCAGCTGCCTAATAGAAGGACAAGTTCAACTTTGGATGGACTAAGAGCATTGGTACTTAAATGGGAAATTATGTGAAACAGTTTTGTCCTAGGTGCTGAGACTGGTTGGGAAACAGCCTGGAAAAAATAGGTTGCCAGATAAGAAATGAACAAATAAACAGAAAAAAGAGGGAGGGGTACTCTGTTCCTGATGTGACTGGCTGGTCTCTTAACAGGAGAAGAGGAGGCTTCTAGTAAAATCCTATCCTTGCTGATGGGGTGCCTTGCTTCTCCTTGGCCTTGGTCACCTGGGGGAAGAAAAGGCACTGTTGCCTCATATCGCAGGTAGTGGCTTAAGTCTCTGAACAGCTTCTTCTTACTGGTTGGTTAAATTCTAGGAATATTCCAACGGTCTTACTGCTTGTCTTTGGTTTAAAAATCATGTCTCTATTGTAACAGTCAAAATTGTAAGAGAGATGTAATCAAGGAACAAGCCAAACAATTTTACAAGAATGTTCTTCTTAACAGATATGAACAGATAAATCTCCCTGCTACATTGGGGAACTGTCATGCTCATAGTCAAGTTTGTCACTAGTACATTACATTGCACTTTTCTAAGTAGGAAACAAAAAAGAGAAAAGTATTTTTTCACCCTCTGAATTAATAATTTTAATTGCAGGCCATACAAGAAAATGGAGTAGTCTAGATTTTCATTTTTTGATCCTGTTGTAAAAGATCTGTAATGTTGAACTCCAATACTGAAAATGTTCGGGACTGATTTGCCATTTTAATAATCCCCATTTAGGATGGGGGGAAAAAAATCCCAAACCAAACCAAAATAAAACAGAACAAAACAAAACAAAGCAAAACAAAACAAAAAAGAAAACTACCAAAAGCCCCCTGAACTAGGAAGATAAGTTTTTCTGAGGCAGACTGGTGCCATGCAGCTTGACTGATCCCAGTCAGAGATTTATAGTCAGTTTACCTATAAGGCAAATTGCACTTTGGACTGTAAAACTGAAAGAAATCCAAGACACTCATTGGCACAGTTTAATTAAGGAGTCTTAAAGGTACTGATAGAATTCATAAATCCTGATAGAATTCATAATTTTTTTTAAAATAAACAAACTATGCAAAAAGAATTAAAAACCCTTCTGTCTCATAATGCCAGATTCCTTCACAGCAGAAACCCAAAAGGAGCCTTGTGGGGTCTAACTACTGCCTACAATTATCTTACAGGAGGGTGCAGAGAAGATGGTGACAGGTTCTTAAATTGCACAATGAAAGGACAAGAGGCCACAAGCATGCGTTGTAACATAAGACATTTTCATTAGACATCAGGAAAAAAGTGTTCATTGTGAGGGAGGTCAAAAACTGGGATGGGAGCCCAGAGAGGCCATGGGAGCTCCACGCCTGGGAGATATAAAGTTGAGTGGACACTGCCCTGAGCAATCTGGCATTTGACATTTGCTTTTGAATGGATGGTACAGGTGACCTCCAGAAGTCCTTCCCTACCTGATTTATTACTCATACACAAACAGGCATAAGACCTATTTTCTTAAGGAATGTACTTAAAACTAGAAGGTACCTTTACTGATGTAACCAGAAAAGCACTTTGCACAAGTTGTATACTATTCATTACATTATAGAAACACGAACAACTGTTATTTGTGGGAATCTTTACATAAATTAAAATTAAAGTCAAGTGTGTCAATATGGGTGTAAAGACTCTTAGCAAGGGAATGATACAAACACATTAGCCTTGGGAAAAAGGACTTAAAAAGCATAAGGTAGCATTTGTCTTATGCTTACACAGAGGTCTGAGATGAAGAATATCTGCCGGGTGTGACCAGATTAAAATAATGAACTGGCAGAAGGAAAGTGTGATACCAATGAAGGGGTCATGACTACTGTTGGTTTTACCAGCTACTAATAATAAATGTTCTTTAATAAATAAAAATAAAATAGTTTGGTTAAAGTGCCAACTGGAAACCTGCACATTTCTTCCTGTGCTGAAACTTTCAATGTAAGTCAGGTTGTGAAAAAAGCAACAGAAATCTCTATTGGTGCGTAGGTATGTTGTAGATGTGTTCTGACTGTCTAGAGAGAACAAAGTAAGCGGCACCAAATATTTTACTGAAAGAAGGAGAGGGATGAGAATACTTAGGCAAGAAGTAAGCAGTAAATGCTAGGCACCTGAATATCAAAGTTTAAAAGATTAATTCAAGCCACCTCTTATTGCTCAACAAATCTCATAAAAATAAAAAGGAAGGAAGATTTTGAGAAAATACCAGAAATGGCTGGATGACTCTTGATTCATTTCCTGATAGACCTTGCCCCAGTGAGAAAGAAAGACACTAATAACTGAAGATCATTGAAATATTATGACCTAGTCATCACAAGCAGCAGAAATTTTACTGACCATTCCTGTCATACAAGTGTGTTTTGAAAGGGTGTTCGCCCTCTAGCAAGGCAAAACTAAAATGTTTCTTCATATTGTTCACACAATACGTCCCTGAAAATTTCCAAAAAGCAATTTGACTGACACTGAAGAGCTCAGAGAAGATAAAGACTGAGGAAAGAGAAAGTTCAAAGCTAAGACTTATATTTTGTCTTTGAAAGTACTTCCACTGCGACCGTATCTGAAAGACAGATTCATTTGGACAGGCAACAAGTCCTTTTTTTTTGGTTTGTTTTTTTTTGGTAGCTTGACCTGCAATGGAGTCTGGTTCAAATTCCATAAATGTTAGTTCAGCCCCAGGTTTGCCTCTGGTACTGCTGCTGCTGCTTTCCCATTTCAATGGAAATGGTCATGCCTGACTCCTACCTCTTCTGGCATAGTGGCTGCTTCACTTAGATGATGTCTTACAGGCTGGCATTGTTATCCCTTCAGCACATGGCTACAGGTCATTCTGGTGTTCCTGGCATGCATTGCCGCATGAGGCTGTCACAACGTGTCAGAGGTGCTGGCAATAGTCACATCACCATGGGTCCTTATTGTTGGAGGAAGAGCACAGCTGGAAGGGATTTGTTTCATCAAACTTGAGAAGCAGTTTTGCATGAGCTTGTGTCTATATGCTTTTGCACTCACAGTCTATGAGTGCTAATGTGTTAGCTAGAAGAAAAATCTATAATATTTTCTCCCTTTTAGACTCAGAGAAAGAGATAAGCTGATCCACTAAATCGGGACACTTTCTCATGGAAAGGGGTAATTACGTTCACTCACTGTTTTGCCATGTTTCAAAAATATCTATTTTTTTGGTGAATCCCCAGTTTTTAAAAAAAATTATTTCTTAGCTCTGACATCGCCATTCAGGGCGAGAGGAGGTCCTTTCAGTGTGCAACATATAATGCATGTGAATTGCTCGGATCTTTCCAAGCTTAAACAACAGCCAGACAAACCACACCCCCGCCCTGCCCCCAAATCCTCCACGGATGTGACTGGACTAGAAGGGAAGATTTTCAGTCAGTAACAAAAGATAATAATTGTGTTTTACTGGCAGATAATTTACATTCACCATTCTGCTGTGTGTTAGTACAAGATGGATAATAAATGGGGACTGTACTGTTCAAGCATTGCAGGATTTTTATACCCATTGCACCCTAACAAGCTTCCACAGAAATACATAGATATCTCTGATTTTAATGTCATCAGGAAAAATACATTTTTCATGGTGTACATATCTTTATTTCCTAGAGGATTTTCTGCATGAAGTGATACTATTGGGTTACTCAATGGTCCAGCTGTAATCACATGATTTTGATAGCCCTGTTAATAACTGTGAAATGCTGTTATTTTCTTAATTAGAAAAAGGGGTAAAATGATTAAGTATGCCTAATCTGCACAATTAAAACATGTCAAAAAGCTGGGGAAATTAATACTTTCTAGGAATTATTTATATCTGAGAGGCAGACAGACACAAACCCTGAGGCTGTGTGGACCATGGAATATGAGGGATCAGTTGGCTCACAACTACCTCCAGTCGGGCTGTCATACAGCCAGATCATTTCTGTGTTGCATTTAAGCTACTGGATTAAGCCAGCCTGGCCAACAGCACTGCAGATTTGTTTCACAAGGACATCAGCTATTGTACTCTCAGCACAGCATCTCAGGAATAGCAACAGTCATTATGGCATACTGCACAGCCTGCCTTCAGGAGTGTCTGATACCTTATTTGTGTAGACTTAATTCTCCTTCTCTTCCTTCACTGAAAGACTGCAAAGTTACTTATGAATTGATACGCTTATTTTTCTAAAATGTATGATTGAATTTCCATGGATTACTCCAGAAGTTTGACAGCACCCATTGTTATTTTTCTGTTATGTATACAATGATAGGATGTTCTGTGAGTTTTGCTTGAAAATCAGAATGAACAATAGCACAGGCAAATGCTTTCTAGGAGATAAAGAGACTCCTATATTTGGATAAAGTGATAAGAACCTCAAATTCTGGTTTAAACTGCCTCTGAGAGTACCTGGAGCTAAGTCGTTGTTACCTGATAGTCCTACAAAACAAGTCAGTGCATACATTTCAACATTTTGGGTTCCTCAGCCTTTTGCTGGAGGTGGTAAATCCTGACCTCTGTAAACAGTTCTTAGATTTGTGCTTACTTTGGCATGGCTATGCAGTCCTGTTTAATATCTGAGCTACATGGGCTAAAACATGCAGGTACTGGGGATGCTACAGTGTGGGGAGAGGACAGCCAGAAAGTCAAACTCTCCTTCCTGAAAGAAACTAAGAAATTAGATTACACATGTAAAATCACTTGTGATGGAGTTGACGTGCACTTTGTTTCTTCTGAGAGCTCTAGAATTTCATTGTCACTGCTGTAGTGATGCTGCATGAATGTGACCAGAGTTTATGGGGCCAGAGGGCGTGGGACATGTGATTGCAGTTCTCACTTGGCAGGGCAGAAATTGAGGTTCCCAAACAACTTTGGATGTATACAACAGAACCTTCGGGTTCTGCTACACAGGTGGGGGCTAAACTCTACACATAAGAAAAAACAGAAAAATGCACTGGATCATAGAAGTCATCGTGTTCCTGGGAGAGAATACAGTCGCACTGAGAAAGGAACAGCAGGTGTGACTTTTCTCCTTTCAAACACTCCAACTTTTACTTTGTTGCATGAAAGTAGGACATTCCATTTCTCATGAGACCTCGTATAAAGGACATGAGTCCTACTTCTCTCTGAGGATGAGCACATAGTTTTATCCTTAGGAAACTTTGGGGCTGTTGGGAGCGTGGCAAGGCCGGGTGCTTCTTCCAGCCTTAATGAAGCTTCCCAGCCCCATGGACAACCAGGTAAACCTATTCTGAGATTTCAACTTCTCTCCAGGCAGGTTTCTGTGTCGCATCTTGTCAGATCCACAGACTTAAGAAGGTTGTAAAGTGGGAGACGACAACAGGTGTCAAGATCACTGTGTTTGACAGGGCAGTTGACACTTAGAGCCCTTTTAAACATAAACTAAATACATATGGGGCAGATTGTAGAGGAATGCAATGAACACTCCTTTGTCCTGGGAGATTGGAGCTGTAATTAATACCAATTTGGACATCTGTTCTGAATTTGGTGCTGACACAGCAAACAGGAATTCTGATGCTTGTGGTTTAATAGAGTAAGCTACCTGTATGCCTCATATAAAGACACCCAGGAAGAAATATGGGACCATTTGCAATAACATGACCTGAATGTAGAGAGGGAGAGCCACTGCCTTTGCCATGGGAAACACCAGCTCATCTTGCAAGGGTGCACACAATCCTGCCCCAAAGGCTGTGGCTCTGTGCTGCAAGAGCCAAACTAGTTAGCATATATGGCTCTGGCTGCAAAGCACATTTCATTTGCAAAGCTTTGGCTAGTGGCTGCCCAAGGAGCTATGGTAATGACTACCAGAAGGGAGATACGCATTTCTCCAAGTGGATGAAATGCTCCATTTCCCAGCCAAAAGAAAAAGAAAAAAATCTAATTGAACTGGTAAAATGTTTCCTAATCTGAAGCAGTGCAGGATTTAGTTGTTGAGCTCTGAAGAGCAGTAGAAAGAAACTCAAATGCTTCTGAAGAAGGGAGCCAGGAAGCACTCACAGCTCATCCCATAACAGGAATTATTGGCACTGAAATTCTCTAAGGCATGTTATTTTACTTTTGTCACATTGCCACTATGGTATAATACAGGCACTACCTTAGGTGGGCACAGGCTGTCCTTTTGAAGCATGATAGGAAAAGAAGAAACCAGTGCATGCTCCTGCTCTCAAGTAGTGAGATACACTACGTAGCTTTCATTGGGTAAAATCACTGAAAACCCTTTATACAGGAACTGTTCCAGGTACTGGGTGATTGTCACTCCTTTGTCTCCATTTATTGGCTTAGAAGAGGTTTTCCTATGACCATTTTGGTAAGATGGGTTGCGTCTGCATTTCCCAAGCAGAAAAACTTGTGTGTCCTGTCTTGGAATTCTGCATCCTGCTACATAGGCTCTGGAGTCAACCTGTGTGGTATCCATTCACTCAGCCTGCCTTTATTGTCAGCTGGGCTTCAAAGTGTTTGAAAATCCCAATGAAATGCCCAAACCCCCTTTTGTAGCTATACTTTGACCACTGAGATATGGTTTTCAATTCATTCAGCCTATTCCAAGCTGAAACTTTCATTGCTTCAGCTGCTTAACTGGATACTTGTGAAGAGGAAGAAGATGTTGCTCAGCTTGCTTGAAGGAGGAGGGACAGAGCCATAAT
Source organism: Clamator glandarius (assembly GCA_033459285.1). Taxonomy (NCBI): domain Eukaryota; kingdom Metazoa; phylum Chordata; class Aves; order Cuculiformes; family Cuculidae; genus Clamator; species Clamator glandarius. Next base: position 1,191,038 of record JAUNZM010000702.1, read on the forward strand.
GTGGGCAGCACTGGGAGAGAAGAGCCAACCAATTCAGCAGGTGTCAGCAGCATCTTCCACATGTGAGCTTTCACAAAGAGTTGAAATTGCTGACAGGGAGCCCTATCTTCCCTGTACCATAGTCATCAGAGCAGGTGCTTTCTCCCTCTTTCCTGCAGCAGCACCAGCTGTCACTTATCTCCAGAGTAAAACTATTTCCATGTCTATCAACAGCTAGTAATTAATGTGAAATCAGTGAACCTCCCTGCAAAGTTCTTGCCAGAGCTACACATAAAACTGCAGAACACAAGTCTGATGAGGAGCTCTCAGCTAAGAGGAGCAAATTTCCTTTAGTAATGGAGAAGCATGCATGACTATCCATGGTTTTCTAATTGTTGTAATTTACTAGATCTCCCCTATAAAGGAGCATTTTTCTGCTTGAGGACTTTCTAATCACGGAATTAATTGTCACTTTCACCATTATGAAATACTGCTTCCAATACACTGTTCAGATTTACAGCCTTAAGTGTGGAGAGAAGGAAGGAGAAAAAGAGAAAGTTGTTATATAATTTTACTTGTTGCTTCTCCTTTTTGTCAAGACCATTTTTAGAATCTGACATAGAAAGAATAAAAAAAGGAGGAAAGAAAGATTTTCATCCTTGAAATCGCAGATAAGAAACTACTATATTATCAAGAAAGAAAAAACTATAAGCAACAAGTTAAAAGAGACTCTCATTTGTTAACAGTCGAACTACAGATAAACTTTTTCCTTAGCAGGGTTGGAAGCCTGTTATGATTCTATTGAGTCCACTGGCATTGGACAAAAGCACTAATAATCTCACAGAAATCAAAATTACTCCTGAACATTTCCCTTTTACCTAACGCATTGTCAAATGATATAATTGCCCAAATTTTTCCACCTAAAGGTGATCTCTTTACTTCCGTGCTCCAGAAGGAATGGCAGGGTAGTCCTTGTCAGACTTTTTAATAACTTGAACTTAACTTGTAACATGTGCCACAACAGTAAAGTGACACATGGCATATAGTATGAAATTAAATAACATCAGGCACAGAAATCTGAAGGAAAGATGAATTTCAGTACCTCTTTCATCTTTTTCCTACAATCACATATTACAAGAATGTTGTTTGTTTGGGACGATGAATGACTACATTTCACATATCATTCAATAGCATTCATTACTGAATGATTCATCTGGTACATTCTTCACAGCAACCTCCAAGAAACGCTGCATCCCCCACTCAAGTTAAAAGGAAACAAACACACTAGTTCATTAGAATCTGTCCCCCCGGATTATAAAAACACCCAAACAATAAAACTAAAACCAACAAAAAACTAAATCAAAGCCAGCAAAAAACCCACTTGTGTACAATGTTTGTTGCAGCTGGAAAACTGAAAAGAAATTCCTTATATCAAGATGATGGCTATAAGAAATTACATAGAAGATCTGTTAAACTAATACAAGCCTTTGATTAAAAATTCACGTATAATTACAATACCTCTACAGAAAAACAGTACTGTCTCCTCATAGAAGGGGATATAATTGGCTAAGACCTGAAAGTCTGAACTATAATTCCTACACCTATTTTGTTTTCCAGTAAATACCTCACACATGCTGTCCACTGTCTTTGCAAGGGAAAAAAAATACACGACTATCTGGGCAAAAAAGTTCAATAATCCTAGTTGCCTCCCCGTAGGGGTGCTGAAAATGCACCAAAGCTGCAAGCACTTGAGAAAAGTAATGCACACTTTAAAAGAATACCTTAAAAGAATAGTAAAAGGATCCCCACTCCTCTTCTGTCACCACTTCAGTGAAAGTCACTGTTTCAGTGCAGGTGACAAGGGTAAGATCCAGCCAGCCGGTGCCTCCCTGGGAGGTGCTGCTGGCTGCTGTGGAGCCGACCTCCATCACTGGATTTCGTTCGAGTTGTCTAGGTGCTTGTTTTTGTAAGAGTTAATGCAGCCAGGCTTCTCCTGTAAAAACGCAGCAACAAAACCAGCTTCTCACTGCTCCACCACTGGCTACCAGAGGCATCAGGCTTCAGTGCAGCTGAGTGATAGTGAAAAAAAAAGCCAAGCTGGCATCGTCCCTTTGAGCTTTCCTTCGGCACAACTCTGACGACAGACATCCACATGCACATTCCAGCAGCAGCCAGCAAGGAAGTCAGCACACGTGGACCTAGCCATGTGCTTGGACTCTGTATTGCGTTGCACCCCAAGTTGTTACCTCTAGAGTCAGGAGCATCTATAAAAGTGTGGATTTCCTCCCTGCATTAAGTTCAGGAGCCTGGCTACTCCAGTCTGTGGCTTTTCTTACTTGCCCTAGCTCAGCCTGTTTTGGTTTTGGTAACCTGTAGAATCCATATACAAGCATCAACACACTCTCTTGTATTAGCAAAAACCTACTTAGTTTTTAGGCTTCAGGTATCACTGTTTCCCTATCAGTGTCTATCTGACTTCTGAAGTTGTCTTTGCCATGAAACAAAAAAAAAATCATAAAAATAGGACACTGCAGTTACCTTTGTAAAGACCTCAAATGTGCTACACAGCCAATACAAGCAGTGCTTTCTTTGCCATATGGAGACCCTGTCTGGAAAGGTAGGGCTTCTAGAGACTGCTAGTGTCACTTAGAGGGTCAAAGAATCTTCAGAACAAGGTAATAAATTATCTTCTACCCATTGGTTCTCTGGGTACCAATCTCATCTACCCTTTGTTGACTTGGATGGTTTTGGGTGGTTTTCCCCACCTTTTTTGGTATTACTCTGTGTTTACTCCGAGATGGCAGATGGGAGTGTGTGCACCTTCCCTGACTGGAGTGCAAAATCACATGTAAATCCAGAACTTGTTCAGCTTTGTGGAGATGCTCTGCCTCTATATTGACACAATCCTATGCATCATGTGATGCATTTCACAGCCATGCCTCAACTCAACTTCCCATTACCTGTCCACAGCAGAACCCAGTCCTGTATTTATGAATTTACAAACATGGTTTGCCATGGGGGAGTTCAGGAGGCATTAAACTCTTTGCTTGGGCCAGTGCAGTACACCATCTCCCCAGCTGCTCAAACAGGAGTCTCCACAACATGCCTACAACATCTGTGCCCATGGTCCACAACATGAGCAGCAAGAGAGAGGTGGCAGCAGGACCGTCCAGCTCTGAGGACCAGTAATAGTAGGACATGGGTAGACAAGAATCATAGAATCATAGAATAACCAGGTTGGAAGAGACCCACTGGATCATCGAGTCCAACCACTCCTATCAAACACTAAACCATGCCCCTTAGCATCTCATCCACCCGTGCCTTAAACACCTCCAGGGAAGGTGAATCAACCACTTCGCTGGGCAGCCTGTTCCAGTGCCCAATGACCCTTTCTGTGAAAAATTTTTTCTTAATGTCCAGCCTAAATCTCCCCTGGCGGAGCTTGTGGCCATTCCCTCTCATCCTGTCCCCTGTCACTTGGGAGAAGAGGCCAGCTCCCTCCTCTCTACAACATCCTTTCAGGTAGTTATAGAGAGCAATGAGGTCTCCTCTTAGCCTCCTCTTCTCCAGGCTAAACATCCCCAGCTAAAGAAGTGACATTCAGGTCTAGGTTTTGAGTCTGAACCCTCCCAAGTTGCGACTTCTCTGTATCTGGGAGTTTGGACCAGGCTGTTTGAGGGACCAGAGAGACCTCTGAGTGTCTGAGCAATAGTCACACCTCTCCAGGAGATGCTGGAGTCATTCAGAGGAGTGAATCATTCCATCCCCATACAGATAATCAGTACCAGTCATGATGAGAAGGGGTCAGTGTCCATATGCACCATGATCAATAATTAACAGCAGTGAGTGGTGCATAGGTTGGAATGTAATAAAAAGAAATGTCCCAGAAGCAGTATGCTTTGCTGAAAACTATTGAGAAAATTCTCATTAATATATTATCTAAAAGAGAGAAGGAATTCTTTTTGAAGTTTTTTCTGACTGATCATAAAGATTGACTCTGAACCTCTGCTATGAAGTATTTAGGTATCATTCAAGATTCTTGAAAGCATCCTACTAGGTTTTTTTTTCTTTTTCCTTCTTCCTGCCTTGCTTTCCTATATTTAAAGAATTCTCCTTCTTAGAGTTAAAATTTATTACACCAAGTCTGAGGATTTTTTGGCAGTCTCATTCCTATAGAGCTGTTATGCTTAAGCATATTACAGGCTCTAAGAGGCTTTTCAGTAGTTACATCACGTGCCAGATCGTGCACAGCTCTCAAGACTAACCAAGAGTGACTCCTCTTGTGGCTTTGCCAGCCAGCATACTTGCTCTAAGTAGTGCTTATGGGGCTATAAAAGGCTATACTGTGCTCTCCACCACTTTTCAGTCTATACAGGGATAATTCAAGTCTTCCATTACTGTTAACTTTTCTGTCTTTGAGTATTTCACAGCCACTGTCACTGCCTTGGTTTGTTGATGGCTGGTTTTGCTGAAATGCTGTTTTCTTTCCATAGAGTCACAGAATTGGAAGCTGTGGGCTGTCTATGGTACCACATGTAGAATTAACCTAGTTCTGTAGGATAAAACACCTTGGGTTTAAATTTTTACAGGTATGCTAGTTCTCAGAAATTTGGAGAAGTGGTCCCCTCTGCCTCCTTCCACTCACCACCCTGAGATCAGTTGTTTGAATACTTCTGAAATGAATGGTGAAATAAAAGCCTTTAATGACTAAATCTCAAAAGCCCATTGTCCATATAGAATCCTAAGAATTCTTCTATGGAGGTGGAATAGCTGATTCCTACAATGGACTCTGTTGTTTTCCTCTACTAGGATGTGGAAAAGCCTCCAAGAAATTTCAGTAGCTGAAGGGATTAAGGCAGTTTTACAGGGAGAGGGACTGATTCTTCCCTCTGCTTTAACATAAGCTTTTTCAAATTATTATTCTAAGATAATTTTTTTCTAATGTATAATAAAATTTGATGTGACTTTCTTAACCTTTTTGAACAGTTCTTTTTCTAAGTCACACTTTAATATTGCACCACCAGCATAAGCATGCTTCGTAAGTAGCAAAGATTGAGCAATTTTGAAAACAATCTTTAAACGAAAAGAATGGAATATTTGGAAGAAGAATACAGAAAGACTCATCTTCGGGGGCACATCATTGGTCGTTCCCTTTATCTTGGTCTCAAAAGCTACACAAATCTAGATTTCTCAAATAAAGCCTTAAACCAAAAGACCAAGAAGCCTAAGAGCTTGGTTCCAGTGGAAGATGAAGATAATACTTTGCAGTTGCAGAGGGTAACTAAATTGATATTCTCCATATGCAAACTCAAGGAGAGAGACCTGCAACACGTCTTCTATCTCTCCATGGTGGCATGATTTTCCTGACTGACAAGAAAAAAGAAATCTTGTACAGCTGCAGAAAGTGAAACCAGGAGACTGATACAATGAGATAGTTGAAGGTGGGTACTTCTAGGAAAATAAAAAAGCAATGAATCAAAGTTTTTAAAGACTAGGCACAAAATAGTGATTTTGATTATTTAAGCCATCAATTCCTCATGCAGAGACACTGGTCTTTCCTGCACAGCAGCTGTGAAACATAATAGACAGGCACTGGTCATTTTGTACACCACCACAAGCGCAGCTGCCAATTTTGTCAGTGAAGGACCACTGGAGAGCTGCACTCCTGCATCCCTGCTGCACGGTATAGAAGTAGAAATTGCAACACAATTCCTGTTGTCTAAGGTAGGCTCATTTTCCTTTATCTTACAAGCTGTTTAGCATGCATGCTGTTTTCTGTTGTCATTGTGCCTCAAAAGGAGTGCCGATCTGTTCATCATGGGTAGGAGGTACCCAAACAATCTGAAGCGCTGCCCTCAGAGCCAGGATCAACCAAGTCTGCCCCCAAAGCCTGGGCTGTGGCTGGAAAGGGATGCCTGTCTTTCTGGTTTCTTGGAAGTCTGCTGTGGGTGAAGCAAGGGAGTTCCATACGTGCCTTAGCTAAGATGTAACTATTCCCCCTGCATTTGCACTCACATTTTTACACAGTTTTTAGCCCTTCCAGGAAGAGGCAACATCAAGACTCTAAATCTTGAAAGACTTCAATGATCTTGTTTGAGCTGAATTGTTTCTAGGTTTTCTTGACAGAAACCTCTAACTCGTGTTCTCCACATTTCTGACACAGTAAGATTTCAGAAGCTGGTTTCAATCTCATTACATTTTATTTCAGCATCCAGACACCTAGGAGCCTGGAAGCAGCATGGTGAAAGTTGCCTTTTCCCTACCTGCCTTTTTTTGCAAGTGTGTGAATATCAGCTACCAACAGCAGAGACTCCCAGGTTATGGCTCTGTCCCAACTGTGCCACACAAGTCACCTAGAGCCATGGAGCCAACAGCCTGCTGTGTTCGTTGATTCTCACATTTCTGAGTTCTGGAGTTAAAGTTTGGCAGCTGGAGCTGAAGAGCCTTTCCCTTTCATGGAGAAATTTTTCTTTTATTTTGATCCAGAATCTGAACAAAGTCAATTTTTAAATAATAAAAACCTTCTTAGAATGAGATGACTGCTCTCTGCAGTCCAAAATGGTCTCTGTCAGTGTCTATCCAGCTTTTCAGATCCCCAAGCTGGCAGCAATTGGATTCTTCCTACTAATTTAAGTTTTGAATCAAATTATTGGCAAAAATCTATATTCTACCTCTCACAAAGTACTAGAGTTTTAGAAGTCACAGATCATTTTTATAATAGTAATGATAAAATATGAACACATTGTTTCTCTTTATAGATAAATTTAAAAAGAAGATTATTTTTTCACATCCTCATTATTGTTTGTAGTCTTAATTAAGATTGGTCCGTTATACAAAAATGATATGCAGCCATTTATCTGGTTTTGCCAATAAACTTCTGCAGAAGAATAAGCAATCCTTAAGGAATTATCTTTGAAAAGAAATGCACAGATGAAGAAAACTCATAGAGGAATGTGATTAAATATGAATATCATGTTAGTAAAGCTGTCAGACATCCTGAAATTTCAAATCCCTTCCCTCTGTTCCCCTCAATATAACCATCAAGAAAATGATATATTTTGCAAGGGCCTGATTCTCCATTCATTCAGTCTGTTGCAGAGCAGGACTGCTTCTTGTTCAGTGACTGGAATTGCAAGTAGCAAAAAAAGAAGAGCCAAGCCCCATGAACTGAAACAGACACCTGATAAATGTGCGTTCTTATAAAATATTAAGGCTATCAACACAGACACTTGCTTTTGTGGAGCTGAGCTGGTAGTCAACACGTATGGTATCCATCAGTTCCTGGCAAGTAGGGATGGTGGTAGATAGGTAGAATAATTTAGCAACTCACATCATGACCAAAAAGATTTGTCCTTCAAAATCTTGCTCTTCCAATTAACAGGGCACCATCTGCCCTTCTCAAAGCACTGGCATGTCTGCTGCAGCTGGAATGGGAAAGCAGCTCAGAAATAAAGCTGCACTGCTAAATGGGAAAGGTGGTTTCAGGTGAGCCCTGGCTGGCTCCCAGCACACCCAGTGGTGTGCAGCCAGCCTGTCCAACTCCATCACCCAGCAGACCATACATTCATTAACGGGGTGACCACAAAGAACAAAACACCAGACGTGTGTTCTCCTCCCTCTGCTTAAGTTCCCAGTTAATTACAATGAACACAAATGCACATTGAGAGGAGGGCAGAGAGACTGTGCAGACAAAGGTATTAATTACCATTATGTTTTCAATTGGCATCAGCAACTTGTTATGCATTTGTAATCTTCTGACCTACAAGCCAGAGCCTCAGCATGGCCAGAGCTCTGTTTTGCTCTGGTTTTGACCATTGGAGGAAAACTGAGTTCAAGGTTTTCTCAAGCCAACTTCTTAGAGTGTTTTGAGGGGCCAGCAGTGACACATACTGCCTTTAACATATGTAAATAGGAGTTATTTTCAATGTAGTACTCGTATTGTTTCTTAAAAGCATTTTTTCTTCCCTTGTTCATGTTTAATTGAACCAAAACCTATTTAACAGGCAGTTAGACTAGATAATCATCCTATCCTATCCTATCCTATCCTATCCTATCCTATCCTATCCTATCCTATCCTATCCTATCCTATCCTATCCTATCCTATCCTATCCTATCCTATCCTATCCTATCCTATCCTATCCTATCCTATCCTATCCTATCCTATCCTATCCTATCCTATCCTATCCTATCCTATCCTAACCAGTTCTTAGTCCATCTTAGACTACATCATAAGGGTATCACACTGTATCTGCTTTGGGAGGTAAATACTTCTCTCCTGACACTCCTCAACCACTTGTCTGCTACTCTTAGTGGTTGCACACAAGATGCACTGATCTAGCAGTTATTCTCCTATTAGAATGCAGAGGGCACCTGGAGCTGGTAAACCTCTCTCTTCCTCTGCAGTTGACGAGGAACAATCCAGCAGCTAAGACTTAAAGTTCAGGGAAAATGTTAAATACCTTTCTCCTCTGCAAATTCCCATTCTTACCCTGGCCAAGTGACCTCCTTTCCTATAGGGAAGAGCTTTGTAAAGAGAAGGTGTGTTACAAATTTGTGCCCTTCTGGTTGTCATTTCTCTTCTATCTGGTCTCAGCTGTCCCCCAACCCTTTGGGCACAAAGAGCACTTGGAGTATTCACCTGATTGTTCAACTATAATTTATGACATAGCCTCTGTTAATAGGGACCTAATCCTCTGTTTAAAGAAGGATGTACCCTTGCAGCACCACGGTACTTGAGTGCCAAACTTGAATCAAAGAAATCAGCAGTGAGCTAAAACTCTGCTGAGCCTCCTTTGCAAAGCAGGGGTAGGCAAACCCACGCAGCAAACAAGCTTTTTATTTCACAGAAAACTGAACTTTTGCTATGAATTTCTGTTGGGCAGGAGATTTGAAAAAATGCAATGCTAGGAAAAGTTTAAAATTAAAGTTCAAAACACGGCAAAAAGCAACAATTTCATTAGAACATGCTTTAATACTGTATCACC